>OZ038443.1:28961175-28963675 GCA_964036265.1 Daptonema setosum
CTCACTCACTGCACTCACAAACTCATTCATTCAGTCACTCACTCACTCGCTCACTCACTCATTCACTCACTCACTCACTCACTCATTCACTCATTAACTCACTCACTCACTCACTCAATCCTTCACTCATTCACTCACTCACAGAAATCCGAAGCCCTCATCTGGAGTTGGGAATCAAGTTCGATCTGGCCAAATTGTATCCCAAGGATCGTTTTCGTTATCTGGCTCTTCAAGTGATCAGTAATAATCATTTGTCTGCCAGAAAGATGAGTGCCATCGACAATTTTCATCGTATAGCAAAACGTGTAATTGAAACATTACATTTTGAAAGTTATGAAACATTATCATTGTCGTCATCAACATCGCCATCGTCAACGTCAACAACAACAACAAAAATATTATCATCATTAACAACAACAACAACAACAACAACAACAACATCATCATCAACAACAACAACAACAACATCTGTCACACCACCACCCCCACCAACGACGCCCACGGAAGTTGACTCAGTTTCATGGTCAACATCAACAACAACATCAACAACAACAACAACAACAGCAACAGCAACAACAACAACAGCAGCAACAACAACAGCAGCAACAACAACATCATCAACAACAACAACAACAGCAGCAGCAGCTACAGCAACAACAACATCACCAGCAATTTCAAGGAAGTCGCTTGAATCAGTACTTACGATCACATCGGCAGATTCAGTGATTGAGTCTGAGGATCATGAAGCTCAACGACAACAGTTGGTTTCACGTCGTAACAGTTGGCCGGATGATTCGCAGTATTTCGTGTAACAACAACAACAACAACAACAACAACAACAACAACAACAACAACAACAACAACAACAACAACAACAACAACATCAACAACAACAAGTATTCATAGTTTTTTTTTAGTTCCATACTATCGTTGCTTTGTCACAAATCAAAGTATTTCCACCTTTCTTTTTTACACGCCTGATTTTAGAAAAACGAAAGATGTATTTGGTTAATAACAAGTTGATTACTTTTATTATGAACAATATTGAAGACTCAATTCTAATTCATTCTGCAATCAAAGAATTTTTCATCACCACTGTTTTCAACACAGAGATGGTTCCAAATTAAAAGTCATACATCAGTAATTTGCCATTTAGTCAATCAAGCCTCCAAGAAAAACAGATTTTGCTAAATAGTTTACATGAAGAGCTAAAGCCTGTATGTTATTTCGGCAAGCGAAATTATTGCCCAGACGTCTTATAATGAAACATCACCAGCCTCAACTCAACTCAGTTGACACCGTAGCTTAACGCAGTATAGCATGGGGTGATGATGATTGATGAGTGTGTTAACAATGATTGTCTGATGTTTCATTATCAGAAGTTTTGGATAATATCTTTGATTGCAGAAACAACATACGGGCTTTACTTGGGACTTCAGTGAACCGTTGACGTGAGAACTTTACCGACTCAGTTACCATTTGCTGAACATGATGATTGCGTGTTACATATATGGCTGGTTTATTGTTGCTGCGTGTGGCCTTGAATGCGCGATTGTGAAACATTTTTTTAAACTTCAACAACAGTGTTACAACAAGTTTCCTTCAATTAACTTTATTGTTTTCAAGCTTAGAAACTTTAATATGCGTTGGTAAAAGTATTCTGAGAGTTGAACGGGTTCTTTGAAATCGATCAGTAAAATCCAAATATAATACTGGGACAGCAGTAATGTGCGCAGGGACATTGCGGACCACAAGCAGTCACAATAAGGGTGCCTTCATAGTCGTCTGCAAAAACAGTTGCAGAATTGTTCGACAACTTTTCAGACGTTCGTTTCGAAATTTTCTTCCCTCTTTGAAGTTCCGAAACATTTCGAAACGTCAAAAAAAGTTGTCGAACAATTCTGCAACTCTGTTTTTGCAGACGACTATGAAGGCACCCTAAACCAGCCATGGCATAGAGTTATAAAAAAATAAAAGTGTGTAAAAAAAGTTGTTGGGTTGAGTTGAGTCGAACTCTGTTATGGCATTCTCAATTGAATACGAGACTAAATTTGAACGTGCACCTTTGTTGCACAATTTTTCTATGCACAGTAAAAAGCTGAACTTCGGGAAGAAATATTCGCTGGTTACCGAGATCGTCCCTAAAAAAGTTTTTCAAGAATTCTGTCTGTTGAATAGTGCCCACCTTATTTTTAAAAGTTTTTACAGATTACAGATTTTGGTCTCGTAATCAATTGACTTGACATTGCTATGCCTTCTTACTCAAAGCATGCAGCATAACTCAAAGTTGTAAGAACTACATATCATTCCAAATTTTCACTTGAATCCTAAAAAGCTCTATAAAAGGTGTTGTGTTTTTATTTGATAACATAACAACAACAAAAAAAAATCCATTTGAGAAAAACTATGTTACAAATAAGAAGATAGAAAGAGAGACAAATAAAGCAAGGTAGGAGACAAAAAAAGTTTTCGTTTGAAATTAGTTGCTTAACTTGAAGCG
>OZ038443.1:28968675-28988092 GCA_964036265.1 Daptonema setosum
GCTCTATTTTTAAATTGAAGAAACGTTCATACCAATATGCGTACCTTAAAGTCTCTCTTAATTAAAAATAGTTATGTGTTATTTATTTTCCTTATATTATATATTATGTTTTTATTTTTTACTAACTGCGTTGGCCTCTTGAATCGTGCGTTGCACCGACTTGATCACGCGCTTCTGCCGCGCGATCCGCTGCGCCATCATCACCGCACTCATGTTTACACCAAATTAGGACTAGTGAACGAGCAAAACCTTCAAAAGAAAGGGAATTTCTTCAAAGAGGTGGGAATCGGTAGTTAAGTTGCCATTTCCCCTACACCTCAAGAAAGAAAATGCCCTTTTTCAACTTGCCAAAAAGGGGGGAACTCCACTTTTCCCACCCCTTCTCGTCTGCTAATGCGAATTGATGGTGTATGTAGTTCGTATGAAATTATAGACAACAAACAATAAAACCAATTAACTAAAAAAAGTTTTTTTATTTAGTAGTTTTTTTGAAACATTTGTTTGGTTCCAGTTCTGCCAGTTCAGCTAGCAACTCATCTCTTCGGAAGAAATGTTATCTGGACAACAATGAGTATAAGAATTTTGAAAATGATTTTTCCATTGTATTTACATACGTCAGTAGCGACATATCAACGCATTGTTTCCTAATTAATAATGGGATCATATTAACCAAACAAATCGTGATACCACATAGCCCTAATCTCAACGACCCCGTTAAATCCACACACTGACGGACGAGAGAAACCACCACGGGAGGGGAATATTTTCGAAGAGGGGGAAGTGGTAAAAATTAGGAAATTTTACCTACACCTTAAGGAAAAAATTAAACCTTTTGGATCTGCCAAAAAGGGGGAAATCCCCTTTTCAGTTCTTCCCTCTTCCGCTAGTGAATCCCCATGAGCCAAGTTGGAGAAGCCACCGTGTTAGAAAACAAAAACAAAGTCTGGCATGATCAAGGTTCATTGTTACTTAGCAATGTTTTCGCCCAATAACTGAATTAATTTTTTCTTTCGCGCACATTCAACATTTCGAAAAAATTTTACTTTTTATAGTTAGACTTGGATAACTTAAGAGCGATGGGAATATGCTATAAAACTCAATTGTTTTTTACTCCGACAAAATATAGTACACATGAAGGTTATAAGCAAATTGAAACATCAAAATATTAATTTTATTAAGTTACTCTTTTCATGTCGTACCACTCAACTTTTTTGCAACTGATTTCAACCGAAAGAAAACCATTTTGAACGCGTGCCAGAATTGTGGAACAACGTTTACTCTCCGATTCTCATTGAAAATTCAGTTCAGTGACAATTGTGTTCACGCGTCAGGTCACGTGAACAGCAGGAACACATCATTCATCTTGGTTGTACTTCTTTTCATTCTGAACAACGAACGGAAGACAAAATATCTGTTAATTGATTTGAAATGGAGCTAATTATCACAACATCAGTGATACTGTATCTACTATCATTGGGATAGTGTACCCAATCATATTATATAGCTTTTTTCGGCTTGGTTAAGACGTCTTGTTACTGTCATAAACCCGCTACTGCATAAATATGAATTCGACGCAAAGGTCTTGCGAATCAGTTATTTGAAAACGGGATTTTTTCTTGGTCAAGTGTTTAACGCGTACCAAAACTTGAAAGAGAGTGAATACATAACCATAAACCTAAGCGAGGCGCTTGTTATCGTTGACACGCCATTTTTTGACAGGAGGTGTTCGATTTCTCTCTACCTTCATGACGGTCAGCAAAACACTTATTTATCACTGTTAGATAAATCCTAACACTGTGCAAAAAGTGGTTTACTGTACTTGGGTACTGCTTTTGAATTGCATTCACCGATCTCACTCACGACTGACTGAATTCCTTTCGGTTTGACGTATCACGTCATTATTATGAAAAGTTACATTATCTCTTTTCACATCTCGTTTAACCAGCTACATGATAATCTCGTTCTTTTCACATCCCGTTTAACCAGTTACATGATAATCTCGTTACATAATTTCACCCACCAAAACCGCTGTGTGAAGTGACTGGATTCATTCAGTTCTTGCACTCTATGCACAGATAGCGCATAGCGCACACCCTGTGTTTAGTATATGTGTTATATAGCAAACATGATACATGTACCGGTACAAACAATAAACAGTTATGATACATACACACGCACGAACGAC
The DNA here is from genome assembly GCA_964036265.1 of Daptonema setosum. NCBI lineage: Eukaryota > Metazoa > Nematoda > Chromadorea > Monhysterida > Xyalidae > Daptonema > Daptonema setosum. The sequence continues at coordinate 28,970,861 of OZ038443.1, forward strand.
ATAACGCTAATGAAGCATGTTTTCAGCTTTAAAAGTTCTAAGTTCCAAAAAGTTTCATTGAATCAGCGTCGTGTCATCCGTGGATCACTACAGGGTAACACAATCAAAACAGCGAGGTGCGAGCTGGTGCGCCGGAAATATGCTGTGAGATTCGAAAATCAGCGACCGACAACTGGTGAAAACGAATTGCAACGAGTTTCTGATTCTATGTACACCAGGTGAGTCACAAAGATAGAAGAAAAAGATAAATATGTACAACGGTGGGAATCGGCGATTTCAAAATGCTCATTTGTCTCGTACAACTACAGTAAGAAATCACCGATTAACCACCAGAAGGAGATCCCAAGTAATAGGACCATTAGTCAAATGAACGACCTTTCAAAGGCCGTCAAAGGGCTGCGAACTTGTTCCTAAGATCAAAGAATCTATCGATTTACACACGGAACAAGATCGCGATAATTTAAAAGTCAGATGCACATCAGGATCAATGGCAAGATTATTTGTACAAATCATTTATGCCTTGGCGGCCTTCTTGGCTGCCTTCTTCTTGGGTGATTTCTTGGCGGCCTTTTTCGCTGGCGACTTCTTGGCGGCCTTCACCTTCGGTGACTTGGGCTTCTTGGGTGACTTGGCCTTCTTGGGTGACTTGGCCTTCTTCGGCGACTTGGCTTTCTTGGGGGCCTTGGCCTTCTTGGGCTTGGCGGCGGCTACCTCAGCACCTGCAATGCACACGAAATGTAAGTCAAGGGCTAAGACGAGAAAGTTGAAAACCCCAAAAACTGATCAAACAGACCCCCTTCTTATCAAACACATTCCCATTACATGAAACGACTACGAACAAGCTCGACAAGATCAAACTACTGACACTGACTCATGGCCTCATTCTATGACATCGCCTGTATCTATCTACTGTAAATTGTGCACTCAGGACAACCACAACACAAACACAACTTCAACAAACCTGCAGCTTTGGGTGCCTTGGCCTTCTTGGCCTTGGGCTTCTTCGCCACCTTGGGCTTGGCGGCAGCCTTGCTCTCGCCGAGCTTGAACGATCCGGAGGCGCCGGTACCCTTGACTTGCTTGAAGGCACCCTTCTTCACGCCGGACTTCAGGGCGACGCGCAAATGGGCGTTGACCTGAAAGAAGCTTACATGAACATATAGAAATACAAACGTGTAATGTGAGATGGATGCTATGTATGTACGTTGCTGATTTGTGATCAACAATGTCATGTCAAGATATTTGATAGAACGAGGCACATGATATGCAATGTAATTATCACTACATTAAAACTGGTGTTTCGACCATTACATTTAACACTACGTACCACTGTTATAATATGGCAAGAATACAACAGTCATAGGTTTACGACCCCCTAACAGACTGGCAAGTCAATCACCGCAACCTAAGGGCAGTACCCAGCAGACAGACATACACGCGCACACATCCCATCCCATATTTGAGAGTCCGTGTAGTTTCACCCCGGGGAACTTTCACCCCGCGATTTTGAGGTCTTTTCACCCCGCGGGAAAACGGGATTTTCGCGGGGTGAAAGAACACCGCTAAAATCTGAGTTTGACACTCCCGAGAGCGGTGTCTTTTCACCCCGCGTGGTTCACCTACCGTAACCCAGTTTCTAGTTCATTGGCTGATCGACAAACATACGTAGCATATATACCCATGATAAGTGAGTGAGTCAGTGAGAGAGTGTCAATTTCAATTTCGACAGCCATTTTATGCATCAAAGTGCAAAATAAACTTTTTGAAAACTTTTAATAATGATTTGATTTACGTGAAAATGGTTTTCCAGATTAAATCGAACCTTCTGATTACGATGGTGAAGTCAGAATGACAGTAGTATAAACGCTGCCAATTGTAATAAAAGTACTTGCTTTAAAATTGTAAGTTGAAATTGGAGAAGCTAAACTTGCAAATTTAAATTCAGGAGATCTTTGAGTAAAACTCATAGTTACGGAGGAAGATGAGAGAATTTTATAAATAAAATAAAACTCTCCAGTTGAATGTGGTTTCTATTTAATGAGGACAAGGGAAGCCGCATGTACAGTCGACGCAGCGGGTCATGTGTTTCAAAACTGTTGACATATATTTCTAAAAATTGAATTTTTCTCTGATTAAAACAAGAATATGATGATATGATAACAATTGGTGGGGTATGGAATGGGTTCTGGGACAATGTGTTGTCAAAAGTTGTGTTGTGAGCTGTGTATGTGCCTGATGTTTCACTAGTGAGGTGCATAGCGCGCAGCTTTGCAGGCAGAAACTGTGTGTGGGCTTTATCACGGCCAGATAAAAGGACGAGAACCTACACCGACTATAAACTGGTAGTAAAGGTGATGTTTCATGAGTAAGAACAACATCTTCTTAGTTCTTGCGAACCGAAAAGGTGCGTCAGACCTTATTCCATATCACCACAAAATTTATCATCATGTTCTCGTTATGATCAGTGAAAAACTCAATTTTGGGAAGTGTAAAGCAACAGTTTTACAAGATATATTCCGCTGTACCAACAGTATATGACATAATAAATTTTTCAGCGTATATACCACGGAAAATCTGACTTTACCATCGTAATCAGAGTTTCCGCTTTTATCTGGAAACTCAATTTCATACAAATCGAGATAATATTCACAGTTTGCTAGAAAATTGATTCCGTGTTTCAATGAACAATTTGACTGTCGAAATTTAAATTTACACTCTCTCACTGAATCACGGGTACGTCTTGTGTATCATACATATTATGGTCGATCTGCAAATGAACTAGAATTTGGGTTACGGTAGGTTAACCAGGCGGGGTGAAAAGACACCGCTCTAGAGTGTTAAATTTCATAATTTAGGCGGTGTCTTTTCACCCCGCGGAAATTCAAATTTCCCGCGGGGTGAAAAGCCCTCAAAATCGCGGGGTGAAAGTTCCCCGGGGTGAATCTTCTCAGTCCCATATTTGAAAAGGGGCGCCAACCCCAGGCTCTGTTCACCCAAGCCTCCATTACATCAACATCAAAACATGGCATGACAGTTGTTAGCTTGATAACCAATTCTATGGCTGATATAGAGTAACTGATATGCTCAAAAAGTCAATCGACATGAACCTTAACCCTCTGCCCTCTTTACCCAGAGAATAAAAAACACACTCAAAATCAAACACACATAAAATTTTGCTTAAAAACAAACGAACACACACACATATGTATGCAACACCAACCGATTTGACATTGTCTCCGACTTTGTAGTTGCTCAGAATGTACTTGAGGATGGCGGCCTTTGACGAACCACCCTTCTCGGACAGAGCCTTGATCGCGGCCTTCACCATGGCGGAGTAGGTCGGGTGCGACGCGGGCTTCTTGGCGGCGGCGGGCTGAAATGGAGAAATTAATGAGATGGGGAAGTTGACACCGAGGTCATGAACATTGAGGATGCCGAAAGTAAAACTTTTGTTAAACACAGAAAAAAAACTGACAGAGAAACTGATTTTGAAAAACCAGTCAAATTATTTATAATGATCTTAATACCAGTAGATCTTAGACTAATCTTAGCCCAGGAATGAAGGAATACTCACGATCTTTGAGGGAACTATAACGTACCTTGCGTGCCTTCTTGGCAACGACGGGAGCAGCGGCATCGGCAGACATGATTTTGGTGAGTGGTTGTGGGGTTGAGACACGAAGGAGCAGAGAAAATCAGCAGTATAGCACGAGTAGCGCAAGTGAACGAATGAATGACTGGCGTGTATGCTGGCTGCTTTTATACTCGCCAGTGCGCGCGCACGACTGCCCAATGCATCTACTGTGCACGGAGCGCGTGCGGGAACACAAAATGCGTGTATGGGCGCGCTTGTTTGTGTAAATTGGCCTCACAAAATCATGAATTTCACCACTGGAACATCGCCGTTCAACGTTGTTCATAGGTTCTTTGGAACGCCAAGACTTCTGGCTATCTAGCCATGTTAGTTACTACCTGGGGCTTTCAGGGAAGACTTACGAAAACCACGCGTTTGTTCGACACATTCGACTGACTGACGAGTGAGTGGTGTGAAAAACTTCTGTAAAACACCTTAATACGAAATTTAAACTTGATAAGATAAGTTTATGATGTGCTCAGAACCCTTGAGTACACGTTGCGAATGATGAAGCATAAAATGATAGACGGCCATTCGAGTTCTACACCAATCTTTCCGACCTACTCAACACAAAATCATTCCTCTGCGTGTCCGTGCGCATTGTAGTGCATTATTATTAAATGTAAAAAAGTGGCTAAATTCCTCATTTCTCCGGTGTGTAAATGATATCCATCGACTCCTCAGGACTTTTGCGAGTTGTTTGATGTGCTTCCCGATCGATTTCGTTTTGTTTCGAATGGTTTATGGTGTTTTCTTTCTGACGACTACTATCGTGTGTGCGTGTGTTTTGGCGTGCGATTGAAGCCAACGTTGCTGTGAAAACTTGGTGAGCACGTTTATGCGGAATGGGAAACCGAAACGATTTCCACGGGAGATATTCCGCTGATCTTGGGGATTTACCGAGAAACATGGAAATGGTTTTCTCTGGGAGATAATCGTTGGAGAAAGAAGGTATTTCAACACGATTGGCATTGATTGCACGTATAAAAACATCTAGACGCTTTTTGATTTCCATGTCAGAAATACGATAACTGAGATATAACATTTTGGTCTTTACTCCATATCAATTACGATAATGATTTATAAGGTTTATGATATTATTAATCGTTAAGCATTTATTAGTTAATGCTGTTGAGCACATACATACAATACATCCGTAGCAACTGAGTATCGTGATCCATACCGTATGTCATACATACATGTTATACATATGTTAAATAAATGTTAATAATCACATTCACACAACTCATGGTATAAGCAAGGTAACACAAAATACAAATCTCAAATTAAATGTTAAATAAATGTTAATAATCACATTCACATAACTCATGGTATAAGCAAGGTAACACAAAATACAAATCTCAAATTATAACTAAAGGTATTTAGTGAAACAAAACTGAAGTTGGATTACTTTTCATCAATATTCTCACATCGCTTCCGAAGGTTTACGCAACCAGATCGCATCATCAGCAAAGTAATCCCTGCAACGAAGTTTCTTTATCAAGTTAGATTAGAAAATCATTAATGTTTGACGAGTTTGCAATATGGAAGAAAGGAAATAATTTCAAGCTAGTCAAGTTTTTTTACATATTTATTATAACGGTTATATTCTATAAACTAAATTTAACATAAGGAAAACTTTCTAATATTTAATTAAAAATATTTGTATAGTTTGTCATTATACTCTTTATCTAATTTAGCTGGCAGTCTAAAAAAGCACTAGAAGTCAGGCTCATTGTTGAAAGGTTTTCTGCACAAGTTCTTAATAAAGCCCGTATGTTGTTTCTGCGAACAAAGAGCGTGCACAAAACTTCTGATAATGAAACATCAGACAATCAGTTTTAACACGCACATCAATCATCATCACCCCATGCTCTGGTGTTAAACTATGGTGTCAACCGAGTTGAGTTGCGGCTACTGATGTTTCATTATCAGATGTTTGGGCAGTACGTTTGCTTGCAGAAATAACATACGGGCTTTATTATGATAATGAAGGTACTAGAAACGATCGAGATGAATCACAGACATATGCATGGCAAACAGATTTACCAATTTGTGATTCTTGATTTCAGAAAAAGCGTTTGCCATTTGAAAAGTTCTTTCATATTGATCATTACAGCTCCGTTATTGTCAAAGCTCAATGATGTCTTATATTATGGTCTTAGTTTGGCTTAGGTCCTTTGTGGATACACACATGAATATCAATGAAATTACAAGTTTATGATTAAAACAATTAAATGTTTATCCAAGTCAGTTTTTATAACAAATTGTTTTTGGGTTTCTATTCAACTAACCGAATGGTTGGGATTTCCATCATCTGGTCCGTGAATATCTGCAGGTGATCGTAGCCACTGAACAAGTTAGGGAACTCATACAGCCAATTCCGAAACAACGCAATGATGTAGTAGTCGGCCCAGCACGGCTGAAAGTATAGAAGGCATTGGTTGATTGATTAATCAAAATATTATATGTATCATATAATTTTTATTTTATGTTTTTTATTTACTGTCTTTGACTGTGTTTTATTGAAGAGAGTCGAACCGATCGAATATTAAAAACTTGGCTACTAATAAAATATGAGGATGTTCTCTGTAGTCCTTAAGTCATGCAACTGTTTTCTACTGTGTGAATTCGACTAACTAACTTTACTACAGCCTGAACTTGACTACTTAGTTGGTCGATAATTTGCGGATAAAATTTCAATCAATAGATATATAACTATGAGATATAACCCATACAAATGACTCACTGGCTAACTGACTGATGTGAGAAGATGTGACTGCTGGCAAGTTATTTCAATAATGAACGCCAATTGATCGATAATCTTTTCAATATCACATTCAGCCAAAACCTCTACGAAAATAAAACTGTAAAATACTAATAATAAGATATTGAACTGACCTTGTTGGTTACGAAAAAGGTGTGACCGGTTTCTTCCAGATGTGTGTTCATTTGATCCAGGCATGGCGATAAATGACGACCGAGTAAAACTGGCCACAAACATGCCTGTAAATAATAATAAATTTATAACTTGAAACTGAATGAATCTAATTTGGGTAAACTTAATAAGTGGATCAAAATAATAAAATACAGTAAGAAAACATGGACACTTTGTGCAACTCAAAATACTACATTCACTAGTTAGTTTAGTTAGATCCACTAGCGGACGAGAAGATTGGAGAAAAGTGGAATTCCCCCCTCTTCAGCATTTTCAAAAGTGGACTATGTTCATAAAGGTGTAGGTAAAATGGTTTGCAAACTGATGTTTCCCCTCTCTTTAACGAAATTCCGCTCCCTTTGAAGGACTAGCTCGGCCGTCAGAGGTTAGATCCAATGATGTGATTGGTTTAACATAGTTATGTTTTTACAATAAAGATATTGAAAACTTTCATCACTTCAGTCACTCCGGTGAAATTAATGTATAAAATCTACAGGGTGGGCCAATAAAAACCACACAACTTTGGAGGCTAATAACTCAGTGACTAAAAATCGGATTGAACTGCGGTTTGCATCATTTTAACTGGTGTATCTTTGACTTTCAATCGTCTAATTATTATGGATAAATTTCACTGTTTTGAAAAGATATCTAACTTTTACCGAAAAGTTGCTGTTTTGCTGCTGAGAACCCATAAAACTTTGTTTTTACAACAATAAATTTACACAAAGAAAACAGAAATTACACATAAATTTAAGAAACAATGTTTTTGAAAAGTTTGACACTCATAAAAAGCATACTAGTGTTGATGACATGCTCAATATGGACGTTCTGTGCTCAACGCTCAACAGCCTGTTTTCTATCATGAATGGTAGTTTCCATTTTAAAATCAGTATTTTTTATTCTTAGTTAGTGAAAATATTATTTGAACAGATTCATTACCTAGAGATTAACTGAATAACGCTAAATAACCCAAAACAATTCGTCTGTGCCGTATAAAACACCAACAAATATTTATTGTAACCCATATGTATGAAAACTCCCGCCCGGTTGAAAAAATTGTATTTTTAGACATTTTTGCGTAACTTCTGATTGCATCGAAATTTTTGAATATAATTAGGGTTACACAATTTCAAAAATATACTGATTGAAATGACGCACACCGTTAATTAATCCGATTCGTACTCACAAAGTTATTAACCTTCAAAGTTGTGTGGTTTTTTTTGGCCCACCCTGTATGTTGGAGTGTTCAGCTCGCTCTTTCTATGCATGTTTGGAGGTCAATTCGATCGGCACTGTATCGCCGATGCACATGTACGTGGAAACTTTTTGTTCCGCAATTTCTTTCAAAGACAACTTCACGACACATTTTTCAAGGAACAAGAGAACGGTCCTATTAACCTATCAACAACATAAACCACGAATATCACAGTGTAGATTTTACGTTCTGGCCTGGCCTATGGCGTACCCATGCCGGTTGTGAGCACGTGGGAAAAAGAAAGGTTGGCACTCATGAAACATTACTTAGGTCACGCGATAGCTTAGGCTAGGAAGGCGTCTGTGCCACATGACCGAAACGCCACTAGGTTAAGTTAGATCTAAGTTAGCTGAGTTTTCATAACACTTATTGCAGGGTAACGCTAAGATTATCTCAATTTTGTTTTCTTAATTACGGTGTCTGTCAGAGTTTTGTATTGTTTCAAGCGATACGTATAATCAATGGACCAGTAATGTTTCAGGAGAGTCACATTTATGTTGCCCGTGTGTTAACAGACGGACCGCGAACACGCTTTATGTTATGAAATTATGATAATAACAGTTTATCCAACCTGTTCTGACTTATCCGGATTGCTGGCCCACGTCTCCCAATTACGATCGGCATGGAATGCCTTGGTGACCCACACATCGGCCGTCAGACCATCCGCGTGTGTACGTGCACCGAGACCTGTTACCGGACTTAGTCATTACATGGCTAATACTAACGTGGTAAACAAATACCTCACTCACTCAGTTACTCACTCACTCACTCACACAGTCCCTCAATCACTCATTCACTCACTCACTAACTACTCACTCACTCACTCACTCCGTTGCTCCGCACAATTGATCTGTCAAATGACTTAGCACATACAGGGTGGGCCAAAAAACCATACGATTTTGAAGGTTAATAACTCGAGCTATAAGAAACCGATTCAATCGTTCTTGTTCTCATTTGAAAGCCTATATTTTAACTTAAAATCCCTCCAGGTTTAATCTTGTTTTATAAAGTTGCCCTCAAGTTACAGAAGAAAACCTCAAAATGTCGTGTTTTTAGATGAAGAAAACGGATTTTTTTGGTTTAACAAAATGTTCTTTTTGGGCCACGAATTTCTAAATTTAAAAAGTTCCATAAGGGAAATAGAGTTTTCTGAGCTCAATCCTAACTTGGAAACTCTGTAATACCATATTAAGTGCTTTGAAAAAAAATTCATGGCAAATGTCATAGCCGCCATTGACAAATTTTACACTGAGCCCGGGCTTTGGTGGTTCAGGAAAATGATCAAATCAAGTGTGCCATTCGTTTATCTTTGATCAACAAGGCTTAACTAGTTGTTATTTTATCCATATAATTTATTGATAAACTGATATATTCCGTTCACTGTTTTTTAAAACACAATAACCCATGCATTTCAATCACTTTTTCGCTAAAAATACACAATTTTTCTAATTTTCTTCTGTAACTTTAGAGTAACTCCATGAAACACGACTAAAATTAGAGGGATTTTAAGTTAAAATATTGGCTTTCAAATGAGAGCAAAAACGTTTGAATCGGTTGTTTATAAATCGAGTTATTAACGTTCAAAATCGTATGGTTTTTATTGGCCCACCCTGTAGGTGCGGTGTAACCACCCTGCACCCGTGATACTTCATATGAAATAGCGCATTGGTGCGGTGCGTCCGTCTCCCAGCCATGATATGTCATTTTCAAACAGACCAACCGATCAACGATGCCAGATAACGACAGATGGCACGCGATCGGCATACCGTAAATCCCTCGACCGAAAGCACGGGCAGCGATAAGCAGTGGGTCTCTGAAACATTAGCTGTTAAATGTCGCATTTCGAATAGTCTAGTGCATAGAGCGGCTGCCTCGAAAACTGGTGGTCCTGGTTCGAAACCTGGCTTTTTTACATGGACTTGAGAAACAGAACCTGACGCATTGGTTTGGGGACTCTGCCATTGCCTGTCAGTTTGTTCAACCTGTCGGGCTACTATGAAAACACCATTCTGACGGCCTGTCAAAGTGTCTAGATTGCTTCAGTAACAGAGAAATCCCTCAGTAAAAGATTTTTTTCTAGTCGGCAGCAAATCATTCATAAACAGGGGATCAATTAATTATGTGTTTAGTATCGACTTTCATAGATACAGTTGAAATGTTATCTTTTCAACGGTTGTTTTGTAATTAAGACTATTGTTTCAGCAGTGAACCTGCCTTTAACGGTTGATGAATGATAGTCATTATCAAACCATAGATATCTGGAAAACTCTGTTCAAACAGCATCCACTGCCCCCCCCCCCTGATTATCAACCACACATTTTGAATTTTTTTAATTTTCCGCGAATAATATCGATTGATTAACATGTTAAAACTATGTCTATTAGGAGATGTACAGTGGCGCCCAAAAGTTCTCGGACAACCGATTTTTCAGGGTTTTCGGCCCGAACCGCATGATTTAATGAATATTTCGGCCCGTAACTTAAACCGAGTTTATAAAATACTTATTGCAATCATTTTAAACTGCAAAAATTAAATTTAAACAATACTAGCTCATGTGCCATGGCATAATATGGAAATTAGGGAAGGCGCGCGTTGTTCGTGGGAACCATGCGCCGAGGGCGGTTTAAGAGAGATATCGCAATATTTGACCTTGATATTCAACTGGAACATTGTTTATAACATAAATGATACCTACTCTTCCCGTTATAACACGTTGCAATCACCCCAACCTGATATAAAGGTGATGGAGAAATGTGCAAAAAATTGCTTCATTGCCGGTTTCGAGTTATTCTCTATCAGACTTTATTTTTGACTTAATACTACCTGAAAGGCTTTGTAACTTTCATGATAGTATGAATACATCATGTTCTTTCATTTTCAAAACCAAACTCCAATAAGAAAGAACGTTAGAAGTCAATTTAATCAAATGTTTTTACTATTAAGAAACTAAGAGAATCGATCAATTTTACGTAAGGTTAAAAGGTGAACTGACTGTAGTTTTATATCGTTCAAAAAATATAAATGAATCAAATAAGGGTCTATTTATATTCTATGACTCCACTTAAGTTGTTTGATTGCTTCAAAATTATGAAATCTCCCTTAAACGGGCCTCGACGCATGGTACCCACGAACAACTCGCGCCTTCCCTTATATTCATATTATGCCATGGCACATGAGCTGGTAATGTTTGAATATCAATTTTGCAGTTTACAATGATTGAAATAAGTGTTTTATAAACTCGGTTCAAATTACGGCCCGAAATATTCATTAAGTCATGAGATTCGGGCCGAAAACCCTTAAAAACTGGTTGTCCGAGAACTTTTGGGCGCCACTGTATACGACATAAGCCCCTCCACGCGTATAACCTACAATGCATCATAACATACACACAGCTCATGTGTCTGCTCATGGGTATAGGGTATCCGCTCTATGTTTATGTCGTTTCGGGAGCTTATTTTTCCTTGCTGTTATATTCAACCATCACCCACATAATATGTCGTCCATTTGTGAACGGAGGCCTAGTGAATTTTTTTCTTGATAAAACAAGATAATTGATCTGTTTTTTCATGGTCGCAATACGAAAAAATACCGACAATAATAAGAATGAACTTCAAACTCCATGTAAACATTCCATTGTAATCATCGATCAAAATGATCTGAAAGGTTCCTGTTGAAGACACAGCTGGCCTTGGTGACAGCGAAAGTGTGAAGTGAAATGTAAACTCTGTTGTGTCTGACACTTCTGCCAAGTACAGAGTATCATCAGCACGTTCACGTTTCAAGTATAACGACAAGCTAACTTCCGTTTATAGAGAAAACATTTAACCCGAAAACCTTCTCAAACTATGTTAAAAAAACTAAACGCAAACGATTTATTATGTATGGTCAAAATGTTATGTTGTTATGTGACCTAATGTTTCGTTCGGCAGTGTTTCACAACATTGCCAAAGGCTTAGGGGAAGTTTGCACAGAACAGAAAATGATATACAAGAAGAAAAGAAATCATTGACTTTGCGGAGCAAAAAACTTGAAACTACGGAAACACAAAATGGTAACCAATTGTGCGAAGGTTCTCGTAGTCGAACTGGGTCAGTGTGACTGGAATATAGTCCACATTGGCGTGGCTCAACAGCAATCGAATGGCGGTCGCTCGACTAAATGAATTATCGACTAAATGACTTTTTATATCAATCGGGCTTATCGCGATTAATTTGTTTTTTTTCGCTCCCTGTTTAATGTTTTCATTACTTATAATCTACTTTGTAATGCTTTCTACTCTACAATAAGTTACTGAAATCAGTTTATTCTAAAAATGTAATTTTAACAAAATTAATTATAATAATTAATAAAAAACGATAACCCAAACGAACCCGCGTTCTCTGTCGAAATCATATAGTTTTATTTCGGGTCGCTGACTTGGTAGGTTCGCTGGGCCGAGCTTAATCTAAAATTTAGACAAAAGTATGCATTCCAGTAGTTCTAAGACAATTTTATTTTTTGAACCGAGTGAACGCGATTTTCAAGAATACATTTTCTTCATGATAACATAACACGTAAATTTTGAACTTTGATTTAATAAAAATTTCCCCACCTTCCATCCTAACCTGAGTGTCCTCCATGCCTTGCTGTGTCAGACTTAGCGCCGATCCACCTAAACTGGCCAATGACTGTCTCTGCGACATTCTTTTATACCGGCTGGCGATTCGACCACCAACTAGGTGTTACAAATAGGGTTTCACCTTTTTATTGTCTCTCTGATAACTGTCTGGTTGAGTCTGACTTGTGTTTGACTCGTTTCTAAAATTGTCCTTGAATTGACGCAAAATAATAGTCTTGGGACCCGAATACGGGAGGCTGTAGTCGAGCTAAGTGGCAATGGTGTCAGAGTACCATGTCATGTGTTTGAATTTTGTGTTTAGCAGTAGCTTATGAAATAAGACAACATGAAAAGTCGTGTTATTCCCTTAAAAGTTTTTTGGAAAAGTTTGTTCCAAACAGTTAGTGGGAATTTTAAGGGACAAGACCCCCTCATCTCTGAAATATGCGTCAACTGTCCGTAGAATGGTATGACTGTAGGTAAAGACTGAAACACGTGCTGTGATAATTGAAGGCATGCGTTTTTCAGTTTTGATTGACTGTACGGCCGCATTTTATATGTACGTATTGAGTATGTTTTTGTATTAACTGTAATCATTCGTAATATTTTGCCTGTGTTTATAAGTATATATATAGCATGACACGGCAGGAATGCTGATTTTTATGTACGTGAACTTTGAATGAATAGAACAAAAATGTTGAATGACTGTATCATAAATCAGATGTTCCGTTGACTGAAGTGTGATTATTAAATTAAGGTCCAAAGTTCACCACCCAGAATTCTATTTATTACCCATCAATACCATTTACAGCACTGGTTATGATAAGCCTATATTTATGTTACGCCAGCATTGTATGTATATATGATCACTGGCGGATGAATCAGATGTGGTATCTGCTGTTTTGAGGTAATTTTCCTCAATTTACACATTAAGGAGCAAAGTCACACTGAAACAATCAAAGAGAGGGAAAATTCACTTGTTTGCCTCTACTTTGTCCACTAACGTGTATGGTGTACACATATGACAGAGATCCTGTGGTGTAGCGGTTAGCACGTCCGTGTACTGAGCGGAAGGTCGTGAGTTCGAATCCTACCAAAAAACTTCAAATTTTTCACTTTCTTGGTTGAACTAGAATTCGTCATTAATGCATAGCAAATCGAAATGTTTCTGTAGTCACCCAAAACCTTTCTTACAGCAGTGGTCCACTTTCATTTATATCTTCACGTTAATGGTGAAACTGTAAAACAAATTGCCGCCGGAGAACAAAGCTGAAATGATACATAACGGATCTAATAACAAATTGGATCATCCCCCTCCTTGGACCAGATCCATCAAATCAAGCACAACATACACATCAAACGCAATCATTCACCCAAATCGTCAGTCATCAATTTATAGTACAATCAATCGTAAAACTTCAGCGCCACACCGATAAAACATCCGCAACATGAATGCCGAAATAACAAAACAATTGTAGAATAGTAGGCGGTAGTGAATGTTGCGGTTTCACCATCCCGTTACGGTGATCCCATTAATCGTGCGTCAGACCTCATAAAACGCGTTGCAATTGTTTCGAGACGTCAGATGAATTCTATGGTTTCAACATGATGAGCCCAATTCGCCGAAATTTCGCGAAACATCTCGATTTCATCAAAGGAGAACTGCCGGCAACTGCATGATTTTTTCATGGATTTTAAGCGTTGCCGTAAATTGGTAACAAATCGGATATATAGTTTACGACCATGTAGAGAAAAAACTGCTCCACAACCATTTCGGTAGAATTAAGCCAAGACTAGTGTGCACTCACAGTGGAACTGGTCGATTAATGATTTGATCTGCCCAGAACTGCTCGTAATAATAAGTATAACATTATATGAATAACACACGTGGAATATCTAACGAAATCCTTAATTAGATTATTTAAATGTGATGACTAGGAAAGTGATGATTCAAGAAATCCAATGTACAATTACTCATTGCTGACTGAAACCCCTCGGATTTTTGCAACGAGTAAAACTCCTAATCGCCCACGATGAATGCGTACTCATATGCTAATGAGTTGCACGCGCGTCGCTTGTCGCAGCACGTGTAACAGTTGTATCCAATTAACACAGTCGCGGACGAAAGTTGGGGGAACATGAAAAAAACATCTTATTTCAGAGTTTGAATTTGATTTTTCTTCTCAGAAAGAATGAAACGTTGACTAAAAAACAAAAAACTCCTTTCAAACAGGAAATTTTTTCTCATACTGGTGCCTTTGATTATCCACCAACTTGGTGTTTCAGTCATATCCGCTCAACATAACGACCCGGTCCGTAGCTGTTACACGAGACCCGTCATAGCGCAACAGTTCATGTTTTTTGCGTGTGACTGTTACAAGGCCACCGCGCATCATCAAATTGATGTCACCTTTTAAACATACCCCCGAGAAACATAAACTTGGACCGTAAAAAACATGGATTTTAAGTACGTATGTTGTGCATAACAAAAAATTACGGTCGCCGCGCGTGATGTGGGATATACAGGGCGCATGTTACGACTTACGAGGTGCTGTTATGCGTACATTTGTATGCATTTTTTCATCGGAGGGGTACACGCCCTTAATGGGTAGGGATGCGAAGAGAGCAACAACAACTATTGCGGTATATAAAGACAGTGGATGGAGAACCGGGTGGTGTCAGTTGGTATTTGCTGCAGCAACATATTGGGTAGACACAGTAGCGCTTATACTTGTTATATCGTTGAGGAATCATTGATTGATAAACTTTGAATACGGATTCTGCATAATATGCATTATTGGATTGCCGAAAAAAGTCGTACTCAATGGTCACTGACTGAATTAAATTGTGCATTTTCCAAGAAGATTAACGTTATCCCGCTTTAGTATTACGTATTGTCTTCATCACGCTTATATACAAAAAATATCGTTTTAGTCTGTATAATTTATGTTATGGATGGTTCAATTGAGTTTCCTAACCACTCAATATACCCGAAAATACTCTTCTCAATTTCACATTTCTTTCTATCTTTTACAACACCATGATATCCTTATCCTGCTTAGATCCTATAGCTCGACAGCGAATAAAATATCGAGATCATGGATCAGAAGTACAAGAGGATGGAGTGTCAGGAGACGGAGGAGCACGCACACATGCGTCGGGTGGCCTTCGTCGCCGTGGTCGTCTCGACAGTGGCTGTGATCTCGGCCGTCGTCACCCTGCCAATGGTCTACAACTACGTCCAGGGTCTGCAGACGCATCTCATGGCCGAGATGGACTTTTGCAAGGTTGGTGAGCCGAGCTAAGCTGAGGTGAGCCGAGGTGAGATGAGGTGAGCTGTGGTGGGTGAGGCAGCTGAGGTGAGGTGAGATGAAGTGAAATTAGGCAAGGTAAGATGCGCTGAGTTTGTGAGCTGAGGTGCGTGAGTGAGTGAGTCAACTTTAGTTCTTCTTTCATTGAAAATCTTTCTGAAGTGGAGTGAGATCTTCAACTTTCCAGTCCCGATCACGTGATCTCTGGGTGGAAGTGACCGCTCTTGGTCAACAGCAAGCCACGGCACCCAAGCAGCCACAAGAAGACCAAGTACATGCGCGTCAACGACGTTCCTGGCTCTTCGGTCAGTTCGTGCCTGACGCGGGTAAGTGGACCGAGACGTGTTGTGATGACGTGGTGTGTGTGGTCATGTGTTGTGGGATGCACGCGTCAAAAACATCGTAGGACTGTTAAATTGCGTGTCTTTGGTGTGTTGTGCTATATTGTGGTATACGTAACTTATGTCAAACTTTGTTGATTTTGTTCACTTTTGTTCACTTTTGTTCACCATCATTCACATACATGGTCTGAAATTTTGCTTTACTTTTGTTTTCCGTCACCAAACCGTTTATTTTCACTCACCTTGTGTATGTTTGCTCACCTTAAACCTCTTCTTTCATCCGTTAACGTCTACGGTTCATGGGTTTCAGCCGTAGGATCAAAGTAAAGTATTGACTCACATCTGAGATGTAACCGTAAACCTTACCGTCAGCATACAGTTGCATTTCTCGGTTGTCTGTTCAAGAGGCTTATCAGTAGGCTTTTTGGACCAAATCAAAAATTTCCCTTGTATCCGGTGAATTCGCGAAACATCTTTAATCTTTTCACTTCTTCAAATACAATCTACCCTATCCTACCCTCTCAGATCCGTGTGCATATCAGCCATGTCCCAATGGTCAGCGCTGCGTACCTGAACCAAAACAGTGTATCCGTGCACCATGTCTTCAATACCGTTGTGATGCTGGTAATTTACTTTTTCAAAGTGTTTTTCTTGAAATAGCTTTTCAGTTTTCAATGTGTAAATTATTCAATGGTGACCAACTGGTAGTGATTATCTTCAATATCTTTCTTGCTGTGTACATAGCTGTTGATACATTTTCACCGTTTCATGTATATTTTCGCACTTCACAACTATATTTTCGCACTTTACCAATTCATTTGAGGCTGCGTTTCAAAACTGATATCAAATGCAACCATTCATTTCAATATCACCCAAAAGCACT
The DNA here is from genome assembly GCA_964036265.1 of Daptonema setosum. NCBI lineage: Eukaryota > Metazoa > Nematoda > Chromadorea > Monhysterida > Xyalidae > Daptonema > Daptonema setosum. The sequence goes on from OZ038443.1 coordinate 28,987,820, forward strand.
ATATGCACAAACTTATTACACCAGCCCACAAAGTTCTGTAGACACACAAGCACACTCACGTTTCGGTTCACACCGGCCGAAGCCCATTGTTAATGCAGCGTTATAACATGTTGAACATGATTTATCAGGGATAACGTGATGTTTCAGGCGTTCAACAGAATGGCTATGGGCCCCGCAGACTGGCCCTGTCATCAACCCGTCACCAAATGTGATCAACGGCGGTGGATCGTGTTAGTTTCATAACAGACAGACAGACAGACAGACAGACAGACA
>OZ038443.1:28988292-29008292 GCA_964036265.1 Daptonema setosum
ATGGGCATTTTTTTATGTTATCTAAATGTTATGTAAAAAATATATTTATTTCTCGAAAATTTGAAAGCGCGCCAAAAACATGTTTGAATTAACTGCGCTCCAAAAAAGTTTTGTGCTAAAAAAACGATATATCGTGGATCTTGAAGGTATACATGCTGCGCAACGAATCCTAGAGTTTAAAACTTTAGTTACTTTAGTTACAACTACCTAGTAGTGAATTTAAAACTTTTGTTCATACACGGAAATGTTTCGCTAAAAACGTTGGATTTTCGACGTCGATCTCCTGATCAGTAATCGTTCCATAGAAAACTCACAAGAATTTCTGATCCCATTACAGTCGCATATAATGTCTTATATTAAGCCACGCCCACTATTATTATCTATCTATTCACATATATAATGTAAGGGCCATTTATGCTAATGTCATTCATCGGTCGACCTTAACTTATATGCTACAATAAAGCGTTTGGCGACCACGACAAAACCAGTCATCAACACCCCACCAGTCATCTTCAGTAGCTAAATTGCGCACTATGCAAACAGCTAACCTCAACTCATCAGCTTTTATGCATGAGAGTGAGGGTTGTACGATGAATCAGATGTTCCAAGTCATGATCAGCATGCAAAGTGAATGGCGTGAAGAACGCAAAATGTTACAACAAGAACGTTTACAATGGCAACGTGAGCGAACTGGCTTCATGAAACATATGGAAAAGATGTCGCAGCGCAGTGAAGGAATGAAGATGAAACTCATCGAAGCGTTGAAGGGACTGCACAAGAGAAGCGCCCGAGTCGAGAAGAAGTTCTGCCCGTTGCATGGCCTGGGATCACACGGAGAGGCCGAGTGTCATCATTTGCGGAGGAAGAAGGAAGAAGGTCAGTGTTTGGATGAAAGTCAGAAAGATTCAGATAAAGTTCTCGCGGTTACTAAAGATGAACCAGTAAATAGACATCAGAAAGACGAACCAGATCAGAAGAAGCAGTCAGTGAAGAAAGAGAAGAGACGTGAGACTAGACGTCAAACAGAGGAGGAATTAAAGCAGAAAGATCAGCTGAAGAAAATCGAGCAACTTGAGTTAAAGATCAGCGCACAGAAAGTTCAAGGAGAGAATCAGACAGCCCGTATAAACAGCTATAAAGAAGAACTTTCTAAAACATCCATTGAGGTACGGCGTCTCGAGAAGATCGTGCAACAGTCCAAGGATCTGGCGGAAAAGAACTTTGCGTTGGGGAAGGAGTTGGCCGAAGCGAACAACAGTCTGGCTGAGAAGAATGCGATGATCGACCAGCATCTTGAAGAGTTATCGGATCAACACATGGAGATCGGACAAAGCATCAACAACAACCGAGCCAGCTGCACCATCATCAGGCAACTCATGGACAAGATTGAACTGTGCGAGTGCAAGTGCCAGCGTCGACGTAAACTGCAGGCACTGTTGTGGAAGAGTTATGATTTCACTCAAATAATTCCGACCGATTTTCCGCCTGGCATTAAATGATCTATTTTATGATACAAAACCTTATTCTCATTCTATAATATTCTCGTAAATACCCTCAATTCTGTCTAAATGGGGGAGGAGTCGCATATAATGTCTTATATTAAGCCACGCCCACTATTATTATCTATCTATTCACATATATAATGTAAGGGCCATTTATGCTAATGTCATTCATCGGTCGACCTTAACTTATATGCTACAATAAAGCGTTTTTACCTACATATATAGCCTATCCAAAGTTTCTTGTTACTCAGAAAGGTTTTGGCGCGCAAATTGATTTCAAATCCGGTTGGGCGCGCGTTCAAAAATATCGAGGAGAGAAAATATTTTTACACATGACGTTTGGACCAACATAGGAACATGGCCTATTATTCATTGCATATAATTTATAACACTAGCGGACGAGAAGGGGAGGGAAAAGTGGAATTCCACTCTCTTTGGCGTTTTTAAAAAGTAGATTGTGTTCCTTAACGTGTAGGTAAAATGACCTGAAAACTGCTGATTCCCCCCTTTTTGACGAATTTCCCCTCCCTTTGGGAATGTAGCTCGTCCGCCAGTGTTGAATATAATTATACGTGTCAATAGCACTGGCGTACGAGCCAAACCAACAAAGGAAAGAGAATTTTTCCAAATAAAGACGCTTTCGAGATTCTAGTGAAATATTAAGTGCTATTTTCGCTCAGACAATGAAACATCAAACTCACTTTTGGTCCACACACTTGGCTAACGTGCGTAATGGTGATTGGGCCACAACTCAACCGGCCAATCATCATCACCCAAGTTCAGCCAATCACGCGAAAGAACAGCAGAGTATTGAACTAGCTTGTGGCCCAACATCTGAGTTCGGTGTAAAAAGTGGTGTTTTACGGGCTATGATGTTTTTTATTAATCAGAATTTGTGTATTGTCCTTGTATGAATTTGCTTGCATTACTTTTAATCAAAATTAGGTTTGATTTCACCCAACAAAGTTTTCAACCTGATGTTTCATGGTCGGACCAAAAATGGTGCTTCATATTTCACTAGAATCTCGAAAGCGTCTTTAGTGCGAAATTGGCAGCAACTAGGTTATTTACATACACATTAGGGAACAAATGCTACTTTTTGAAACTGCCAAAGGGGGAGTTCCATAGAAATTTATTTTAATCACAAGGTACTTTGACCAAACTATAAATCAATAAACTAGAAAAATGGCGCGCATTCAAATTTAGTCTTCTAATTATAAATATTAAAGCTTTACCTTTTGGTGGCACCCACTAGCGGACGAGAAGGGGTGGGAAAAGTGGAATTCCCCCCTCTTTGGTATTTTTAAAAAGTAGAATTTGTTCCCTAAGGTGTGGGTAAAAAACCCTCAACGGTCACTTCCCCTCTCTTTGAACAAATTCCCCTCCCTTTGGAGCACTGGCGGACGAGCTTATCCTCCAAAGGGAGGGGAATTTGGCCAAAGAGGGGGGAATTGGCAGTTCAAAGGTCATTTTACCTACAACGTAGGGAACAAAATTAACTTTTTTAAATTGCCAAAGAGGGGGGAATTCCACTTTTTAGTTCTTCCCTCGTCCGCTAGTGCTTTGGAGGGTTAGCTTGTCCGCCAGTGGTGGCACTAGCGGACGAGAAGGGGAGGAAAAAGTGGAATTCCCCCTCTTTGGTATTTTCAAAAAGTAGAATTTGTTCCCTAAGGTGTAGGTAAAAGACCTTAAACTGTCACTTCCCCTCTCTTTGAACAAATTCCCCTCCCTTTGGAGGGTTAGCTTGTCCGCCAGTGGTGGCACTAGCGGACGAGAAGGGGAGGGAAAAGCTGAATTCCCCCCTCTTTGGTATTATTAAAAAAATAGAATTTGTTCCCCAAGATGTAGGTAAAACGACCTAAAAACTGCCAATTCCCCCTCTCTTTGAACAAATTCTCCTCTCTTGGAGGGTCAGTTCTTCCGCCACTGGTGGCACCTTGTTTTGGTCATATCCCGTTGGGTCGGGTTCGTTAACAATGGTTACCAGGTAACCGAAGGCGGATGAGCAAGTTTACCAAAGAATGTGGAATTTCTCTTTTACGGAACTTTAAGCAATTCGGATGTAACTTTTCCTTAAACACAGAGAAACATAATTTTACAAATTAAATTCTTTTATTCCATGAACACTCACGGATTTAATCCGCTTTTGTCGGACAGCACAGGGGCAAACCTTCGTAAAAATGAGGGAATTAACCAGACAGGAAGAATTTCCATTGTGTTATACTTTCTAACATTTTGGAAAAACAGACTTCACTCTTAAAATTTTAGATTGTTTATCCACCTCGAACCAATCATCCGCCGTTGCTTGACTGCTGACACAACACCATGGCCCCATTTCGGGTACTCCAGTTCGGTTCAGGTTTGACTTCACATTAGTACATTGGCGGACGAGCTAAACCTCCAAAGGGAGGGGAATTTCATCAAAGAGGGGGAATGGGATGAAATTAGGTCATTTTATCTACACCTTAGTGAACGAATTCTACGTTTTAAAAATGCCAAAGACGGGAGAATTCCACCTTTTCGTTCTCCCCTCGTCCGCTAGTGCATAAGTATATGTAGTAGTACTATTGAAAGGTATCACGATGAAATCATAATCATAGGTTTTTCCATGTTTCATGGCAAGAGAGAAACATCGATAGGTTTTGCTACTTTTCAATCATTTTATGTGAGTTAGACACACTGGCATATGGGGGACGAACGAAAAAGTGGAATTCCCCCCTCTTTGGCGTTTTCAAAAAGTAGAATTTGTTCCTCAAGGTGTAGGTAGAATAACTTGAAAATGCCGATTCCACCCCTTTGAAGAAATTTCCCTCCCTTTAGAGGACTCGCTCGTTCGGCAGTGGTTAGACAGTTTACCAACCTCTCTTCCTCATTTTTATGGTCTAACTTACACCTTTGGTTCAACAGATTTCTGTCACTAAATTGGTACAAATCTTTGATTCAAGCGATTTACATATTGTTATTTATCTCTCTCATAAAATTTTAACAGTGTTTTTTGTAAACTTAAGAATTCTGCAAGAAAGTTTTGGCGGTAAGTACATATTGCAACATACAGTATGTACATACATACATAAGTTTCGACTAAGCTACATCTTATCAAATAAAACTATTTCAGCACAATGGTACGTATTATTTTGACTGGTTACGTTAACGTTCACCATCTTACGTTCAGGTTTTCTCACTCACTCACTCACTCACTCACTCACTCACTCACTCACTCACTCACTCACTCACTCACTCACTCACTCACTCACTCACTCACTCACTCACTCACTCACTCACTCACTCACTCACTCACTCACTCACTCACTCACTCACTCACTCACTCACTCACTCACTCACTCACTCATTCACTCACTCACTCACTCACTCACTCACTCACTCACTCACTCACTCACTCACTCACTCACTCACTCACTCACTCACTCACTCACTCACTCATTCACTCACTCACTTACTAACTCACTCACTCACTCAATCACTCACTCACTCACTCACTCACGCACTCACTCACTCACTCACTCACTCACTCACTCACTCACTCACTCACTCACTCACTCACTCACTCACTCACTCACTCACTCACTCAGTCACTCACTCAGTCACTCACTCACTCACTCACTCACTCACTCACTCACTCACTCACTCACTCACTCACTCACTCACTCACTCACTCACTCACTCACTCACTCACTCACTCACTCACTCCTCACTCACTCACTCACTCACTCACTCACTCACTCACTCACTCACTCACTAACTCACTCACTCACTCACTCACTCACTCACTCACTCACTCACGCACTCATCGACAGGCTCTCAATATGGATGCGTTTTGGGGCCTTCCTATGTGCCAGGTCCATTTCTCGAAAAAGGGCACCTGAACTGACCTATAGGAAATGCAGTGAACTCGATGACGATGAAGACGTGATACGTTATGTAGACGATGATCAGACCGGTTAGAGGGTCGACTGGGAACCGGAGGGTCCGAGTTCGACTCTTCACGTTTTCGACTGGTTTTCTCTCTCCGGTTTTGGTGTAGATAATTAAAGCGTTTTCAAATGATTAGAAGACTGAACTTGAAAAGGCGCTTTTTTCTCGGTGATTATTTAACAGAATTTCGGTGTTTGAGTTTTGAACCTACCGGAATCTCGAATTTCGTATCAAGGAAGAATATGTGTGATAATTTGTCTTATGTATATCATACAGGGTGGTCCAAAAAAAAATGACAACACTTTGAAGCTGAATAACTCTCGGCACAGGCATCTGATTTCATTGAATTTTTCAGGTATTATCACCAACATACTAACTTAGAAAGATATATGAAACCAAGGTGATCGGACAATCACAGCGGCCACCACGCATTAATGTTTGTGAAAATGCGCGTGGGTCAAAAAACCGCCTAAATCGTGCATGCATATTCAAGGGATGATATGCACGTAATAATGAAACATTAGATTTTGCTAGTCGATGGTGAAAACTCCACGTTTACTAAAATTTTATCGATGGTTTTTAAGCATTTTGTTCAATTTGTTTTTATTTTTTCATTTTAAATTAGCAAACTAAACGCTTTTTCAATGTCAGAAGGAGATACACGCAGTTTACACCTCTGAAACAAGATTTTATCTAATGAAAAACAAAATTCGAAAAAAATAAACTACAAGTGTCTCAGAGTAAGTAAAAAAGACTCTTGATTGATTACAGGCTAAAATAACTGAGTTTATTGTTTCACAAATCCCGTGGAATCCATGTCCTAATTGTTCGCTCGGTTTTTGACCCACACGCATTTTTGCAAACATTAATGCGTGGTGGCCGCTGTGATTGTCCGATCAGCTTGGTTTCATATATTTTTCTAAGTTAGTATGTTGTTGACTATACCTGAAAATTTCAATCAAATCAGATCTCTGTGCCGAGAGTTATTCAGCTTCAAAGTGTTGTCATTTTTTTTGGACCACCCTGTATAAAGGATTTTTCGTTATCGAAAAACCTCCCGCGCGAAGTGAATTCAAATCTGTTTCTGAACGTCGTGCGTGAAACAGGTCAATAAAATAATTTTGGATAAAGTTTGGTCACAGTTTCTTGTTACTCCAAAATTTGTACCGTAATCCTTTTGGCGCGCATTCAAATTTCGGCGCGTGTTCAAATTTATTCAAATTTTTCAGCTGCTCACACTACATCTGTATAACATGTTATTAAACATGCCCAACTTATTAGTTGTTCAGAATAAGGTTTTCAGGAAATTATTTAGTAACAAGATACCCTGAATAAGCTATAACAAAAGACTTTGACCAAGGTATATGAAATGTGCGTTGTACTTGTAAGTAACCCAGGCCGCCTTATTCTGTGTTGTGTACTGTATTGACAGATTTCTTATATCAATCGTTCATGGAAATGATTTCTTATAGGATACATGATGAATTTTCAACTTCACCGGTTTTATTGTTTTCGTGTTTTTTTTCTCAGTCACTTGTATTTGTATATCGATTCAGTCATTTCACCTATCTCACTTGTGCCTTTGAACTATTTTTTTTTAACTTTTTAGTATAATCTGGGATTTCTTCATTTTAAATTCATTTTAAAAGCATCAGCAGTGGACAGAATATTTCATTTCTATAAATCCCTGTTGCAAGGCAATTCATATACATACATACATAATTGAATGTGATTCAAGAATCAAGGTATATAATAAATGAATCAATTAACATTTCGCAGCTAACCACTAACTGTCACTATCATTCCAATATTTTTATTGTTTATTTACAGAAAATAAATGATATTTTTACCCAGCACTCAAATTTATTTTCCATTGATTCACCGAAATTTTTCGCATTCTCCAATGTTACATTCACCAAATTTCAAGACCAACAGACTATTTACCGAAAATTTTCTTGTTGTTGCTAAGGGCGGTGGTTTTTTTTGCGAAAAACAAGATATTGACGATAAATCAAAAAACGATAAAAATAATTATAATATAGAAAATGGAATGGATTTGGGCGCATAGTATAATGATTAATGCAAAAGTTGCCAACAAAGAAATAGTGGTCTTTAATAATAATATTAATATATAGCTTTATGTATTCGACAAACCTGTAACAATAATTCATATTTGCAATAATTTTACCTACATACATGTAGTATGTGGTTCAAGCTTGCTACTTTCATAAAATATATAAAGAAAATAAAGAAATTATGAAATTAAAAAATAATAATTAAAATATTTTCAAAAAAACTTGGTTGGACACTTTTTGATGATCAATGGAGAGTGAAGTCATGGGCACAGACTGAAGTAAAGCACAAAGTAGACAAATTCACAGATTAGTTAAAAAAGAAACAAAATTTCAGGCAAACGCTGAAAATCACCAAAAAATATAAATAAATAATCTAGACAGTTTGAACAGAAATGAAAGCAGAACATCAATTCCTATCATCTATACAAAAAATGTAGCACATTTAAGAACATTTAGTTCTTATATTGATCAATTTTAGAAGCAGTTTACAAGCATTCTCAATTGATTTGGAGACTGAATTGAAATTTTTGCTGACATATGGGTTTCATGGTTTCCGCATGTCACAGGAGGAAACATTTATTTCCGAAAATTTCAGAGCACGCCAAAGAAATAAAACAATTTGCCGAAAACTCACAAAACCCGGGCAAAAATGGGGCTTTCCATTCCAGTCACTGAGTCAATTAAGCCTACCAGAACATAGTAATTTGGCCAGTATAACCTTGTAAAACAATTGGGTATCACACAGCTTGGCTGCCCAACAAAGTGAATAAACAAACATATAATTACAGGATGAAGTACGGTTAAAGAAATTTGTAATTGCGAAAATTCGAGTTATGATAACTTCGATTTTCAACTCGTGCAGTGATCCGGTATACTATATATCGTCCGTTTTCTACATTAAAAATTCAACCAAAAATTGCAGAATTTTTTTTAAAATCAAAAATCAAAAATTTAAAAATTTATTTAAACATTGTCAAAGTCAAAGTCAAAGTCATTAATCACAGAGATCATTCGAACTCCTCCAATCGTTCCTGATGCTGTATTTTTCGATTCGCGTTTAAAGGACTTTTCTTAATTAAAACTATACATCCAAAAATTACAGAAAATTAAAAAATTACAAAAATTCACATTTTAAATAAAAATTTAAAAACACAAAATTATCAAAAATTTCATTGATCACAGAGATCGCGCGGTGATTCAGAATGGTGCGGCTCGGATTTGCCTTCGAATGATTTCATGCTGTTATCTTTTTTTTCAATTTTCACGTCAAAAATACAGAAATGTTTTTGAAATTACAATTAATTATCAAATTTTCAAAATTTTGTTAAATTTCGAATTTCACAAAATTATCAAAAATTTCATTGATCACAGAGATCGTGCGGTGATTCAGAATGGTGCGACTCGGATTTGCCATCGAAGGACTCCATGCTTTCCTGCTTCTCCTCGAGGTCTTCCTCTCCCTCCTCTTCACCATCACATTTGATTCGTTTATGTTTGGTGCGACGGTTTTGGAACCAGACTTTGACCTGAATAAGTGAGTGAGTGAGTGAGTGAGTGAGAGAGTGAGTGAGTGAGTGAGTGAGTGAATGAGTGAGTGAGGGAGTGAGTGAGTGAGTGAGTGAGTGAGTGAGTGAGTGAGTGAGTGAGTGAGTGAGTGATGTGAGTGAGTGAGTGAGTGAGTGAGTGAGTGAGTGAGTGAGTGAGTGAGTGAGTGAGTGAGTGAGTGAGTGAGTGAGTGAGTGAGTGAGTGAGTGAGTGAGTGAGTGAGTGAGTGAGTGAGTGAGTGAGTGAGTGAGTGAGTGAGTGAGTGAGTGAGTGAGTGAGTGATGAGATGAGTGAGTGATTGAGTGAGTGAGTGAGTGAGTGAGTGAGTGAGTGAGTGAGTGTTGTGAGTGATGTGAGTGAGTGAGTGAGTGAGTGAGTGAGTGAGTGAGTGAGTGGTGAGTGAGTGAGTGAGTGAGTGAGTGAGTGAGTGAGTGAGTGAGTGAGTGAGTGAGTGAGTGAGTGAGTGAGTGAGTGAGTGAGTGAGTGAGTGAGTGAGTGAGTGATGTGAGTGAGTGAGTGAGTGAGTGAGAGTGAGTGAGTGTGTGAGTGATGTGAGGGTGAGTGAGTGTGTGGTGAGTGAGTGAGTGAGTGAGTGAGTGAGTGAGTGTAGTGAGTGAGTGAGTGAGTGTGAGTGAGTGAGTGAGTGAGTGAGTGAGTGAGTTGAGTGAGGGAGTGAGTGAGTGAGAGAATAATGTAGAATGTTACAACAAAATCATTCAACATATACCACAAAATACACCAAAAGTGACATCCCCAAATTAATAATCAACCCCCACGTTTTCGATATATAAATAGAAAATCCTTAAATATAGACAAATACATTTATAAATTATTGTGTGTGTTATCATTCATTCTTGTTATAAATATAATTTAATATTATACTTTTAAATTTATCAATCATTCTCCCATTATGTAATGGGCACTCCCACAAACACTGTTTTCCCTAAAAATTACCACCGGCTTACTTTATAATCAGATTTGCTTCCCCCACTCTCACCCACCTCCAACCACCACAATAATAATATTAAATATTAAATTATTAAATATTAAATTGAAAATATTAAAGTTTATTACACCTCATAACATGTTACACGTTTTTACTGCTCCCTGGCGGGCGAACTAACCCTGCAAAGGGAGGGGAACTTCGTCAAAAAAGTGGGGAGAAATTGGCAATTTTCAGGTCATTGTACCTACACCTTAGTGAACAAACTCTACTTTTTGACTTTTTGAAACCTCCAAAGACGGAGGAATTCTACTTTTCCCTCCTTTTTCGACCGCTAGTGGTGCAGTTAGAGTCCAATTAGAAGACAACTTTGATATAAGTAAACTACAATATTTTGAAAAATAGTTAGTAGTAGAAAAACAGGAAACTCGGCGAAAATCCGCGCTATCCGCTGCAACTATTGTCACCAAAGCCAAGAAAATATAGAGAAAAGCCGGTGTTTGACAACATTTAAGGTAGAAAAATATGAAAAAGGGCATTTAATAGCATTGTACCGTGGAACCGATAAAGTGTGAGAAAAGGGTAAACGTTCGGGGTGGAAAGAGGAGGGTAAACGGTTAAAAAGGCAAACATTTCACATTTCACCACAGTCTGTTAACACTTTCAATGTGGCTGTCTATTTGGGCTGATAAACCTCTGTCCGGTATGAATTTTTTTATTGTTTTATGTGTTTCCCAATGTGAAAATAACCTTGGGTTTATTTCTGAAATGAGAAAAACTTCCACAACAAAATTTTTATTATAGGTCCTCATTTTTGTGCAAAAAGATAAATGTGAACTCTGAACTTTTTCTGGTTTTAACAATGTTTTATATTTCTTGTTTCTCATTCGCCTTTTTAACGGCAACCAAAAGTCTACTTTTGATAAAAATGTTCTAGCGAATGAATCAAAACATGTTGCAAAATATCGATCAATTTTTTTTTACTTTGATTGAGTTCCCTGAGTTCTGTCATTGCAAAAGTACGTAACCTCCTGTTCAAAATTATAGACACTAAACCTCAAAACAATTTTCTTGGTTCCCTTCCAGAAGTTTTTCACCCGCTCTTTTATATTTGCCCTTACACAGCGGCTTTTAACACTTTTGATTTATTTTCGTATTTGTCAGGGGGGTTAACAAAAGGCGCTTTAATCGCGCTGTTTTATACTATGAAAACAGCAACTGATAACGCCTTAATACGCTGTTTATGGGTTGTATATGGTGATGATAACGTTTGATACCGTACTGACTGACTGACTGACTGACTGACTGACTGACGGACTGACTGACTGACTGACTGACTGACTGACTGACTGACTGACTGACTGACTGACTGACTGACTGACTGACTGACCTGACTGACTGACTGACTGACTGACTGACTGACTGACTGACTGACTGACTGACTGACTGACTGACTGACTGACTTTGAAGCCATGTTACGACATATGTACTCCTAACTTCCAAACCATTAGTCATCCATCCGTATGGAAAACTTTTCTCATTGGATTCAATTTAGTGTCTTAAATACAAACATACTGAGTTACAAACTGACTGACTAATTGACTAACTGACTAACTGACTGCCTGACTGACTGACTGACTGACTGACTGACTGACTGACTGACTGACTGACAGACTGACTGACTGACTGACTGACTGACTGACTGACTGACTGACTGACTGACTGACTGACTGACTGACTGACTGACTGACTGACTGACTGACTGACTGACTGACTGACTGACTGACTGACTGACTGACTGACTGACTGACTGACTGACTGACTGACTGACTGACTGACTGACTGACTGACTGACTGACTGACTGACTGACTGACTGACTGACTGACTGACTGACTGACTGACTGACTGACTGACTGACTGACTGACTGACTGACTGACTGACAGACTGACTGACTGACTGACTGACTGACTGACTGACTGACTGACTGACTGACTGACTGACTGACTGACTGACTGACTGACTGACTGACTGACTGACTAACTGACTGACTGATTGACAATCTTTGAAACAGTCCCTCGGTTTGCTTACTTACTTGTAACTTTCAAACCATCAGTCATCAAACCATAGGGTAAGTACTTGTCCTAATAGATGTAATTTAGTATCTTACATAGGCGCTTATCAGCCGGTCCCGCAGTGAAAAAGCTGCCGTTTATGACAGCTATTTGGTCGTTAAATTACATCATAAGGTAGCAAGGGGCCGCGGACCAAAATACTTAACAAATATTAATGTGGCTTCTGTTTTGGGGCGTTAGAAACAAGTGATTATGGAGCGTGCCGTTCATAGTAAACTCGGGAAAGTTTCGAACTGTTTTTTTGTGAATTTTTTTTTGTTGTGAAACTGTTTTGTTATGAAACGTTCGAAGGAGAAATAAATTACATTCTCAGCCAAAAAAATTTGGGAAACATGCCAGGAAACAATGCCAGAGTTAGCGAGTTAAGCAAAGTTATACCACCAGAAAAGTTACAGACTATCCCAAGACTTCAAATTACAGTTTCAACGATTCGAAATTTTGGACAGTTTTCTGACAGACTATCCCAAGACTTCAAATTACAGTTTCAACGATTCGAAATTTTGGACAGTTTTCTGACAGTCTGACCCGAAACGATTTGAAACTCGAAAAAAGTGAGGAAATGTTAAAATTTTGAATATACGTCGAGAACTTGTGAAAAAAATATAAAAAAGGAGGGCGACTATGAAAACACCCAAAGTGAGCAGAGTTTGGACAAAAAAACAGCTGATAAGTTTCACTCAAGTTACTCGTCAGTCACGGGCGGACGAGTCAAGCCTCCAAAGGCGAGGAGAATTTCTTCAAAGAGGGGGAATTGGCAGATTTCAGAATATTTTACCAACATTTAAGGAAGAACATTTACTTTTTTGTAAACACCAAAAAGGAAGGAATTCCACTTTTCCCTCTCCTTCTCGTCGTCAGTAGATTTATATTGAATTTGCAACGGATTAGGGGATTGGATTTGAAGGCGCGCAATTTCCGCATAAATTTTTCTTTCACTTCTATGAGAACTAATATGGTTAGCGCTGTTGCACATATCGGACTTATGCAGGAGCGGTTAATGAGGGTGGTCTGAATACTGACTCACTCCCTCACTCACTCACTCACTCACTCACTCACTCACTCACTAACTCACTCACTCACTCACTCACTCACTCACTCACTCAGTCACCTTTTTTATACAATATTATTCTCCATTGGTCATCCCCATCATGTTCCCCTAAACTGTACTAAACTTCCGTAATCGAATACAACGTAAAGTTCCACGCTTTCTTGCTAGTTTTCTTGCCATCTTTGTGTTGTTCGACCCCAACAATTACCATATTTCACCTACAACCACTAGCGGACGAGAAGGGGAGGGGAAAGTGGAATTTCACCCCTCTTTGGCAGTTTTAAAAAGTGGAATTTCAACTTGAGGTGTAGGTAAAATGACCTAATTGCTGCCGAATCCCCTTCTTTGGATATATTATCCTCCCTTTGGAGTGGTTGTAGGCACTGGCGGACGAGCTAAATTCCCAAAGGGAGGGGAATTTCGTCAAAGAGGGAGGAATTGACAGTTTTCAGGACATTTTACCTACACCTTAGGGAACAAATTCTACTTTTTGAAACAGCCAAAGAGGGGGGAATTCCACTTTTCCCACCCCTTCTCGTCCGCCAGTACCTACAACAGTCTATTGTGTAATAGTGTTGATTAATGTTTGGATACTAACATTACCCCCCCCCTTCTTTATCCCCCCGCCAACAGAACAGGTACCCCCCCCCCCCACATTTAAGAAGCTCCAAAGTAAACCAGCATAAATGATTGTCTAATGAGAAGACTACGTAATCACAATTGATTCGAAATCCGGTATAGAATTTTAAATGCGCGCCGAATTTTTCGTATCACTTTCCATCTTTTTTCACGGTACGGAGTGAAAACTCAACTGGCAACAGTCTGTAAGCGAGCAATTTCAACCACCCGCGGACGATGGAGGTAAAATAGCTAAATTTTCGTCAATTTCCCTCTCTTTGGGAAGATTCCCCTCCCTTTGGAGGATTGACTTGTTGTCCGCCAGTGGTTTAAAACGACCACGCACGGAACAGTTTTACAAGCAGCTGGAAAAGCCCGCGAAATTCAAATCCAGTCTTTCAATGAACTGTGAAGGGGATTCTCGCAGGCTCACAGTTTTTTTTCTCAACCCTTTATTGTAGTACTCTTGGGGGTCAAATTAGCACTTCTTGTGCGTTTTATGTGGTAAATACACACAGATTACCGTAGTTGCCGTTTCTGACTGACTGACTGACTGACTGACTGACTGACTGACTGACTGACTGACTGACTGACTGACTGACTGACTGACTGACTGACTGACTGACTGATTGACTGATTGACTGAGTGATTGACTTACTGATTGACTGACTGAATGACGACTGATTGACTGATTGACTGAGCGACTGACTGACGGACTGACTTACTGATTGACTTACTGATTGACTGACTGACTGATATTCTTCAACACCCCCACCAACAAACTCATTGACAGTTACTACATACATTAAATTGTTTGTCCAAATCTTCAATGAAGCGTCAAATGTCGACTGATATTATGTGTAAATACACAAGCAGAGAGTTACATTAGAATAAATGTACTACTGTACATACACACTCTATTTATAATAGAGGTATTGCTATAACATACCAGTCGATTAAATTGAGTTGATTGACTGACTGATTGACTGGCTGACTGTACATATCTACTCAAGTCACAGTGAGTGAATTAATTGACTGACTGAAGCTAGACTCATATGAAGTTTTATTTTTCGCAACACAAATGCAAAATTTAGAGTTACTTCACATACTGCGGAATATCATTTTCACTCACTCACTCACTCACTCACTCACTCACTCACTCACTCACTCACTCACTCACTCACTCACTCACTCACTCACTCACTCACTCACTCACTCACTCACTCACATCACTCACTCACTCACTCACTCACTCACTCACTCACTCACTCACTCACTCACTCACTCACTCACTCACTCACTCACTCACTCACTCACTCACTCGCTCACTCACTCACTCACTCACTCACTCACTCACTCACTCACTCACTCACTCACTCACTCACTCACTCACTCACTCACTCACTCACTCACTCACTCACTCACTCACACACACACACTCACTCACTCACTCACTCACTCACTCACTCACTCACTCACTCACTCACTCACTCACTCACTCACTCACTCACTCACTCAATCGCTCACCTCACTCACTCACTCACTCACTCACTCACTCACTCACTCAATCGCTCACTCACTCACGCACTCACTCACTCACTCACTCACTCACACACTATACTCCCAATCCAGCTACATAACATCATCTTCAAAGTTTTCGTCACGCTTAATTGACAACGATGAAAAAACGTTTACTTTTAATATTTCTATTTATATTTATTTAATACTTTTATTATTTATATTTATACTTATCGTCATTTACCGGTAGTTACTTGAAAATATCAACATAGAAAACGTACACTGTCGACAGATGTCGGCTTAGCGGTACTCAACATATGTACGGGTCGATTAAGCCGCGTATATTTACTCGTCGCGCTATTTCACGTCAAATGTAGCGTAGCAAAAACAGGCTTAACATGGACGTTTATCGCCAGAATCAATCTATCAATTATGTACTTTTTCACTTGAATTTATGTACAATACATGAGTGTCGTTTTGGAAAACCTGGAGTCGAAAAAAACAAAGAAAAGGTGGTTCGAAACAAGTTGGGGCTTTCGCCTTTGCAAGCCTAAGTACAGATGTATAGATGTGGCTCAGGCTCAAGTCAGAGTGATCATAAATAACAAATTAAGTTATGATCTGAAGTATGGTTATATGTATCTTCGCGTCCAACTTTTTTTCAAATATGTTTGGAGGGCGTTTAGAATATTCAAACAACTACAATGAAACATCGTGGTGACATCTCACTACGGTCCCGAAATGTCATCCCCTAGTCAATTAAGTATGCTTTTCTCTCTTAGCCTGTCAGTCAGAAACCTTTCTTCTTACTGTTAGTATGCAAATACATATGAGCCCCAATCTTTAGATATACAGTACATACATACATACAAAGATACTCGCGCAAAGCGGCAACAGTGTGTAAATTGATCAATCGATTTATTGATTGATCTTCCAATCATTTAAGGTGTTTACACCGCGCACAACACAGCTTCAAGTGTGTAACTAAAGGCAAGCAAAAGGGGAATTCCCTTTCTTTGGCGATTTCAAGAAGTCGAATTTGTTTTTAAGGTTTAGGTACAATTGTCTGAAAACTGCCATTCCCCCCTCTTTGATGAAATTCCCCTCCCTTTGGAGGGTTGGCTTGTCCGTCAGTGGTACGACATACAGCTTCAAGTGTGTAAACAGGCTGGCAAACACGCCGATGTAAATGAACATGTTTTACAGAAGGGCTTTACACGGCTATCAAAGGCCGATCACTTGATATGGTTTTGGGGCGAAACCCGATAGGTCAGGTTTGATCGACCTATGACTGAAAATACTAACTAAGATTGAGTATGAGATTGAATAACAGTTCAGTTTTCTATCCTAGTACAGTCTGAGGCTGCATCACTAGCCGACGAGAAGGGGAGGGGAAAAGTTAAATTCCCCCTTCTTTCGCGGTAAAAAAAAAAACAGAGTTTGTTCCGTAAAGTGTTGATAAAATGGCATACTTTCTGTCAATTCCCTCCCCCCCATTTTAGAGAGGTTCCCCTCCCTCTGGAGGCTTTCTCGTCCGCCAGTGTCTGCATTAACGACCGAGCCAAAAACAGCCAGTTTAAGAAACTATATAAAAAAATTTATGTTCTGATGTTGTGAAATTAGTGTAAAAAACACGTAGTTTGTCGACATTGAATTTACAAATAATTACAGTAAGTCAGTCAGTCAGTCATTCAGTCAGTCAGTCAGTCAGTCAGTCAGCCACGCGACCAACTGTCCACCCATCTCAAATGACAGTCATTGAGTGGTCAAGAGCTAATTATTTGTAACAGTGGTTGTTTGTCTGTCAATTGGTCAGTCAAGAGACCGACTGTGCCAATCGGCTTGTAATGACAGATTGATTGTAGTGACTGTCGGTACATTGATTGACAGACAGAATTTGTAAGTATTTACTGACTGTCAATTGGGCGGTTAAGAGCTAATTATTTATAGCTGACTGACTGAACTGACTTAGTTGTTGGTTGATTGACTGACTTACTGGCTTGGGACTGACTTGACCCCTTGCTTGGAACCAAGCATGAACAAAACCTCCAAAGGGCGAAGAATTTCTCTGAAGAGGGGAAACAGGAAAAAATTTGGTCATAATACCTGTATGTACATCTTATGGAACTAAATCAACTTTTGGAAACCGCCAAAGAGTGGGGAATTCCACTTTCCCTCTCCTCCTGATCCGCTAGAGTACTTTACTGACTGACTGACTGACTGACTGACTGACTGACTGACTGACTGACTAACTTATTGATTGACTGACTGACTGACTGACTAACTGACTAACTAACTGACTGACTGACTGACTGACTGACTGACTAACTGACTAGTTGATTAGTTTACTTAAAGCTCTTTACTACAGTTCAATACCCAAATTCTGCAATATTTACCCAAGTTTTGCGGATATAAACTCCCCGACATACTCTTATGTAATTATTATTAATAATATATTGCCGACTCAATTGGAATCCCAAATATTATTAATTGAAAAGAATGGAAAAAAAACTCTTCCCCAACAACAAACACCCGCTCGTCTTAATACCATATTATTAACTATACACCATATTAAATACACATGTACACAGCGTTCATCATTCGGTTAGGAGACGGAATTCAAATAATTACCGTTGTTACTCTAAATCTGTGATTTGATATCCCAATTTGCCTATAGTGGCCTAAAAACGAAAAAAATTTAAACAAGTTTTTGGCGCCCAATTCAAATTCAAATCGGATATGGCGCGAGTTAAAACATTGGAATTGGAAACATGTCTCTGTTTTTCACTTGACACTTGAAGTACATACATACGAACCGATCGCAAAAGGCATCGCATAAGCGGTAGCCAGTCCTTAGAAGACATTCTTGATACCAAGTATAACAGCATAAGTTTTAACCACTTACAAAAATGGTATACTTTTAAACTCAGTCTATTAAAATATCCTTATAAATTGCTAAATACACCGTAAGAAATAAATCGCAGTTTTTGAAATTTTTCAGGGAGAAATTTCATTTGCTTATTCCTCCGTCGTTTGCTAGTGACTCAAATACACTCATCAGTCAGTCAGTCAGTCAGTCAGTCAGTCAGTCAGTCAGTCAGTCAGTCAGTCAGTCAGTCAGTCAGTCAGTCAGTCAGTCAGTCAGTCAGTCAGTCAGTCAGTCAGTCAGTCAGTCAGTCAGTCAGTCAGTCAGTCAGTCAGTCAGTCAGTCAGTAAGTCAGTCAGTCAGTCAGTCAGTCAGTCAGTCAGGTCAGTCAGTCAGTCAGTCAGTCAGTCAGGCAGTCATTCCGAACAACCCCCTTACAAGTACAGTAATAACTCAATTAAGCCGCCGATTGATGAATGAATGTATTTGCACAACGATGAAACTTGTTACCAGCCAAATCGATTGTTATAATAAAGACTCACTTAACAGTCAGTCAGTCCGTCAGTTAGTCAATCATTCAATCTACTTGTCGTCTTTAGCGACAACCGTCCGTTTTTCTAAACACCTCAAAGAGTTTGCCGCCATCCGTTGAAGTGCCTGGTCGATTGAGGAGGAAGAGGGGGTTTGGGGGGCATGGGGGGGCAGGTATTATATTCTAAAGACTTCGAAAGCCCCCCCCCCCCCTCCAGCCTCCCACAGTAACTAAGAACTACTGAACGGATCAGGGTGATTCTGTTTTTTGGATGTTGGAAATCAGTTTTTTAGATGTAAGTTCCCTAGTCTAATAGTTAGGGCACTGTTCCGTGAGGGAGCAATCAGCAGTTTTGTGGTAGTTTCACTTAAACCATATAGAACAAACACTGGGAACTGTGAACTGTGAACCTTTTGGGAACTGCCAAAGAGGGCGGAATTCCACTTTTCCCTCCTCTTTTTTACGCTAGTGAGTTTAACCATTGAGCACAATTGAAAAATATCGTGATTACCCCGTTTTAATCTCTTGAAAAACGTTGACCAAAGGTTTGACGAATCCTTGTGGACACGGAATAAAAGCTAGCGGACGTGAAGGGGTGGAAAAAGTGGAATTCCCCCCTCTTTGGTGGTTTTAAAGTAGAGTTTGTTCCTTGAGGTGTAGGTAACATAAACTGAATCCTGCAAATTCCCCCTCTTTGGCAAAATTCCCCTCCCTTTGGAGGTTTAGCTCGTCCGCCAGTGCCTACCGGCCATTGAGTGACTTTTCACATGTTTAGTTTGTAAAGCAAAAACAGTTGCCCAAAACGTCTGATAATGAAACTTCACTAGACTCAACTCAACTCGGTTATCATCATAGTTCAACACAGTACAGCATGGGGTGATGATGATTGATGTGCTTGTTAACACTGATTGTTTGATGTTTTATTATCAGACATTGGGACTTTACATTGGTGGTATGCAAAGAAATGTTTCATGAAGTTTTGAATAAATGGCGCGCATTCAAATTTCAAACTCAATCTCCTATGAATGTGTGAATGCTCGGGCGGGCGCCTCTTGAAGTCAACAACGAAGAACCAACTAGCGGTGAGCAGAAAAAAGTATTGAAAAGTATTGAACAGTATGAATGTATTGAAAAAAAGTGTTGAAAAATTTATTGAAAAAGTATTGAGAAATGTATTGAAAAAAGTATTGAATGTAATGAAAAAGTATTAAAAATGTATTGAAAAGTATTGAAAGTATAAAAAAGTATTGAATGTATTAAAAACGTATTGAAAAGATTTGAAAAAT
>OZ038443.1:29015792-29018292 GCA_964036265.1 Daptonema setosum
TAATTTGTCCAGAAAGATTAGAGTTTATTCCGGTTATATTATAACACTTAATGAAAAATGATTACATTGACGGAAACTTTGCCAAATGTTAACCTGACTTTCACAAGCCAGCTTCTGATGAAAAATAGGGTTATTTTCGTATCAAATTGAACTGTCATAACGGACAGATTGCGCATACGGTGGCAGATAAATATATTATACCTGAGATACATACGTAGGTAATTGAGTGTGGGATTTCCAATTATCTAACATGTCAGGAGAATGATGAACAACTTAGTTAATGACACCAAAAACAACGACAACAACAACAACAACAACGTTTAACCATTACTACGTGGGTCCAGAAGAGTTTGAAAAAATAAGTGAACGTGAATTATGGGGCGAAGTGATAATTATAATTACACCCATTTATAATTGTTGCTTTTTAAGGAAAAGGAAACATTTTGGCGTGCACCGTTTGAGTTTTTCCAAACACAATTATAGTTTTACACAATCAACAACAACAACAACAACAACAACAACAACAACAACAACAACAACAACAACAACAACAACAACAACAACAACAACAACAACAACAACAACAACAACAACAACAACAACAACAACAACAACAACAACAACAACAACAACAACAACAACAACAACAACAACAACAACAAAAACAACAACAACAACAACAACAACAACAACAACAACAACAACAACAACAACAACAACAACAACAACAACAACAACAACAACAACAACAACAACAACAACAACAACAACAACAACAACAACAACAACAACAACAACAACAACAACAACAACAACAACAACAACAACAACAACAACAACAACAACAACAACAACAACAACAACAACAACAACAACAACAACAACAACAACAACAACAACAACAACAACAACAACAACAACAACAACAACAACAACCGCAGCAGCGGCGTGTGCACTCAAGCATGGGGAAATTGAAACGCAATGATTGCGGGTTATTACAGTAGATTGGTTCGTAATTTGGTCGGCTTTTTCTGGCCTATTCTGCAAATTATTTCTCCGCCCAATGACCCGTGACCGATGATCGCCATTGAACGATCGTTTATTGTTGTTGAACTGACTGACTGACTAACTGACTGACTGACTGACTGACTGACTGACTGACTGACTGACTGACTGACTAACTGACTGACTAACTGACTGACTGACTATACTGACTGACTGACCGACTGACTTACTGACCAACTGACTGACTAACTGACTGACGGACTGACTGACGGACAGACTGACTGACTGACTGACTGACTAAATAACTGACTGACTGACTGGACTGACTGACTGACTGACTAACTGACGGACTGACTGACTGACTGACTGACTGACTGACTGACTGACTGACTGACTGAACGACTGACTGACGGACTGACTGACTGACTGACTGACGAATTAACAGTGGGCAGAAAATGATTTTCTCTGTTTATTATCATACAGTAACCCAGCCGTAATAAACTGCTTTTAAAAAGGTGTCTATAGCCTATCCAGAGTTTCTTGTTAGCCAAAAACTTTTTGGCGCGTAGTTTGAATAAAAAACTATTTTTGGCGCGCTTTTTAAAAATTTCGAGGAATACCTTAAAAATTTTGTAGATACATTTTCACTCAATCTGGGCCAAATATAGGCCACGTAATTGGTCATAAGAAACAAACGATTTTCGGTTCACGACCATCAAATTGTGCGAAAAAGACTTTCTCCCAATCGTGTAGTTGAGAAGCTTTTATCTACTTCCAAAACGTGGCTCTGATAATCCAGTGCTTGAGAACCCGGTTCTGACCCGTAATAAAATGAGACTGCTTTATCCGTATACCGTAATCCCCTCTTAATAAACTGCCTTCCGAAGGCGGCAAGCAATTCTGCGCTCAATTGGGTTTAATTCACTATTGTGCAGATGTCTGCTCAAGCATGGAATAGTCTCATCAGTTCAAAAAATAATAATGCTGAAAATTTCATAAAACAGATTTCTAAAATTCCAAATCAGTCTTTTAAACAATAATGAATAATCCGACTGCAATAAGCTGGCTTTTGAAGGTGGAAAATGATTATGCGTTCCATGGAACTGATTTGTTGATGTATCGGGCAGAACACAGTTTCTGTGACAATGAGTGGAATATTCTGACTAGTACATACAAGAGATGAAAATCCTAAAATTTCTAACCATGGCATTCGTAAAGAGTGCTATATCGTTATACCGAAGTCCGGTGCTAATAAACTGTCTTCAGAAGGCGGGGGTGGCGATTCTGTTTCAATTGGCTTGATTTGCTATTATTGCAATAGTCTCACTGGTATGGAGATTGAAATACTGAGAATTCAAAAATGGTGCCATTTCCAATTCATGTTTTCTATATAGCTTTTTCAGAGTTCCTCGTCACTGAAATTCAAATCGCCGCGCAAATGCAAATCACACGCAATGAGCTGAAAACACGTTTCATACGTTATTTTAAATATGTT
>OZ038443.1:29023292-29032966 GCA_964036265.1 Daptonema setosum
TCCACTTTAATCAGTCAATCAGTCAGTTATATCAGTCAATCAGTCAGTTATAACAGTCAATCAGTCAGTTATATCAGTCAATCAGTCAGTTATATCAGTCAATCAGTCAGTTATAACAGTCAATCAGTCAGTTATATCAGTCAATCAGTCAGTTATATCAGTCAATCAGTCAGTTATATCAGTCAATCAGTCAGTTATATCAGTCAATCAGTCAGTTTAACCAGTCAATCAGTCAGTTATATCAGTCAATCAGTCAGTTTAACCAGTCAATCAGTCAGTTATATCAGTCAATCAGTCACCCTGTATACGCAAAAGTGTAATATAACTGAATTATGATGTGTTCGGTGTAAAACTTAATCCCTACACGGTGAATATTGACTGACTGATTGATTGATTGCGCGGCCAACCCTGAACGCGTATTAATTCAATCAGCACTCATTAACGTAATTGTACTGACAAATTTACACCCACTAGCGGACGAGAAGGGGTGGGAAAAGTGGAATTCCCCTCTCTTTGGCAATACCAAAAAGTAGAGTTTGTTCCTCGAGGTGTAGGTAAAACGGCCTGATTTCTGGAAAATTCCCCCTCTTTGGAAAGATTCCCCTCCCTTTGGAGGGTTAGCTCGTCCGCCAGTGTTTACACCGTACGCAACGGTTTTACATCGTATCTGGGAGAAATATTTTTCACTGGGACCACCTAGGGTTTCCTACTAATTTCGCACCAGTTTAAAATGTTAGTATCCTTCCATTGGAAAATTCTGTAATACTTCTTCTTCGTACGAAATTCGTAAAACCGTTCCGTACGGTGTAAACTTGTCAGTACAGTTAAGTTTGTACTTTTAATAAACAGTGATTAAATCTACCATAAGAAATACCGTAAGATCAGTTTTTTGCGCAGTCACCTGGTCCAGTAAAATCTGGTCTTCAATCAATCTTATTATCCAACATCTAACCACTGGCGGACGAGCAAAATTTCCCGAAGCGAGGGGAATTTCGTCAAACAGCGAGAATTCACAGGTTTCAACCTGCCTTTTCACACCTTAGGGAACAAATTGCCTTTTTTACTTCCCTCACTTTTCCCTATCCCTTATCGTCCGCTGGTGCGTCTATCAGTCAGTAAGCGGGAAACTTTTTCCGAATACATACGGTATAGTTTTAGCCGTATCGTTTTTCTACCATACGCGAACACTTGAAACGTGAACGAAGAACTGACCGACTGACTGGATGACTGGCTGACTGACTGGCTGACTGTCTGACTGGCTGACTGGCTGACTGTCTGACTGTCTGACTGTCTGACTGTCTGACTGACTGACTGACTGACTGACTGACCAGTTAGTTGGCTGCCTGACTGACTGACTGACTGACTGACTGACTGACTGGCGACTTGACTGACTGACTGACTGACTGACTGACTGACTGACCGACTGACTTACTGACTGACCGTCTGACTTTATGTCTGACTGACTGAATGATTGACTGACTGACTGCCGGACTGCCTGATTGACTGACTGGATGGATGGATGAATGAAGAAATAAGAAGATGAATAAGTGGATTAGGGCCACTATTTTTGAAAGTTCAAAAGCGCGCCAAAAGTTTTCGAAAGCGAACAACGTAAGGTTTGGGTAAATAGACATAGAGCCTGAACACAGCTTCTGTCTGCAAAGCTGCCCGCCACGCAACTCACTAGTGAAACATCAGTCAGACGCACAGCTAACCACACAACTTTTCATAACCAGCATTCTAATACGTGTGTTACAAGATGTTCCTCTAATGTTTCATTAGTGAAAAGTTTTTCACATCGGCAAAATGTGTGTGTGTTGGCTTTAACTACACACAAAGTTTTGAGTAAAAAGACATTCTGAATACCCTATACTGTACAGTATTATACTGTAAGTTAGGTAATTATAACAATGTAATTTAAAAAATTTGACATATGACTTGAATATGATGTTTTCTCCTCTGACTGGAATAACAGTGCAACTGCTAAACTATCAAATCAACACGAGAACTTTCATTCAACAGAAGGGAAAAATTTAAAAAAAATTCCCAAACAACTCGTATAGTAAAACCAAACACCAGGGAAACCAACGTACATACAGGTATGCTATTTCGAAAACCAATCAACTGCTGAAATTATCTTCTAACGGGGGTAATTACCGTCTATTTACGGATTTAAACGACCACATTCATCTTCGAGCTTTACGAGCATAACTTGAAGTTCGTTTTTCCATCTCTTCTACGCTGTTCACAACTTCTTCTATGTTAAGTAGTAAACATCATAAAAACAAAAATATTAACGCAACCTAACAAATAAGAGTAATAAACCATAGTTTAATAAAACTTTCTGACTTGTTAAGATGTACTTATTCAAATTTTTCAGATTGTTTCTCTATTATATTCTTGTATTATGTTTTTCAGTTCAACTCTAGTTACATCTAAAACGTAAGTCTATTTGGTTTGTCCTATGTTCTACGTTTGTTCAATAATTTCTCTTCACAGCCACGGAAAACTGGAAGTTTTCCAGGAATCGAGCAACTTTTTCATGTTTCCAGAAACTGTCTCATTCTCGAGAGTGCTCTGCTTAAAATCTCCTGTAAATCGGCATTTTAAACTGATTTTCGATTGTGAAAAGATCAAGTTGGTTATGAGTTGAGCAAGCAAAATTGATCACAAAAAACCACAACCTGTTCAACTTTGCGTAAACATCAAAACGACCGCTATCTATAGCTTCGTCAAAAGTTTTAGTTCTATAAAGTTTTATTTCTTATCATTTTTATCAAATTTACATTTTTTTCATTTTTATGGGTTTGTCATTTTCATGTAAAATGTGAAAAAATTCAAAATCTTCAACGCGTGCCAAAAGCAGATTAACGTCACGTCGCAATTGTCTAGACCTACTAGCGGACAAGAAGGGGTGGGAAAAGTGAAAATCCCCCTTTTTGACTGTTTCAAAAAGTAGTAAGTGAGTTTGTTCGGTAAGGTGTAGGTAAAATGACTTAATTTCTGCCGATTCCCCCTCTTTGGTAAGATTCCCCTCCCTTTAGAGGATTGACTTGTCCGCCAGTGGTCTAGGCCAAAGTTGGAATTGTGAGAAAACTGTCTTTTTTACGAATTAATAGTTTCGTTACTTATTTTTTCCTTATTTTTTCGTTCGTGAAAGTGCAATAACAAAGACAACGTGGTAGCAAGCAACCAAAATTGTGTAATTATGAGTCACAAATACATATGAAATAAAGTAAAAAAAACCTTTGTTCTTAGTTGTTTGTAGTTTGAAGTAAATTGCTGTTTGAAAACAGGAACCGTGTATGTTACTATGGTAAAAGAAGTTTAACAGCGAAAAAAGGCTAAAGAAAATTAATTAGGTAATTTGGTTTGCGCTCCTAAAATGACGGCATTTAAAAAAGGGTATTACCTTATTGCCGGTAATTTATAATAAAAGTTACATCATAGCACCGTTTACCCTTTCATTCTTGATAGTGGCAAGATTAGCGAGTTTTTCTCATAATAGCTGCAAAAATTACAAAAATAAGGTTTTTTTTAGCAGTGGGTTATTAGAAAAGCGAAAACAAAATATGGTAATGTTCGATAAAGAAAATAAATATTGAAGACAAAGAAACCGTGAAGGTATAGTTGGGGTGAGCTCACTAAAGCCCGAATGTTGTTTCTGCAAGCAAAAATGTTGTGGAAAACGTCTAATAATGAAACATCAAACAGCCGGTGTTAACACGCACATCAATCTTCATCACCCCATGCTGTACTGTGGTAAACTACGGTGAGTTGAGTTGAGGCTAATGATGTTTCATTATCCGACGTTTTCAGAAATATTCTTGCTTACAGAATCAACATACGGGTTTTAACTTGGAAAACATGCAGATCGTTGTTTCCAGTGAGATCCTTCCCAGAATCATCGTAAAAACTGCGTTTTCCTCATTTTCATTCGTAATTTGAGCTCCAAAATGTGGAGGGTTTTCGTTTTTTTTCAAGTTTTTTCCAAAAATAATGGTGACGGAAAAATGTGCGCCGTATCTGTGTATGCAAATACACTTCCATCAATTTTGGACAATATAATAAACTGATGTGATTTTCAAGGTAAAACAGTCCTTTCAAGTGACCAACGGAAAGCCATTCATTTTAGGATGAGTAATAGAAAAGTTTTACCGGATACCACGTCCGCTGCACGGACTCTACTCATTTATTTCACTATTTAGACACGTAAAATCGCCGTTTTGTTTGTGTAAACATTTTTTTCGAAAACTTATGGCGGTGTGGTGAAACGATGTTGCATAATTGATGATAATTTATAATAAAAGTTGCATTTGACGTTCGTTTACCGTTCGTGAATCGAGCAAAATTATACGAATTAGGGCACTGGCGGACGAGAAGGGAAGGGGAAAAGTGGAATTCCCCCCTCTTTGGAGTTTACAAGAAGTAAAGTTTGTTCCATAAGATGTAGGTAAAATGGCCTGAGTTCTGCCGATTCCCCCCTCTTTAGGGGAAATTCCCCTATCTTTGGACGTTTGGTTCGTCCGCCAGTGAATTAGGGGTGGTTTTTAGAGTTTCGCCATCGAACGATTTTCTCTAAACAATAATTGTATCGTGTTGACTAATGATTATAGCATGGTCAAAGTATCTTTTTATCCCAGAAATTGTTTCCATGGAGTGGTTACGCTTATTTATAATACAGTGAATTAATAGCGCGACGTTCGTGTTTTGTATTAACGTCATGTAAAAAAAAATATTAACGTAATTTTTTGAAAAAAAATTTTTTCGTCAAAATTTTTAAGTAGATGTTACGGTCACTTTTTGAAGAAAATTTTAACCCACGCAAAAAAAGCAGCGAATTGACATTGAAAAACTTGTTGCGAAGCAAGATGCACTTTACTGTATATGGCCTCTCCAGAGTTAAAAATGCTAATCCCCTAAAATTTTGGTGGTCAATTTAAATTCAAATCTGTTTTTGGCGCGTGGTAATGTTTGTTATATTTTTTAGTTAACTGTAATTCATAATGAAGTCTGAATTTTTTTAGAGCAATGTTTTTTTTAACATCAATTACTAAAAAAAGAGACAATATTTAGATGCACTGATGTTATTGTGCACTAAATAATTATATTTTTGTTATTTTCCGGAGAATCTTAATTAGAACAAGACTGAATATTCAACATACTGTAAAGAAAAATATCTGCGAAAGAAACTCAGATTTTTTCCACCGGGCATCCAGTAGGAAATCTTAAATGGAGCAAAAGTTAACAGTACGATAACAGGTACATATAACAAGTTGCATAAAAATTACAGAAACCCGGAAAGAAGGCATCTATTAACCTTTGTCAGTCATCATAGTTAACAGTTAAAATTATAAAGAAAGTTACAATAACTTAAAAATAAAAGTGTCGTATTAAACCGGGAAATCCTAAATCGAACAAAAATTTACAATACGATAACATTTACGAAAAAAAACTTTCAAAAAACCACGAATTCCGAAACTCGGGGAGGTGGCATTTATAAACCTTTGCCACTTATAGTTAACAGTTAAAGTAATAAATAAAGTTACAATAACTTATGCATAAAATATCCGTAATATTCCAGGAAATCCTAAATCGATCAAAAATCAACAATACGATATCATTTAAAAAAAGTTTCAAAAAAACTCCGAATTTCAAAAATCCGAGCAGGCGGCGGCATCTATAAACGTTCGTCGTTAATTACGTGTAATTTATAATAAAAGTTACAATATCGCGTGTGCGTGTGTAATCGTGATAAGAGCACTAGCGGACGAGAAGGGGTGGGAAAAGTGGAATTCCCCTCTCTTTGGAGATTTCAAAACGTAGAATTTGTTCCCTAAAGTGTAGGTTAAATGGCCTTCTAACTAACAATTCCCCCCTCTTTGACGAAATTCCCCTCCCTTTGGAGGATTGGCTCGTCCGCCAGTGGATAAGAGAGCGAAAAAAACTGGTTTGATCCGTTTCTCACATTTTTCTTGGAAATAAAAATTAATAGCTGTGTTTACACATTTTTCCATGTTTTTTTTTCAATTTATCTATCAATCTGCTTACTTTTAATCTGATTATTTAAAGTTCAAAACGTTACGGTTGTTACGCCGCGGGAAACCTCATAAAAAAACATGTTAGTTTTTTACTGCATGTCGTAACGTATCTACATAGTATCGGCAACCAATGTCAATGATTTATGAACGATAATGAAACAACGTTGTATCATTGTCATGTGAACGAAAAAATCATTCTTTGAACTTTTAAACGGACGCCTAAAGCAGGTAATAGTTCAAACTGTATAACAGGAATAACTAGAAAAAAAAGCATTTTAGAGAGTTCTGTACCAAGGAATCCTAAGCAGACCATGAAAAATGGAACACTTTCAAATACAGTTTTCTGAGATGACTATATTATAAACAGACCTTTAACCAAGACATAAATTACCGATAAAATGATCTCCGCCTACTATTATGCCGTTATTCACTAGTAATTCAGGTTTGTGGCTGTTTTCTGCTGGTGACTGATAGAATGACTGACTTTGTGTAAAAGACAAATTGGGAGGACACATCGATGATTTATACCACGCTACGAAAGATGGACTGTTTGACTGACTGACTGACTGACTGATTGACTGGCTGGCTGACTGACGGACTGACTGACTGACTGACTGACTGTCTGACTGACTGACTGATTGACTGGCTGGCTGACTGACTAACTGACTTACTGACTGATCCTGACTAACTGACTGAATGACTGACTAACTAACTGACTGACTGACTGACTGACTGACTGACTGACTGACTGACTGACTGACTGACTGACTGACTGACTGACTGACTGACTGACTGACTGACTGACTGACTGACTGACTGACTGACTGACTGACTGACTGAATGACAGACTGACTGACTGACTGACTGACTGACTGACTGACTGACTGACTGACTGACTGACTGACTGACTGACTGACTGACTGACTGACTGAATGATTGACTGACTGGCTAAATAGACAAGTGGGGTGGACCCATCAGTGATTTATATCGAGAATAAATGTGTTATAACATCCAATTTATATAGCTGACTGATTGACGGATTGATGTAATAAAATCACGCCCGCTGCATAACTGATAGTTAAGTGAGTAACAGTTGGCTGTTTTGGTTATGGTAAACTTTTTTGGTTATGGTATTTTTTTACTCGTTATGGTATATGTTCTTCTTATGGTAATGGTATGTTTTTCGTTTATGGTACAAGTTTTGGTTAAAAATCACTTTTTCATGCAAAGTGATAATGAAATTTCGAACTAAAGAGAAAAATTTATCATGTGAAACAGTTTCCCGCAAAAACTCGTAACAAGGAACGCCGGACCGGCTATAATTGAGGGTGTGACCCGAAACTGATTGATACTTTGGGGACTGTAACCAATCAGTTAGACTGACTGATCGACTGGTTTACGGTAATTGATGGTTATTATAAACATATAGTAGACACATTTTTTCTTGGATCATTTCGTGCAAGGACAGACACTTTTGTACCCAATGTTCGACCGTCGACCAAATGTTCGTCATGATTAGCAACAACAAAAGCTTAGGTATAGCCCGCCAAAAGCAGATTTGAATTCAAATTTCGCCAAACTAAAAACAAGAAACTTTGTAAAGGCTATACTTCAAAAAAGATCTCGATATGCGGTCAGATCAATTTATACGCTTTCAGGATGAATCGATAAATTAATGATAAGTGAAGAGCGGCAGATTTGTGGGTGGGGATGGATGTCTGTGATTGATTTGATTGGTTTGACTGACTGACCGCCTGACTGACTGACTGACTGACTGACTGACTGACTGACTGACTGACTGACGGACTGACTGACTGACTGACTGAATGACTGACTGACTGACTGACTGACTGACCGACTGACTGACTGACTGACTGACTGACTGACTGACTGACTGACGCGTCACGACATTTTCGGAGTAACAAGAAACCCTGGATAGGCAAAAGTGGACAGATTTGTCATTCCCATCGTACAATAACGGAGACAACCCAATTAATACCATTCATGTTTCACACATCTATCTCATCTTCATCAACAATATCCAATCATAAATGAGGATTTCTGTTTGTCTCGTGACGTTATTAATTGTCCCGCTTACAACGAGCCTAACCTTCAAAGGGAGGGAATCTCTCCAAAGAGGGGGGATTGGTAGAAATTCGACTAATTCCTCTACATCTTGGGGAACAAACTCTACTTTCTGAAACCACCAAAGAGACGGGAATTCCCTTTTTCGTTCTTACTCCGCTTATAATCGGTATTACCGTCGTTGAGACGACTTCGAATTACCGTAATTCATGTTTCCTTAGGGGTTGTTCTGGTAAACCACAGTCAGGTAATCAATAATGTAATCTACTGGTTAAACAGCAGTCAAACAGTCAGTCAGTCAGTCAGTCAGTCAGTCAGTCAGTCAGTCAGTCAGTCGGCCAGTCAGTCAGTCAGTCAGTCATTCAGTCAGTCAATCAGACCGTTAGTCAGTCAGTCAGTCAGTCGGCCAGTCAGTCAGTCAGTCAATCAGTCAGTCAATCAGTCAGTCAGTCAGTCAGTCAGTCAGTCAGTCAGTCAGTCAGTCAGTCAGTCAGTTAGTCAAAAATAGTATGAAATGTGAATTTTTCATTTTGAGTATAAAGGTTACGGTAAGTGGTAAGTTTCAATTTCGACGATAATTGATTGCCTATCTAACGGGAAACGATGACCTTATTTCACGCCGAAACAAATCAATCGTTCGACCGCCACACCGTCACCATTTTATTGGGAATCCCGCTGTGTTTTGTTAATTAGGCTCAGCGGCGTGCGGAAATGAGTGTACGATGAGATGGGAATTACCGTAATTTAGTTTTCCCATCAGCAGCTGATTGAGCAATTTTGATTTCACTTGGTGAGTAGGTGGGTGAGTTGTTGACTGAGTGAGTGAATGAGGGACGGAGTAAGGAGTGAGTGAGTGAGTGAGTGAGTGAGTGAGTGAGTGAGTGAGTGAGTGAGTGAGTGAGTGAGTGAGTGAGTGAGTGAGTGAGTGAGTGAGTGAGTGAGTGAGTGAGTGAGTGAGTGAGTGAGTGAGTGAGTGAGTGAGTGAGTGAGTGAGTGAGTGAGTGAGTGAGTGAGTGAGTGAGTGAGTGAGTGAGTGAGTGAGTGAGTGAGTGAGTGAGTGAGTGAGTGAGTGAGTGAGTGAGTGAGTGAGTGAGTGAGTGAGTGAGTGAGCGTGTGAAAGTGAAAGGCTGAAAGAAGGAGTAACATAACTTTTGTATTAACGGACTATGGTCAACGAAATAAATCTTCAAAGGTCCTACTAAAAAACCAAAAAGTTTAATAATAGATCGATTCTCGGCAATTCTGCCATTAACACCAATCGATAAATCACTAATCTCCGACAAAATCGATAACTTGCTAATTGAAAATAAATTCATCCAAAATCAGCGAATCAAGGAAGTGGGAGGGGGTTTAGCGGAAACTACAAAAGGAAGCGTGCGGAGTACTGGCGGACTACCCCCGACCCCTAAAGAGAGGGAAATCTTCCTAAAGAGGGGAATTTAAAGAAATTAGGCCATTTACCCTACACCTTAATGAACAAACTGTCCTTTTAAAACTGCCCAAAGAAGGGGGAATTCTAATTTTCCCTCCTATTTTCTTCCGCTGGTG
>OZ038443.1:29033166-29105666 GCA_964036265.1 Daptonema setosum
CGGGCTTTACTGTACAACGTCCATTCGTTTGCTGTCCAAATGTTATGTGGAAAAAAAATTATAAAAATTTGAACACGCCGCCATTTGTGGTCCAAATGTTCATTGAAAAAAATTTATTTTTCCCAAAAATTTTAACGCGTCAAACATACGCGAATCCAAAATTTCGGTGCAGCAAGAAATCCTGGATTGATTTCTTATATGGAAGTCCGAACAAGGAACGCAGCAAGAAACGCACAATAACGCTGATTAAGATAATAACTGTAACTATACAAGTTCCTTGTCAGAGCCTAGTAATTAAGTTAGCATTTTTAAAAACTTGTACAATTATTTTGAAGTTTTTTTTATTATTACGTTGCGCATTATATAGCTTGCTTGGCCCAGGTGTTTTGTAGTAATCAAAAAATCCTTACAAAAAACGTTACACACAAATGCAATGAACTGACGTATACCAAGTTTTCCAAATTTTAAGCGGAAAATACTTTATTTCTGGAAAATTCTATCGCGCGCCAACATCAGTTTTGAATTCAAATTGCGCACCAAAAACCTTCTTGCTAACAAGAAACCCTGGATATGCTATAATTACAATTCCTAACCAATCATTAATGCTAAAAATAAGATTTCTCTTAACGATTACGTCATTATAAAAGCCGGATCAATTTAATTACAGACCAAAAATCTGCGTAAACAACATTCACTAGCGGACGAGAAGGGGAGGGAAAAATGCCCCCTCTTTGACGTTTCGAAAAAAAATTCCTTAAGTGTAGGTAAAATTGCCTAATTTCTGTGATTCCCCCTCTTTGCAAAGATTCCTTTTCCTTTGGAGGTTTGACTGGTCCGCCGGTGAAAACATTTATTTAATAGATGAGCTTCCATTCATTCCCCATATTATTTAAAAGCATGAATTAATATGGGCGCCCGATGGACGAGTGTTGGAGGTTTATGTAACATTGATGAATTAATTTGAGTGGATTGAATTGAGAAAATTAGGTTACCTTGAAGCAAACAGTTTGGTTAGGGTATCTCGTTTACGGTAAATTCGTTTCTCTAAACCGACTATCACATATACAATTATCTAATTCAAACAACATTTATTTAATAGATGAGTTTCAAATAATTGCCTATATTAAAAGCATGAACTAATTAATATGGGCACCCTATGGACGAATGTTGGAGGTTTATTAATTAATCTGAGTGGATTGAATTGGAAAAAATATGTTACCTTGAAGCAAATACATAGTTTGATCAGGGTTTCCTGTTACTGAAATTTGTTTCTCTAAACCGGTTATAACTTGTACCATGAATTAGGTGCCACCGTTCAAAAATTTGAACGCGCGCCAAAAACAGATTCAAAAAATTTTTTCAATGGACTTCTCCAATAACTGAAGTCATCAGGCACATTAATATCATATCAGAATGGTGTTTTCGAAGTGGCCGGAGAGTTGAATAATTTGACGGGCAATGGCAGAAACCCCAGAGCAGCGCGTCAGGATCAGTGTATCAAGTCCGGTTTCGAACTTAGGATTGCCGGTTTTCGAAGCTGGCGTCCTACGCAGTAGACTAGACAGGCGACAAATCATTAAAGTCATCTGCTAGAGCCTGTTTGTAATCTAATAAGTGCAGTAATGAATATGTTAGTTAGCAGAATGGACGTTATTATGTGATATGTACATGTCTCAAGGTTTCCCTACATATATTAATGCAGGTTTAGTCTATCCAAGATTTCATGTTACTGAGAAAAAACTTAGGAGCACAAATTTTTTCCAAAACTGAAACAACAAACGGAATATTCTTCCTGAATCATTTTGAAAAATGGCGCGCATTCAAGTTTAGTCTCCCATTTGATTAAGCTTACTATATGTAGCTTGTTCAGGGTTCCTCGTTATCAAAAACTAATTCTGTGGGCCGGTTACGCACGTATATAGCCTATCCAGGGTTTCTTGTTAGTCAAAAACTTTTTGGCGCGAAGTTTGAATTCAAAACTGATTTTGGCGCGCTTTCCAATTTTCGATAAATGAAATCTTTTTCACATCACATTTGGACAATATACGAAAACTGCACTTTTTTCATTGCATACATGCGTAATCGACCCAAAAAATTGATTTTTTGTAACAAGAAACCCTGACCGAGCTATACCGCTCATGATTGATTATGCAAAAAATTCGAATTGGGTTTGCAAGCAAAGAAAACTCATGCGTAAGATTTTTCCTTCAGTGTCAGTTGCATACGAGGTTTCAAGTTCTGAAAATGGCTCAAATTAAAAGAAAAAACATTATTCTGAAGTGCTTTCATATTCAGTATAATAACCCGCAGTTCTTCCATTTTTATGCATGTTTTTGAATTAATTACAGGCCTTTTGCCTCAAAGAGGTGAGCGCAGCCAATTTCCCCAGTAAGATTTTTCTCCTTCAACAGTGATTGAAAGTTTTACAATGTATTGCATAATGAAATACGAGCAGTATATGCAATGCACTAAGCCCAGTTTTGTATGTTGTCCAAATGTGCTGTGAAACAGATTTTAATTATCGAAAATTTGAAAGCGCGCCTAAACATATTTGAATTCGAATTGGGCGCCAAAATGTTTTGGCTCTAACAAGAAACCCTGGATCGGCTATACATACAGAGTATGGCCCCATTGCACTAGCGGGCGAGTAAAACGTCATAGAAATTGTGCTAGTTCTATTTTCAAAACTCTAGTACTTAGCGCATTCTAACTCAACGTTAGCCTGTCAACTTAATGTCAGGATTGTTGAACAATCAAGCGAAGGAAATCGTCTAAAGGTGGTGGAATTACCAACAGTATGCCTGAGCCCATGCGAGAGAACTGTATTTTTGGTGAAAATCCAGTAATACCTTGAGAAACTCTGAATTTTTACTCTAAACTCTCTTTTTTTCCGAAAGAGTGGAACTTCAAAATTCCTTCCAGCCTCCTTCTGTAGACAGCTAGTGTTTTGATGACAAGCTACGTACTCTTACGTGAAACTGTGGCTTACGTTCATTATGTACTCATGAACGTGTACATGTACATGCCTACACTTACACATACATACAGACAGATAGACAAGACGGACATACATACATACACATACATATACATACACCTACATACATACACATACATATACACACACCTACAAGTACTGTATATAAAGCCCGTATGTTGTTGTTTCTGCTAGCAAAAATCTTGCCCAAAACTTCTGATAATGAAACATTAGACAATCAGTTTTAACACACGCATCAATCATCATCACCCCATGCTCTAGTGTTAAACTATGGTGTCAACCGAGTTGAGTTGAGACTACTGATGAGTACTGAGTACAACACGTACAAATGATTATTACATCCTAACAAACGGTAAAGAACAAAGGATCAGGAAAAGGATGATATTTCGTGAGATTTTCAAAATTTCAAATCTTTCCATGGGCAAATTCAAAGAAATAAAAAAACATTGTGATAGTGTTGAAGTTACAACAGAAATCCAATTTCTCCGATCCTATTTAATTTAACAACATAAATACACGGTGAAAATGGCCCTCTCTTAGAAATGCTCCAAAGGCGCTCTGAACTGTCCATTTTACAGCATTTTGTTCGACAAAATTTCTCGACGCAAAATTATCTTAGGGAAATGGGGCAGTAAAGGCGTCCCCACATTTTTACATACATACATACATACATACATACATACATACATACATACATACATACATACATACATACATACATACATACATACATACATACATACATACATACATACATACATACATACATACATACATACATACATACATACATACATACATACATACATACATACATACATACATACATACATACATACATACATACATACATGGATATACATAAAGTACATGCATACTTGTTCCTAACATACGACTCTCTATGGCTAGCTAGCAACTACGCAAATGTACATACCTACACTGCCGGCGGGACGGGCCCCACTAGCGGGCATACAGGGAAAATCCCGCACACGAGGGAAATTCTTCCCAAATTTTCTACTTTATACGATAAAAAATTTACAGATTTTTGCATGATGAAATTCCATATCTGATCCTCCAATTTACGCCAACGACCCAGCAGCAGCTCCTTAACGCTTATTCACATACATAACAGCGGCATATACACAGAAACGGGGCACCATTCCCCCCTACCCTCGCAATGGAGTGCGACTAGCCATTGAGCAGTGTAATTCCCTCTAGATTCCTAGAGAACTCTTCGGAATCAGAAAATTCAATTGCCTCTAGTTTCCTTTCACGTACAAAAAACTAAGTTTTCTTGAAATTAAAGAGAAATTCTCCTGGAATTTTTCCGCCACAACAACTACATATGGAGCCGAAGGGCCCGCAAAACATGCGCGCGCGCCTCCGACCACGGCGTATATAAGCTGTGTATAGGCCACTGGTGGACGAGAAGGGGTGGGAAAAGTGTAATTCCCCCTTCTTTGGCGGTTTCAAAAAGTAGAGTTCCTTCCTTGAGGTGTAGGTGAAATGGACCAATTTCTGAAAAAATTCCCCCTCTTTGGGAAGTTTCCCCCTCTTTGAAGGATTAGCTCGTCCGCCAGTGGTATAGGCTGGGCTGCCTTGCTCGGGCTAACGTGTGTTGTTGTGTCGACGTGCGCGCGCACTTTGCCAATCAATACGCTACTGCTACGCTACGCTCTGTGTGGCGCCCTGCTGCTGCTGGCTGGCTGGCTGGAGCTCTACGCACGTGTTATAAACATGCAAGGCTCTAGGCGCGCTGCGCGTTGAGCGTGCGCCGCACGCACGCACCCGTGCGTGTGTTGGATTAAGAGTTGTTTTTGGAGTTAGAAGAAAAAATTGCAAAAAAAGTAAAAACCGACGGGAAATTTTTTTCCGAAAGAAAATTCTGTTTGAGATTTTGACCAATCGGTGTTCGACAGAACGTGAGATTTTTTCGGTTAGCATCTCTCCGACCGGCTGACTATGTTGTGTGTGTGTGAGCCGTACGTACCGAACCACAGCAATGCCAACGTATCCTGTTTTTTTATTGGATTAGGTTCACTGAATGTATAATTCGGCGCACATGTACATATCTTTCGGCTGTCGTAGAATATTGAATGAGCTTCAGAGGTAATTCTTAGGAGTGCTTACAAAACGGTATTTCTACATATATTGCAATATGTCAGATGAAAAACGACAAAACATTTTTTGAGCATGTATTGAGTGAGTAAGTGAGAGTGAGTGAGTGAGTGAGTGAGTGAGTGAGTGAGTGAGTGTGCGAGAGGGTGAAGGAGCGAGTGAGTGACTGAGTGAGTCGGCAGAGAGTCATCACACACAAGTGAATGAGTAAGTATTATCTCATATGATTCAATAAACACAGATGAAACAAGACAAATTCTAACCAACAAAATTTTAATTTTCACGGAAAAAACAGAAACAACCATGTAACAGATATGTACATAGCAAAAGCTTCAACAAAAGTAAAAGCTTTCCGGTAAATATATTCTGAATAGCAACATACGGCTCGATGGTGTTTTTTTCTGGGGTATTTTCTGGACGGCACAGACAGATGATGCAATCTACATACGATGATAACCTTGATTACTGTTTTCATTAACATTGTTACAGTGAATGCCGCTATATTACTGAATATCCATAACCGAAAATAAAACAAATTTAAATAAACAAATTTTCTCCAACCCAACCCATCATGTTCCTGAAGACCTCTCATACGCACACTGTTTTCTTCAAATTTACACATAATATTATGATTACGGTGTTTGCATTACTTGACAAGAAGGAGGATAAGGGAGGATGACATAATCACAAAATATAAAGTATGTGCATAGTACTTACATAAGATCACGTTGATTG
Organism: Daptonema setosum; assembly: GCA_964036265.1. NCBI lineage: Eukaryota > Metazoa > Nematoda > Chromadorea > Monhysterida > Xyalidae > Daptonema > Daptonema setosum. The sequence goes on from OZ038443.1 coordinate 29,039,018, forward strand.
GGTGGGTATGTGCGTACTGCACTGAACTCACTACATACTACTTTCGACCCACGTAATCGCTGACTCATCGGACGCACGTAATAATATTAGTTTATAATCTTCATCACCAAAAGCATGAACTCACTCACTTACTCACTCACTCACTTACTCGCTGACTCACTCACTCACTTACTCGCTGACTCACTCACTCGCTGACTCACTCACTCACTCACTCACTCACTCACTCACTCACTCACTCACTCGCTCGCTCACTCACTCACTTACTCACTCGCTGACTCACTCACTCACTCACTCGCTCACTCACTCACTCACTCACTCACTCACTCACTCACTCACACACTCACTATCTCACTCACTCACTCACTCACTCACTCACTCACTCACTCACTCACTCACTCACTCACTCACTCACTCACTCACTCACTCACTCACTCACTCACTCACTCACTCACTCACTCACTCACTCACTCACTCACTCACTCGCTCGCTCACTCACTCACTTACTCACTCGCTGACTCACTCACTCACTTACTCACTCACTCACTCACTCACTCACTCACTCACTCACTCACTCACTCACTCACTCACTCACTCACTCACTCACTCACTCACTCACTCACTCACTCACTCACTCACTCACTCACTCACTCACTCACTCACTCACTCACTCACTCACTCACTCGCTCGCTCGCTCGCTCGCTCACTCGGGTTCGAACGGCTTGCTTTTTCTAAGTTTTGTCGCCTACTCAACTAAGAATGCTGAAATATTGCTCGGGCAAGGTTTATTGTTATCAAAATCTAGTTCTATGGTCCCGTAACGAACATATCCAATGAATGAAAGACAATGTTCCTATGTATGTTGTCCGAACGCACTAGCGGGCGAGCTAAATCTCTAAAGGGAGGAGAATTTTTCCAAAGACGGCGGAATTCGCAGAAATAGAGCCATTTTACCTACACCTTTTCGGGAAAAAAATCTTCTTTTTGTAAACGCCGAAGAGGGGGACAATTCCATTTTTACCATTTCTCCTTCTTGTCCACTAGTGTCCGACCGTTATGTGTGAAGAAGATTGTTTTTTTTAATCAAATTTTTTAACGTGCTCAAAAAACGGATCTGAGTTCAGATTTTATGAATAACATGCAACGCTAGATAGCCTACCCACGGTTTATTGTTACTCAAAATGGTTTTGGCGCGCAGTTTGAATTCAAATTTGCTTTTGGTGCACTTTTAAAATTTCGGCAAATGAATACTTTTTCACATAATATTTGGACAACATACGAAATTTGCGCTTTATTCATTGCATTAAGTTTTGATAACAAGAAACCCTTTGCACTTTGCAATGCACCAAAGATTTTCACACGAAATGCTTCAATGAGTACATTGACATACATTTAAGGAGTTACTCCATATCCGTTGCACGCGCAAGTGATGTTCAAAGTCACGTTCGAAATCACGCCGATCAACTTCAGCATAATCAAAATTTAACTCGATTTATGTATGATTGGACACGGTGGTACAAAAAACATACTCCACCAGGTTCAGGAAACTCAGGTTCGACTCTACAGGTTGAATTGAAAGTGTATATGTAGTTTGTTCAGGGTTACTTGTTAGAAAAAATAATTTTGCTTGGCCCGCTATATTGTATAACTGAGGTTCGAATATTTCACGATAAAATGTGACTAACTCAAATTTTTTTTTATAAAACTCTTGCAACACACCTTAAATTGAAAATTTTAAATTATTGTGCCTAACGAAAATTTTACAAAAAAATAGTGTGCTTGAAATTTTATTACAAAAAAACTGTCCCGGAAATTTGTCGCGAAATATTCGAACCTCAGTTATACAGTACTTTTATCTGGTTACGACTTTTTCTGGGACATTTCTTGTAAAACCATTACGCCTAAATAGTGTGGACGTCTGTCCGTTCCATATGGTAAATTAATTTACCAGAAAAATACCACCTCATTCTGCGTGATCCATACTTGCTTCTTCAGTCATTGGAAAACATTAGTTTTCATTTAAACACTCATTTTAAGGCATTGATTTGGGGTTGAGGGAGAGGTATTAAAAAAAAGTGTCCCAGATAAACAGTCTTAATCAAATAAACGGAGTATAGTGACGAACAGTCAAAGGGGGAGCATAAAAATAAATATTAGTAGATATAATATCTGAAAAATGTGCCTATGCTCACTGTTTTGGAGTAACTGAAGCAATGTCCAATTGAAAAACAGATTTATGTCATTTCCATTTCAATGAAATTCGGTTGAACCTTCGAACGTGGCGCCAGAATCATCATGGTAAATGTGGTTACAGGTCTATAAAAGTTATTTTCGATAACAAGAAATCATGACTACGCTATAAAACACTTGAATTCACTGAGACAAGCGAATTTGATGAATTAAAAAAGCGTTTTCTGATTTTCGAGTGCATTCGAATTTTATTGAACAAAACATTTTTTACATGAAATTTGACTGAACATTTGAACGTAGCGCCGGAATCAGTCTACATGGTAAGAGGTCTATAAAATGTTACTTTTGATAACAAGAAACCCTGACCAAGCTCACTGGCGGACGAGCCAAACCTCCAAAGGGAGGGGAATTTCTCCAAAGAGGGGGGAATTGAAAGAAAATAGGCTATTTTACCTACACCTTAAGGAACAATTTGTGCTATTTGGAATTGCCAAAGAGGGGGGAATTCCACTTTTCCCACCCCTTCTCGTCCGCTAGTGACCAAGCTATAGAGCACGTGAATCACGAGCGAAACAAACTGAGGCAAGCGATACACACGCATTTGGTGAATTAAAGTCTGGTCACAGTTTCTCGTTACTCCGAAATTTTTACCGTAATCCTTTTGGCGCGCATTCAAATTTCGGCGCGCGTTCAAATTTATAAAAAAATTTCAGCTGTTCACACCACATTTGTATACCATAATATTAAACATTAACAACTTATTAATCGTTCAGTATAAGGTTTTCTGGAAAATAATTAGTAACAAGATACCCTGACCAAGCTATATAAACAGATTTTCGAGCGCGTGAAAAATTTCAAAAACACATTTTTTTTCACTCGAAAATGTGGACAGCATACGGTCATTATTAATTGTAAATTTATTTGAGGACGGGACCATAACGTTAATTTTTTACAACAAGAAACCCTGACCAAGCTATAGAACACGTGAATACGGGCACAACGATCCAACAAACTGAGGCAAGCGATATGCACGCATCCGCTGCACGCACGCAACCTGATTGAAAAAAATAAGCAAGTTTTTAAAATTTCAAGAACACATTTTTCTCACTTCACATTTGAACAAACCTACGATTACGAACGTGGCTTAATTCCAACTAAATAAGGTAACAAATCTATGAAACTTGAGTGATAATACGAAACCCTGAAGAGAATGTGAATAAGGGTCCAACAAACTGAGGCAAGCAATATGCACGCATCCGTTGCACGCAACCTGAATGAAAAAAATTTGCGCACGTGTAAAATGTTCAGAACAAAACTTTTTTCATGATCTCATTTCATGAGAACATGGGGCCGAATTCCTTGTAAAATATACAACGGGTCTATAAAAATAATTTTTGATAACAAGAAACCCTAACTAAGCTATAGAGCACAAGGTTTAAGAGCGCAACAAACTGAGGCAAGCGATATGCATGCATCCGCTGCGCAATAATTTAAAATAAAAACACAGATTTTTGGGCGCGTTCAGAATTCTGAAAAAAAAATTCATACATAAACTAATTGGATAACATATGAACGTAATCACATGTGTAAATGTGTTAACGGGTCATTGAAAATATTTTCTGATAACAAGAAACCCTTACCAAGCTACAGAGCATGTGAATCAAGGGTGAAACAAACTGAGGCAAGCGATACGCACGCATCCGCTAAGCGCAAACTGAATAAAAAAAAACAGATTTTAGTGTGCGCTCAAAGTTTTGAAAACAAAATTTTAACGAACGAGGTACCGAATTCAACTTATTTATGATAACAAATATTTGAAATTTGAGTGATAACAAGAAATAGTGATTGAGCTATGTACGTGGATTATTGGCGAAACAAACTGAGGCAAGTGATACGCACGCATCCGCTGCGCGCAAAGATTAAAATGATTGCAGGCAATGGAAATAAAGACGTTGACCCCGAAACCCGACCTATGATGAACTGAGTGGAGAGTTTGAACAGCATAATTTAAAAAAACTAAAACTAAATTACTAAATAATAAGAGTTTTTACCTAAAGTTTGTTAGAAACTTAATGAAGATTGGTGAAGCGGGAAAACAAAAATTGCAGAAGGAACTAACGTTTCATCGACAGTTAGAAATGGTGTCGACAGGGTGCCTTATTGTGGTGAAACATTAGAATGAAGTTTATACCTTGGCTTTTCTGTTTAAACATTTGTCGACTAAACACACATTATTTATTGTCAGTAAAACATGAAAAGCATGGCGGAGGTCGAAACCGACCTTGAATAACGTTACGTAAAAATGCCTTTCTGCAAACGAAACACCGGGGAATTAAGTCTGAAATCATGTGCGAAAAAATTCCAATTTTGAAAACGCTTAAGAAAGGGAATTTCCACTGTTCCCGTTCTTCTTCCGATTCTACTACGTTCTTGAACGAACGCAAAGTAAAAAAAAACGAAAATCTGCATGCAAATTCGCTCTGTTCAAGGTCGATTTTTACACTCATACTAAAATAAAAAATAAAGGTGTGTGAAAAGGGTTGGTGTTTCGTTCCTGAAGGATAAAAATAGCTTAATCAGGGTTTCTTGGTATCAAAAGATAGTTTTACAAAGCCGTTTACTGGCAATCAGAGTGACCTTTGGAGTTTGATTCCATGATATGCCTCAAATCTACTACAATTAAAGAGCTTCTTGAGTTTCAAGTGAAAAAATGACACGTTAACGTGACCAACCCAGCGTAACACCCACTGAATATGATGATTGCATGTTATAGCATACAGCTGTTGGGTTGAGTTGAGTCGGACAGCCGACTATTGTGCATCATAATCTTTTACATTTGATGCAGCTAACGATTCACAAGTTGGAGTAGTTAACACTACATTTTTTCACTTGAAGTTGAATCCCAGGCAGCCCTTTATCTAAAAATAGTTTTACAAAGCCGTTTACTGGCATTCAGAGTGACCTCTGGACTTTGATTACATGTTATGCCTCAAATCTACTACAATTAGCTAGGTTTCTAGATCTGTAAAACAATTCTTTACATTGCCGTCACAAAATAACGGAAATCCTTTTTCATAAAAAGCTTTGTGGTTATCGACCGATTTTATTTACACAGATTCACTGGCGAACAAGGCAAACCTCCAAGGGAAGGGGAATTTCCCCAAAGAGGGAGGAATCGGCTGCGAGGTTCAAATTCAACTTTCTGAAATCACCAAAGAGGGGGAAATTCCACTTTTCCCACACCTTCTCGTCCGCTGGTGCACAGATTGAACGGATAGCAAACGGGATACCGCAGGTTCACTGGCGAACATGGCAAACCTCCAAGGGGAGGGGAATCGGCAGTTTTCAGACCATTTTACCTACACCTTAGGGTAAAAATTGAACTTTCTGGAGTCGCCAAAAAGGGGGAAATTCCACTTTTCCCACTCCTTCTCGTCCGCTAGTGCACAGATGAACGGATTGTAAACGGGATACCGCAGGTTCACTGGCGAACATGGCAAACCTCCAAGGGAAGGGGAATTTTCCCAAAGAGGGGGGAATCGGCTGCGATTAAGCCATTTCACCTACACCTTAAGGAACAAGATCAAATTTTTTTGAAACCGCCAAAGAGGGGGTATTCCACTTTTCCCTCCCCTTCTCGTCCGCTAGTTTTCTGGTTTACACTGCGCAACTGCACGCAGCACAATAAACTGAATAAAATATGAAGCAGAATTTCGCTCTGCATAAACGCGTCATCGAATATACTTGAAAAGTTTCGCAATTTTAATTCGAATTTAATTCCTTTGGCGCGCATTTGAAATAACGCAAAGTTGTACTTTTATGTTTTATGATTCTTGGAATGTGTGATAACGAGTTGTCATCAAAAAGCCTTATGAAAGTCAAAGAATTATGGCCTAGGCCTACTGGCTGATGATCGTTAAAGAATATGCCTTGAACATCCGATGGAGTGACTTGGAATCTGATTCCATGATATGCCAATGGCGACTCGCACCGGTCTTACTGAAGCCCGAATGTTGTTTCTGCCAAGCAAAAATATTGCCTAAAACGTCTGATAATGAAACATCAAACAATCAGTGTTAAAACAGGCACATCAATCATCATCACCCCATGCTGCACTGTGTTAAACTATGGTGTCTACTGAGTTGAGTTGAAGCTAACGATGTTTCATTATCAGACGTCTTGAGCAGTGTTTCTACTGGCAGAAACAACATACGGGCTTTATTCCTGATTGGGACCGGCGAAGTCTGGACCCGAGTAAAACAACCCAACAATAAAAAAAACACCAAAGTGTTGTTTTGTAGTTTCAAATAAATTGCATTGCAACAGTAGTGAAATGAAGTTAAGCGAAGTTTTTCACGCGCTTCAATAAATAACGCAGCAGTAGTATTTATTCATTATTTTAAATTAAATGCAAGTGAGTCAGAACATACATACATACATACATTGTAGAAAGAGCCTGAACATGTAGTGTATTTATGTGTAGTATGAAACCAACAGCAACCACATTATAATTGAATTGAATTAACATATTTTAACCTAAACTGAGCATGTGATGAATATTCGGTAACGTGTTTATGTATTATGTATTATTTGTAAAAACTGAAATATTTATGCTAATATTGCATTCAAGAATTCATTATAACCGGAAATAATTTAAAAGTTATAATAGAAAATATAACTAGCATTGGATTCTATGGCAGAAGTAAAACAGATAATACGCGTTGCATGGTTTAAAATGAGTAATTAATAAATTACTGAACTGAAAATACCGGAATACATATACGATAGCCGTTTATCCGTCGAGTAGATAACGCTAATAATGTCAAACTGAAACATCAGGTTAACAGTAGATATTACCAGTCGGATTCGGTTCATATCGTGTGGCTTGACGGAATCCCCTGTACTTACATGCTGACGGACTGACTGACTGACTGACGGACTGACTGACTGACTGACTGAGTGACTGAATGACTGACTGACTGACTGATCGACTGACTAAATAACTGCCTAACCGCATGAAAAATTAATGCTTTGACTGGCAGACTGGTTTCGAACGGACTGGCTGACTGACTGGATTGACAGACGATCGCACGCGGAGTTCACGTGCACTTGACGCTGACTGACTGACTGACTGACTGACTGACTGACTGACTGACTGACTGACTGAATGACTGACTGACTGACTGACTGACTGACTGACTGACTGACTGACTGACTGACTGACTGACTGACTACCTGACTGACTGAAATGTTGACTGACTGAAAACAGACAGACTGACTGACTGAGTGACTGACTGACTGACTGACTGACTGGCTGACTTTGTTAATAATTATTAGCTGATTCATTGCAACATCAAAATCGCTAATTACTTCTGCTGGGAGAACTGGTTTCTGAGCGAACACATAAAACGCCTAATTTGATATACAACGATAGTCGAGAGAGTAAACTAAAGTTTTTAACAGCGTTCTCGACTGAATTTGAAGTAGTCTGAATTTGAATGCGCGCCTTAATCGTACAACTTTCCTATGCATAACAAATTGCTGAATTTTGGACAGAACTACACGCTGGTAAGAAAGAGGCAAGATCATTATTTGTAAGGTTTGTGTCTGATGAATGGGAATGCATGACAGGAATGTGTCTGGTGAAAAGTACATATGTAATTGGCGCAAGTTTGACTTTAATCTCGTAATCAATTGCAAATGCTATAGCGTTCTCGACTGATTAGGAGTCTGAATTTTCAAATGCGCGCCTTTTTTGGACCTTTTTTTACGCCCGGCTGACATGAAACACGAACTACACTGATGTCATGGCACACCACTAGCGGACGAGAAGATGAGGGAAAAGTGGAATTCCCCCCTCTTTGAAAATTTTCCCCATCTTTGAAAAAAGTGAAGTTTGTTCCTTAAGGTGTAGGTAAAATTTACTAATTTCAGCGAATTCCCCCCTCTTTGGAAAAATTCCCCTCCCTTACTCGTCCGCCAGTGGACACATCAGTGAACGCATATATAGAAAAATATAGGAAAATATAGGTAGATATATTATATAATATAGGTATATAGCTAAATATATTATTTATAGACATATATAGGTAGATATATTATATAATATAGGTATATAGCTAAATATATTATTTATAGAAAAATATAGGTAGATATATTATATAATATAGGAATATAGCAATATATATTATTTATAGAAAAATATAGGGTATCCCACGTACATATGTAACTCTCAACATTCGGCGAGGCCACATCAAACTATGATTGAGTTATTTGAAACATAAACTAGCAAACAAAAGTCCGTTTTATACAAAGAAACTTCACCGCATACCAGAAGCTTATTAACAGTCACACTAAATCTGTGAACAGTTTTCATATCTTGCTCGTGAAGTAGCATCATGACTTAGTGATTTAGATGATAATTTCTGTTGTACTTTACTACAAAGGACGTATTTCTTTTTTCCCTCTTCTTTTTTCTTCAATCTTTATATCTTTGCTCACTTTGGATTCGACTTCGGCTGAGGAGTCTCACCAATCCAGCCGTTTCGATTGAGAGAAGAAACGCCATACTTTTTTACACACGTTTTTATAATTTTTTTTATAATTTTTTATAGTCCTTACGCTGATCGAGATATGTATATTCCTTTCCACAAAAGTATTTATAGTCATTTTCAAATCCAGAATTTCATTAGGGGCATTCGCCAGCAACACCGGTTGAAACTTAATCAAACGACTATATAATATCCAGAAAAGACTGATGATTTCGCGTCAAATTAAATGTTTAAAAAAGGTTGTTTACTACTTGTTTTTGTTACGTTATGAGCACAAATCGGTTATGAAACTTGTTTGTGATGTTCATTAGTGAACGAATTCTAGTCCTACCAAGAAACTGAAAAATTTCAAGTATCCTGGCAGGATTCGAACCCACGACCTTCCGTTCAGTACACGGACGTGCTAACCGCTACACCACAGGTACTCCTGTCTAGCACTGTCGTAACTAAGACTGTAAACTGAAGGCGACGGGGGTTGTTACCCCACACTCAAACCAACTAGTTTAACATGTCTTTTGTTGACGTCTGCGTGGCTTCGATCAAAATCAGTTACATAAAAAAGTATAAATGTCCTATCATGATAACAAAAGCCAAATTTGTCAGGATTGATCACTAACACAAATTTTCCGGTTTATAATACTTTTTTAATACAATGACATGTTTTTGTACGATTTTAAGAACCTCCGAAGAAGGAGCAAAATCTAAATATTGGTACTTCTGGGGAAAGAGACATATTTTAACTTGAGAACTGTTTGTTCAATGAACCTCTGGGTAGGCGGCAAATAAAACTTCACAAAATGGAATATCGTTTGCTTTCTTAATCTTATAAATAGGTCCACCACAAAAAAATTGACCCAGAGAGTGAACTATCATATGAAAAGCGGAATTTTCACAGAAATTTCTGTGAGCCTGTTACCGCATTTATGCAATGAAAGAGGTTCGTATATATATACTGTCTAGATGTAATTTGGAGAAAGATTTTAGGTGGAAAATTCGAACACATACATAAAATAAAACCCGTTTGTTGTTTCTGCAAGCAAAATTATTGCCCAGAACGTCTGATAACGAAACATCTCCAGGCTCAACTCAATAAGGTTGACACCATAGTTTACCACAGTATAACAGGGGGTGATGATGACTGATGTGCGTGTTAACACCGATTGTCTAATGTTTCATTATCAGATGTTTTGGGCAATACTTTTGATTGAAGAAACAACATACAGGGGCTTTGCCTAATGGCTAATACATATCTGTATCCAAATGACACACCAACAATTTCCTCAGTGACATGACAAGAATCCTTGGATAGGGAGGGGAATTTCGTCAAAGGGGGGGGGGGGGGGGGAATCGACAGTTTTCAGGCCATTTCACCAACAGCTTACAGGGTACAAACTCTCTTTTTGAAACCGCCAAAGAGGGGGAATTCCATCTTTCCCTCCCCTTCTCGTCCGCTAGTGGTTCGTATCGCAGCTAAATTAAATTGACGCCACAATGTCAATAGTCAATACTGTTGAACACTGGCTGACGAGCCAAACCTCCAAAGGGAGTAGAATTTCGCCAAAGAGGGGGAATTGTCCGTTTGCAGGCCATTTTACCTTAGAGGGGACAACTCAAACTTTTTGAAAACGCCGAAGAGGGGGGAATTCCACTTTTCCCACCCCTTCTCGACCGCTAGTGGTCAATACTGTTAAAGCTGAATGAAATGGTAAGTGCAGGGCAGGACTAGCGGACGAGAATGGGAGAGAAAAATAGAATTCCCCCTTCTTTTGGCGTTTTCAAAAAGTTAAATTTTGCCTCTAAGGTGTAGGTTAAATGACTTAAAAACTGCAAATTCCCCCTTTTTGAGGAAATTCCACTCCCTTTGGATGATTCGCTCATCCGCTAGTGGGGCAGGGGTGATGTTGACCAATGAATGACAATCCGATTTGAAGATGTTTGACAGCGAGATTTCATAACTATAGCGTTCTCAGGTTGATTATAGCTTGGTCAATGTTTCTTGTTATTCATCAGTATTTGGCGCGCATTCAAATTTTCCAGTAAAAAAATCTGAATATGTTAATCTGTTAATATAACATTTGAACAACATTGGTGGAAACGGCTCCGTATAAAAAAAAAATTCTAAGAATAAACCACGGGTAAGCTATTGGAGACTGGATTTCAACTGACTGACTGACTGATTGACTGACTGACTGACTGACTGGCTGGTTATCTGACGGACAGAGTGACTGACTGAATGACTGACTGACTGCCTGACTAACTGACTGACTGACTGACATGTTGACTGACTGAATTATTGACTGACTCTTTAATAGCTGAATCATTCCAACATCAAAATCGCTAATTATTTTACTTCTGCTGGGAGAACTGGTTTATGAGCAAACACATGAAATGACTAATTTGATAAACAACGAGAGAGTAAACCAAAGTTTAATGGCGTTCTTGACCGATTAAGGGTCTGCATTTAAATGCGCGCCTTAATTGTACAACTTTCCTATGCGTATTAAAATGCTGAATTTCGGGCAGAACTACACGCTGATGACTGACTAACTGACTTGCTGACTGACGAACTGACTGACTGACTGACTGACTGACTGACTGACTGACGGACTGACTGACTGACTGACATACTGACAGACTGACTGACTGACTGACTGACTGACTGACTGGTTGACTGACTAACTGACTGGCTGACTGACTGACTGACTGACTGACTGACTGACTGACTGACGGACTGACTGACTGACTGACATACTGACAGACTAACTGACTGACTGACTGACTGACTGACTGACTGACTGATTGACTGACTGACTAACTGACTGACTGACTGACTGACTGACTGACTGACTGACTGACTGACTGACTGACTGACTGACTGACTGACTGACTAACTGCGTGACTGACAAAATTAATTGAAACAATTTACGTCTACCGTGAACGCAAAACCAAAATTACAGCAAACAAATTTGCATATTTGTAAACTGCACCCACTTTTTGTCAGAATTCGAGCAACCCAACGACAGCTAATAACCATTTGATTGTTTGTACGGTTTAGGCTTAGTTCCGAGCATAGACTGTACGTTAGTGAAGGAGATAGCATAGTTTAGCCTTTCCGTGAATCCAAAATGAAAAAGTCGAATTTGGGATTTTGACAAAAAGTGGGTGCAGTTTCCAAATATGCAGCCTGCATGTTGTTTCTGCAAGCAAAAATATTGCCCAAAACATGTGATAATGAAACATCAGACAATCAGTGTTAACACGCACACCAATCATCATCACCCCATGCTATCCTGTGTTAAACTATGGTGTCAACCGAGTTGAGTTGAGGCTAGTGATGTTTCATTATCAGACGACTTGGGCAACATTTGTTGCTTGCAGAAACAACATACGGGCTTTATAAATAATTGTTGTCATTTGCTTTACACCTGAACTACTTTTACAGCTCTACAGCTGGCCCATGATGGACTTATAATGAAAAAAAGCATTCTAATCCTGAACAAAAAGAGAGCGTTCAAGCTCAGTGACAGTACAACTGCATTATAGTGTCATGTGAATATTTTCAGTATATTAGTTTAGTATTTTATAACCTATTCTTCATATTATTCTGAAGGCTGTTGTAGACAAGCGTCGGCTCGGCTCAAACCGTCGTTAGAAATTTTTTCCCAAGCCAATGTGGCTCTTATCGAAGAGCCCAGGGTTTACATGTTTTCTACACCATGTTCGTAGTGTTAGTTTAGTACTCCGTTCACTTACACGGTGGATCAAAAATTGATCCAAGATTTCGACTTGCACGGAGCCAATAGCTTACCAATAGCTTTTTATTTTAGCCGATCCAGTGTTTGCGAGTAACAAGAAACCCTGGATAGGCTATACAAAAAAAAATTGGTGGGCCGTTGGAATTCAAATGTGCTATAGCTTAAAGTCTGGTCACAGTTTCTCGTTACTTCAAAATTTTTACCGTAATCATTTTGGCGCGCATTTGAATTTCGGCGCGCGTTCAAATTTATTCAAAACTTCAGCTGTTCGCACTACATTTGTATAACATAAAATTACACATGACCAACTTAATAATTGCTCACTATAAGATTTTCAGGAAAATAATTAGTAACAAGAAACCCGGACCAAGCTATACACAGTGTATCTTGTTTTAATGAAATAATTTTTAAAAACCATTTATTACGTTTGCAATTTTAATTTTGCGCCTCGTTCCTATGTTATGCAAATGCTATAAGATCAAACGATTTGTTTCTCGAATATTGCACACCAAAAGCATAATTTAAAAATTCAAACTGCGCGCCAAAAACTTTTTGGCTAACAAGAAAAAGAAACCTTGGATGGCTGGTTCGCCTATAATGCCCGCTTTCTAATTTCTTAACGAACTTTTCTCCACATTTCAATATTCACCCGTCATTATGAAAATAATCAAAAACGTCATTCAGCTTATAAATTCCGTACACAGAAAAGGTTAACAAAGGCGGTTTGTATGTTTGGGTTCGATATATACTGACTATTTATGGAGTGTCATAATAAATCACTACACAAAAATTTTATCGAAATCCGAAATGTAAAATTTTTTATTTTGGATTCATTTTTTTGATTCTTTATTTTTGTCGTATGAAGGTAAACAATGGTTGGAAGAATGCGTAATTGATTGATTGGTTGATCAATTCAATGATCGATTGATTGAGTCAGTCAGGCAGTGAGTGAGTGATTGAGTAACTGAAAGAGGGAACTAAAAAGTTAGTGAATGGTGAGCGAGCGGATGATTTGATGAGTGAAAGGTGAGGTGAATGAATCAGTGCGACAGTGAGTCAGTGGAAAAGTAAGTGAGTGTGTCGTTGAGTGAATCCGTGGACGAGAGGGGCTGTCATTAAGTGAGTAAGGCATTGAATGAGCGGTTGGACCAATGAATGCGTGAGTGAAACAGTGGAAAAATCAGCTAGTGATTGAGTATCTGAGTGATCGAAAAGTGAGGGATTGAGTGAGCTAGTTAGTGCTTGAGAGAACGAGAGAGTGAGTGAGTAAATTAGTGAGTGAGTGGTTAGTGTTTGAGGTAGAGAATGATTGAGTGGGTCAGTCAGTGAGCGAGTAAGTGAACGAATGAGTGAATGAGTTGATGAACAAATGAGTTGAGGAGTGAGTGAGTGAGTGTTGAGTGAGTGAGTGAGTGAGTAAGCGAGTCAGTGAGTGAGTCAAGTGATCGAGTGAACGAGTAATGAGTGGTGAGTGAATGAATGATTGAGTGAGTGAGTGAGTGAGTGAATGAGTGAGTGAGTGAATGAGTGAGTGAGTTAGTGAGCAAATGAGTGATTTCGTGAATGAGTGAGACAGTGAGCGAGTGAATGAGTAGATGAAGGAATGAGTGAAAGAGTGGTGAGTGAGTGAGGGAGTGATTGAGTGATTTTAATATGCGAGTTAGTGAGTGACAGAGAGAGTGATGACTGAATAAATGAAAGAATGAATGAATGAGTAAGTGGGTGATTGATGAGTGAGTGAGTGAGTGAAAGAAAGAGTGAGTGAGTGAGTGAGTGAAAGAGTGAGTGAGTGAGTGAGTGAGTGAGTGAGTGAGTGAGTGAGTGAGTGAGTGAGTGAGTGAGTGAGTGAGTGAGTGAGTGAGTGAGTGAGTGAGTGAGTGAGTGAGTGAGTGAGTGAGTGAGTGAGTGGTTGAGTAAATGAGTAAGTGAGTGAGTTATTTAGTGAGTGTGTAACGTCCTTATATGAAAATTCATTTCATTCTAATTTCAAACTCAGAAACATCATAACTTGAATCCAAAATACCATTTGTTTTGTCAACGAGTAGGGAAACGCCACGTCACCAATCCCATTTGTTCCCGTTTTTCGATTGTTTTATGAACGTAATTTTGCCGCACTAAAAAATCTGTTATATGACAGTGAATTTGTTCCCGCACCGCAGAATCTGTTATATGACAGTAGTGAGTATATTTTTGGCGTTTTGTGTTAATGATGGGTGTCATATCGTGCCATATAAAATACGTTGTCATATCGTGCCATACAAACTAAGAATCCAAAATAAATCGTGTCATATCGTGCCATACAAACTGTTGAATCCAAAATTCAGAAAATTGAATTTTGACAGTGACAGGATAAAATACTACTGTAGAGATAAATTTAAAATGATAATTAAAAAAAGATTCATTTTGAATAAAGGAGTTCAAAGTGAATGAGATAATACTTGAGTGAGTGAGTGAAAGAATGGGTGACAGAGTGAGTGAGTGAGTGAGTGAGTGAGTGAGTGAGTGAGTGAGTGAGTGAGTGAGCAGTGAGTGAGTCAGTGAGTCAGTGAGTGAGTCAGTGAGTGAGTAACTGAGTGAGTGAGTGAGTGAGTGAGTGAGTGAATGCGGAAGCGATTGATTGAGTTAGTGAGTAAGTGAGTGAATGATTGAGTGAGGATTGGGGATCGGGTGAGTGAGTGAGTGAGTGAGTGAGTGAGTTAGTGAGTGAGTGAGTGAGTGAGAGAATGCGGAAGCGAGTGAGTATGTGAATGAGCAAGTGAGTGAACGAATGAGTGAGGATTGGGTGAGTGAGTGAGTGCGTGAGTTAAATAGTTAGTGAGTGAATGAGTGAGGGAGTGAATGACTGAGTGAGTGAGTGAGTGAGTGATTAAGTAAGTGAGAGAGAGTGAATAAATGGGTGAATGTTTGAGTGAGTGAGTGGCTGAATGAGAGACTGAATAATAAAGTTAGCGAGTTAGTAAGTGAGTGAATGGGTGATTGAGTGTATGATTTAAAGTGTCAGTGAGTGACTGAATGGGTGAGTGAATAAGTGAACGAATGATAAAAAGTTATTGAGTAAATAAGGGAGTGAGTGAGTGTGCGAGTAATTTTGTTGGTGAGTAAGACTGTGAGTGAGTGAGTGAATGATTTAGAGTGTCAGTGAGTGACTGAATGGGTGAATGAATAAGTGAGAGAGCAAGTGAGCGAGTGAATGAGTGAACGAAGGATAAAGTTATTGAGTGAATAAGGGAGTGAGTGAGTGTGCGAGTAATTTTGTTGCTGAGTAAAACTGTGAGTGAGTGAGTGAGGGAATAAGTGAGACTAAGTGAGTGAGTGATTGAGTGAGAGAGTGAGTGAGTTAGGTATCGAATAAGTGAGTGAGTGAGTGAAAGAGTGAGTCGGTGAGTCAGTCAGTGAGTCAGACCGAAGCTTATACGTGCACAGGGCCTGTGAGTGAGTGAGTGAATAACCGGGACGATGAGTGAGAGTGCGAGTGAGTGAGAGAGTTAGTGAATGAGGGAGTGAAAAAGTGAGTAAGTGAGTGACAGTGAGTGAGTGAATGAGTGAGTGAGTGAGTGAGTGAGTGTGTGAGTGAATGTGTGAGTGAGTGAGTGAGAGAGTGAGTGAGTGAGTGAGTGAGTAAGCTTTGTGTGTTCACTGTAGCACAGAGTGATGAAGATTGTTGTAACACCTATCAGAGAACTTTCAACTGTATCAAAAATTGTGTAAACTAATTGCTTTGTAAACTTGTTTTTGTCGATAGTTTTTTTCCCAAGTACAACTTTTTCAATTTGTCTTGTCATTTGTCCCGAACTGTAAACACCTTCCTACACACCGATATCGTTAACACAACGCACCATATTTTTAACGGTATGTTTGCTGGTCTAAATTTTTTGCGCCTTCCCGCTTTTTCCGTGTTTTATAAAAATAAAAAAATTGGAATAAAAAGTTAATTGCAAACATGAAAATAAGCTAAATAAAATTATGCAAGGACCGAAAAGGAATAGAGGTTGATGTTCACCGTCAAAAATGTATCAAAATGAAGAGCCGAACTTCGATCAGCTAAGCAAAACTCTGAATGAAGAAGAAGAGGAAAACCCGTTTGAACTTGAATTATGCGATTCGACCGACGGCATTTCAACGTCTACTCTACTCAGAGACGCCACTATTATCAATACATTGAGAGCAGAGAATACGGCTTCCACAGGTTGGCGATGGCTTCTTGAGTATTCGATTTTGCGTTTCACTTACAATTAGGGTCAGAACCCCTATATGAACGACCCCTAATTGACCGAACCCTATTTGATCATCTTCCTATTATGGTCCGACCCGACCCCTAATTGAACATGTTCATATAGGGTGCCTTCATAGTCTGTCTGCAGAAAAGTTGCAACTTTGTTCGACAACTTTTTTGACGTTTCGAAATGTTTCGGAACTTCAAAGAGAAAAGAAAATTTCGAAACGAACGTCGAAAAAGTTGTCGAACAAAGTTGCAACTTTTCTGCAGATAGACTATGAAGGCACCCATAGGATTCCGACCCCTAATTGAACTTTTCGGATCTCAAAAGTGCAATCAAGCCGAATTTTTTGACAACTGATTTTGTCGTCCAAATGTGGTAGGCACACACCGTTGACCGAACTTTAGATATGCTATATAGTCCTGTTATTCTTCCTTCTTTGTTGGATAGGCTTCGGTGGGAAATTTGCAAACCCCAAAATTTTTTCCTATGAAAAATCGACTTATCGCGCGATGAATCGCAATTGCAAGTAAGTCTGAATTACGCCTAATCATGCTCCTCCCCTCAGCATCACTGATATGATGAACTAAACATACCATGATTAATGTTTGTTAAATCTCGTCTCTCTCAACTTTAATTGCAGACAGCACAACGCTGGTACGCTTAACAGCCGTTTGTCATGGTTGCACGCGTACCCGACATGAGTACTGCTGTGCCGATTGCTCGCTCAATTCTGGTCGGTTTAATGGATAATTTAACAATTTTGAGCTTCGTGATTTCAAGTTTGAGTTTTTTATTTGAATCATTGTGTTGTGACTTATCCATAGTCCTTATTTGTTCATCTAGATACAATACAAGTGAGCGTAGTAAAAGTTCTTCTCATTTGTTTAACACTGGATTTCGAAAATTTCTTCGCGGTCCGTTTTCATCAGAAGCATAATAGTATATTTTTCCTGGAAGTCTCCCAGGTTTCTCGTGAATAAACGAAATATCTGACAGTCGTAAATTTTTTCAGGTCGTCTGGAGCGTCTCCAACGTCGGTTCGGTCAACTCCGTAACGACTTGAATCACGTGATCGCCGACTTCAATTCGACGCTCCATCATCTGAATTGTGCCAAAAATGTCGATGTCATTATCAACGATGAACTTGATCTGAGAAACAGTGGCAATGATTTCCACAAGTCGGTGCCATCTGAGGCACAGTTGGTCGAACTGGCAGTTGCCTCAACTTCAGCAGAGCAGAATATAATGGTTCGGAAGTTTCTCGTTTTTTAGAAATTTCTGCTGAATAGGGAGAGGGATGCAGTTTTCTGGAGATTGTTGATTGTTGAATATTTCAAACGTGAAGGTTTCCACAAATTTTTTTTATACCAGGTACGAAGGGGAGGGATGGGATATACCTAACCTGTTGTAGGTGGTTGAGCCAGTCCCTGACTCATTGACTCTGTAGTTTCTTGCAATGCTTTTAGCCCTTCAGTTTATTCAACCTTTATGGCCATGAAAACATCATTTTGATATAGTGTTAGTTGTGTGTAGTGTGTATGTGTCACTCAGTGTTGGCTTCAGTGAAAAGTTCAGCAAAAGAAAGTTACAAAATGGTACAAATTTCCCATGTAGTCGAATAAAAAATACTGTTTTAAAAATGGGCGGGAATTCTCGATAAACAAACAGATGCTTCACGATGTCAGATTTTTGTCGATGAAAATATCGTCGGATAAAAGTGATTTTTCTTCCCTGTACAGACAAAATGTTCATCGACAAAAAATCTGAGATCGTAAAACATTAGGTTGTTTATCGAGAATTCACGCAGCTTTTTGGAACAGTAATTCATTTTCAGTAATTCGACTATATTCAGACCATGGAATGGCAAATAAAAAATTAAGCCGATTTTTTATTTCTTGTTCATGTTTCATTACTTGTACCTGACAATTTCCATGATTTTAACAAAAATAAATATAAAAAACATGTAAAGAATTAAAATCCCCCGTTTTTTATGCCAAACCATGATTCAGATGCTGCATCAACTGATCGAACGCAAGCGTAATGCCAACGCGGGTGCCCGTGAAAAGTTGGAGGCGTTGCGCAAACAACGTCGCGATAAACAGAAGAAGAGCGAGTCGTTCGGACACTGGTTAGAGACAGTAATGGAGTGAGATGAGAGAAGATTCAAAATAAGTAGTAGGTGTGATACTGGAAGAGATTGTAAGTGAGGTCTTAGAAAAATTATGTAGAGCCAAAAAAAAAAACGCTAAAATAATTTTCTGGAAGTGACCCTTATGTGGTTAGAAACGTACCTTTTATAGTGGTGAGAGGTACAATTTTTGTATCATTTGATGCAACGCTGGACATGCTGAACAGAAACTCATAGGTCCAAACACCAAAATATTCATGAATTTCCCACCAAATAATTAGAATTTGACATCAATTTTATTTTTTTACCTCAATGTGACTTATCTTGTGTAGGAAAGTGGGAAATACTTATTTCATTTTGACATCATTCATCTGAATGTCGCAGGGTTTCGACGAAACTGCACGAACGATTCGTCCTGTACGATGATCGGGTCAAGGTAACACATGAAAAACTGGCCGTGGAAAGAGGTCTGCTCGAGCTGAGACGTCGGCAGCTGCTCGTCAAGACGCTCGATCTCGTCTTCCCCATTGAGGTGGATTCTAAGGGATATGCGGTTGGTGTTTTAGACTAGTGGACGAAGAGGGTGGGAAACGTGGAATTCCTCGTTCCTTGGGGGTTTCAAAAAGTAGAACTTGTTCCTCAATGTGCAGGTAAAATGGCCTGATTTCTGCTGATTCACCCTCTCTGACGAAATTTCCCTTCCTTTGGAGGATTCGCTCGTCCGCCAGTGGTTGGTATTATTTTTATTTATTACTATTGTTGCTCGCAGAATATGCAAAATAAAGAAAACGTAGAAAATAACAATATAACCTAAATGTTTTTTTAATAGAAAAATAAGGCATTTTGATGAAATAGTGCAAATTATCGAACGTGAAGTCCAATGCGGCAGGTCAATTTTTTTCATGTAATGCAGGGAAAATACGAAAAGTTTAAGGAAAGTCACTTTTTTGTCGTTTCTGGTTGCTCTTGTTTTTATAATGATATATGTAAGTTTTTCTGTACTTCTTCATCATTGTTTTTCGACGCAGTTGTAGTAATTGAGGAAGACATTTTTATCTTTCTAGATCGGCCAATGTCGTCTATCGCCCTGGCCGGATCTGCTGCGAATGAGCGAGATCTACGACAGTTTCGCCGGTTCCACGATCGCCTCGACCACCAGATCCTCCATGGAAGCGTCGTTTCGCGGAGATGATCAGTCATTATCAGGTTGGTTGTGGCGGGTGATGGGCTAAATGAACCCGCTGACGGACTGATTAACTGACTGACTGATCGACTGAATGACCGACTGACTGACCGAATGACTGACTGACTGACTGACTGACTGATCGACTGAATGACCGACTGACTGACTGACCGAATGACTGACTGACTAACTGACCGACTGAATGACTGACTGACTGACTGATTGACTGCGTCGTGGAACAATAGATATAAAAAAACTGTTCGTGCACTTTGAATGCATTTCTTCGAAATTGTCCCTTTTTCGCATTGGTAGTGGTAGTTGGTGTGCTTATGTTAGTTCATTACGCAATAAAAGTAAAAAATCGTGTTTTAAAAAACTGATTTTTTTCACCTCCTAGTTTCGCCAATTTAAGTTTGAAACCGAATTGCAACCGAACATTTGGGAAGCACCACCAAGAGAAGAGAAAGCATCATAATAATGTTTTTATTTTTCTTCAGACTGTATTCGATTCCAAGCCTTCAGTTCATTCCCAGCCTTCAGCGGCGGTCTTCAGAACATAAATATATTTATAATCCAAAATAGTAATATGATGACTGAATTCAATTATAGGGTTTATGTAATCAAGTGCGAATATTAGCATGTCTACTCTTTGCAGGCTAAAGTTGCCATTCCACTACTTTATGAATGGTATTTTTTGTTGGCAGGTATTGCCTACTCGCGCCGATGTACGGAATCGGCGGTTTGTGCGGTGCTCCATGCTTGTCATGTACTGGCGGCCGTCACAGACGTCAGACATAATCAATTGGTCGGTTTCTTGTACGATTGTTTTTTGAAACATCATGTTATCCTAATTTTATTTAGTACTCTCTCTGTTCTCTGTAAATCGTTTCGTTGGAACTGCGAGTTGTTGTTTTTACAAAAACTTTTTTATGAATTTTTTTTTGGTTTTTGTGTTCGATTCCATTTCTTACAAAGTTGACCGTTTTTATAGTAATGTTTCAAAAAGTTGTAAAAGTGAAAGCCTGCTCACACTATGAAATATTAGCTCGTGAAATCACGGTTCTTTCAGCTCACACACTCTCATTTCGGCTTCTCGATCAACTCTGGTCTGGACTACGAGGCGTGTTTGGTTCAAATGGTGATCAGCGTGCTATGCCTTTGTCAAGGTTAATACACCAACCTCTAAACCTGCACTAGCGCGGACCAGGGAAGAATGGAAAAGGGGAATCCCCCCTCCTTGGCAATTCAAAAATGTATACTTTTTTAGTAAAGTAAGATGTTGGTAAAATGGCCTCAAAACTGCTAATTCCCCCTCTTGGAGAAAATTCCCCGCCTTTTCGTCCGCCAGTGCAGGGACAGGGATGATAGCAAATAAGCAAATGATAGAATGTTCAATCAAGGTATCTTGTAATCAAGAAAACATACGTTGAAAATGACGCAATATTTTTATGAAGAAAGTTTGAACGCTCACCAAAAGCAGATTTGAATTCAAAATTCGCGCCAAAAATTTCATGCATAAAGTCATCCAGGGTTTCTTGTTAGTCAAAACTTTTTGGCGCGCAGTTTGAATTCAAATCTGTTTTTGATTATGTTTGCAAAATAAACGCTTGATAACAAGAAACGTTGACCAAGCTATAATTGTCTTGTCAGGTTCGGACTGCAGCATCGACTCAACTGACCTGCACATTGCCAGTCCGCTGCGGAATCTTCTGCTTTTACGGAACAAAGCGGCGGATACCACCGAGTTCTGGCGTCATCTCACTAACCACGATGATCTGTCCACAGCCGGTGTTCGTGTGGACGTGAAATTGCAGGAGAAGTTCTTTGAGGTAAGGGAAGATTTTACGATTACATTCTCTAAGTTATTCTCGAAGAATTATTTTCTCTAAGTTAGAAAGCTTGCCCCTTTTATACTTTCGTGTTATACTCTTGTCTCTTGTGTTATTTACTAGCTTTTCTAATGACATGATTCTGTAAATTTAAACTTTGATTGTTAACTTTTTAATCTTCCAAGTTTATGATCGAAGAAGAATATGGAAGATTTCTTTGCTCAATAGTTCTAACGACTCTTCAACTTGGACATTTGATTAATTGGTGTTTCGTTATTGTCCGTTTTCTGTTTGGTTTTTGAAGTTCCGACCGAATTTTTTTACATCAGTTAATCCAGGTATCAAATTGATAATTTATTAATGTTATACGTATACAAGTTTTATCAGATTGGAAAATACTTATTTCGGCCGTTCAAATATTCATTGTTTCATCTACCAGTTGTGTTCCACACTTCGTCACTGGCCGTCGTTGTGCGTCGCGTTTCAGCGGCCGTTCGCTACATGTGGTACTGCCGAGGCATCCAGATTGTATGGCGATGCCATCGGAACCTCGTCCAATACCACTGGTTGGTAAAATTTTTATTACGAAACAATTATAAGGGCACAGAACTTTTCATGGCAGACTATTGCAGATTTTATTTCACTCACTTGTGAGCTTGAATTTCGCCTCATCATTTTTTTCAGATTTTTTTCATGAATTTTTTTAAACCGGCAAAGATCAGTTGTTATTTTGTTGTTGGATGATAAGTTGAACGAATTTCGAAAGGCCTGCAGTCTTGTAAACTCGCTTTTTGTGTCCCATTTTTTTAAACAGGTGCGAATCCCGTTCAACTTAGATAATAACAAATTACAGTAATTTTTCTGATTTCGCAGGCTCACTCGACTGGGAGTGCGTTGATTATGAAGAAGTGCCGACCGATGTGTCTGATCCATTCGGTGCCGTGTCATTCACCGCCCATAACCAACCATCGAGCAGCATGTTCAAAAGTGTGAGAAATTGGTTGAAGTGATCGAGAAAGGATGGGATCGGATTGCGTGGCTGATTGAATTATTATCTGAATATTATTATTATCATTTCGTATTGAATTTTGTCTCCTGTCTAGTCTAGTGGGTAGGGCGCCGGCTTCGAAATCCGGCGGTCCTAAGTTCGAAACCTGACTTGAGACACAGACACGCGTTGCTCTGGGGTTTTTGCCATTGCCCGTCAGTTTATTCAACTCTCCGGCCATTACGAAAACACCATTCTGATATGGTATTAGTGTGCCTTATGGCTTCAGTTATTGAAAAAGTCCAAGTAAAAAAATCTGAGGGACTGTTCGAAAAGGATTTCGAAAATATAAATTATAGAATGAATAACATTAGGATTATTCGCGGATCAAAGATTTTGCGCAACAAACTTTTGTCGCATGTTCAAAGGCTATCCTATCCGCACACGTTGAACGGTAAGTGTTTCTTCAAAACATTTAGAGAAGCTATTGCACTGAGTGTTTCAAAAAAGTTTTCTCGGTAGACAGTACCTAAACAAATGTATTTAGTAAAGGAAAACTTTGGAACAAACACAACGCTTTTGTACATTTTTTTCATTTTATTCTATATTTTCAAATAATTTTGCGGCTAACTTACCATGATCACCCCGAAACCCATGCCTAAATACTTCATATTTTTGCTCCTCAAACAGCTGGTATAAATTCGTGTGATATTCAAAAATTTTGTCATTACTTATCGGATGTCGCTGATTTTCTGTAAATATTTTACAAATCGATGTTATCAATTAATATTAACAATTTCACACTGAATTTTCATTATGTACATATTGTATTATACTATTATTTATCCTTGAAACCAGTGATTTCAAGCTCACTGAACTATAATTTTGGGTGAATAAAGCTTATATTAAAGATATGTTTGGTATTATGATATTATTGTTACTGTGATTTACCGTTGGTGACTAGTTATCACAACGGAGGGAGTTCTCGTACGAGACGCTGCCTTATCCATTTTGGATTTTCATATCCTTTTTATTGAATCGTCCTGTTCTGTGTCAAATTTATAAAAAATCATTAGAAAATGCTGTATCTAATTTTCTTTCTTTAGAATTGTTTTTATACTGATCCAAACACAACGTAAAGGAATGCATTTTCATTATTATCCCTTTAAACTTATTTATAATACTAATAATACTCAATAGCAATTATGTAATGATATTAATTATAGTAAAATTACATTGTGTTTAGCGCGAGTAATTCACAATCGTGAGTTTTTAGCGCGAGTTATTCACAACCATGAGTTTTTAGCGCGAGTTATTCACAATCATGAGTTTTTAGTGCGAGTTATTCACAATCTTGACTTTAGCGCGAGTTATTCACAACCATGAGTTGTTAGTGCGAGTTATTCGCAATCGTGAGTTTTTAGCGCGAGTTATTCACAATCATGAGTTTTTAGCGCGAGTTATTCACAATCGTGAGTTTTTAGCGCGAATTATTCACAATCATACGTTTTTTAGCGCGAGTTATTCACAATCATGAGTGCACTATCAATGCTCTCTTCGTACAAGGGCGAGGATATGAGCGATGATGACGGGGAGGATACGCACGAGGAAAAGCCGACATCCACTGCCGCGCTGCAGGCCCAATATAAACCACCATCAGAGGTGGCTTTGCCGAAAGTCGATGCTGCACCATTGGTGGCTTATACGGTTAGTAAATTAAAAAAATATATATATATGAAATCGATAACGGACCAGATGGAGTGGGAAACGTAAAATTGCCCCGCATTGGCGTTTTCACAGTGTATAGTTTGTTCTCTAAGGTGTAGGTAAAACAGCCTGAAAACGGCTAATTCCCTCTCCCTCAGCTAATCCGCCTGTGTTTGAAATCGCCGTCCTTCCTATTTTTTGTTGAAAAAGGTGACTCAACTATTCGAATCAATTTAAGAAAAGTTCAGATTGTTTTCGAGTGAGGCTTTTGGTTTTTTCAGGCCGAAAGTGCACGTGCCGCCTCGGCGGTGGATCCGCTGTGCAAGGAGATTACGCATAACGCCACTTATGAGCAGCTGTTTGCGCCCGTGGTTAGTAGTTTTCTGAATTTTGAAATTTTTAGCAAAGTTTGACACAAAGATTTAAGTCTAGGTATTATCACTGATAGTGATAATATCATGCACCACCAACAATGTATTTGTAAGAGCTGTGCCATTTCTTCCTTGAACTTATGAACAGTACGACGAATATTGGTAGAACAGTTTTTTTGCGTCGTTCCTACTGATGACTGAACTGCAAACAAGAGACGAAACCTGAATTCCATACTTATATTATAAACCGTTTTCAGGCCGGCCCGGCCAACCCGTTCAAATCGGAGTTTGTCTCGGCGGCGAAGAACACGCTGACTGGTTTCGTCGAACCCGCTCATTTCAACGAGTTTCGTTTCGAAACGGAAAGAAAGACGTTCGAAACGTTTGGTTAGCCGTCTTTTTTTGAACTCGTTTTAGAGTTGGCTCCAAAATCGAGCACGGTTATCAGTGGTAATCGTATGTGTGAAATCATTGATTATCTGGTGGTTGTTTGATTTTGTAAATCATAGGTATTTCTAGGAAAAGTTGAAAAAAGTATTGATAAAATTATAAATATAATATTTTTCAGGCTATGCCGTGGATCCGACCGCGCGCGACGGCCAGGCCAAAACTGAATTCATCGGGGACCGACAAAAAGCTGAATCTTCCAAAGGTTATTTTTTTATCATTTGTATTCTCATCATTTTAGGTTTATTTAGTTCATTTTTATATTCCTTCTTCATGTGGGAAAGGAGTGAGTGTAAAATATGAAATTTTTTATTGAAATGTGCCAATAAGTTTTTTGTTGCAATTTGTACGAATCCAAATTTGACTCGAAACAGAAAAAATCACGTGAATCTACACTGATGTGCAAAACAATTTCAATTCAATACTTGTCCACATTTGTTATTTGCTTCATTATTATTTTTATTTAATATTGTTTGACTTATTTTCATCATAATTTTCAAATTACAGGAGAAACCGTGTTCGAGTCGAAGAAGACCGGCAAGGAGAAACGGAAGGCAGAGAAGAACTGGGACGCTGAAGACCTGGAAGGCTATAAAGGACCGTGGGGAAAATATGTAGACGAGCAAACCTCGGCCAAACCGGATGAGGTTGGAGAATTAATCCACTTATCTTTTTTCAGGGCACTGGCGGACGAGTAGGGTGGGATAAGTGGATTTCCCTCTCTTTGGCGTTTTGGAAAAGTAGAATCTGTTCCCTAAGGTGTCGGTCAAATTGCCTGAAAACTGCTTTTCTCCCTCTTTGCCGAAATTCCTTTCACTTTGGAGGATTAGCTCGTCCGCCAGTGTTTCAGGGTATATTGTATGAAAAAAAGTCTGTCAACTGCTTATTCCATATGTAAGTAGTCAATAATATGCATTCGCATTTTCTAAGAAAATGACCTATTTTTATCTGAGACATTAAAAAAGAAAGCGAAATTGTTTTCACCTGTTTTTTCACATATCTGACAGTCTGAAACGAAGTCCTACGTGTTTTCCTAAATTGCTCAGTTGGGAAACAGACTTACTGAGCACTGAAACAAAGACGTTGATCCGAATTAAATCAAAGAAAAAAACTGTTTTTCTGTTGTTGTTTAAGTTATTTTAATTATTCATTTTTGTATCATTTGCAGGAGACCCTGAAACAGATGACCGAGTTCATGAAGAAGACGAAGAAATGGCGACGACTCAACAAGACGGCACCCACGGAAGAAGCACAGGAAGAGAAATCCACATTACACAGTTGGTGTAGTTTATCGGAGATTTGTTTTCCCCCCTTATCCCTTGATTTTTGGTTCTGGACTCATTTTGTGCCAACTGGCCCCGAATGATTTACTCGTCAGGTTTAGTATTAAATGAAAGCATTTTAACACATAATTTCATACTAAACCCAACGAATCGACAGCAAACATTATTTATGAAACTCGCCTGAATCCTTGTAACACAGTTTTTCTGCAGTAGGCTCCACCAACGGAGTGAGTGAGATAATGGGTGAGTGAGTAAGTAAGTGAGTGAGTGAGTGAGTGAGCAGTTCTTATTAGTCCTTAACTCCTTATAGTTTTTGCGCTGACGTAATCTTTCTTTTGCAGTCAAAGACCAGACGGACTACCAGGGTCGTACGTTCATGGCTCCACCAACTGATGTTGGCGTCAGTCTGAAAGTGGATCACATCCCAGAGAAGTGCTTCATTCCGAAGAAACAGCTGCACACGTATGCGGTTAGCTGTTGTTGTTGTTCGTTGTTGTTGTTGCTGTTGCTGCTGTTTCTGTTGTTGTTGTTGTTGTTGTTGTTAGTCTCATGAATCACATACTGTGATACTGATATCATACTCTCATTCAAATACTGAACAACACGCAATTATAATCAAATATCATAGTTTTTTTACTCCCATGTTTCCCAAGTCAGTCATAAAATGTTTCCACGCTTACTGAGCTGTCAACCAACGCAATTCCATTTCCAGGGCCACACCAAGGGCGTGCAGTGTATTCGGTGGTTCCCGTCATCGGCGCATATGCTTCTGTCGGCCTCGATGGACTCCAAGATCAAGGTGAGCATATTTTCTTTCAACAGTCTGTATTAGAGTATACAAATTTGCAGTATATATAACCCAGACGAGACAAAATTGAAAAAAAATGAAGAAAAATTTGCCCGCGTAGGTTGAAAAAGTTGGAAACAATGTCATTTGAAAAAAAACTCGAAAGTTCTAATGCAGATTTGAGGTCGAATTTCGAACCAAAAACTCTTGAGTAGCAAGAACCCCTATTAAGAATATAGCAATCCGTCTAACGACGACGTGTATTTATCTTACTTCACTTTTCAGCTCTGGGAAGTATACAAGGGTCGTCGATGTATCCGTACGTACAACGGTCACAAGCAGGCTGTTCGCGATGTCAACTTCAACAACGATGGCACGCAGTTCCTATCGGCTTCGTTCGATCGCATGATCAAATTGTGGGATACGGAAACAGGTTGAGGAAAATCGATGACTTACAGAGGCGGACAAAATAGAACCACCCTTCATTTTCGTGATTTTTTGCAATTTTTGCAATTTAATTTTGATTTGGTGGCCCTGAAGAGGGCCGTTGGGTTAGGGTAAGGATCTCACAAGATCAATAAAGCAATTCTGCGTTCAGTATTTGGTTGAACGACCGTCAGCCTTGATGACCGCCTGGCAACGCCGACTCATCGATTCGACCAGGTGGCGGCAGCGGTCGGGTGTGATTTGGTTCCAGCCTGTTTCTACTCGCTGCCACAGCTCCTCCTTGTTGCTGGGGCAGCGAGTAGAAACAGGCTGGAACCGAATCACACCCGACCGCTGCCGCCACCTGGTCGAATCGATGAGTCGGCGTTGCCAGGCGGTCATCAAGGCTGACGGTCGTTCAACCAAATACTGAACGCAGAATTGCTTTATTGATCTTGTGAGATCCTTACCCTAACCCAACGGCCCTCTTCAGGGCCACCAAATCAAAACTAAATTGCAAAAATTGAAAAAATCACGAAGACGAAGGGTGGTTCTATCTTTTTGTCCGCCTCTGTATGAGCATAATTTTGATGGAAAATTTGAATGAGCATAATTTTAACGGAAAATTTCAAATCTGAATGTAGTCGATTAAGATAAACCATTCCAAAAAGGTGCTTGGAAGTTTTCGTACAGACATGCAGAACGAGGTCTCGCATTTTTATGTTTGTTTTTGACAAAAATGTTTTATGCAGGCGACTGCATTTCCCGCTTCACGACCAACAAGGTGCCCTTCTGCGTGACGTTCAACCCGGACGCCGATAAACAGCACTTCTTCATGTCGGGCATGCAGGACAAGAAAGTCATTCAGGTTGATTCGGAAATTTTCTTGATTTTTTATTGTTTTTTTCTGGGTTTTTTTCAGACAACATCGATTTGTGTTTCATTCCAGTTAATATGCCACAATGACAAAGTTGAATAGCAATCGCAATTATAGTGTAATAACGGCCACCGTAGTTTTGAAAAAATGGTGCGAAATTTGAATATTTGAATTTCTAATTTCAGTGGGACGCGCGCAGCGGGGAAATCGTCCAGGAGTACGATCGGCATCTGGGTGCCGTGAATACAATCACGTTCTTTGATAATAATAAACGATTCTGCACCACGTCGGATGATAAATCGTTGAGAATCTGGGAATGGTTATTGAGTGAGTGAGTGAGTGAGTGAGTGAGTGAGTGAGTGAGTGAGTGAGTGAGTGAGTGAGTGAGTGAGTGGGTGAGTGAGTGAGTGGGTGAGTGAGTGAGTGAGTGAGTGAGTGAGTGAGTGAGTGAGTGAGTGAGTGAGTGTGTAAGTGAGTGAGTGTGTAAATGAGTGAGTGAGTGAGTGAGTGACTGAGTGAATGAGTACGTCAATGCATCTTACAGGGAGATCCCGGTCGATACCAAACTGATCCAGGACTCTACCTTGCACTCCATGCCGTTCATGCGAAAGTCCCCTAACGGTTAGGATCTTGATAATTGATTTAAATTTAAAAAAAAAGTTTTCTTTCAACATTTCGGTTAAACAGTCATTTAGACAACTTCCTTATTAGTAATTCAAGCGAGAGTGAACAATACATTTCTCGGTTGTGTGTTTCATGCGTTCAGTGGTCTGAATCAATTTGGAACAGATAATAAATCGAAAAAATTTAGTTTTAAGTTTTTATTAAACACTTTATCTGCGTGAGTTTTATCTTTTTATGATTTTCAGAAAAATGGATCATCGGTCAAGCCATGGACAATCGAGTGGTGCTGTTCCAGCTGATCGATGATAAGCTGCGTTTCGCGAAGAAGCGGGCCTTCAAGGGTCATATGACCGCTGGATATGCGTGTGGCGTGGATTGGTCGCCTGATATGAGGTGAGTGAGTGAGCGAGTGAGTGAGTGAGTGAGTGAATGAGTGAGTGAGTGAGTGAGTGAGTGAGTGAGTGAGTGAGTGAGTGAGTGAGTGAGTGAGTGAGTGAGTGAGTGAGTGAGTGAGTGAGTGAGTGAGAATGAGTGAGTGAGTGAGTGAGGTTAACGAGTGAGGGAGTAAGTGAGTAAGTGAGCGGGTGAATGAGTGAGTGAACGAGTGAGTAAGTAAGTGAACGAGTGAGTTAAGAAACGGTATTCGGTATTTAGTGCTGTGGTCTCTTCGGTATATACACGCTGTATAAAACATTAATTGACCTTCACCATTCAGCTACCTGATGTCGGGTGACTCGGCGGGCAAAGTGTTCATCTGGGATTGGAAGACGCATCGTATTGTCGCCAGATGGAAGGCTCACGATCAGGTTCGTTGACAATATACATACTTATGAAAACGAGAATAAAACCGAAAAAGGCTATCATTTTGGCGACGTAACATTATTTGATTTCATTTCATTTCATGTGACAACATATAACTGAGATCCGAATATTTCGCGACAAAATTTCAATTTGTCTAAAATCTGTAAAACATTTCCAACTCACCCTATTTCAAAGTATTTGAATGTGAAAAATGTTTCCGAGTTGGCGACCTCGGTTCACGATATTTTATTGAGTTTTCTACAAAAAATCTTATTTCAGAATCAGGTTTTACATTTACGAATTTGGACCAAAAATTTTGTTTCAGGTGGTGATTGGTGCGCTCTGGCATCCACATGAGACAAGCAAAGTGGCGACTTGCTCCTGGGACAACACAATCAAGCTGTGGGACTGATTTATGGGCATAAATTACTATTGTGTCGTGCATTTTTCCTTCTAGATTATATAAAATGCAAAAAAAACATTCAAATGACAGCGAAATTTCTTTCCGGACAGGTCTACAATATCAGTTTCATGCGCCACAATCGATTTTTTGCCTGCTGTTTTCTCACAAGTCGTGACGTGATAACATTACTTGTTTTTTTGCTTGATGATTTGTTTGACATACTATTTTTTCTAATAGAATTTCTCATGATAATAAAGTTCTTTGAGTATTTTTATTGTTACTTGTTTATTATTCTTTCTATGTATTCAGACGTGTATCATTGTGGTTCTGGTAACAAAATCTTTTCTATCCTACCTGCATGACCTGGATATTCTTTTGTAAATTGTTTTCCTAATTCGTTATCTAAGTACCTTTATTCAATTCTATTTTACGCGAACTCTATTTGTATTATGTCAAAGTATTTTGTGTTTATTGTTTTTTTTCGAATTAATAATAGTTTCTGTCACCCTTTGGAGAATAAATTATTGAAATAAATGACTATTCAACGAGGGTGTTCGGCTATTCTTGTGTGGATATTACTGGCTTCTACACCTCTTTGATGCCCAAAGCTACCAAATAGCTGTTATTACAGTTTCCTGCATATTTACCATGTCTATACATAATAAAGTTTCCATCATCAAGCCAATTTAAAAACCATATCGTTATTTTACATGAAACATCACTTTCATAATAACTATCTATTAAATAATGAGTTTCGAGCGTAACGTTATGATGACTCACTCGGCCAATAAGTCGTTTGTAATGTAGTGTACATACATACGTATGTGTGTGTTTGCACTATACGGGCCGCGGTTGATTCGTGAAAACGTAGCCTGTAATAACCAGTTGTAATACTTCTTCCATGGTTGAAAAATTAATAAAGTGCCTCATTAAACTCACATGTCTTAGTAGAATATGATATAGATCACGAAACTACTGTAATATAAGAGAGATGCCTGGCTCACCCTTTTGCCTATTGATTGCCAGCACCACCTCTTCTATCCGAGTTCCCGTATACCAGTGACCAACACAGAAACTCTACCACCTTTATATTGATGTTTATTTAATGTTGACTTGTTAATCAATCGTTCATTGTGGATGGTATCATTGATTTATTATCAAAGTATTTCAGATCTGACGACCGAGATCTAAGTGAGGTCTAGACCATGTACATTTAGGGTCATAGAACTATAGACACACTAGTCCGAACTGAATCAAGGACCAGACGAAATGTCTAAGTATTTTAGATCTGGTAACTTAGATCTAAGTGACGCCTACCAATTAAGGTTTAGACAATCTATAATCAATAATAGGATGTATTGAAAATAATTAACTTGAAGTTTGATTAAGTTAAAATTATCTGATCATAAATATTTTATAAAGGATCATGCACCTTGGAATCAGTCACGTCGTTCCATCCGGGGTTCAGGCTGCACAGTTCAGGCGCCACTTGAGCTACTAGCGAGGAGGCCGCGAGCTCTTGGGTGTATATCTAAGCGTGATTCAAGGACTATTTCACTCAAATCACACTTTCTTTAATCGAAACCAATTCCTCTAGGGAATTGACCTCCTTTCTGATGCAGTACAAAGACTACAGGAAAGAAGCAGCCTCTACCCAATGGGTGAGACGGCCGATTAAAGAGCGAATTACGAGAGAAGCGCCTACGTAAGAACCAACAACGGTACGAAAACCAGTTGGCCGCCAACTACTGACTTGCAGGTTGACGCGAGTTTAAGACTCGACTTACGATGACCTTTCCCTGGAATTACCGTCAAGAGCTTGGAGTACTCTGGACAACAATTCACCTACGGATCTACAACTTACTTAAATGCTTACTAAAGACAACACACTCAACTTTGCCGTTTCAATGGTCAAAGTTCGGCCGCGGATCAAAGCTGGAAACAATTTATATAGAAAACAAGATTATAAAAACAATTTGAAACAATTTACTTTTAAATAAGTTATTAGAGAAAGGTAAATCCAATTACCTCGACACGCATTCGCGTATCTTGATTCCGAAATCAAACCCGATGAACATTGTAAGTTCACAGATTTATTCGGTTCAAGCCGCAACAAGTGTCTTCAGGTGAGGTAAAGTATGGAATGAATTGATAGCAAAATATGTACGCAAACGAAAATCACAGCACAGCAAAATGGGACAACACCGCGGATTATCTACCGCTGCTACACCCCTTGGAGTGTGCATTTACGCGCGTGGCGCGTGCCAACAGGCATTCTAACATAAACAAATGCATTGATTTAGAATAGAACTAGTGACGTGAGTTCTAGTCGGGTTACACAGCTCCCCCTTCGCGAAAAAAAAGCGAATGTATTCGCTTTTAGGCGAGGCGAATTATGATATGGGAACAAATGGATACAGTCAGCTTTACTGTAATTGACTCTACGACTGCTTTTAATTAGCAATGGGAGTCGACTACCACCACTGTTTTTCGTCTGACAATGGGAGTCTATCCTGCTGTTGGGAACTTAACAGTTCACCTCTTTTTGGCTTGGTGTTGTGTCCAAAATATAATAAAATATAATATATGAAAATTAAACTGAATGAATGGCTGGATCACGCAAAATTATATAGAACGATTGAGGTAAAAAATTATAGACGATGAAGAACGATACTTAATGAATGACGAGTAAAATTTGACGAATGACGAATGATGAATCAATGAGACTTGATGAATGACGAATAAGACTTGAAGAATGACGAATGAGACTTTAAGTGATGAATAACGAAAATATATCAGTTGAATAGCGCAGTAACTTGAATTAAATATTGCAGTGAATATATATGGTTCGGTATGGTAATAATAAATAATGTGCCAATTTACAATGACTTTAAGTCAGAGTATTTATAGATAATAGTAAATTATAGTCCGATTTTGAACATCAGACTTTAATTATATGGTTAACACGTTCTTTATCTAGCGTGTCATTGTTTCACAATTGGGTAATGCATCCAATTCGTTAATTAGTTCTTGTGTTTAGATTTCGGTCCGGATGCATTCGAAGCATGTTTCATGAGACCGTTCGGGTTCGAATTGTAAGAATCGGAACTTGAAGTGATATTCTTGTACTTGGTCATGGGTCCTTTCACGTTGGTCGTTTTACAGGCCAAATGTGTACCGGAGTCATGACTATTAATTGTCGGTGGATCAGAATTAGTGTATTTGTATCGACCCGACGGACCATACACGTTCGACTTATCCTTATATAGATTCGAGTCAAACTGATTGTTACTCGAAGTAGGTCGGATCTTTTCACCCTGCTTGAGTGACGAAGTCCATGTTTGGTAACCTGAGTCAGTGGTGGTTTTATAATGACCAAAGGGTTCGTGGACGTTGTCATTCCACTTCACTACAGCTCTGGATTTTTTCGAACAGCACCGAGGCCTTGTTTTATAACCAATTTTGAATTTGGCTCTCGGACCTTTCACATTCGCATCTTGAAAATGCACCTTTCGTGTATCGCGGTCTTTCATGGGCGTGATCGGTGGAGTAACAATGCCTTGATGACTGTGGACAGTCGCGGATATTTTGAACATACCCCCCTCAGGTGGTATTTCGGGACTTTTGGTAGTTTTACCATTGACGGTTGGTTTAACTACCTTATCACGTTTGCGTGGAAACGACTGTGCATTGCACGCATCACTGACTATCGATGCCAATGTGCTGCTGTTGTTGAACGTGACTTTGCGTTTCAGCTCGATGCTCAAAGCCTGATAAAAATCAGTGGCCAAATCATGATCACTCTTGGGTACTAGTGAAATTGACCGTTGATTCTGTCGACGGTAACGAACGAAGAGTTCTTCAACCGACTCGTTCGCTTCCTGCTTGAATGATCGTTCACTAGACGCAAGACATTTTGCCCAGAGCGATTCAGTTGTTAATGACGTGTTTTTACCGACCTCCTGTGCTATTTTAGGCTTTTGTCGTTTATACTCCAAGGCAAAATCACGATTTGCTTTTTCAAGTTGATGGAGATTGGATGTCATTTTCTGCAGATCGGATGACATATTTTTCTCGATTGCGCACAGTGATTGTGTTTGAGACTGAATATCCTTACTGACTTTTTCCATCTCATGTGCCTCTTGTTCCATGGAAATCACTTTAGCATACACTTGCTCGAGGATTTCTCGATCAAAGGTAGAAAGTGAGCCCATCTGATGACTGATGGTTTTGGGTGGTGATGCATCCATCATGTTGACTGTTGGTGGTTCAGGCACCATTGACTCTTGATGCAATGCTAATGATTCAGTATTGCCATCATACTCGTTTGTCTCAGCAGCACATTCTTCAGGTGGATTGTGGTAAATGTTTGAGACGTACAAGTATTCACCATAGTGATCGTTGTGCATCGGGTACTGATCGACATGTTGACTATAACAGTCAGGATGCATCGAGTAGTTTGGCTCAGGTTGACTGTAATTGTCCTCATGAGTAATGGGATCCTCTGCATACTGACTGATTCCATAGTCCGTTTGCATTGGGTACTCATCTGTCACTTGTTCGTAATCATGGTATTGGTCTGTATGAGTTGGGTGTTGTGGCTCATATTGACTGTAATCATGGGGCTGGTATTGGCTGTAATCAATCGGGGTGGGATATGCTTGTTGACCGTAGTCATCATACACCGATTGATTACAATTGTGATTGTAAATGTCAGGTGATTCATTGTCATATTCGTCGACTTGACAATCTGCATAATTATAATCCTGATCCTCATACTGATCATCATAGTGGTTATAATCAGACATGACTGTTATCGTTTATTTCAATAAATCAGTGTTTTAGAATATTAAGGATGGTAGAAAAATACTTCAGGTTCGAGTTATTCAGTGAAAACTGATTTTTCTAACTTTTATTATGTACCTTTGTATTATTCACGATTATATTCTTTTCACTATTTGTGATCCGAGCAACTGTGTGGTAAAAGTATATCAAAAATATTATGTATTTGAGTCAATCACCTTGGTTTGAGTTTTATTTAGGTGTGTTTAATTGACATCAATAATTAATAATTGAATATATTTACACTTTATCAGTGCAACAGTGCATGTACTAACTGTGTGGTTTGGTGGATTTAGTATCGATGAGGGTATAGTATACGGAGGCGGGACTTCCAATGTAATATAAGAGAGATGCCTGGCTCACCCTTTTGCCTATTGATTGCCAGCACCACCTCTTCTATCCGAGTTCCCGTATACCAGTGACCAACACAGAAACTCTACCACCTTTATATTGATGTTTATTTAATGTTGACTTGTTAATCAATCGTTCATTGTGGATGGTATCATTGATTTATTATCAAAGTATTTCAGATCTGACGACCGAGATCTAAGTGAGGTCTAGACCATGTACATTTAGGGTCATAGAACTATAGACACACTAGTCCGAACTGAATCAAGGACCAGACGAAATGTCTAAGTATTTTAGATCTGGTAACTTAGATCTAAGTGACGCCTACCAATTAAGGTTTAGACAATCTATAATCAATAATAGGATGTATTGAAAATAATTAACTTGAAGTTTGATTAAGTTAAAATTATCTGATCATAAATATTTTATAAAGGATCATGCACCTTGGAATCAGTCACGTCGTTCCATCCGGGGTTCAGGCTGCACAGTTCAGGCGCCACTTGAGCTACTAGCGAGGAGGCCGCGAGCTCTTGGGTGTATATCTAAGCGTGATTCAAGGACTATTTCACTCAAATCACACTTTCTTTAATCGAAACCAATTCCTCTAGGGAATTGACCTCCTTTCTGATGCAGTACAAAGACTACAGGAAAGAAGCAGCCTCTACCCAATGGGTGAGACGGCCGATTAAAGAGCGAATTACGAGAGAAGCGCCTACGTAAGAACCAACAACGGTACGAAAACCAGTTGGCCGCCAACTACTGACTTGCAGGTTGACGCGAGTTTAAGACTCGACTTACGATGACCTTTCCCTGGAATTACCGTCAAGAGCTTGGAGTACTCTGGACAACAATTCACCTACGGATCTACAACTTACTTAAATGCTTACTAAAGACAACACACTCAACTTTGCCGTTTCAATGGTCAAAGTTCGGCCGCGGATCAAAGCTGGAAACAATTTATATAGAAAACAAGATTATAAAAACAATTTGAAACAATTTACTTTTAAATAAGTTATTAGAGAAAGGTAAATCCAATTACCTCGACACGCATTCGCGTATCTTGATTCCGAAATCAAACCCGATGAACATTGTAAGTTCACAGATTTATTCGGTTCAAGCCGCAACAAGTGTCTTCAGGTGAGGTAAAGTATGGAATGAATTGATAGCAAAATATGTACGCAAACGAAAATCACAGCACAGCAAAATGGGACAACACCGCGGATTATCTACCGCTGCTACACCCCTTGGAGTGTGCATTTACGCGCGTGGCGCGTGCCAACAGGCATTCTAACATAAACAAATGCATTGATTTAGAATAGAACTAGTGACGTGAGTTCTAGTCGGGTTACACTACAATCACCTGTTCAGTGCACAAATACTCCACTATCCTATGTTACCTATGAAACTGTCATTAAACTGAGTGATAAGCAAGTTTCTTAAATTTATCTTATGAATGCAGAGTCTATTCTATTTTCTATAATTTTGTAACTTCATGTAGCTGGAAGTTATTCTAATCTTGAGACTTTGAGTGTAATATTTACTTCCCGAAATATTGAAGACATCGTAGCTCATTTACGTTATGCTGCCGAACCGGTGAGTCATGACTACGAAGACTGATGATTTGAGCGTAGTAGCAACCAAACAAAGAACCTATTTTGACACAAAAAAATATTGAAATAACATAATGTTGTTGTTTATTCGTAGTTTGATTATGTTTTTGTATATTTTTGCAGAACTGGTCCCCGGTAAAATGTCGGGACGCCTGCCCGCCTGTGTGATCGATAATGGTACCGGTTACACGAAGATCGGCTATGCTGGTAACACGGAACCACAGTTCATCATGCCGTCTGGTTCGTTGAATGATTGAAATCTAAAACAATTAATAACAATAAATAAAATAATAATAAATAATAAATTATATTTTTGTTTCTCGATTCACTGTTTCAAGGAAAAACGTTACTAACTATTAAAACAAGAAAAAATAATCGGTAGTATTTCGGCAGTTTTTTAAGCATGAGAAGGTCTCACACGAACGTTCTGATTCACATCTGGCATATAATTGATGGTTACCATTGAATTACAGTTCAATAATTACAGTTGTTGATGATCAGTGATTGTCATTGTAAATCGGATGACCGTTATTTCACTATTGTGACTTGGTATCCAACTTTGCTATTATGGCTTAACAACTGAACTGAAAATAAGATCACGCCTCGTCCTCGCATCGTTCATGTTTCGTTGCTCTTCGTTTAAGTTAGACCCGAATTATACATAATATAAGTATATATATATGCATAATAAAATAGTTCTTCATAAATAAACAAAACATATATAAAATAATAAAAATTTAAAATTTATATAAAAAAACTTCTGTTTTCTCTAGCGATCGCCATCAAAGAACAGGCCGGTATCGGCGATAAGGCGGCTCGTCGGGTCGGCCGCGGTGTGGAGGACCTCGACTTCTATATCGGTGATGAAGCCATGAACGCGCCCAATTATTCCGTTAAGGTGGGGAAAAATAAAATTTTACGACAATTGTTTTTTTATGAATTTTTTCTTAGTTTGCCGTGATACGCTGCTCATTATATTTCATATAGGGTTATTCACCATTCTTAAGCAACTGAGCTTAAAAGTCTGCCATTTTGCACAATTTTACTGACTTGCGTTGACCAAAGTTTGACTTGTTAATCATGATTATAAGATATGTGTTTTTATCTCCATAAATCCTGTGGTTCTATCTATCAATGTTTGAACTTCGAATCAACACACTCATTAAAAAAATCTCATTTTATCACTCACTTAGTCACTTATTAAAATAGCTCACTTACTAGCTCACCCACACTTTAATTTTTTATCACCCACTCACTCACTCGCTGACTTACTCATTCACACTTCTTCAAAAATTAATTTTAGTACCCCGTTCGTCATGGTATCGTGGAAGACTGGGACCTGATGGAGAAGTTCTGGGAGCAGGCCATCTTCAAATACCTGCGAGCCGAGCCCGAAGATCACTACTTCTTATTGGTGGGTATAACCTATTTGTTTGTTAATTGTTCCGACAGTTTTATGGTGTCTTTATCAAATAAAACGAACAAGGGAAAACACAATTGGGTCAATTTAAACTGTTTTTGGATCTGTAGGGAAGTTTAAAAAAAATTAGAGAAAATAAGGTAAAACATAGTTGGCCTCATTGTTCTACTTGACATACCCTAGTCATGGTGCAGTCCTGGTTTTCGCCATAGAACTTGACATTTGTGATCAACAAAATTCAATTTGATGTTGTCTCAAAAAAATTTTGAATTGGGAATCAATCGTTTTTCACCTTGCAAAAAATCACCTTTCAAAAAAAGTTCACCCTTCAAAATAATTCCAGACCGAACCCCCATTGAACACGCCGGAGAATCGTGAGTACACGGCTGAGATCATGTTCGAGTCGTTCAATGTGCCCGGACTTTATATTGCCGTTCAGGTGAGTTTTAGTGGCTCACTCACACTCACTCACTCACTGGCAGACTCACTCACTCACACTCACTTAATCACACTCACTCACTCACTTGCTCACACTCACTTACTCACACTCACTCACTCACTGGCAGACTCACTCACTCACACTCACTTAATCACACTCACTCACTCACTTGCTCACACTCACTTACTCACACTCACTCACTCACTGGCAGACTCACTCACTCACTCACTCTCTCACACTCACTTAATCACACTCACTCACTCACTCACTCACTTGCTCACACTCACTCACTCACTGGCAGACTCACTCACTCACACTCACTTAATCACACTCACTCACTCACTCACTCAGTCACTTGCTCACACTCACTCACTCACTGGCAGACTCACTCACTCACACTCACTTAATCACACTCACTCACTCACTTGCTCACACTCACTTACTCACACTCACTCACTCACTGGCAGACTCACTCACTCACACTCACTTAATCACACTCACTCACTCACTTGCTCACACTCACTTACTCACACTCACTCACTCACTCGCAGACTCACTCACTCTCTCACACTCACTTAATCACACTCACTCACTCACTCACTCACTTGCTCACACTCACTCACTCACTGGCAGACTCACTCACTCACACTCACTTAATCACACTCACTCACTCACTCACTCAGTCACTTGCTCACACTCACTCACACTCACTCACTCACTTACTCGCACTCACTCACTCACTCACTTGCTCACACTCACTTACTCACACTCACTCACTCACTTACTCACACTCACTCACTCACTCACTTGCTCACACTCACTTACTCACACTCACTCACTCACTCACACTCACTCACTCACTCACTTGCTCACACTCACTCACTCACTTACTCACACTCACTCACTCACTCACTTGCTCACACTCACTTACTCACACTCACTCACTCACTTACTCACACTCACTCACTCACTCACTTGCTCACACTCACTTACTCACACTCACTCACTCACTTACTCACACTCACTCACTCACTCCCTCACTCACTCACTGAGTCACTCACTCCCTCGCTAACATACATACTCACAGACTCAAGAGGACTCTTGATGATGAACAAAAATTCTAAGCGTTTCTTTTCGTAACTTGGTTCGTTTAGATAATAAATGAACGAAACGACCTCAGAAATAATCGAGAATAATATATCAAATTCAATCAAAATTAATTTAGAAGGTTTTTATTATTTCAACTAACCTCAGAAATGGTCGAGAATAATTTTTATTTCAAATTTAAACAGTTTTAGTTGAAGAAGATGTTTCACTTCAGGCCGTCCTTGCGCTGGCCGCCTCCTGGCAACGGAAGAACAACGATCGACGCAGTCTGACGGGTATGGTCATTGACAGTGGTGACGGCGTGACGCATTGCATTCCGGTGGTTGGTGACTGTGAAAAACAATTTCTTTCATTTATGAAGAACTACAACAAAATTCATTAGTATGATTATTACTAGTCACTCATTTTATTTCCTAAATTAGACGGAATGAATAGGGCACACCACACCAAATGACTAACTTAGCATACTATGCATCAGAGTACGTTAAATAAAAAAAAACAAGGAAAAAAAACAATTAGACCGTTTTGTTTTTTTTTATTTTTTTTCTCTTTAATTCAGGATGGTTTCTTAAAAAGCGCCTACGGTTGTTTGTGTGTGTGTTTATTATTATTTTTCTTGAATCGGTTGTTGAAGTTTGATGGGTGTTGTTGTTTGTTTATTTGTATTTCGTAAATTTGGTGCGTTTGCCGTATGTATCTTTCAGTTCGAAAGATACATTTCAAATGATTTGAAATGTATCTTTCGAACTGAAAGATACATCTGGCAAACGCACAAAATTTGAAATGTATCTTTCGAACTGAAAGATACATCCGGCCAGAATTTGTGATTTTTACGTTACACCACATTAATCAAAATCACTTGGTCAATAATGATATCAGTGAGCTTACTCTTGATTTTTTGCTAAAGAAATTGATCAATGAATCGTGCGGTTGGTAAGTTGAACTTGGCTTCGCTTGGCCGGTATTCTGGCAGGTTCTTTGAACTTTTATTCCGATGTCTTTTCTCGTTTTTCTACAACACTTGATTTGTTGCATTGCATTCGGCAGGCGCAGGGCAATAAAAACAATACTGCCGATAGCACCACATTCTGCTGTTGTTATTTTTTATTCCGTGTAATAAGTTTCACACCTGAATGCGACGAATGAATACACATAATATAAAGATCACATACACAAGTTTAATGATGAGTTGATGACAAATCGAATCACCACAATAACAGTTTGCTTTTATTTCCATTCCAAAATACAAAGCCGAAAAAATTTTAGTATATACCCGAACCCGGCGGATTGGTGGATCATAGCGATTATCTTTTACCCTTTCAATGTTGAATTTTGAAAGGGTAAGAAAAAGGGCATTTGAATGCCGAAAAACAATAAATTTCGGCATTATTTTTTCGTTGAAATTTTGAAGTTTTCAATGTTTTTCAAGTTCGTTCAAAAAAAATAGAACAAGGAAAAACAAGGAAAAAAAACAAAAAAAAACAAATGAGCCAATTGTTTTTTAACGTACTCTGCTATGCATCCTACCGTTGCATAGTATGCACCATGAATAATAATGTTAGAATTATTAGACGAGTTCTAGTCCTACCACCAAGAGTTCATGAAACTGAAAATTTGCAAGTAACCCAGTAGGAATCGAACCCATGAAAGTTTGAAAAATCTGACAAATTTTTTTAGCAAATTTTCAAATTTGAGAAATATTTTAGGCCGAAGGCTACGTGATTGGCTCATGCATCAAGCACATTCCGATCGCGGGTCGTGACATCACCTACTTCATTCAGACTCTGCTCAGGGAACGAGAACACGGAATCCCACCGGAACAGTCCTTGGAAACTGCCAAAGCCATCAAGGTAACGTTTTGGAAAACTTACGAATTCTATAATACAATGATAATATAAATAGATTACAACGCTTATCAGTAAATAATAATTAGCTAAGACAGACTTATTGGAAAGAATAATGATGGTACACGTAAAGTGTAAAATTATCCCGCTGTGATAGGATTGGTGGCCGAAAATGTTTTCACATAAAATAGCTGATGAAGATTAACATACTTGATAACATAGAATGTGTGAAAGTGAAATAGAATAGTAGAAAAAAGCTGTCAATGTTTTCGCCCTTCTGTGAATAATCGACGAAACTAATCAGCGTGTTCTTACTTAGAGCTTTGCCAATGTTTGTCTAAGACCTAATATTTATTTTCAATTTTTTTTATCTAAGATACTTTTTCAGGAACGGTATTCGTACGTGGCGCCGGATTTGTCGAAAGAATTCGCCAAGTATGACGCCGAACCCGATAGGTTGGATTGTTGAAGCCTTTTTCGAAGGAAATTTTTCTATGAGTTTTTTTTTTAATTTAAAAGACCTTTACATAATTGGAAATTATTTCAATTACATCAAAACATGAAATTGCCAGGTACATCAAAGTGCATGAAGGTATCAATCAGATAACGAAACAGCCGTTCAAGGTTGATGTCGGTTATGAACGGTTTCTCGGGCCGGAGATCTTCTTCCATCCGGAGGTTAGTGAGTGACCGACTGACTGACGGACTGAGTAACTGAGTGAGTGACCGACTGGCTGACAGACTGAGTAACTGAGTGAGTGACATACTGGCTGACGGACTGAGTAACAGAGTGAGTGACTGACTGGCTGACTGATTGACTGATGAACTAACTGACTGACTGATTGACTGACTCATTGACTGATGAACTGACTGACTGACTGATGAACTGACTGACTGACTGACTGACTGATTGACTGACTGACTGATTTAATGACTGACTGACTGATTAACTGACTGAGTTACTGACTTCTACTGTGGTCTTCTCCAGTTTGCCAACGCCGACTTCACCCGTCCGATTTCCGATGTAGTAGAAGAAGCGATTCAGGGATGTCCGATTGATGTTAGACGAGGCTTGTATGAGAATGTGGTATTATCCGGTGGATCCACAATGTTCAAGGTCGGTCAGTTGTTATTCTTGGTAACTGTTGTTTTTGTTGTTGTTGTTGTTGTTGTTGTTGTTGTTGTTGTTGTTGTTGTTGTTGCTGTTGTTGTTGTTGTTGTGGTGGTTAGTATTGTTGTTGTTGTTGTTGTTTGTTGCGGTTGTTGTTGTTGCGGTTGTTGTTGTTGTTGCCGTGGGTTTAAATGTATCCACTCCACTGGCGGACGAGCTAATACTCCAAAGGGAGGGGAATTAGCAGTTTTTAGGCCATTTTACCTACACCTTAGGGAAGAAATTCTACTTCTTGAAAACGCTAAGGAGGGGGGAATTCCACTTTTCCCCCCCCTTCTCGTCCGCTAGTGCATCCACTCCATGAACTTCTGAAGGCATCCGCTGAAACGACTGTCTTGACTGATTGGTGTTGTTGTTGTTGTTGTTGTTGTTGTTATGGTGGTTAGTATTGTTGTTTGTTGCGGTTGTTGTTGTTGCGGTTGTTGTTGTTGTTGTTTTTGTTGTTGTTGTTGTTGTTGTTGCGGTTGTTGTTGTTGTTGTTGCAGTTGTTGTTGTTGCGGTTGTTGTTGTTGCGGTTGTTGTTGTTGTTTTTGCGGTTGTTGTTGTTGTTGTTGTTGTTGTTGTTGTTGTTGTTGTTGCGGTTGTTGTTGTTGTTGTTGTTGCGGTTGTTGTTGTTGCGGTTGTTGTTGTTGTGATGGTTAGTGTTGTTGTTGTTGTTGTTGCGGTTGTGGTTGTTGTTGCGGTTGTTGTTGTCCTTGTTGCGGTTGTTGTTGTTGCGGTTGTTGTTGTTGTTGTTGTTGTTGCGGTTGTTGTTGTTGTTGCGGTTGTTGTTGTTGCGGTTGTTGTTGTTGTTGTTGTTGTTGTTGCGGTTGTTGTTGTTGTTGTTGTTGTTGTTGCGGTTG
Source organism: Daptonema setosum (assembly GCA_964036265.1). Classification (NCBI taxonomy): domain Eukaryota; kingdom Metazoa; phylum Nematoda; class Chromadorea; order Monhysterida; family Xyalidae; genus Daptonema; species Daptonema setosum. The sequence goes on from OZ038443.1 coordinate 29,083,208, forward strand.
TTGTTGTTGTTGTTGCGGTTGTTGTTGTTGCGGTTGTTGTTGTGGTGGTTAGTATTGTTGTTGTTGTTGTTGTGGCGGTTGTTTGTTGCGGTTGTTCTAGTTGTTGTTGTGGTGGTTGTTTGTTGCGGTTGTTCTTGTTGTTGTTGTGGTGGTTAGTATTGTTGTTGTTGTTGCGGTTATTGTTGTTGTTGTTGCGGTTGTTGTTGTCGTTGTTGCGGTTGTTGCGGTTGTTGTTGTTGTGGTGGTTAGTGTTGTTGTTGTTGTTGTTGCGGTTGTTGTTGTTGTTGTTGTGGTGGTTAGTATTGTTGTTGTTGTTGTTGTTGTTGTTGTTGCGGTTGTTGTTGTTGTGGTGGTTAGTGTTGTTGTTGTTGTTGTTGTTGTTGCGGTTGTTGTTGTTGTTGTGGTGGTTAGTATTGTTGTGTTTGTTAATATTGAGGCTGTTATTGTTGTTGTTGTTTTTTTTATGTTAGTTTCGCCTGCAGATCGGAGGGAGATGTGGAAGTATCTGAATTAATGATCTGATTATTTGAGTCTACTTTATTCCGATATGAAACGTGAACAGAATTTTCGATGTTTTATTCGGCGTGTAAATAAATACAGAGTAGATAGCATAAAAAATTCATCAACATTTTTGTTTGTTTCTTTTAAAAACTATGTGCATCGAAGCGCTGTCAGTAACATTGTTTTGTAAAATTATTTTCATCAAATTTCGGGATTTTAGGATTTCGGCCGCCGGCTACAACGCGATCTGAAGCGCATCGCCGATGCTCGGTTGAAGATCACGGAGGAGCTATCCGGCGGTAGGATAAAGGTGAGTGAGTGAGTGAGTGGAAAGGTGCGGGAATTCTCGATAATTGATTGACTGACTGACTGACTGACTGAGTGACTGACTGACTGTGTATATGCGTGACAGCGTAGTGACGAGATCAGATGAGTGAGTAAATAAATGACGGTTGCATGGCAATATCTGTTTTATGTTTGTTCAACAATTTTAATTCCATTTTTTATAAACTACTAATGTTTTTCAGCCCACCCCGATCGATGTGAATGTCGTCACGCATAAAATGCAAAAATACGCCGTCTGGTTTGGCGGTAGTATGCTAGCCTCGACGGTAGGTGCTTCAAAACTCTATTATTATGCCATGTTAACACAGTTGGACACCGAATCACAATAATAATAAGTAATGTTCACCCTATTAATAATAAGTAATGTTCACCCTATTAATAATAAGTAATGTTCACCCTATTAATATGAGTAATGTTCACCATATTAATAATAAGTAATGTTCACCCTAATAATAATAAGTAATGTTCACCCTATTAATAATAAGTAATGTTCACCCTATTTACGTGGGAGAATATTTGGTTTTTTCCTTAAGCAATTTAAATTAAGCAATTCGTTCATTGATGAATTAAGCAATTGGTACAGCGACGTTTGGAAGTTTAGTTAGCAGTTGAATCTACTTTGAAACGTGAACGGAATTAGCGGTTTTCGATGTACACCGTTGTTGTTTTTTGTTGTTTATGCTGTTGTTTTTGTTATGTTTATGCTGTTGTTTTTGTTGTTGTTTATGCTGTTGTTTTTGTTGTTTTGTTGTTGTTTATGCTGTTGTTTTTGTTGTTACTTATACTGATGATAATGTGGTGCTCTCGTTCATGGTGTGTTGGTTTACGTAGATCCATGATGCATGGATCAGAGCTCTCGGAGTGATGTGATCTATAGCTGTATATTCGAAAAATAATTTGAAGGTAAAACAGATCTGGTCCTTTATATAATTTTATACAAAATTACTGTTCCACTTTCAGCCCGATTTCTATCAAGTCGCACATACCAAGGCCGAATATATGGAGAAAGGCCCGTCGATTTGCCGGCACAACCCCGTCTTCGGCGCGCTCACTTAATTTTGTTTTATTTAATTTTAATTATAATTTTTAAAACTTAATAACGTTTTTTCATTAATTTATAACATGTAATTATTGTCAATTTTTTTGTTTACATCATAAGCTAACTAATTCTCTGGATTCTTAATTGAATCATTATTTTGTAATTTTTTAAGCTGTTATTCATGATGAGTTATGAATTTTTAGTTTATTATCGTTGTAATATTGTGTTACTTAAACTTTTTATTGGTTTTCATAAGCGGTTCGATCGGAAGTGATAAATTGTGATTGTTAGATAAGGTTTTCCCATTTTGTATTACGTTATTCTCTGATGATGATTATTTATGTGCAAACGCGGGCTTTTTCGTCTCTCAAAATGTGTTTATTTGAGGAAAAATTTATGATATATTTTTGTTAGCTTGAGATTTGAAACGGGCCGTGTAGATAAAGATGAACACAATCTTATGTCAGTTTAAAATAACTGATTTGCCTTTTTTCATGATGTAAATTTGCTCTTCGCTGCGTGTAATCTTATCAACCACTAGCGGACGAGAAGGGTTGGAAAAGTGGAATTCCCCCCTTTTTGGCGTTTTCAAAAAATGAAATTCGTTCCCTAAGGTGTAGGTAAAATGGCCTCAAAATTGGAAATTCCTCCCACTTTGACAGAATCCCCCCCCCCTTTGGAGGATTAGCTCATCCGCCACTAGCGGTCGAGAAGTGGAGGGAAAAGTGGAATTCCCCCTTTTTGGCGGTTTTTTTAAGTTTAGTTTTTTTCCCTAAGGTGTAGGTAAAATGACTTGAAAACCGCCAATCCCCCCCTCTTTAACGAATTTCCCTTCCCTTTGGAGGATTATTACAGAATTGAAATTGAAATTAAAAAATTTATTAGCTCGTCCGCCAGTGTTATTAATCAAGATGTGTGCTTTATAGTTTTCGGGAACAGATTTGTTGTTAAATTTGATGAAACGTACCGGTTTTTTTCTATTCTGATCAATGGTTCTGTTTTACTTTGTGGAAATATTTTTTGGTAAGTCTCCATTTCTTGTCAATCTGTTAATTTTATATTTTTATAAATTTTCGTACGAGTTTCGATGTGAAATCCTCAATCAAAGTTGAATTTTTATTGACTTGATATATCATTCCCTAATGAATCTGTTTTTTTTTGTATTAATTTTTTTTACCAATCTGGGAATTCTATAAACTTTCTGTCGCGAGGTGTGCGAAGTTTTCTTTAGATTATATAAAAAATACTAAAATTAATTCATTTGTAGTAAACACACACCGCGTCAAGGAGTTTCATGATTTCACCATCAGAATTTCACAAACAGTCCGTCAAATTCCCACAAGTTTTGTTGTATTTAATGATTGAATAATGTTAGCCCACAACTGAACTCATACTTTCTCTATTGTTATTTATCTACTGGTGTGCCTTCGTGTGCTCCTGTTAATTTGCAACGGAAAATGAAAAAATGAAATCCAAAACAAATGATTTTGGATGGTTGGCTGTCGGTTTCGCACAAAGAAATGAACGTCATGTGACGACGCCTCGGTTAATTGAGGTGTACTGATAAATTAAACGAAATGAATTTAATTTAAAAATATCATCAACTGGCACTAGTAGACGAGAATGGGAAGGAAAAGTGAAATTCCTCCCTCTTTGGCGATTTTCAACTGTAAACTGGCCTAATTTCCGCAAATTCTCCCTCTTTGAAGAAATTCTCCTCCCTTTGGAGGTTTAGCTCGTCCGCCAGTTTCAACTGTTGGGTATTTATTGATATAAAAACGTTAGATTTCTTGTGACTGCAAAAGTGGATTTCAGGTGAAAATGACATTGAAACGTGGCAGGCGAACTGCCGAATGGCCACCGCACGAGGCGATTGATGTTGACTCGTTCTTAGAAAGGTAGAATACTTACTTTAATTTTATACCATATTGAACTGGTGTTGTGCTTTAGTTGTTCTTGTGACTGTGAGAATCCGATGAATTGCTGCAGCGTAGAAATCTGCAGTTGTGCTCTCAAATTCAATGGCAAACGGTTTAACATACTGATGTATGCATGCACTAGCGGACGAGAAGGGGTGGGAAAAGTGGAATTCCCCCCTCTTTGGCGATTTCAAAAAGTAGAATTTGTTCTCTAAGGTGTAGGTAAAATGGCCTGAAAACTGCTGATTCCCCCTCTTTGAAAATATTCCCCTCCCTTTGGGAATTTAGCTCGTCCGCCCATGTATGCATGGATCTTGATTTCCTTTAACAGGCAATATAAAGGGCACAAAAAATTGATCGCGTTGATTATCATTTTGTCTCTACAACGACCTCAAATATATTTTTTTTTCTTTCAGTTGCGTGTCCAATGGTGTTGATGTCGAAGCGGCTACCGATAGTTTGCTGTCGCAGCGATTCGCCTGGCTTTCCTCGCATGCCGCAGTGACGAGCTCGAATAAGCAAGGTGATTGTTTTTTCTTCAAATGTTTCAGTGTAATTCGTCATTTGGAAGACCGGATTATGTGCAATTTAACGCCAATGAAACCTGAACTTCACTGGTTTCCGGTATTCGACTAAAAGTCTAAAGTTTTTTAGAGCAAATTAGGGAAGATATTTGAGGCTTGACTTTGACTCAAATTGTGCCAGACCAGCACTGGCGGACGAGTCAAACCTCCAAAGGGAGGGGAATCTTCCCAAAGAGGAGGGAATATTCAGAAATCAGACCATTTTACCTACACCTTGGGGAACAAACTCTAATTTTTGAAACCATCAAAGAGGGGGAATTCCACTTTTCCCTCCCCTTCTCGTCCGCCAGTGCAGACCAGACCGTTTGCTAGATTTTATTCAAAAAAATCCAGTACTGAACCGAATGAGTCGACCGTGAAACATAAGATATGATGCAAAAATACAAAACCCAGAAATTTTTCTAGAATTTTTACTAAACGCCAAAATTTTCTGTCACCAAAATTATATTCCATATGAAGTTTTACTGTCCGTTAACCCCCGATTACCTATCGTAAGGCTGGCTTGTCCGAGCGGGAGCGAGGACAAGCGCGTTTGGCTCGCGCAGCGGTGGTATTTCAGTGGTTATCCACCTTAGTATGCGAACGTCAAATTTCGTGTATGGGAGAAATTCTAGGAAATTTCTGGGTTTTGGAAATCTATAGATAAATGATATATGAATATGACAAACCTTGCACGATATGTTCCAAGACTGAAATACTCGACTTTACTATGGGTTTGGTTTCTTATTTACCTAATCTTTATTACAATTCCAGCCAAACTTTATACGGACGACGTGGAACGGGAGCAAATCTGGCAGCAGATAAATCAGCATGTGGAGGGCACGTTTGGCAAGTTGAATAAAGTATTGAAGAAGGTTTGTACATTCTCTGTCAGTCAGTCAGTCAATCCGTCAGTCAGTCAATCAAGTCAATCAGTTAGTCAGTCAGTCAATCCGTCAGTCAGTCAGTACTCAGTCAAGTCAGTCAGTCAGTCAATCCGTCAGTCAGTCAGTCAATTCGTCAGTCAGTCAATCAAGTCAATCAGTTAGTCAGTCAGTCAGTCAATCCGTCAGTCAGTCAGTACTCAGTCAAGTCAGTCAGTCAGTCAGTCAATCCGTCAGTCAAGTCAGTCGACTAAACCTTTCCCAGAAGGTACTTCTCTGCCCAGCCGTACAAAAAGTAAGTCTCCAATCAAATGTTCAATTTCGACGTGTTTAGTCTCATGAATTCGTAAAAAGTCAAACACGACGAAACCGTACAACTTCATTAACATTGTCTACTAAACTCAATTTTAAACATTTCTGTACTCTCATTGTATTTACTCTGTCTCCACTAGCGGACGAGAATGGGTGGGAAAAGTGAAACTTCCCCTCTCCGGCAATTTTGAAAAGTGCAGTTTGTTCTCTAAGCTGAGGTGAAGGTTAAATGACTTAAAAACTGCTAATTCCACCCTTTTTAATTAAATTTCCCTCCCTTTGGAGGTCGGGCTCGTCCACCAGTGTACTAAACTCAACGAAACAACTCTGTACTTGTACTATCGCTTTATGTACTCTGTCTCTACTTGTTTCTCTTTTATGCATAATGTGGTTTTTACAGCAATGTGGTGCCATACAACAGCAGGTCGCGCAGGAGAATGAAGAGGTAGAGGAAGAAGAAATGGAGGATGATGATGGCTTTGATATGGATGAAGACAATGAGGAGGGTGAAGGACCGTCTGGACTGCAAGATGAGATGGAGAGGTTGGGTTGTTTTCGTAGGGGTGGGCCGGGTTTTTTGGCGTTTTGCAGATGGGATGGGGGGGGGGGGGGTAGCTGACAGAAAATCCCTTCCTACCCGCCCAGTCCGAAAAGTGGGGGGGGGGGTAAGGTCGGGTAGGGGGGTAGAAAATTTTTTTCCGCGAAAAAGCCCCGTTTTTTGTTTGTTTTTGCAAAAAAAATCTCCTATTATAAGGTATAAACATCCCATGAACCGGTTTTTTCAGGTTTTAACCAAGAAAATTGACCCAGAAAACGTGTTTGTTCGAAAAAAAAAATTCACAACCGAAACTTTTTGAAAAATGAGCTTCAAAATCGAGGTTTTCAGGCCGATTTTCTCCAAAATTTCGAGTCGCAGGGGGGAGGGGGTAGGCGACCTAAATTTTTGTCTAGGGGGAGGGGGTAGGCTACCCGCCGACCCTGGAAAGTGGGGGGGGGGGGGTAAACCCCCTACCCTGCCCCCCCCCCAGCGGCTCGCCTCTGCTGATGAGCACTTTGATAGTTACCCATTACGCATTACCGAATTGTTTTTATTCTTCAAAAACGTTCGAATCATATCCACACAATGTTTAACAATCCATCGATGTTAACGAAAAATTATAAATGCAGTGAGCTTTATAGTAGATGATTTTAAATTTAAAATCTGTATTATTCAGGTGACTGTTTTTAACTTCCTTTCCAGTGATGAAGAGGCAGGTGAGGATGCTGACGCCGTCGAGGAAGAAGGTGAAAACAAACCGCAGACACACTTCGATCAGATCCATCAAAAGGTTTGTTATCGCTGTTGTTGTTGTTATCGCTGTTGTTGTTGTTGTTATCGCTGTTATTGTTGTTGTTATTGTTTAGGCCGTTGTTTTTTTTACAGATTTTTGTTTGCTCGAATCGATAATCAATTGAGTAAATGGAAGGACCTCCAGGAAATTGTATCAGTGGATATGGTCACTTCCTTTACACAATAGTCTAGTGGTGAAACGTGAAACGATAACATAATTTTGACGCTTTTTCCATCTGGCATTTACATCTGGAGAATTATCTGTGGATTAGTTCTAGTTGACTGTTGTTGTGTTATTCACTAATTGTTTCATTTCATTATCCAGGAACTCGAACGCATCAATGAGTTGCAAGAAGCCAATCTTACCGAAAAATCCTGGCAATTGGCGGGTGAAGCCAGTAAAACGGATCGGCCCGTCAACTCCACCGTGGAGAATCATCTGGTGTATGAACGCGCGACCAAATTGGGTGAGTTTTCCGGTAATAATTGAGTTTACTAAATATTTTATGGTCTCTCCAGAGTTCCGTGTAACTCAGATATCTTGTTGTTCAAATATTTTGTTTCATTCCTCCCTCTGACGGACGAGCCAAATCACCGAAGGGTATGGAATAAAGCCAAAACGATGGGAATTGACAGAAATTAAGTCATTTTGTCTACACATTAAGGAACAAACTTTACCTGTTGAAACCGCCAAAGAGGGGGGAATTCCACTTTTCTCTCCCCTTCTCCGGATGTGATTCCTTCGAATTGCAGACCCGGTCATCACGGAGGATGTAACAGAAAAGATCGAGCAGCTGGTACGGGATCGTATTCACAATAAGGTTTGTGTTGTTGTTGTGGTTTTGTTGTTGTTGATGATGATTTTGTTGTTTTTGTTATTGTTGTTGATGATGATGTTGTTATTCTTTGTTAATAATTTCACTGTTGTTGTTGTTGTTGTTGTTGTTGTTGTTGTTGTTGTTGGTTGTTGTTGTTGTTGTTGTTGTTGTTGTTGTTGTTGATGATGATGCTGCCATTGAGTGAAATGCATCCACAAGCATCTGAAGGTAAACATCGCGGATGAATCTGTCCTGTTCATCATATTATCTGTCCTAATCAATTCATGCTTACACGGAAAATTTTGGTGTAATATTTCTCAGATTATTTCATCAAACGGGCGTGATTTTTTTTTATTTTCGCGTAAACGTTGGGCATTTTTTTATTTCAGGCTTTCGACGATGTGATGAGGAAAGAGCGCAAAGAGGAGAAGGATACCACTTACCGGAAGAAGCTGGTTTTGGATCAGGAAAAGTCGAAACAATCACTGGCCGCTGTTTATGAGCAGGAATTCATGCAGTCCACGGCCAATGTGGCCAAGGTTTGTTGTTGTTGCCCTCGGTTGATATGTATCCACTCAACTAGCGGACCAGAAAGGGGGAGTGGAATTCCCACTCTTTGGCAGTTTAAAAAATAGGATTTGTTTCTAAGGAATGTAGGTAAAAGGACCTGAAAAGTGCTAATTCCCCCTTCTTTGACGAAATTCTTCTCCTTTTGGAGGTTTGACTCGTCCGCCAGTGGGTTGTTGAAATGTATCCTCTCCACTAACTTCTGTATCTGACGACTCATCGGTCATGCATGTAGCGTTGTTTGTTGTTGTTGACTGTTGTTGTTGTTGTTGTTATTGCAAACTGAAACGTTTCCAGGCCTCTGCCGACGATGAGGAAGAGGAGAATCCAGAGCACAAGGAAATCCGAACCATGATGACCGACTTGTTTGATTCGCTGAGCAAGTTGACCTCGTTCACGTTCAGTCATGATAAAGTGAGTCCGTGAGTGAGTGAGTGGGTGAGTGAGTGAGTGAGTGAGTGAGTGGGTGAGTGGGTGAGTGAGTGAGTGAGTGAGTGAGTGAGTGAGTGAGTGAGTGAGTGAGTGAGTGAGTGAGTGAATGGGTGAGTGAGTGAGTGAGTGAGTGATTGAGTGAGTGAGTTGGTGGGTGGGTGTTTGGATGAGTCAGTCAGTGAGTGAGTGAGTGAGTGAGTTCGAGGACGGATGAGCGTGAGTGAGTGGGGGTGTATTAGTCAGTCAGTCTGTGAGTCAACTCGCGTGTTTTATTCGGTGAGCAAATTGACGTCACTCACATGTTATGAAGGTGAATGAGTGAGTCACTGAGTTAGTGAGTCAATCAGTTAGTGAGTAAAGAGTTGATATCGTCTTCACCTATGTTTGATTTCAGCTCGCAAAAAGCGTTTCGATAACGACCAACAAAATCACTCCTGGTCATACGGCGAAGATCTCTGGAAAATAATATTGAAAATGATCGTTTTGAATATTTTTTGATTTAGTTTTTTTGGTCTGATTCGTTTCGTTTGAATTTGTTTTTCCAGTACATTTTTATGAGAAAAAGTTTGGAAACGAGATTTCCTCAAGGTACTTTGGAGAATCTGAATTTGAGCTCGAGCAAATCGAGAGAATTTTCACTCTCCATAAGTTGTCAGTCCGTTAGTTGTTTTTTTACCGACGTTATTCTGTTGAATGCTCGTTTTCTGCTACAAAAGTGAGAATCGTTTTTAGTTATTCTTTTGACATTTTTCTCATTGTTATGTTTTTATACCACGTTGTCTGTTTGGTATTAGCATTCTGAATTCCGTTATGTCTTTTTCTGATGTTATTAGTTTTATACAGACAAAAATTTGTGTAGCCGATGTCGTTGTATGTGTTATCGTTGGTTGTCGTCTTCAGATATTGTTGTCACATTTCTACATTTAAATAAGACTTCGCAAACAATATTAAATACATACTGCACTTAATGACTTACGGCAGATGAAACATACATCCACAGAGTTTAAAAAGAGTATAATTTCACTTTTATTGCTACTAGCCTTGAGAATTCTATTCAGAAACGTTGTTAAAGCGAATAAAAATATACTCCCATAAAAATCGGTTTGGTTGACGATGGTTGTTGTGTGTATGATAGAGAACAGATTATGCTCAGCTTAGAATTTTCTTTGTCAAGGAATAACAAGTGTGTACTCAAACATCAATAATTATTACACAAAAATTGTGTTCGCGTTAAAACCGATGAACAAAGTTTTTTAAAGGTGATGTGATGTTGAAACGGCCTCGAAACTGATGATGAAGCCGATGCTCCCCTCTTTGGGGAAAAAATAATAGTCATGCACAGGAAAACATTGCAAAAAATGTCGCTTGAGCGTTCAAACTATTCAATTATACGTTCACCACAGGACCTTCATCATATTCTATATGTTGAGGTTTGTCCTTGAACGGTCCTTGCCCTGTCTCACTATAGTGGACGAAAAGTGGGTGGGGAAGTGGATTTTCTCCTTTGGCAATTTCTAAACATTGAATTTGTTCAGGTAAAAGTAAGTAGCCATAAACCGGTCGATTACCCCTCTTTCAAGTAATTTTCTCTATTTTGAAGAATTTAGTTGCTCGCCCAGTATAAATTCTGCAATACGAAATTGTCCTCGCCTTTTCATGATGGTTGGATCGCATCGACATGTTGGCAAAGAAACGAGAAATTTTTTTCATGATATTATTTTTTTCGTGCTGTAATATTTATGATTAATATTGGTGTTTGCTACTGTGAATCGTGAGTATAAGAAAACCAATGTATGCGAAATTAACACATACTTTACTTAGATCTATGACTAATGTGTCTGTGATTATTATAAAGAAATCTAACGTTTTATTCAGTTTTGCATGTTTTACATGATTGTCCACTTTAGTAAGAAGCAATACGAAATGTCATCAGTTTTCTTCACCACTGCCACATGATGGGTAGATTTCGGTTGTAAAGCGACGTTTGCTTGGAAACGAAAAATTTCCTTATTTGTACATGAGGATGTTTTATGAGTGATTTTCATAACATTATAATGTTTTATGGCTGGCTATAAAGCGGAGATAAATGAGAACAAATGTGTGGAAAATTTACACAATTGTGTTGGCTAGCTGTTATTTAATCCCTATGTATGACTAATAAGATTATGATTAATTTGCTTATCCAAGACTGAATGTTGTTAGAATATTTTACTTACCATAGTTGACCACTTCTGACAGCATATAACTTTAATTTTAATCGTTTTACATTTTTTGTTATTTCATCCTAGTTTCAATCAAGTTTTCGGAATAACAGAATAAAATTTCGTAACTATCAAAACATGATTTTGAGGAGCTATAGTTAATAGCTAATGAAAATACAAATAAACTATAATACATACATACTGTACTTCTACTTAACTGCCACTGTCAATGTAGCTATTTGTTTGTTTGTTTTCCACGTCTGTTCAAAGTACAAACCTGACCAAATCCGCCTTCATGTATGTAATTATTTCTGTACCACCAAAACGGCGACTGCCAGGCCAGGTCAAAGGACTACATGTGCATCATCAGCAAAGATCAGTTCCGAATCACGATCATTCAATATAACCATTTATCAGAATGTAGTATAATCAAAATAACATAATCGTTTGAATCACGAACAATCCTCCGTAACTTGTACCGAATTATTTGATGTTCGTTCATTGACATGCCTACTATGTTTTGTTAATCCTGCGCTGACCCAGTAATTTCAGGAAGTAAAAATACCGTGTATTATATCACAATTAGCTAGGGTACTGAATTTATAGCTTGTTTATTGTATTTTTTTATCTATCACAAATCATTATTAAGTAACAACATTTAGACACATAAAATGAATTAGGTGCGATTCCGAAAATTGACCAAATGTAACTTGAAAGAAAATTTTCTCAAACGTTTGAACGCGCGCCAAAAGCAGTTTTGAATTCAAACTGCACGCCAAAAACTTACTGAGTAACAAGAAAACCGAAATTGGCTATAAATAAATGAAGTCGACAGAACTACCGACCAAATCTACCATTTGCCAACGGAAACGACAATGATTATAAATTGGTGCCCAAATTTCCGGGGTACCACAGTCCACGGTGGACGAGTAAGTACTGAAAATATGAAATTTTATGTGAGTTCACTTTTATGTGAGTTCACTTTTATGTGAGTCCACTTTTATGTGAGCTCACTATTATGTGAGTTCATTATTATCTGAGTTCACTATTATGTGAGTTCACTATTATGTGAGTTCACTATTATGTGAGTTCACTTTTAAGTGAGCTCACTTTATGTGAGCTTTATATATGTGAGTTCATTTTTTAATTGAGTTCACTATTATGTGCGTTCAATTTTATGTGAGTTCACTGTTATTTAAGTTCAATATTATGTGAGTTCACTATTATATTAGTTCACTATTATGTATGTGAGTTCACTATTATGTGAGTTCTCTATTATATTAGTACACTATTATGAGAATTCAAAGGTAAACTCTATTCAGTGAGTTCATTTTATGTGTGATATTCACGAAAAGTAATTTATGTGAGAAAATATCACGAAAAGCCATTTATGTGAGTTGATTTCACGTGAGTTCAAATGTTTTTTTTATTAATATAATTTTTCTATATTTTTTTATTAATATTATGTTTTACAGCTTGTTCATGTTCATAATATCTTGTTATCAAAAAATATTCTACAGATAAGCTACCGCATGTGCAAAGACTTAGACGCAACGTTTGTACCTTGTCCATGTGTCCACTGGCGGACGAGCCAAATTTCCAAAGGGAGGGGAAACTTACCAAAGAGGGGGGGAATTGGCAGAAATTTGGAGATTCTACCTACACCTAAAGGAACAAAAACTACATTTCGAAAACACCAAGGAGGGGGGAAGTCCACTTTTCCCTCCTCTTCTTGTCCGCTAGTGCACGTGTCGTGAAAGAAATTGTTTTGCCTGGGAAAGTTGAACACTCCATTAAAGTTCACAATACATTTCTCTCGAACAACTATGGCTGATTTATATAAATTTCCGGTGCGCATAAAATGATTAATGCGCTGAAATTTATCAAACCCTGAAGTCATTATTTTTCTTCCAATTTATTTCCATTTTTGTAATTGATGGCTGTCCTTGGTTTGATGATAAATAGTCATTCCATTGCGCTTTATAGCGTTGTCATTTGATGAGGAGACTGAACTCAAGTGCGCGCCACTTTTCCCAATGACTGTCGTAGTATATCTACGGCTTCTTGGTATTCGGGAAATTGTTTAGCGCACGATTTGAACTCAAAATTTATTTTGGCTTGCGTTTAACATTTTCCATGTCGCTCGTAAAACTCTATGAATCTTGCCCTAAATTCATTGCAAATCTGTAGTGTTGTTCAGTATTGTGTAAGTACAGTATTGTTTTTAAGTACCGTAGAACATTTAGAGTTCATAATACATATTTACATAAATACATAAACAATGTTTTCTATGAATATCCATGAACTACTTTTAGCAGCTTTTTATAAAATGTTGAAACAAAGAAGACATCAGTAACCGTGGTTGTTTCCATTTGCACGTTTCAACCAGTTCGGAACCGGTTTTTTTTCGATCGGATTTTCCAGATTTTAACGACTGACAACCATTTTATTTTTACATATTTTTCACATACAACACGTGGTCATATTTTGTATTGTTATTCTGTTCTGGGATACATGTAAAACGATGTTTCTAAAATTAGAGCCTATATCTCAGTTAAAAGTTTCATAATGAAATTCTAACCTATTCCGTAGCGTGATTTAGTAGCCTTTATTTGAGTATTTTTTGGGAGAATCGATCTTAATTTTACTTCAATTAAAAGTCTGAATTGCATTCGGACATCACCCAAAACATACTCTGTCTTATAATAAATATTGAATATATTGAATATTGAATATATTGAATTTTGAATATAATACAAATAAGTCTGCTAATAATGAATATTCTCCGCGTGAATATTCCATTCTATGTACATGGTAAACAATTTTCCACATCAAACGGTTTTCAGAATGTTATAAAAGCTAAGAAAATAACACAAGAGTATAAAGGGGGCGAGTTGTCTACCTTAGAGACATAAAAAACCTATCGTTGTTTCTGCCCTATCGTGAAACAACGAAAAAAATAATAAAACTATAGGCACACATTGATGTGTTTTTCATTGGGAGCTTAGATACATCTAGCAAACATGAATCGTTAGCCCTTGTCATATGAAAATATCCATCTACATATATTTACGTTTATACATTTATTTTCATGAACGTTCATATACACAACGTACATTGTATTTTACTGTGTCTCTATGGATGCATCTCTATGGATGCATGATTTTTTCATGCATAGCTTGTTCAATAAAATTGTCATTTAGTTAGAGTTTGTCTCTGTCCCAACGGGCTTTTTTTCTCGAACTGTCTTGAATGATATGTTTTCTGAAATTAACTGTGTACGGTTTTTCAATTCAGATACAAGAACAAGCAGTATAGTTTTTTGGTTAAACAAGAAAAACAAGTACTCGATATAATTTCTCAACCATTGGTCCTCGGTTCTCGACCTTTTTTTTAACGGTTAACTTTCATATGAAAGTTACGCAGACGGTTTGCAAAAAAAAACATTCGGTCCCATAAATTAGTAGACCAATTTATATCAGCGAGTATCCTAACCAATCGATTTGGTATGTACATTACATTTGCTAATTTCGGTTTTGACCTGCTGTTTTCAAGTTGGAAAAACATGAACAAAAATTGTTGACAAAGTTTTGTTTTATCTCGATTGACCAAATTGAAGTTGATTGAGCAAATGAATTTTCCAAGGCTCGACTGTGCATTGGATTTTGGTTTTCTTCAGTACCTGATTCGAATTGCGCACCATTTTCAGTCGGTGTTCGTGGTCATCACCTTTACAAACTGACAAACTATACAGTCAGTCAGTCAGTCAATCAGTCAGTCAGGCAGTCAGTCAGTCAGTCAGTCAGTCAGTCAGTCAGTCAGTCAGTCAGTCAGTCAGTCAGTCAGTCAGTCAGTCAGTCAGTCAGTCAGTCAGTCAGTCAGTCAGTCAGTCAGTCAGTCAGTCAGTCAGTTAGTCACTCAGTCAGTGTATGTTTTTCCCTGATTAAAAACACGTATAATACATGTCTTGTGAAGCGAAGCCAGATCAATCTCATTATCATTATCAATTCCAAGTGCCATACAGAGAGAACGTGGATATTTTTGAAAATATGTTTCACTTTTTGTATCATCCATTATTTATGGCGTGAGTGAGAGTGAGCCTGTGGGCAAAACTGAAAGATTTAGTGAGTGAGTGAGTGAGTGAGTGAGTGAGTGAGTGAGTGAGTGAGTGAGTGAGTGAGTGAGTGAGTGAGTGAGTGAGTGAGTGAGTGAGTGAGTGAGTGAGTGAGTGAGTGAGTGAGTGAGTGAGTGAGTGAGTGAGTGAGCTTGTTCTATATTATATATCACCGGTTCAGATTCTACATACATACAATAGCAATAATGTTGAACAACATACATACGTACAGTATGTACGTACATACATAAGTTTTGTTGTTGTTTACACAATGTAAACCGTGTAAAGATGTAGAACCAAAATGTATGAGGATATTGATTGTTGTTGTTGTTGTTGTTGTTGTTGTTGTTGTTGTTGTTGTTGTTGTTGTTGTTGTTGTTGTTGTTGTTGTTGTTGTTGTTGTTGTTGTTGTTGTTGTTGTTGTTGTTGTTGTTGTTGTTGTTGTTGTTGTTGTTGTTGTTGTTGTTGTTGTTGTTGTTGTTGTTGTTGGTGTTGTTGTTGTTGTTTTTGTTGTTGTTAATGCTGATGCTGCTGCTTTTAATGTTTACTCATCAAGATCTTAGGCAATGATTAAAGTGGTTCAGTGTCTAGCTTTTTTATCTCTAGAGAACCAACACCATTGCAGAAACTTGTAATGATTTATGCAGAGAAGCGAAACTAATATCTTTGGTTCCTTACATAGCTCTTGCCTTTTGTTGCCTTACTACATACTACTGCCAAACTACTATTTTCATCAGAAAATAAATCTTTAAAGTAATATATATTTTTACACTGCGCAGCACAGATTCTCGCCCAACGCCTGAATTCCTCACATTTTATCTGCAGTTGAATGGTTATAAATTGTGATGGCTGCGTGACTCTTTGATGAATCGTTCACTACATGACTTTCATACTTTTATTATTGTTGAACATGAAAATAGTTTACAAAACGTTTTGAGTAACGATACGCTATATGCACCTCCCTCAGTAAATATAGTTGTACGCTCGAGTAAGTAAGAAAGATGACTACTATTCGATTGTGCGACAAAACCTGGGTAAACTGGTGACTTTGTTATTCACTCTAGTATTTCTCAACATCAAGTTGATTATTGTATTCTTTACTTTGGTGTCAGACCAATACAATTAGAACCTAATGTTTTGTTTTGTATTAGTTAGTCACGTTTTTTATAATTGAATTTTTTTTGTAGCAATAAGAGTTTCCCAGTCAAAATAATTTGTTTACAAAATATTAGGGTGTGTTTCACGGAATTTATCTAAGTTTCTAAGTTTGAAATGAATCGCGTGTACTTTGATTTTTACGTATTAACCATTTCTCGTTCTATCCGTTTGACGTACATTTGACTTTTGAGTATCAGTAAACGATCACTCAACAACATTCATTTTTCTTGTAACTTTTTCTCTCAACCCCTTTTCCTCAATCACTGTGTAAACTTGTAAACCTGATACCTTTGTCACATCTGATCACATCAGTAATGTAGTTTTTTTACTGCAATTACTGTTTATACGAGCCTCGGTGAGTGTATTTCTCACTATTATAGCTAGCGAAAATGTTGTTCAGAAATAAAATACAAATCATATCCTGGGTTCACGTCTTCTTTGTAATGAAAAAAATTATTTAGTGAATTATCCACAAATGCAAAGCTGGAACTTTTTTTAGTTTTTCTCCCATCGCATTGCCTCAAGCATTGTGTGAACCTGTGAAAACACGCGCTGTAATGTGTTTCTCCACTGTACAGACTTCTGTGTTTACACGAGCCCTCAGTGTGTATAATTTTCGCTAGCCGGCGATATTGTTCGTTTAAAGGGTAATAAAATAAACAGAAACCCAATGCTTATTTACGTTATCCCGGTAATAAAAATCGAATTTTCACCTCCAAAATACTGTATTTGTTGGGTTTACTCTATTGTTCTCCTGTCCGTCATCAGAGGTACTGCATTGAGTTGATTTTAGTTTCTATGATAATCAACAGATTTCAGGTCACTTTCCCTGTGGAAACAAACTCCACTTTTCGGAAATGCCAAAGAGGGGGGTATCCCACTTTTCCCACCCCTTCTCGTCCGCTAGTGGTAGGGCAGGTGTTAACGATTAAAAAAGCGGGCATTCAAAATTAGTCTCCTAATCCATTGAGAACACTCTAATAAATACATCACGTCATACTGGCGGACGAGCCAAACCACCGAAGGGAGGGGAATTCCATCAAAGAAGGGGAATTCGGAGTTTTCAGATCATTTCGCCTACACCTTAGGGAACAAAATTCAAATTTTTGATAACGCCAAAGAGGGGGGAATTCCACTTTCCCCACCCCTTCTATTCCGCTAATGTCGCGCCATACCATGGCAATGGCACACTACACCGACCAACCGAACCGGTTCAATCCGACTACCATGTGCCACTAGCCGCATTAGCGGACGAGAAGGGGAGGGAGAAGTGTAATTCCCCCCTCTTTGGCTGTTTCGAAAAGTAGAGTTTGTTCCCTAAGGTGTCTCTAAAATGACCAATTTCTGCTGATTCCTCCCTCTTCGGAGAGATTCCCCTTCTTTTCAAGGTTTAGCTCGTCCGCCAGTGCACTAGCGGAGGGAATAACTGTATTTCCCTACCTCTTGGACTTTCTCCAAAAGTAGAATTTGTTCCTCAAGATATGTCTTAAATGGTCATGCATGAAACAGCAAATGCTGGCTTGTTTTGCGAAATTCCCCTCCCTTTGTAGGGTTGGCTCTCGCGCAACTGGGGAGAGGCTACATATATCAAGTGCGAACGACAAGGGAAGGGAAAAGTGGAATTCTCACCTCGTTGCTTATCTTGAAAAGTAGAGTTTGTTCCCTGAAGTTTTGTCTCCCTTCTTAGATGAACTTCCCCTCCTTTTGGAGGGTACGCTTTTCCGCTAGATATGCCGTTGTATGCGTTTCTTTACCACAATGAATAAACGTTGCCTAGTTACCACGTCAGGTCGTGTTTAGTATAGTGCATACTGTTCCATACCATGGCGAGCAGCTATCATTATTTATCGCATGTGCACTGTGCATTGGAACGCTCACTCACTGACTCACTCACTCTGCGACTCACCCACAGACTCACCTTACTCATTCAATATTTCGCTCACTCACTTACTTCACTCAGGTAATGTTAAGTAGAATACATATACTGTTCCATACCATGGCGAGCAGCTATCCTTATTTATTGCATGTGCACTGTGCATTGGAACGCTCACTCACTGACTCACTCGCTCTGCAACTCACTCACAGACTCACTTTACTCATTCAATATTTCGCTCACTCACTTACTTCACTCAGGTAATGTTAAGTAGAATACATATACTGTTCCATACCATGGCGAGCAGCTATCCTTATTTATTGCATGTGCACTGTGCATTGTGCATCGCTCCCTCACTGACTCACTGACTCACTGACTGACTCAGTCACTGACTCACTGACTCACTGACTTATTCTACTCATTCTTTCAACTCATTAAGTCAACTTATTCCATGATTAACATAAGTAAATTCTCTATACAAACGCTGTCCTTATTTATTGCAATAGCATAGCATGACTTAACATGTAACGTTAATAAAGATAAACCCAAATGAATAACCATAAATATTTCCAAAATCCTTTGAATTCATGTTTTTACATTCAATAGTTTCACATCAAAGTTTGTTAGTGACACGAAACTTCGAATAGCCTGCTTAACTTGAATTCGATTTCAGCTCCCTAGCCATGAGCGGGAATCAGGCGGAGTTCATTGTCCAGGGACCTTTAATTAATGGGTCTATTAACAACAACAACAACAATAACAACGACAACAACAACATCAGTAGTAAATTGAAACAGAACGGCAACAACAACAACAACAACAACAACAATAACAGTCATATCAATGAAGAGGAGAGCGAGTTCACCGTTTATAATGGAACGACAGTCACCGATACTTTGTCTGTCAATCAGTCAGTCAGTCAATCCGATGAACCAGTCAAGACAATCGTTTCGGCAGTCATGGCTATTGGAGCGTTATTGTGCAACGCACTTGTACTGGCAGTGGTGCATGATTATACTTTTAGGTCAGTCAGTCAGCCATTCAGTCAGTCAGTCAGTCAGTCAGTCAGTCAGTCACTCACTAACTCACTCACTCACTCACTCACTCACTCACTCACTCACTCACTCACTCACTCACTCACTCACTCACTCACTCACTCACTCACTCACTCACTCACTCCCTCACTCACTCACTCACTCACTCACTCACTCACTCACTCACTCACTCACTCACTCACTCACTCACTCACTCACTCACTCACTCACTCACTAACTCACTCACTCACTCACTCACTCACTCACTCACTCACTCACTCACTCGTTCAGAGACGCGTATTTCCAAAACCCAGTAATTTTCCTAGAATTTTTCCTATACACGAAATTTCATAAGGTGGGTAATCACTGATATACCACCGCTGCGCGGGCCTAACGCGCTTGTCCTCGCTCCCGCTCGGACAAACCAGCCTTACGATAGGTAATCGGGGGTTAACGGACAGTAAAACTTCATATGGAGTATATTTTTAGTGAAATTTTTTTCGGCGTTTAGTAAAAATTCTAGAAAAATTACTGGGTTTTGTAATTTTGCTTCAGAGACACCATTCTACCAGACGTGATTCTATCTAACGTCCCTGTGCAGAAATGGGGCATGCCAACCTCGGACGCAATTCAGTACGTTTGTATTGTATCCACGTTGGTGCTGGTACTGGGGTTGCACCATCGGAGGTTGATCGTGACCCGCCGATACCTCACATGCATAGCCGGTATGTACTCACTCACTCACTCACTCACTCACTCACTCACTCACTCACTCACTCACTCACTCACTCACTCACTCACTCACTCACTCACTCACTCACTCACTCACTCACTCACTCACTCACTCACTCACTCACTCACTCACTCACTCACTCACTCACTCACTCACTCACTCACTCACTCACTCACTCACTCACTCACTCACTCACTCACTCACTCACTCACTCACTCACTCACTCACTCACTCACTCACTCACTCACTCACTCACTCACTCACTCACTCACTCACTCACTCACTCACTCACTCACTCACTCACTCACTCACTCACTCACTCACTCACTCACTCACTCACTCACTCACTCACTCACTCACTCACTCACTCACTCACTCACTCACTCACTCACTCACTCACTCACTCACTCACTCACTCACTCACCCACTGGTAAACCTTCTCCAGCTCACCTGGCCCTTCTCTCGACCTCAATGTCTGATTCGGTACTTTAAACGACACAACGAACGTTCAATACTGCGGAACCAGGAAGAATGTTTAATGAAGGTGGAGAATCGAAAACATTGATCGATTTGCGCGCGCAATTTGAATTCAAATCTGATTTTGGCGCGCACTAGAATTTTCAGAAAAAAATCTGAAATTTTGACATTTTTGACGTCATTCGAACATGCACTAACGGACGAGAAGGGGGAGAGAAAAGTGGGATTCCCCCTCTTTGGAAATATTCTCCTCCCTTTGGAGGATTGGCTCGTCCGCCAGTGAGGCTTATAGAAGTAATTTTCAATAACGAGATTTTTTTACCAAGCTGTAAATCAGAATGAATCGTACTGTAATTGAATTGTAATTTTTTGCTCTATTTAATCAATTGGACCAATTTTTTTGTTTTTTTGTGGATTGCCTTTCAAAAGTTTTTTCTGTCGATTTTTTTCACTGTGTGATATTACTGAATCATTAGAGTTCACTTACATATGTATATTTTAGGAAACCAAATTGTTGTCACCTATTCCCTTATTATTGATTTTTTTAGTTTTTGCATGATTGTTTTCCAATTGTAATTAAAGCACTTATTATATGGTCGAATAATTTTCTGTTTTTTTTCTTCAAATTTTACTTGTAAGCCGGATTGTGGGAGAAAAAGTTGTGAAACAGTTTTGCAGCAAAAAAATAAACCAGAACTTGTGTTTAGGAAAATTTATCGACCAAACTCAATCGAAATTCCCTCATACATATCTTGCCCTGTTGCAGCTATTTTCATAATTTTATTAATTTCTTTTCAAGATTTTTCTTACTTGATTGGCACCAGATAAGAAAACGTTTTTCTTGCAAACCGAAATTTTCTACGAAGAATCCCGGTTTTGAAAGCGGTACATTTTTAGAAAAAAAAGTTATGGTTAAGACTGTACACACCAAATTTAGCTTTGGTTTTCATTATACTTCCAATGATTTTGATGGTTTTATAATGAACAAATTCGCAAAGGTCCGTTCACGATCGAGCTATGTATGTAAATTTTTTATAAGCTCACCATATTTTTGAGTTTCATAGAAAAACTAATGCAAACACCATTTTGTGCATACAATAACCACTTTTGTGATTTCCATTAGGGCGATAATGAGTTTCGGTGAAGTGAACTTTCGGTAAAAAACTTTCTGTGCACCTGTATTTCTACATTCATTTCCTCAAATAAAGCCCGTATGTTGTTTGTGCAAACAAAATCATTGGCCAAAACTTCTGATAATGAAACATTAGACAATCAGTGTTAACATGCACATCAGTCATCATCACCCCATGCTACACTGTGTTAGGCGCTGTTCATACTTCTTTTGCGATTTTCTGCGATACTCGCGCGTGAATCGCAAAAAAACATTAGGTTGGTTATAACACGTATGACCCTGAAAATCAGGCAACAGCTAGCTGCCTAGTTGGCCGAGCCACACGTGTTATAACCAACCTATAGCTAGTTTATTGTTACCGTGTGTGGCCTTGCTTCGTTCATGTGCGCACGTGAAACATTAGTAATAACTTTGGCAGCAGTATTACAATACAACAACTTTGCGGCGATGAACTATTTTATTTTCCTGTTTAAAAACTTCAAAATGCATTGGTGAAACTTATTCTGAAATTTAAATGGGGTAAGTTTCGGAATTGAAGAGGAAAAAGACAACTATAAAGTTGAACCTAATGTTTCGCATGCGCGCAAGGTCAAGGGCAAGACCACACGCGGTAACAATAAACTAGCTATAATGTTTTTTTGCGATTCACGCGCGAGTATCGCAGAAAATCGCAAAAGAAGTATGAACAGCGCCTTAAGTTATGGTGTCAACAGATTTGAGTTGAGGCTAGTCATATTTCATTATCAGACGTTTTGGGCATTATTTTTTCTCGCAGAAACAACATACGGGCTTTACAGTGCAAGAAAACTCATGCTTCGCGCTGAAAGTTCTTTTATGGCAAATATCTAGCAGAAACCACTCCAAGGAAACTCATCATTTTCATAAATATAATACATTGTAATTCTCTTGACTTCATCTTTGTGTTAATCTTTATTTATTTATTTTGATTTTTAAAATATTATAATATCGTCATTTCAAACATTTTTACGATGTTAAAAGCATAATATCTCAATTCTAATTGTTTTTC
>OZ038443.1:29115666-29119140 GCA_964036265.1 Daptonema setosum
GTTCGCAAGTGATGGTCCCTTAGTTACATGTTGATATGTTACCAGTTAGTGTAGCTGATTGAAATTGAATTTTGAATTCCTGTGAATCCGGTGTCTGGATCTGATATTATCTGTAAAACATCCAGCAAGTGTGAAGCCAGACAGTACGCTCATATTGTCTGTCCATTGGAGGGTGGAGGGGGAGGGGTGGTATGTTGAAACAACGAAATCGTGGGATTTGAAGAGATAAAATGCCATGCGAATGCAAGTGGGTTAGAGAACCGGTTTATGATGAATCAGACCAGAATGTGACCTACAAATGTGGTGTGACCGGATGAAATGGGCAACATGATGTTGGTGTGAAAAAATCGATTTGAACTTTCCTGTTTTCGGAAAAATGTGTAAAATATCTTGGTTTATGGTAGTGGTTTGTCCGGTTACAGAATGACTTACATACGGGAGAGGGAGGGGGTTAGTGTGAAACTGTGAATGGTGAGCCTTTCAACTACTATCGGGTGTACAAAAATCTCAAGTTACATGGAACTGACTTTCACGTGTGATCAGGACGTGAATCAGCCCATAAAAGTCATTAAAAACCCTGCATGCAGACTTTCATAAAAACTGTAACGAACTCATTAACTTGACTGTGGCTACCAACATTGACTAACTATACATTTATTCCATAACAAAGTGAAGCAACCAATAGGTGGTTGTAGCAGTACATTACCTGTAGAATGTCTACCTCGTCTCACTGAGTGAGCTGCGAACCCTGAGTAACAGGACGAGCGGCCGGCCTCAATACCGATCCGTTACCGGTAGACTTACGCTCACCAGTTTACGGGATAAACAGTCTACATCTGGAAGAATGACTGGATTGATAATTGTCTATAAAAACGGGAGGTCACGAGTTGGGGAACCTGTTGCGGGCCTCCAGTTGTTACAATGCTTTTTAAGGGCAATGTAACTTAGTGTCTCTACTTTAATTACTGTTGTTTATATACACCCAAATGAACGATATGTATTTAGTTGAACTGTCATTCATTTAACATACATAACAAATCATAGTGAGTGAGTGAGTCTGTTAATGGGGATGGTGAGTGAGTCATGTAGTCATCAGTCAGTCATTCCAGTTATCCAGTGACCAGTCATTTGTATAAGTTAGTTATCCCCTGTTCCAGTGATCAGTCATTGAGTTTAGTATCCAGTTCAGTTCAAGTGCCAGTCTTGTGTTCAGTTCAGTATATGTATCCTGTAATCGGTTGGTTATGCCAGTGTTGTCCAGTGTGTGCAACGGCCAGTGTGCAGTGCACAGCGTGACTCATTGTGCCACATGCAACACAGCGCTAACGCTGTGACCAGTGTTGGGGATGCGAGCCGGTAGTGCTACATGTTGGGTTCACCGGTTTAGTGTGTACTGTGATGGGATGGGAATGGGAATGGGAATGCCAGTCAGTCACTGGTGTACGGTATTTATAGTTGCCTGTAGGTGGGTGGGACTTGGTGACTGTGCACTGTAATGTGCTCAACGGTGATTGGCCACTGCCCATCACCGATACTGGCATGATACCAGTGTGTGTATGACGTCATGGGACGTCATACTTGTACCGGCAGAATGTAGAATAAGTACACGCCACCCTCAACATCCACACCACACCTTAACAACACCAACAACAACAACAACAACACCAACAACAACAACAACAACAACAACAGCAACAACAACAACAGCAACAACAACAGCAACAACAGCAACAACAACAACAACAACAACAGCAACAACAGCAACAACAACAGCAACAACAACAACAACAGCAACAACAGCAACAACAACAACAACAACAACAACAACAACACCAACAACAACAACAACAGCAATAACAACAACAACAACAACAACAACAACAACAACAACAACAACAACAACAACAACAACAATAACAACAACAACAACAACAACAACAACAACAACAACAGCGACAACAACAAGATTCGTCGTTGAGATCAGCAGCTGGCGTTTACCACTGACCTGATATATTTTTTATTATATTTATTTATTGAAATTCTGCTTAAGTTCTCCCTTCTTCTTTTTCGGTTTTCTCTTGCATAGATATAGCTTGGTCAGGGGTTCTTGTTATCAAAAATTTATTTTGCGGGTTGGTTCCACACGTGTGCAATGAATTAAGCGCAAATTTCGTAAACAAGTATTTTTTCTCAAAATTTTGAAAGCGCGCCAAAACAGATTTGAATTTAAATTGCGCGCCAAAAAGTTTGTGGCTAACAAGAAACCCTGGATAGGCTATACGGCTCAATTGTTAATCATTTGATGTGACCTAATTTATCCAGTCTAATTCAAAAAATAAAACTACTTGAAATGTGACCATTTTTGACACATTTTCTATGCAAATGACAGAGATTTTCAACACAAAAACCAACTCTGAGGTCGTATGTGAGCAGGTGATACGGACACCGGTGGAGCATAGTGCGTAAGCTTGGACGACAATCAGCACCTGAATCATGGATGTTTTAACTCACTCACTCACTCACTCACTCACTCACTCACTCACTCACTCACTCACTCACTCACTCACTCACTCACTCACTCACTCACTCACTCACTCACTCACTCACTTTCTCACTCACTCACTCACTCACTCACTCACTCACTCACTCACTCACTCACTCACTCACTCACTCACTCACTCACTCACTCACTCACTCACTCACTCACTCACTCACTCACTCACTCACGTACTCACTCAATCACTCACTCATGCACTGTTTCATCACTCACTCACTCACTCACTCAATCTGTCATTCAACCTTGTTGAACTCACGCCGACTGTTCCGTTCTAGCTCCTTACGGCGTACGGGCATTTGATGGAAGATCTCCGAACAACGAACGGTGGTCCCGACCTGAAAAAAAGAATACTTTAAAAGCTTAGTTTCGGTTTCGGATAACGAGAAACCCTGACCAAGCTTAAAATAAGTTGAAACTACTATACCTGTCTGGCTACGGCCAACTTCTCCGACACATCACCCTGGGCATCGAACTTCAGATGGCTGGCCAACTCATCCACCGAAGTTCGGGTGATGATTTCTAGTTGGCCGAGGGCGCAGAGGGCGTTCAGGGCTTCGCCGCGGAATCCGAACGAATCCACGGCAGTCAGACCCGTGAAGGACCGAAGTTTGGACGTATGATGTGGTTTGCCTGACGAAAAACGAGTGAGAGTGAGTGGGTGGGTGAGTGAGTGAGTGAGTGAGTGAGTGAGTGAGTGAGTGAGTGAGTGAGTGAGTGAGTGAGTGACTTAGTGAGTGAGTTAGTGTATAAAAATTCCATGTGTCGAATTCCATATTTTGGGTTTCAACAAGAGTACCCTAATGTGTGAATGAAATGACCGCAAAAAATGACAACCACCTCTGTCTTGAGGGGAGGGGAATTTCTCCAAAGACTTTCAAAGGGAGGGGAATTTTTCCAGAGGGGGGAAAACTATTTTT
>OZ038443.1:29119340-29121840 GCA_964036265.1 Daptonema setosum
AGGCGGAGTCACTGATCCAGGGACCTTTAATTAATGGGTCGATTAACAACAACAACAACAATAACAACAACAACATCAGTAGTAAATTGAAACAGAACGGCAACAACAACAACATCAACAACAGCAACAACAATAACAGTCATATCAATGAAGAGGAGAGCGAGTTCACCGTTTATAATGGAACGACAGTCACCGATACTTTGTCTGTCAATCAGTCAGTCAGTCAATCCGATGAACCAGTCAAGACAATCGTTTCGGCAGCCATGGCTATTGGAGCGTTATTGTGCAACGCACTTGTACTGGCAGTGGTGCATGACTATACTTTTAGGTCAGTCAGTCAGTCAGTCAGTCAGTCAGTCAGTCAGCCAGTCAGTCAGTCAGTCAGTCAGTCAGTCAGTCACTCACTAATTCACTCACTCACTCACTCACTTGTTCAGGGACACCATTCTACCAGACGTGATTCTATCTAACGTACCTGTGCAGAAATGGGGCATGCCAACGTCGGATGCCATTCAATACGTTTGTATCGTATCCACGTTGGTGCTGGTACTGGGGTTGCACCATCGGAGGTTGATCGTTACCCGCCGATACCTCACATGCATAGCCGGTATGTACTCACTCACTCACTCACTCACTCACTCACTCACTCACTCACTCACTCACTCACTCACTCACTCACTCACTCACTCACTCACTTATTCACTCACTCACTCACTCACTCACTCACTCACTCACTCACTCACTCACTCACTCACTCACTCACTCACTCACTCACTCACTCACTCACTCACTCACTCACTCACTCACTCACTCACTCACTCACTCACTCACTCACTCACTCACTCACTCACTCACTCACTCACTCACTCACTCACTCACTCACTCACTCACTCACTCACTCACGCACTCACTCACTCACTCACTCACTCACTCACTCACTCACTCACTCACTCACTCACGCACTCACTCACTCACTCACTCACTCACTCACTCACTCACTCACTCACTCACTCACTCACTCACTCACCCACTGGTAAACCTTCTCCAGCTCACCTGGCCCTTCTCTCGACCTCAATGTCTGATTCGGTACTTTAAACGACACAACGAACGTTCAATACTGCGGAACCAGGAAGAATGTTTAATGAAGGTGGAGAATCGAAAACATTGATTGGTTGTCGTCGATTTGCGCGCGCAATTTGAATTCAAATCTGATTTTGGCGCGCACTAGAATTTTCAGAAAAAAATCTGAAACTTTGACATTTTTGACGTCATTCGAACATTCGCACTAACGGACGAGAAGGGGGAGGGAAATGTGGGATTCCCCCTCTTTGGAAATATTCTCCTCCCTTTGGAGGATTGGCTCGTCCGCCAGTGAGGCTTATAGAAGTAATTTTCAATATCAATAACGAGATTTTTTTACCAAGCTGTAAATCAGAATGAATCTTACTGTAATTGAATTGTAATTTTTTGCTCTATTTAATCAATTGGACCATTTTTTAGTTTTTTTTTGTGGATTGCCTTTCAAAAGTTTTTTTTCTGTCGAATTTTTTCACAGTGTGATATTACTGAATCATTAGAGTTCACTTACATATGTATATTTTAGGAAACCAAATTATTGTCACCTGTTCCCTTATTATTGAATTTTTTAGTTTTTGCATGATTGGTTTCCAATTGTAATTAAAGCACTTATTATATGGTCGAAGAATTTTAATTTTTTTTCAAATTTTACCTGTAAGCCGGATTGTGGGAGAAAAAGTTGTGAAACAGTTTTGTAGCAAAAAAATAAACCAGAACTTGTGTTTATCAAAAAATTTATCGACCAAACTCAATCGAAATTCCCTCATACATATCTTGCCCTGTTGCAGCTATTTTCATAATTTTATTAATTTTTTCACGATTTTTCTTACTTGATTGTAAATGCACCAGATGAGAAAACGTGTTTCTTGCAAACCGAAATTTTCTACGAAGTAAAGAACCCCGGTTTTGAAAGCGGTACATTTTTAGAAAAAAAGTTACGATTAAGACTGTGCACACCAAATTTAGCTTTGGTTTTCACTGCTTTCAATGGTTTTGATGGTTTTATAATGAACAAATTCGTAAAGGTCTGTTCACGATCGAGCTATGTAAATTTGTAAATTTTTAAAATGTAAATTTTTCAGTTCACCATATTTTTGAGTTTGATAGAAAAACCAATGCAAACACCATTTTGTGCATACAATAACCACTTTTGTGATTTCCATTAGCGCAAGGATGAGTTTCGGTGAAGTGAACTTTCGGTAAAAAAACTTGCTGTGCACCTGTATTTCTACATTCATTCAGGGTGCTTACAGAGTAAAAAGGAAAGCAAAACGGAAAGTAAAATCTGTAAACCAATTGACCGGAAAGTCAATTTTGTTCCCGAAATTTTGTTTTCAGTCAATAGGTTTACAGATTTTACTTTCCGTTTTACCTTCCTTTTTACTCTGAAAGCACCCTTACTCAAATACGGTGCCAGAAAACT
>OZ038443.1:29126840-29164340 GCA_964036265.1 Daptonema setosum
TATGTTCGGTAACATGTATACGTCCGCTCCTGCCAGAATGAAACGGAAAATCACCCAACCGTATTCCAGTCACCACAAACGGGACTCGGCGTTGTGGGACATTGTATGCTGGCTCCTACCTCGGGCGGACACACCAGCCGCACCCTGGCCTCAGGATGAAGTCCGGGTGCGGCATTCAGGGACACCGGATGCTGGTGCGTGGTGGCGTCTGCGGTTCTGTAATGGAATAGCTGATGAAATCTCAGAAAAAAACTTCGAATATAACTGCAATAAAAAAATCCTTAGCACACAATAATTTCAGCACAACCAAAACTCGGGCGCTTGGATTCGAGACCTGCCGACTTCGGGAAACGGTCAAAGTAAAAATACTTGGATTGGAATTAAGTGTGAATGATTATGTTTACCCATTTTGTCATCGTATAAATTAGTAGATTAAATAATTACCTAAACAAATAAGAGAAAATAAATTATATAATCATAAAAACCATTTAAAACTCTGCCGACCTTCGAACAGCCGCCGCGCCTTGAAAGGCGAAATCCGCCAGACACGACTGCTTGGCTGTCGAGGGAGATCCCGAGATCGACGGACTTGAAAGATCAGATAATCGAGCTCGTTTCAGACCCAAGGCACTGCCGCCAGGACTCTGATTCGAGGTACCGATGGATGGCGCGTTATGTTTCAGCCATGTATGGTGGATGCAGCTTTTGACCTAGAAATATTGTCGATACAGGGTTTCTTGTTACTCAGTTGTTGGCCCGCAACTTCGATTCAAATCTGCTCTTGCGCACGCTCAAACTTAGGAGAAAACAATTTTTGGACTACATACAAATTGAACACCTTAAGCATTCTATAATCGGTAACTAGTTCGTGGATTTTCATGACAAAAAAATTCGATCAAGCTATCTATGTATAACATTCATAATTGATTATGAGACTGCATTTGAAAAACCCACCTTTTTCATGGTCAATTCAAGACTATAAGACACTTTTGTAGCCATGACTGGTTGGTTAGATAATCGAATAGCCGCACCGAAATTACTGGTTACTCGGAGAAGTGTTTACACCAACGACAACCAACCATAGCGAACAGACTGCGTTCATTGCAGACCATCACACGACGTTTGTCCGGTGTCACGTTGCGATCGAGCCATTCTGAAAGAACAAAATAATCACGCTCCACAAACAGAAAACTTGAGAAGAGAATAAAAGTAAAAAGTTTCAAATCCTTGTTAACGGGCGTACGCGTAATTTTCAGAAAATCATGTTACAAGTCCATGGTAAATTTTGAAACATGGTAAATAATGGTTGAACAATGCTGTTACGAAGTGTGGGTAACCAAAGACAAATGATGGATTAAGAGGGTCGAACCGGGTATCCGGGGTTTATGAAACGAGTAATTTAGCCACTTGACAATCAACCTTTATTTACATCGATTGACATCACGATGACCGGGTATTGGGTCTTGTTGTACTGCTTGAAGAGCTCGTTGGCGATTTTGGAGAGCTGAAACGAGAATGTTAACTAATAAAGTGAGTGAGTGCACGAGGGAATGATTGATTATTTGACTAACTAACTAACTGACTGATTGACTGAGCTGAGCAATGATTGATTGATTTTGATTAAGTGACTATTTGGCTGTTTTCATGGTTGATTGACTTGACAGAGTGAGTGATTGGGTTAGTCAAAGACTGGTTGACTGACTTTTTGATATTTAAGAAACTGATCACGGAATTCACTACCTTTAAGAATGATAAATATAGATTGACAGGCTGACTCACATACTTACTCACTCACTGACACACTCACTGACACACTCACTCACTCACTCACTCACTCACTCACTCACTCACTCACTCACTCACTCACTCACTCACTCACTCACTCACTCACTCACTCACTCACTCACTCACTCACTGACACACTCACTCACTCACTCACTCACTCACTGACACACTCACTCACTCACTCACCGCCGGGTAATCGCACGGCCGGCCATTGATGAAGATAAACTGGCGATCGTTGGAGCCACGAGCGCGACCAATATCAGTGCAGGAGATATAGCCGGAGATTCTATAAAACGATTATATAGATACAACAACAACAACAACAACAACAACAACAGCGACAAAAACAACAACAACAACAACATCCACAACAACAACAACCACAACAACAATCATCCGTACAACAACAACAGCCCCAACAACATCAACAACAACAACAACGGCGACCACAACAACATCACCAACTGGAATCGCAACGCCTGTTGTTTGCCCAGATCGTCCAAACCATATTGCTCGGCGATAACTTCATCGATGATCGTATCTTCTCGCAGATCCACCAATGCATCCATCTGTTTCACACCCAGTACGGAACAGATATTACTCCGTAAGGTACTGGCACCCGTCGTTGAGATCAGCAGCTGGCGTTTACCACTGAAAATACGATTTTTATTAACAGCGACAACAGCAACAGCAACAGCAGCAAGAACATCATCAACAACAACAACAACAAACAAAAACAATAACAACACCAACAACAGCACCAACAACAACACCAACAACAACAACAATAACAATAACAACAACAACAACAACAACAACAACAACAACAACAACAACAACAGCGACAACAACAAGATCCGCCGTGGCGATCAGCAGCTGGCGTTTACCACTGACATGATATATTTTTTATTATATTTATTTTTTGAAATTCTGTTTAAGTTCTCCCTTCTTCTTTTTCGGTTTTCTCTTGCATAGATATAGCTTGGTCAGGGGTTCTTGTTATCAAAAATTGCGGGTTGGTTCCACACGTGTGCAATGAATTAAGCGCAAATTTCGTATGTTGTCCAAATGTTACGTGAAAAAGTATTTATTTCTCAAAATTTTGAAAGCGCGCCAAAACAGATTTGAATTCAAATTGCGCGCCAAAAAGGTTATGGCTAACAAGAAACTCTGGATGGGCTATACGACTCAATTGTTAATTATTTGATGTGACCTAACTTTTTCCGTTTAATTAAAAAAATAAAACTACTTGAAATGTGACCATTTTTGACACATTTTCTATGCAAATGACAGAGATTTTCAATACAAAAACCAACTCTGAGGTCGTATGTGAGCAGGTGATACGGACACCGGTGGAGCATAGCGCGTAGGCTTGGACTACAATCAGCACCTGAATTATGGATGTTTTAACTCACTCACTCACTCACTCACTCACTCACTCACTCACTCACTCACTTTCTCACTCACTCACTCACTCAGTCACTCAGTCACTCACTCACTCACTCACTCACTTACTCACTCAATCACTCACTCAATCAATTACTCAAACCCTCAACCTTGTTGAACTCACGCCGACTGTTGCGTTCTAGCTCCTTACGGCGTACCGGCATTTGATGGAAGATCTCCGAACAACGAACGGTGGTCCCGACCTGAAAAAAAGAATACTTTAAAAGCTTAGTTTCGGTTTCGGATAACGAGAAACCCTGACCAAGCTTTAATAAGTTGAAACTACTATACCTGTCTGGCTACGGCCAACTTCTCCGACACATCACCCTGGGCATCGAACTTCAGATGGCTGGCCAACTCATCCACCGAAGTTCGGGTGATGATTTCTAGTTGGCCGAGGGCGCAGAGGGCGTTCAGGGCTTCGCCGCGGAATCCGAACGAATCCACGGCGGTCAGACCCGTGAAGGACCGAAGTTTAGACGTATGATGTGGTTTGCCTGACGAGAAACGAGTGAGAGTGAGTGAGTGGGTGAGTGAGTGAGTGAGTGAGTGAGAGAGTGAGTAAGTGCGTTAGTGAGTGAGTGAGTGAGTGAGTGGGTGTGTGTGTGAGTGAGTGAGTGACTTAGTGAGTGAGTTAGTGTATAAAAATTCCATGTGTCGAATTCCATATTTTAGGTTTCAACAAGAGTACCCTAATGTGTGAATGAAATGACCGCAAAAAATGACAACCACCTGTCTTGAGGGGAGGGGAATTTCTCCAAAGACTTTCAAAGGGAGGAGAATTTCGTCAAAGAGGGGGGAATTGGCTGTTTTCAGGCAATTTTGCGCTACACCTTAGGAAACAAATTATCTTTTTTGAAACCGCCAAAGACGGGGGGAATTTCACTTTTCCCACCCCTTCTCGTCCGGCCAGTGCGACTCACCGACAAACTCCAGATCGGCCTGCCCAATACCATGGCCATTATCGCACACTTCAAATTGATCGATGCCGCTGTTTTTCAGCTTGATTTCTAGAAATAATCAAGCTTCAATTGTTTCCAGACAGGCGTCGGACATATGAACCGCCGGATTACGTGTCCCTAGCTCTCACTACTAGACTAACCCCCATATCACAGAAACTTTTGGCATTGGGTGCCTAAATTGGCGCATTCTTATGCAAAAAAACTTTGAAGTTCTATAACTCACGTGAGAATTGGTTTTAAATTGAAAACTTTTGTCCAGAGGTGAGATCGTCTATTTTTACACATGAGAAAAATAAGAAACTCAAAATATCCAATTAAATGTTTTTACTTTGAGTTTTTCGTGATTGCATTATGAGAAAAAAAGAACTTTCATCCGAACAAAAGTTTTTTAACTTTAACCGATTGTATATCGTGAGTTATAGAACTTCAAGTTTTTTTGCATAAATATGCACCAATTTAGGCACCCAGTGCCAAAAGTTTCTGTATATGGGGGTAAGCGTAATTCTCCCAGCCATTTCAGCCTTAAAATAATTCGCTATTTCTAAATACAGGTCATCTCAACATCATCCACAATCACACTAGAATCGTGCATACATCAATGATCAACACCGAAGCTAGGCTGAAAAAAAACTATAGCTAGTGTGACATCGTTCAATGAATGGAGAGCTTATTTCGCTAAGACAATGGTTAAAAAGGCAGCAGCTCGAGCTCGAGAGGCTCGTCATTAAATCACAATATATTTTTATACCAACCAATCGACTTGGCACCCGCATCCAACGCGTTCTCAATCAGCTCCTTGATGGCGTTGGCCAGTGATACAACCACCTGAAAATGAGATAAACACTTTGAATTTATGGTTTTATTTCAGTGAATGTGTGAGACTCGTGATCACTGGTCGACTTTATAATATGTATGAGAATCGAAAGCTTGTCAGTTTAAACCTCTAGCGAACGAGCCAAACCTCCAAAGGGTGGGGAATCTTTCCAAAGAGTGGGGAATTTCCAAAAATCAGGCCATTTTACCTAAACCGTAAGGAACAATTTTCTACTTAAAAATCGCCAAACAGGGGGAATTACACTTTTCCCACCCCTTCTCGTCCGCTATTGGTCAAATCAGTACCTGAGCCGTGCACAACTTGGACACCACATCGGCCGACACCGCCACGATGCAACCACTGTCGGACATTTTTCTGATCTGAACGGTATTTGAATATTTTCATGAAATTAATCAACAGTGACAATTTAAATATATTTTGATAAAAATCGATTGAGTGGTTTTTTCATGGCAATTTTACTTGGTTATGAAAAAATCTTTGAATCTGTTCGAAACTAGCGAGGAAGTGTGATGTTACTAACGTCTATATAACGAGTGAGAAATTTGAAATTCTCTTGAAATCCCGTCGAAGTCTGGTTGTAACTTGATTTGAATTTATTTATTTATTCTGAACCAGGTAAAGACATTATCGAGTCTCGTTTACAAAACCATATGAACAAAGCCGAGAAACTGACTAGAACTTCAAACTGATAGTAGATAGTACCATATTTTTATTCACAAATAAATTAATGTACTTGTTGACATAACCATGGAAATCACAACCTGTAACAAATTAGAATAATAAATAATAATACCAGACATTGGGCAACACCAGAAAACTAATCATTTTTAATAATACTATCCAACATGATAATAAATAAAATGAGTAATACTACATCATAATAAATAAAATGAGCAAATTTATAAAAAAATTGATGAAAAGGGCTAATCAGGGTTAATGTGCTATTACATATTCAACCAAATTTATATCAAAATCACTAAAACATACTGAAACAAGACTTGACAGTAGTAAACAACGAATAAAAAAATAATGTAATTATATACTGGAATATCCACTAAAGCAGTGCTCGTAAAAAAACAATATATGAATCGTATTTTTGAAAAAATGAAAATACACCGAATAATGTATACTTATAACAAGAAAAAAAGGCGTGATAGTACCAATAATCAGTGGATGAATGAAGTGAAGTAACTCTATAATCGATGGGCAAAAACGAATATATCAAATGTGGTTTTCAACACTTTTAAAGTTTAAAACAGTTCATATTCTATCTGGGCGTCAATGGTCTTCAAAAACCATAAGCAGTAACTCCTTCCTCCCCGATCAATTTTTAAGAATCTTCTCTACGCACTGGCGGACGAGCTAATCCTCAAAAGGGAGGGAATTTCGTCAAAGAGGGGAAGTTATCAGTAATCATCAGGCCATTTTATCTACACCATGAGGAACAAAGTATACTTATTGAAACTACCAAAGAGGGGGGAATTCCCCTTTTCCCACCGTTTCTCGTCCGCTAGTGGACCTCACATAATTTAATCACAGCCAGATTTTACGGTTCACGTTTCATTGAATCCTTTATAATTGTGTATTCTGCCATCTGGCATGACATCCGATGGCGCGTCTCGGCCAGCTGAAAACAATCAATCAATCAATCAATCAAACAATCAATGAAGTCAATCAATCTTCCAATCTCTCAGCCGCATTGCCACTTGTCGAACTGTCTATCAATCAATTATTTATTAAAAAAACTTCGAAAATGGACGGGGCAAATGACTGACTGATTTACGTACTGACTTCACCACTCACTCGCTCACCCACTCACTCACTCACTCACTCACTGACTCACTCACTCACTCACCCAACCACCCACTCAATTACTCACTCACTCACTCACTCACTCACTCACTCACTCACTCACTCACTCACTTACTCACTCACTCACTCACTCACTCACTCACTCACTAACTAACTCACCTATTCACTCACTCACTCACTCACTCACTCACTCACTCACTCACTCACTCACTCACTCACTCACTCACTCACTCACTCACCCACTCTCTCACTCACTCAGTCACTCTCTCACTCACTCACTCACTTACCCACTCACTCACTCACTCACTCACTCACTCACTCACTCACTCACTCACTCACTCACTCACTCACTCACCCAACCACCCACTCAAATACTCACTCACTCACTCACTCACTCACTCACTCACTTGCTCACCCAACCACCCACTCACTCACTCACTCACCCACTCTCTCTCTCACTCACTCACTCACTCACTCACTCACGCACTCACTCACTCACTCACTCACTCACTCACTCACTCACTCACTCACTCACTCACTCACTCACTCACTCACCTGACAGTAAATTTCCGCAGCCTCTTCAAATCGTTCAGCCGCGTTGCCACTTGTCGGTCCCATCAGACCAAATTTCTTTCGATTTACCAACTTTTTCATTTCCGTTTCGTTATCGGCATCTTTTTCGGTCGACTCTGAATTCTAAAATAAAAACATTTATCGAATTTTGATCGAAAATGGTATCTATCTTTTTTTTTAATCTATGAACGCTTACGCAATGAATTAGATGCAAAGTTCGTATATTGACCGAACGTTAATTGAAAAAAAACTTGGACAAATCAGATATGCAGAAGCAGAATCAGATATGAATTCATACTTGAGTACCAGAAAACACGGATATGTTAAAATCTATATCAACTTTCAGATCAACGAACCTGCGTTACCAGTTTGAATTCGGCGTCTTTATCACTAGGTAATGTTTCATCGTCTGATTTCACACCCGATACTTGAACTCTCAATCGTGCTTTTGAGTCGTCCGTGGTGTTGAACGCCCCTACCTAAAAACAATATTATTTATACAACTGTGGATGAGTGAGCGAGTGAGTGTGAAGGAGGGCGTGAGTGAGTAGGTGAGTGACGGGTGATTGAGAGAGTGACGAGTGTGAAGGAGGGTGTGAGTGAGTGAATGATGGGTGAATGAGCGGGTGAGTGAGGGACTGAGTGACGGGTGATTGAGAGAGTGAGTAAGTGAGTGAGTGATGGGTAATTGAGAGAGTGAGTGAGTGATGTTTGGGTGAGGTGAGGGAGTGACGAGTGAGTAAGTGAGTGAGTGAGTGATGGATGAGTAATAGAATGAGTGAGCATGTGAGTGAGTGAGTGAGAGAAAAATAGTGTGTAAGGGAATGAATGTGTTAGTGAGTGAGTGAGCAAGTGGGTGGGTTATGGAGTCCCCTACATTATCAGCCAACCTGAACCATGGGCACACCGACCATGACTCGAGCCCGCGCCAAAGCGAACCAACCATCCCTCATACGTGCTTCGGCATCTTTCTGCAAAAACAAACAAAAATAATCATATTATAAGCAACTCAAAACAGTTTTAATACTGAAATCCGAGAAACAATTGCGGGCATTCGAATTTATAGCCCATCTGGGGTTTCTTCTAAGCCCCAGACTTTTTGGCGCGCAGTTTGAATTCATATCTGTTTCTGGTACGCTGTCAAACTTCGGAGATATAACATCAAACCGGCCCATAAAATTAATTTTTGATAAACAAAAAATTCTGCCCAAGCTATAGTTCCCCAACGAAATGAGAGAATACCATGAATTTATTGATAAGCCAGTGAAAAGATAATCACTTTTCCAACCCCAGCTCATACACATAAAACCTAAGCTCATTATTAACTCACCTGTAATTTGATGACATCATTGATGCTCGTCAGAATGTCCAGGCAGAGTTCGTTGAGACGAGCGCGGCTGGTTGATGGTTTGGTATCAGTCATTTCGGAATGATGTCTGAAAAACAACTATCATATTTTAACAAAAATTGCAAAAAACATGCCTAAGGACTTTTCATAGAAGACGACTCACTAGCGGACGAGAAGGGAAGGGAAAAGTGGAATTTCTCTACTCTTTGGCGATTTAAAAGTGCAATTGTTCTTCAAGGTGTAGGTTAAATGGCCTGAATACTGCCAATTCCCCCCCTCTTTGACGAAGTTCCCTTCCATTTGGCGGTTTAGCTCGACCGCCAGTACTCTGATGTTGATAATTTTGTAGTTGTTTGCGATGCAGTTCTTCAAACTGTGTTTCATAAATGCCATTAGAATATTTTTTTAGATATTTTTATATTCTATTTTTAAAAGCATTTCGAGAATCGGACTTTTTCGACATCCGATGCGCATTCATCACAACGCCAAGTAACATGATTTACACCTGAATCCAATCAATATGAAAATAATTGTTTCATTTCATTGAAATTACATCACCAACAACATTCATATATGAAGACACAACTATGGACTACTTTTTAATAAATATATCTCGTAGGCTTATGCGTACATTTCACCACAGGGTATGTGTTCATTGCGTGTTAAAATTATTAGGCAAGAATGTTTTGTATTCCATAATAAACTATCATCATAATCATTAAATTTATATATGTATCTCTTTCGAAGTTTTCGTTTTCTTGTTTTGTGTTTTGTTCGCACAAGCCTCGCGTCCTTTCTTATCCCATTTATCTGCATTTAGAGCCGCAGAGAAGCCCAGATTTTTCGCAGCAGCCACGCCCAGATGTACATACATACAGGGTGTCCCAGCGAGGTGTAATGATTGAGTTTTTTGAATAACTTTCACAGTGTTCTAGATAACGACCTAAAACTTCACAGGTTGATATAACAGTTTCCCGCTATTACGCTGAATTTAGAAAATTTCGATTTGGTTCAGTATTGCGTGTTTTACGGTCGATCCAGCAACATGCCTAAAATTACACTTTTTAGCCAAGTATGTCGCATGAAACATTGAATAACTTTCTGATATTTCAACTATATATATGGCTTAAAACATGCAACACTGATAGCTAATACCATAAATCTGAAGTACTGGAAACAGTTTTCGATTTTATCAATTATTCCACCTTCTATTGGATATTGAAAACAGAATCGCAATTTTTAGCAAATGTTGGCAAAAAGTTGCAGATTGAAAAAGTTATAAAAAGCAATTAATTGAATGAAAAATGTACTTTGACTTTTGACATATACTTCTTCCTGCTATTCAACACAAATTTAAAGAAAAATTCGCTCTTTTGTATCACTTTTTGTTTTCGGTGAAAATCTCTAAAATGCGGTCGCGTTAAGAACATACATAATTAGGCATGTTACTGGATCGGCCGTAAAACACGCAATACTGAACTAAATCAAACTTTCTTTAATTCAGCGTATCAGCGGAAACTTGTTCTATCCACCTGTGAAACTTTAGGTCGTTATCTAAAACACCGTGAAAATTATTGAAAAAATTCAATGATCACACCTCGCTGGGACACCCTGTACAACCTAGAGAAATAAACCATATTGTTCAAAAATCATGTTTGCTTGTAGTACAAAAATACTTGTAGTTACAGTCAGGTCTGGAGCTCATGTCAATAATATCGATGCAGCACAGGTCCATGGTTTCTTTTAAATAAATAGGTTTGCCAGTTGGAGCTTTGATGATGGTGCGACGAGCAAAACAATCATTGAAGAAACGCCATATATAAGTCAAGATTCAGTTATACAAACGATCAAGAAGACCTGATTGTAGAAAACGACTGTATTCAATATCACATCAAGATTGGACTACAAATTTTACCCAAAACTATTGCATTCGATAGCCTAAAAACATGCCCAAAAATTATAAGAAAATCTCAATGAAAAAGGGAAGGAAGACCAAAAAAATTAAGGCCAGTGAGTTTCCTTATAATTACAAAAACCATAATAGAAACTGGCTAATCTGGGAAAGATAACGTTTTTGGGTAATGAAAAGTTTTAGAACAATAATGATTAATGGAACAATAATACGGTTATAGCAACAACTGATTAGAAATCATAAGATTACAAGTTCAAAGTGCACCATATTTCACCCATGAAGACTGTTTCCGAATTGCACGAATAAGACGCACAGATAAAGTACACTGAGAACCACTAGTGGACGAGGAGGTGTAGGAAGAGTGGAATTCCCCCCTCTTTGGCGTTTTCAAAAAGTAGAGTTTGTTCCCTAAGGTGTAGATAAAATGGCATACAAATAGCCGATTCCCCCTCTTTGACAAAATTCCCCTCCCTTGGGGATTTCGCTCGTCCGCCAGTGCTGAGAACACTACAGCTGAGATCATTCATGATAAATATCTCCAAAAAGGTCCTAGCGGGTAAAAAGTCACTGAGAAAAATGGTGCGCATTCCAATTTGTTTTCTTAATCGATTGGTAATGAAATTACATTGTACAAACTAAACTAGTGAAGAAACACACAACCCTTTATAAATGGCAAGAGACTTAAGAAATATTAGTAATGACATGATAGTATTGTGAATAGAAACAGTGAAATATAGTGATTATGTCGATGATAGTAATACGCATATTGTCATTGCAGAAATGTAATGAGATATAGAAAACGAGAAACCCAAGAGGAAACCGCAACTTATGAACATGAAAACATTGTCTAAGCGACTAAGCGTTATTAAAATCATTCGAATGATAATGAGCAAATGGTGTGTTTGCTAAAAAAATGTAAGATGCCCTTGAAAACAACTTATAATAAAATAAGGTAAATGTCATGGAAATACCAGGGAAAATTACGTATTCGTTATTTCTAAATATTTCTCGCTCAACTACTTTTGAATTTAATTCTCCGAAGACAAAATGAACAAGCCCGTAACAGAATATTGGGAATGGTTTGGGTAAAAAAAATTGACCCAACAACACAAAATAAGATAACAATGCAAAAAAGCAGCATATCAACAGCAATAGTTTTTTTACAGAAATGGTGAGTGAAGTCATGAACCCAGAAAAAAATTATCAAATCCGAGGAAAACTATGAGGGAAAAAACCGTTCTCCGTAACCAATTCATCAAAAAAAAAATGCAAATTTTTCAATACTCATTGACCAAATTTCCATCAGGACTTGTCCTTGTCATCACCCTGTTTGTCCAAGGCACCTTGAACATTCTCCAGCAAGTGCATCGGTTTGTTCTTGTTCAATGCCACCAGTAATCCATCGTTGTTCTTCACTTCGTCAGTGGAGAAGTACGTGATTGAGCTGCCTGAAATGAGTGAATGAGTGAGTCAATTAACTATGGAGTCCGTAAGAGTGCAAGGAGTGAGTCAATTAACTATGGAGTCCTAGCGAGTGAAAATATGTAAAAAGTGAGGGAAAACACATGAGTTATGTGAGTGAGAGGGTGACTCAGTGGCATTGGCAGCAAGTGAGTGAAATAATGAGCGAGTGAGTCAATAAGTTAGAGAGTCAGTAAGAGTGGATGGAGTGAGTGAAAATCGAGACGAATACATTTGAAATAAATTGAAAATGACAATGATTCGCCACCTTTCAACGTGGTCATCTGTCCGCCACCGGCCCGAATAATGGCATCCGCCGCGCAAATGTCCCACTTTTTGATCGCCGTTAGATGCAGGTACATTTCGGCCGTGCCATTCAGAACCCTGCGATCACAGTGAATTGTTATACAAAAATTTATAGTATCCTGGACCTGTTACGAGGGCAACGCTCGTATGTTGTCCAAATGTCAAGTCATTCACTCACTCACTCACTCACTCACTCACTCACTCACTCACTCACTCACTCACTCACTCACTCACTCACTCACTCACTCACTCACTCACTCACTCACTCACTCAATCACTCACTTGCTCAGTCACTCACTTGCTCACTCACTCACTCACTCACTCACTCACTCACTCACTCACTCACTCACTCACTCACTCACTCACTCACTGGTTCACTCACTCACAACTTTTCTGAGCAACAATAAAGCGCGGACGAGAAAGGGGGGGAGGAAGTGTTATTCCCCCTATTTGGCAGTTTAAAAAAATTGTGCTTGATTTCTGCCGATTCCCTCCCTCCCCTCTGAAAAGATTCCCCTCCCTTTGTGAAGGTTTGGATCGTCCGCTAGTGTGAGGAGACTACTTTCAGAATCAATTGATTAAAGACGCAAATAATGTAATTATCATGTTTTTTCTTGCATAAATGAATATAAGATTGAAAGAAATCCATGGTTACGTTTCTTAAATAGACCGACAAATCAGTCTTCATATATTGACTTCCACTGGCGGACGAGCTAAACCCCCAAAGGGAGGGGAATTTTGTCAAAGACATTGGCAGTTTTCAGGTCATTTTACCTACACCTTAGGGAACAAATTCAACTTTTAAATGACAAAGAGGGAGGAATTCCACTTTTCCCACCCTTTCTCGTCCGCTAGTGTTGACTTCCTAACCTCAACGATTTATATCCCGACCCACCAGCTGGCTCCACCGTGTAATCCTCGCCGAACGCGGATTTGGCAAGTTCACCTGAAAAAAGGACACGGACTACGTACTCCCAATCATGGATTGACATAAAAAATAAGCCCGTTTTTATATATTTATTTATTTTTAAAGGAAGAAAATTATTCCCCAAAACGAACACCCAACCCAACGCAATCCATCATAACCATCACCACGCACCCCACAATACCAAATGTACAACAGTTCCAGCAGTCAAGAAGACTTTAATTGATAACACAGTTCATGATACATTGTTTGTGCCTGAAAATGCCCATGATTTTTTACAAAAAATATAAATAAAAAATTTTTAAAATAAATGAAAACCGTTTTTTTTAAATACTTAAGCCAATTCATGCTTCCAATACACTGAAGTTCCGAAATAAATCTCAACTTTGCAATTTGACTGTGACGGCACCCTGAGAACATACAGGCAAAGAACTTGGATAATTTTAGTGAAAAAAATAGCTAGCTTTTGCACGAACCGACTTGGCCGGCATGCGACCGACTGACGACGATGGTTTTGTTGCCGTTGGCCTTGGGTATGTCGCCGAATGACGTGTACACCCGATGGCCCACCAGGCCCCACACTGAAATCAATTACTGATTCATCAAAACACAATATTCTTATTTTTCACTCTTATCCCTCTCAAATTAAATAAAAAAATTCTCATTCAATTTCTTATTACTCTAAATTAAATCATTCTTTCTTATTTTCTTTCCCTGCATACTAAACGGCCAAGTTGTTAGCCATTTTGTGTGCCCTTTCATTTCGTCTAATTTACGGAATAAAAATGACTTCACTTGACTTGAAATACGGTAAAACGGCAATCCATCAGTTTGATCATTCAAGACAACAATGAGTAAGTCAGTCATCATGTTCACAGCTTTTTTTCGATCAATTGGCGGAATGGATACATGTGAGCACACAATTAATTGCGATGAGTACATGCAATCGGCGATTAGATAGAAGTACAGCTAAATTTGGATTCAGATAAGCAATCAGTGAAGATTTAACTAGTTAACTATTGAGTCAGACTGCCATTCAGGCGAGATTGTACCAACCGATTTGTTTCGAAAACGGTCGATAAATGATGCCGAATTTCGGTCGGCCGTGCACGGCGACACAAATCATCACCGTAACGTATTGAAGGAGGTCCTCTGAAAGATAAATTTGTGTCAGTGATTGATAACCTGCCCGTTCGGATTCCGGAAGGTATAACAATAAGGAATGTATTGAGACCCCAGTGAATAGTTAACATGTACTTTGTATTGAAATACCAGCGCTAGCGGACGAAAAAGGGAGAGGAAAGTGGATGGAGTTCCCCCTGTTTGATGACTTTAAAAGCTTGTTTCCTATGGTGCAGGTAACATGATCTAAAAACTGCGAATTCCCCCCTCTTTGGCTAAATTTCCCACCATTTGGAGGTGGGGCTCGTCCGCCAGTGAATAGTTAACACGTAATTCTGTTTTGAGATACTAGTGAATAGTTAACACCGGGAAACCCCTGCTGTCAATGATGATCCTGCTATTAAATAGCGCAATGCATCGCAATGAGTGTTCTGTGTTCTAACCTTTTACTTTAATCCCAGATAGGTCTTTACTTGACATCCAATAACTACCTAGAGTAAATATATGATCTATCAACATCTGCCACGTGAAAGAAAAACATATTATATTCGCTGGACA
The DNA here is from genome assembly GCA_964036265.1 of Daptonema setosum. Lineage (NCBI taxonomy): Eukaryota > Metazoa > Nematoda > Chromadorea > Monhysterida > Xyalidae > Daptonema > Daptonema setosum. The sequence goes on from OZ038443.1 coordinate 29,141,886, forward strand.
TTTATATATCCTATGTGTGCAATAAATCTATTAGCCATGCAAAAATTAAAACTACTAGATATTTATATGAAAATAGCCACGACAGCTGCGTGATTATATACACAACAGAAATACAAGCTCTCGAACAATAAATCTGACCTCTTAAAAGGGATCAATGTTTCCCGTCCAGTAAATAACCTATGGTTTGTCCTGAAAGTAAAAAGGCTACCACTATCATAATACATTGTTTCCACTTACAGCCTTTTTATATTTAACTGTTTTCTTTAACTACCAGCTTAGATTGCTATAAAAGAGCAATAGGAAAGCGGAAAACGGCTGAAAAAAAACTTGTCAAGATATCGAAATTTTTACAAAACGCCTATTCCTTTCAATTGGACTCTGAAAGTACGCTTACATTGAATCGAACTCGAACTCGGAGCATCCGTTCCAGAGTCTAACGATTGTCCAACTACGCTTCGTCCACGACGAAACCCAACCGGTATATTCCTGGGTAGCATCCAACGGATCCACCCATACCACGGCGTCATGCAAGGCCACTCGTTCCGATGGAATATCAGCCAGAACATCCTTAGACGCCAGCCAGAGATCGTATTTGGCCGTTTTATACGGTTCAATATCGGCCAATTTCATCTTCTCCTTCTCTTCAGAAACGGTCTGCAAACAAAATACAATTAGAAGAGAAAACAAAATTTTCCAAGCATTTCTGTTAATCAGTTTATCGATATGAGGGTAATGGAGAGTAAAGAAAGATTAGAAATAACGAGTACCCCAATTCATCAGTTTTCTATTTTCCAGTTGGTCTTAGAAGTTATTCGAGAACCAATAAGTGTTAGATTTCCAGTTAATAAATCAGTGTGTCAAGTTCAATCCGATGCGACAAAATGTGGAACATTTTTAGAAATGTTTAATTTCAATCTCCTAATGATTTCAGAAGATAATGCTAAATTAAGAAAACCGACCGTAATTCCAGGGAACTTCATCAGTAGTTCCATAATGATGGCATTGGAAACGAGGTCGGCCTTGGTGACGAATTCTTTGGCACCTACAAGAGCAAATTATACACCAATGTCAATTCTTTGTTTCCAAAATGAACTCATGATTACCAAAAATATATAAAAAATAAGATAAAAATGCGGCCAAAAAAATAAAATAAATTTTTTTTGGTAACCATGAGTCAACTTGGAATGTTTCCGATAGGCATGTAAAGACCATAACAAATATATTAATAGAGTAGGGCCCTCACGAAAGAATCAGTAGCAAATACAATTTCGAGTGAAAAATGAATTATATAAAACGAGTTTCACTTTTGATAGCAATCAAACTAAGGGGAACTTCAGCAACTTCTGTTGATAGCTAACAACGATTGCAATTGTACATTATACAGTAAGTATATCAATCAAACAGTACAGCACGTAGTGACCGCTGACATGGACATTCTACAGAACAATAAGATGCAATCATTGATGGAATACGGTACCAATTATCGTATCAATTCAGATGGCGTTACTAACAATGAACTTCAAGATATCAAAACGGTGATCGAAGAAACTTGTCGAAAAATCGCGAAACGTAACAAAGTTCGAAATATAGAAGAAGTGGTTAACACTTATTGCAACAAAGTTTCGAAATTCGTCAACACCAAAATGTCTGCTATTGAGCGCCCCAGATATGAAGGTACAATAAGAAGCGTACGCACCAGCAAAGTATTTGACCATATGATTTGTACGTCCGTTGATAAAGCTGCTAACAATTTCGCTTTCACTTGCAAAAAATATTACATACGCTGCATTCTCAATGAAATGGGAATCGCTCTAGATGGCTCAGTAAATCCGGCAACAGCCACGTACGAAGTATACAATCGTAATGAAGCGGATGTTATATCTAGCCACTCACAATACATAAAGAAGATGATGGAGTTCGATATAAGCGCACAGAACATGAGCATACCTGTTTTGTATGCCATACCTAAACTTCATAAAAATCCTGTGAAATTCCGATACATCGCTGGAGCAGCTTCTTCTAGCGCTAAACCTGTAGCATTAATGTTACACTCAATACTTAAGCACATGAAAAATCATTTTATTCACTACTGCCAAACAGCTGAGCGAAGAAGTGGTTATAAGCTATACTTTTCGATTGATAACAGCGTTGCGGTAATCAATTACTTCAACAAATTCAATGTCGTTATCGATAGCATTGCTACATTCGATTTCAGTACACTGTACACAAAACTGAACCATACATGTATTAAGAGTAGCATGACAGAGTTTACCAAACTACTGTTTAATAACCATGGCAAACAATACATAAGCGTTCCGAAATCACAATACGGTAAACCATTTTACACTAATGAAACAAAGAACGACACAAATCGTTTATTATTTACACAGACTCAAGTTATCAACATGATATGTTTTATCATAGATGAAAGCTATGTACGCATCGGTGATCAAGTGTACAGACAGAAGGCTGGTATACCGATGGGCGGTAATGCTAGTCCTATGATTGCAGATATCACACTTTCTTGGCTCGAATTTCAATACATGAAAAAACACAAACCATGGAATAAAGAACAGTTCATTACTAGATATATTGATGACATTTTGTCTATTAACGTGGACTTTGAATCTCATGTGCAACTAATGTACCCACCAGAACTAGAACTCAACAAAGAATCTCCAAATAACAATGAAATCAGTTATCTCGATATAACGTTCAATACTGCTGAATCTAGTACCAAAATTTACAATAAAACTGATGTTTTTGATTTCGATGTCAATCGTGCATTTCACAATGATAGCTGCGTTCATCCTAAGCTCATCAACGGTGTTATTATAGGCCAGTTACTCCGATTCAGTCGTATTTCTAGCACTCTTCCTGATTTTAAATTAACGTTGCAAAAATATACCGATCAGTTGAAAACCAAAGGCCATAATCCACATGACATCATTAACTCACTCTGCACGTTTTGTAGTAGATACAACAATAAATTATGGAAATTCGGACTTTTGGATCATAAATCGGTGGTTCAGAAAATTCTTACACCAATCAGTGTCAATCTAACTGGCAACCTATTCTAATAATATCGATCTTTTATGTTAACTAGTCAACAGTCGACCGCACAAGTTGTCCACACTGCTGCACTAGCATAGTACTCTACATTATATAGATACACGCAAACATCTTCTTTAGTTATGCTTTTTAGCTGAATTCTACATACACATTAGATTTCGCACATAATTTTGTTTTTGAAATATTTTGTTTTTTACTTTGTTTTTCTCTTTTATTCTGTATGATTGGAATGATTGGAATTAAAAGTGTAGATTAGTCGATGGCAAGGTAGACTTCTGACGATGACGGAGCCTTGCCATCGGAACATTGGGTCAAGCCCTTTAATTCCGTCGAAACCCAATGTTCCTTACCTCCTATCCTACTGTTTCAAATTGTATGATTGTATAGACTTCTTTTATTTGGTGCGGTTCCATCAAATTTTCCGTGTGTATCTGACGAACCTTCATTGGTTTTACCCTTGACTTTGGCTTGGAGTTTCTCTTTGTGGATTTTTCGAACGGCCACACCACCCGATTCCACGGCCAGGACACAGTAGTTGATCAGTTCCTGAAGTTCAAGAACCTTAATCATTATCATCGTCTTCTAGCGTCAAGTCACGTACAGTATAGTGAGTGAGTGGGTCAGTGAGTGGGTGATTGAGTGAGTGGGAGTGAGTGAGTGAGTGACGGAGTGAGTGAGGGAGTTTGTGAGTGAGGGAGTGAGTGAGTTGGTGAGTGTTATGTGTGCATAAGTTAAGCTTGATAAAGAGAGAGTTGCGATATTATAAGGGTACCGTTAAAAGTTGAAACCAATTTCGGGTAATTAATACAGTAAGTACATAAGTTAGCTACATTATGCCGTTATAAGCATTGCTATGAAACAAATTTCGGCGAATTTAACATGATTTTTCTGTTTATTCATGTTAAATTCATGTCTTGTTAGTTCACAATTCTACTTTCACGAGTTCAAATTTCACGTTTGAAGACAAGCAACTGATAAAATTGCACAGCACCTTCCCGATTCAGTAAAACATCGGTATTAATCAATCTTATTTAAAAATAATCTTTCTTCAAAAAAGTTATTTCCAACAACTGACGGACGAGCCAAACCTCCAAAGGGAAGGGAATTTTGTCAAAGAGAGGAGTTCGCAGTTTTCAGCCCATTTACCTACACATTAGGGAACAAATTCTACTTTTTGAAACTGCCAAAAAGGGGGAATTCCTCTTTCCCCACCCCTTCTCGTCCGCTAGTGTTTCCCAACCTTCAAATCGACACTCAGGTCCATCGGTATCGTATTGATATCCGAGTTGGGTCCGAACAGAATGTAGAAGAGATACAGGAAGAAAAGGGCGAGGAACGCGGCCAGCACATTGCGGTAGTTCGGCTGCAGCTGCATCATCCCAAATCTGGAAAACATGGGAAAAATTTTCAATCTGGCGGACGATCTAATCCTCCAAAGGCAGGGGAATTTCATCAGAGAGAAGGAATTGGCAGTTCTGACGCTGAGGCCATTTTACCAACACCTTAGGAAAAAACTGCACTTTTTCAACTTGCCAAAGGTAGGGGAATTCCACTTTTCCCTCCCCTACTCGTCCGCTAGTGTGCTGGGTTGAAATCGATGGAGTCGGTAATCCGCTCATCCATCATCTGTTATTGTCTGATAGAGGCGCTGGCGGACGAGCTAATCCTCCAAAGGGAGGTGGATTTCATCAAAGAGGGGGAATCGGCAGTTCAGGTCATTTTACATACACCTTATGGAGCAAATTACACTTTTTGAAACATTCAATGAGGGGGAATTCCACTTTTCCTTCCCCTTCTGCTCCGCTACTGCTTCATCTCTACCTTGCAAAACGCCAACGACCACAACAACCACCTCCGCCATACAGAACATTCCATAAGCCCATCAAGTTATCAAAAATTTCCATTTCTTTTAAAATTCCTAGATTTGTTACATTTTCACATTACATCATACTTCATAGAAGGTAAGGGCAGACCATAGCACATCGTCATACCCGGGTAGATTCAGTGAAGTACGGCTACTGGCAGACGAGAAGGGGTGGGAAAAGTGGAATTCCCCACCTCTGTGGCGTTTTCAAAATACAGAAATTGTTCTCCAGAAGTAGATAACATGGCCCGGAAACTTCTGATTCCCCTTTTTTGACGAAATTCCCCACCCTTTGGGAATTTAGCTCGTCCGCCAATGAGCTCATACACTAGCAAAACCACTGTCCATCTTTTCATAGCATTCATAATTGACCAGGTGACTAAATTTGAATGCGCGCCATTTTTTTCGATTTATGAACGTTTTGTATAAATATCAGTAATTTTTTCATAGATAAACGATGAAATATTGTGGAAATTTCTGTGTATGAAAAAAAAGAAGTTATTTTATAAAGCTCGTAAGTTTTTTGCAAGCAAACATATTGCTCAAAACGTCTGATAATGAAACATCACTACTATCCTTAACTCACCTCGGTTGACACCATGGTTTAACACAGTATAGCATGGGTGTGATGATGAATGGTGTGCGTGTGTTGATAACACTGATTGTCTGATGTTTCATCATCAGACGTTTTGGGCCATTTTTTTCTTGCAGAAGCAACATACGGGCTTGCAATGACAAATGACGCACACTTCAAATTCAGTCGCCTGGTCAACAGTGAATGCTACAAAGTAAATATTTACCAAACCTCCATGCACTGATATATCAAGTTTTATTATTCCTGTGGTAATATTCGTTTGTCTCTTCAATATAACTTTCTTACGTCTAGTCTAATCAATATATAACAATATAAATAAATTGTGCGATAATAAAGTGTAAGTGGTGGTGTAATTACGTTGAGTCCAATTCGGTCAATAGCGTAAGATACGACAAATTTTTCACAAACAAGTCACAAAGTAGCTGGCCTTCAGATCCAGTTTTCATTAAAACATAATTTTCATGTAAAGTAAAGGTTTTTTATACCTATCAGATTTCAGAAGAGTATTTTACTCTAAGTCGACAAATCAATGATAAAATCTACATTAAACGCCATCGACCAAATAGCACTCGAAAACTCACGCAATATAATATATTTATACATACTCACACTCACGAATACTGCGTAATATATCACGACAAAATAAATATTTTTTTATGAACGAATTCTGAGTAAGTTAATGAATCATAAACCACTAACTTCACATTGTGAAGTTCTCAAATTTTGGAGAATTGTTATTGAAACTATTTTCATATCCAAGAATACGTAGAAAAATATACACAGAAAAAACGAAAATCAATTTTTTCTAGTTTCAATAACGTCCACAGTCCACAGTATACGTCAACACTACATATTTCTTGAAAACAATACAAATATAGCAAAATAAATGAAATTGATTAACGTAACGTAAGAATCGATATTTGTATATTTTTTTGAGTACACATCACAGATGAATAAGAATATTTTTTCATTTGTTCAATATTTTCGTTTGCTGTAAAAACTCAACCAAGATGATTTTTCGAGCAAACTTATAATTTGGTAAAGCTTCGTGTCAAGCAAAGGAAAAAAGCAACAATATTTTGTGTATTGATAAATGAATATTATGCTTTATTTTATACAACCGAGCAGACCAATGATTGTCACATTTGAACGTAGAAGTAAAATAAAAATCTTGCGAACACCAAAAACTGAACTATCATCACAATTAAGCAAGCTAATAATATCAGTTAACTATTTTGAGTATATAGTTTTGAACCAAATAATATAAATCAATTATGGTATCAAAGGTCAAAAGTCTGTATATCTGTTTTGGACAGAAAAATATACAAATATGAAAACAAGATAAAGGTCCAACTAAATACCAAGAGGACAAATATATAATTGTCTAAATATTAATAGTTTAATATAAGTATTGTTTGACGCGTTGAGTAGATGAATGTAAATAAGAAGTAAAATAATAAATAGGTGAAAGTGACTGTGTAGTGATATATTTTCTTTTCAATTCAACACAATACAACTAAGCAAAGTGGAAGGGATACAACTGCACCAGAAAAAAACTATAATCGTGTTGTATTTTTATATTTATAGTTGATATTTATATCTTTAAAGAACTAAATCCTTGTGTCAGATGCAGTTATGCTGGGGCTCAATTCAGGTGGGGGCATTGATTCTACTGTTGTTATAAATTGAGCACCAAAAGAAAAACACTCAGAAAAACGTGCAAATCCGGGAAATATCTACAACAGTCGTTTATGACACAACAGCCAACTAGACATAAAGCGATGCGATGTCGGTGAGTGAGTAGAATTCGAAGAGAATCCAAATTTTGGCGAAATACTCAATTCAAATTCGGGATTCTGGAACACTGGCGGACGAGCTAATCCTCCAAAGGAAGGGGAATCTATCCAAAGAGGGGGGAATCGGTAATTATTAGACCATTTTAGCTAAACTTTACGAAACCAACTTCAATTTTTTAAAAGGCCAAAGAGGGGGGAATTCCATTTTCCCTCTTCCCTCACCTTCTCGTCCGCTGGTGTTCTGGAACATGCTTGGAAATTGAAATTCCATGGGAAAAATGTGCCCTAATAAGTTGAAAAAATAAAGTGTCTGAATCTATCACTTGTTAAATTGTCAATTTATAAATTTACTTTTTTTCCAAAAATTGCGATTTTCATTAGGATTGCACACTGCCGCCGTTATATGAATGATGACCGTTGACTATGGGCGCTCTAGACTGAGAGGCGGAGTTTCCCATCGTTGATGACGGATTATCCGCTGAGGAGTAGGATTGGGCATGACTGTTGGAGTTGCGGAAGTGGACCTGCAAACATGATAATGATATAAACAATTAATTAATTAATTAGTAAGATGAAAATAAATCTTAACCCCTATTAAATCTGTAGATTTCAATAACCAAATGAAACTTGAAACTTGATTAAAAAAAAACAAAAACTTGACGATAAGGGATTTTAAAAATCAAAAGGCCAGTGTCTCGGAAAAAGTTTCACAGGAAAATAAAGAACGCAGCAAGCGTATACCCTGAACTGAAACGGCACCGAATAAAATTGTTATTTTCAAATCTCGATCTTAATACATTACAGATCAATAAGTGAACAAGACTACAGATTCAAAGATTACAGTATTTCAGAAAACAACAACAAAGAAGATTGGCACAAAATGAGGAATCGGCCAGATCAAAACTCCTCACCTGATACCCGATTCTAGGACTGGAACCGTTCCTGCGATGGCCTGACTCGTTCGAATCGGGTGGCAGCGGTGTGAATTCGAGATCGGCATACCCACCGTTGGTGTACGAAGCGAGGGACGACTGACGCATCGGACCGTGATTAGACATGGCACATAACACGTCCGGTTGGGTGACACTGCAAATTATCAAGATGCATTTAAAAAAAATTATGCGATTTGTTTCTTAGGAAATATGTTTGCACTTTGTTTTTTACAACTAGCAACCGTAAATTCGGTTGGGCGACGACACTAGCGGACGAGAAGGGGTGGGAAAAGTGGAATTGCCCCCTCTTTGGCATTTTCAAAAAGTAGAATTTGTTCTCTAAGGTGTAGGTAAAATGACCTGAAAACTGCCAATTCCCCCCTCTTTGAAGAAATTTCCTTCCCTTTGGAGGTTTGGCTCGTCCGCCGCTGGGTGACGACACTAGATATTGTTAAATGAAATGTAATGTAATTATTTACAGAATCGAATCCACATTTTCTGAACAACACGTCCGGGTGAGTGGGGTAACATTGAAGAGAGATTAGTAAAAAAGCATGATCTGATAATAGCATATTGGCAAACACCATTTTAAAGATTCTATTGTTTGAAACTCATTTAAAATGTTAGATCGCAAATCACAAGCTTTTCAAGAAAAATAATATAATACTAGTCCAATGTAAAAAAAAAATTTCGGCAATTATGCGCGCGTTTGGGTTTCAGAATTTTTTTTACTTTATTCCATTGATTGAAGATGTTTTCACACAATTATCGATCGATCAGATCAGAACACTATACTACAACAACCCAAACCCTCCGAACTAACACAGACTGTTTGCCAATTTTGCGCATCTGTTTTTTGGTTGACTTGAGATTCTGATCGATTCGACTGAAGATGTCATCGTAGCCCTCGGAGTGCATGTTGGCCGAGATGTAGTTGGGATTCTCCCGCGTTAATGAGGACGTGGACGGGGTGGGTGAGGCGGTGGCCACCTCGCGTTGCATGCTCGTGAAGGAGAGCTCGGAGCGACTGCCGTGGAGTGGAGTGAGCGATACGTCGTTGTGCGAGACGATGCCTGGAATGAGGGAGTGAGTGCATGGTTACCAAAAAACTAATGTCAGCCTAATTTTTAAAAAATTTTGAGCTCCGAAATTGTCGAAAATACCTTAAAACTGAAAAAAGTTCGAAAAAAATGTATGGCATTATGACAGGCGAAAAGAGTCGTAATATCATTTTGACAATGGTGACAAATTTTAACTGAAATTTTAGCCGTTATATGTTGATATGTCGTCATTTTAGCGCCTAACTGACACTCTGGGGAACCCAGAAACACGTTTTTCAACATTATATCCGTTAATACTTTTTTCATTGGAAGAGTAGAGTGTTTCCTAAGCCTAAGGTGTGGGTGAAATGTCCTCAACATTGATTGATATTTCCCACCTTTTGAGAAAATCCCTTCACTTGCTTCCACCGCCAGTTACTAACCCGAATCAGTTGATATCGACGTCGACATCTCATTGGTCGGCGATAACGTTTTGCTGCCCCGCTTTATCGACGTTGGCCGGTAGACCGTGTCCAGTGGTAAACCGACATTCTCATCGCCCATCACCGGAATGAATAACGTCCGTTTCAGGAACATCGATTCGGTTGAGAATAAACGGTTGATGCGCTTGATTTCCGTCATCTGCAATGAGGAAAAATCCTCAGCCTTAATGTGCCCTATCAAGTCCTGTGATTGACGATAACTTTGATTTGATTCCAACAAAATTGTTTTTTTTTATTTACTCACTTGAACAGTATTCGACACACTATCTATCGAGAGAGATGTTATATTGTGTAATCGATCGAGCTATTTATCTGCAGCAGTTGATAAATATGGCAAAAATTTCAAAGAAAAACTGGGACAAATTGCTTGAACATTTAACCAGACGGTCAGGGTCAACTGCCTGATTAGCGGATAAACTTTCTAATTTCACTTATAATCATGACTTGGCTCCCGTATTCTATAAATAAGTACATTAAAATGAATAGGTCAACCAACCGAACTATCGTACTTCAATGCGAGGCCCTGCAGCGTATCGGTGGTCTGAACCTCGTGCTCAAGTACTCGGTTGAACTTGGATTTGCCCATGCCGACGCCACTGAGCGTGCCGTACCTGCAAATGAATCAAGTTGGTATTATGGGCAAACAAACGAAAATTACACAATTTGTCACAAGGCGGATTGTATCAATTGGGTAATCACAAATTACGTTGTACCAGGTTAAATGATGTATTTTTTCACCAGTACGTTCGACCGCAACAAGACTACTTGCCGAAGTTCGAACCCGGAACCCTGCGATACGAATTCTAGCCCTTACTCAACAAAGCTAGGCGGCTATACTTAGTTTACTGTAATTGTCCGCAGCAAAAACTGACACTTTTTGCGACCTTTTCACCTCGCAAAAATACCTTCTTTCTCCACTGTTACCCAATCCAACCAATTAAGCAATGAGATCAAATTCGACAGAGAAAACATGAAATAAACTAGTTTCAAGTATCCATTTTCATCCTAGTTTCCCTAATCGAAGCGAGAAACTCGAAGTCAGAGAGTTCAGTGATAACGGTCATTCAATGCAATAAATCTAAGCCTACCAACGCTCGCATCTTAGTCTCCTGTGGCTGACTGTGCACCTTCATCGTTTCGAACGTACTTTTGAGCATACAATCACCGTTTTATAAAACTTTCCCATTCCCTAACCAAGTAAATCGTTCAATTTGTGAAAATCGGCATCTTTTATTCGAAAAAATCTGGGAATCGGCATCTTTTAATGCCATAAATCGAAACTACCAACGCGCGCATCTCGGTCTCCTGTGGCTGGCTGTGCACCTTCATCGTGTCGAAGGGACTTTTGAGTTTCATTGACGACGGGTACAGAGAAGCAGCTCACTGCTAATCCGGTTAAATGACTGAGTTTATTTGATTGGAGATTTAACTAAATGGTTGAAAAAAAAGTTATGACAAGGATTTTAGAGAGGAAACAAAGATTAGCCTCAGCCTACAACGATGACATGAAACTAAAAGACAGATATTCGAAGGCAATATAAGAGGGGAGGGAGAAATGAAATTCGGCATAAGACGTCTAATGTAATGAACCAAGTAGCTGAACATTTCACACTTCACAAATTACCAGAATAGAAAGTAAGAAAATGAAAATGAGACTGGTAGAAATCATATGTTAACTTGATTTTAATGTGAAAACTATTTAGTTACTTTAATGAAGTAGCACCATACTAAAAATGATCATATTCAAGACCTTGCGAAGACAATAACCGCATAAGTGACTGGTAGTCACTTTTAATAGTCTTCCGTAGTCATAGTCAATAAATAGCATTATACAAATGTTAAAATACTACAGAAAAAAACGATCAAGATTTATCACGATAACCAATAACCGCCGATCAATCAAACATAATCTATAATCTGGTTAGACAGTTATTACCGGAATATGTCAACAATAACACCGGTTAATTATAGCATGAAGCGTCGAGAATCGAGAAATCATGAATCGAAACATGAATTATCATGTAATCGATGTATTGACAGCACTAGCGGACGAGAAGGGGTGGGAAAAGTAGAATTCCCCCCTCTTTGGCGATTTCAAAAAGTAGAATTTGTTCCCTAAGGTGTAGGTAAACTGACCTTTTACAGCAAATTCCCTCCTCTTTGGATAAATTTCCCTCCCTTTGGAGGTTTTCCTCGTCGACCGGTGATTGACAGGTAGTCTGGTCTGGTAAAAGTATTCGGTTATAGAAAATTATATTGCGATCAATTAGGAGCACCAATCGTAGGTTGTTGTAGGCATTAGCGGACGAGAAGGGGAGGGAAAAGTGGAATTCCCTTCTCTTTGGTGGTTTCTTTCAAAAAGAAGAGTTTTTTCCCCAAGGTGTAGGCAAAATGGCCTAGTTTCTGCCGATTCCACCCTCTTTGACGAAAATCTCCTCCCTTTGGGATTTTAAAGCTCGTCCGCCAGTGGTTGTAAGTTGTCCAAACCATAACGAAAAATTAAATTCATATGCAAAGATTCACGTGTTTTTTTGAATATTATTTCATGTAATTTCAATTGTATTATACTTTCCAGATCGAGATTGACAACACAACAACAGTATAATAACGAGCCACTGGCGAACGAGAAGGGGTGGGAAAAGTGGAATTCCCCCTCTTTGGCGCTTTCAAAAAGTGGAATTTGTTTCCTAAGGTGTAGGTTAAATGACGACTGACGTAAAAACTGCCGATTCCCCCTCTTGGCAGAAATTCCCCTCCCTTTGGGTATTTGGCTCAACCGCCAGTGTGACGAGCAATAATCTCATTTACATCCACATTCAAATCGGCAAGCTACCCTTTCGCAGCCGGCTAGATTCAGTGCCCTTTCGCAGATGACTAACGCGACTTGCGGACGAGCTAAAACTTCAAAGGGAGGGGAATTTCATCGAAGAGAAGGGGAATTGACAGATTTGAGCCATTTTACCTACACCTTAAGGAACAAAGTTTATTTTTAGAAAACGCAAAAGAGGGGGGAATTCCACTTTTCCCACCTCTACTCGTCCGCCAGAGGTAGTGCTAACATACATTTCCGCGTTGTACACTTGCATGAACTGACTGATATAGCCGTCCAGAGTTTTGTATTAAAATCAGAAAAATGAAGGTTTTCTTGCGCCTTTCAAATTAATAACTACACAAATTAATATAAGTTCATGACAATCACGAAAGTTTGTCCCATTACCAGTCAAATATAAGTGGCAAATTACCAGTAACTAGTCAATAAATGGTTTTCTCTCAAAAGTTAAAGACAAATTAAACAGCGTATTTCAAGATGTTACAGTCTGAAGCAACTAGAAAATTTCGCAATTATTTATCGAAAATATTCATAACACGCCTCACAAAGGTACGTACTTGAAGACACTGGCGGGCGAGATAAATCCCCAAATGGAGGGTAATTTCTACAAAGAGGGGAAGTGGCAAAAATAAGGCTATTTTACCCACACCTTGCGGAATAAACTCAACTTTTTGAAACCGCCAAAGAGGGGGGAATTCCACTTTTCCCTCCCCTTCTCGTCCGCTAGTGCTTAAGATAACAAAACACCCACACACACACTACAACAGGTGGGGTCACTAGCGGACGAGAAGGGGTGGGAAAAGTGGAATTCCCCCCTTTTTGGCGCTTTGAAAAAGGAGAGTTTTTTCGTTAAGGTGTAGGTAAAATGCCCTAATTCTTGCTAATTCCCCCCTCTTTGGAAAAATTCCCCTCCTTTTGGATGTTTGGCTCGTCCGCCAGTGGGTGGGGTGGAGCAGAAATGTGAAAACCAGAAGGTCTACCAGGAAAGTTTTCACATTTCAAACCCGACCAAATGGTGGACGGACGGAGATGTGGAAACAAAGAAAAAAACTACAAAAAACTGTAACAACAGAATATTTGGCATCACCAGTTTACACACAAACCGAGACTCGAATCGAACCTTTCGTTAGAAAATTAGTTTGAATGTTTTACTATAACAACAGATTTGAGCAAAATATTCGAAACACTAGTAAGACGCCTCTGAACTGGATAACTGAACGAAAACACCAGAATTTGGAAAGAAAAACACAAACACCAGAATGTGGAAACGAAAACACAGACACCAGACTTTGGAAACGGGAACACAAACACCAGAACTAAAAAAAGGATAACACAAACACCAGAATTTGAAAACGGGAACACAAACACCAGAGTTAAAAATAGATACACAAACACCAGAACATGGAAACGAAAACACAAACACCAGATTGTGGAAACTGTCAACAACTATGACAACGAGAAATTGGCGCTCAGCTCACCATTTTATGTACAAACAGACAATCGAATCGATTCAACCACGTGTCCATTCTGACAAGACAACCAACAACATTGAACAGTTCGGAGAAACTACAACACGCTTATTCACTGGCGGACGAGCTAATTTCCTAAAGGGAGGGGAATTTTGTCAAAGAGGGGGAAATCGGCAGTTTTCAGACCATTTTACCTACATCTTAGGGAAGAAATTATACTTTTTGTAAACACCAAAGAGGGGGGAATTCCACTTTTCCCTCCCCTACTCGTCCGCTAGTGCGCTTATTCACCGAACTGCTTGTCTGATTCACTGGCGGACGAGCCACAAACCACCAAGGGAGGGGAATCTTCACAAAGAGGGGGGAATTTTCAGAAATCAGGCCATATTACCTACACCTTAGGGAACAAATTCTACTTTTTGAAACTGCCAAAGAGGGGGAATCCCACTTTTCCCACCCCTTGTCGTCCGCTAGTGGTCTGATTCTGGTTGTTTTGTAGTGTAAACTGGTTGCTATTTCGGTTACACTGAATGAAACGGGAAAAACATCGAGAAGGAAACAGTAAAGAGAAACTCCTCGTCTTTTGGTGATTTCGAAATGTCGAATTGTTCTTGAAATCAAGGGTGAATTGATAAGTGTCAAACCCACTCACTAGCGGATTATCCTCTCGCATGAATATAGAACTGCAACTGCTTGTCTGATCCCCGTTATGTTGTAGTGTAAACTGGTTGCTATTGCGGTTACACTGAATGAAACGGGAAAAACATCGAGAAGGAAACAGTAAAGGGAAACTCCTCTTCTATTGGTGATTTCAAAACGTCGTATCGTATTGTTTCTGAAACGAAAGTAACGGTGAAATGAAAACTGCTAATCTCCACTCGTTGTATGAAATTACAGCCTTTTCATTGAAATGCTTGTCCGATTCCCGTTATGTTGTAGTGTAAACTGGTTGCTTTTGCGGTTACACAGTGAATAAAATAGTAAGAGAAACGAAAAGAGAAGAAAAGCAATCGCACCACAGTCTCAATGAAGGAACAACCATAGCCTATGCAATGCTTTTTTGGTACTCCGTTTTTGTAAGCTCAAAAGCGTAAAAACTTTTTATAAACGTCTTTGAAACAACAAACGAACGTTGATAAATGATAAATAAATGTTGATATTAACTCTGACCAACCACACTATAGCGTTGATGTGGTGGTGATGCAACGCAGATTTACTTAGGTTTACAACCGAACCGCTATATTTTTAAGGTCAATATGGAATGGAGAATATACACTGGAAGGAATGCACTAGACAGGGGTTACCTAGATGATATACACTGTATGTGTCCATATTCACTGATATCATATACTAGAGATAACAGTTGTAATCTCTCCATCTGATGAAGATTGAAGGTTGTCCGTTGCTGCCTGTTAATGTAAACAGACCAAGCCGAAGCAAATGACAAACGGTGAGGAAGTTCCCCAAATACGGGGGATGCGGAAATACTTTGCAACCTTGCAAAAAGGCGTTCAATGTTTTTTGAAAAAAAAAGTATTAACCAGCGCAGCGCAGTGTCAAACCGTAGCTAATACAGTAAAATATTATAAGACAAAGATTATACTTTGTTTGACGTCAATGCAGCAGCTAACGTTCAACACAACAACGACTGATATATATTTATTTATTAATCGTTTTACTGTATAGACGTTGAAATGATTAACAATCCCAAAAAATTTTATAAATCACATTACATATATTTAGATACATACTTTGTTCACACGTCAATTTAATCCCATTTTGTTAAAAGTCTGAATAACTTACTACGCACTTATGTACCTAGAAAAATATATATTTCATTTTCGACTATACTGTCTGCGTTGTAGATAAATAATAGAAGTCGCATCTGCACAACTCCACAAAACAAATAAAATTATGTACTGTTATGTCAATAGGGCCATAATAATTATAGTTATATCGAAAAAACTCCGAACAGTCAGACCACACAACAAATAAAATGCTGCGAGAAAAAAAATATAGAAGAGGAATTGCATGAAAAACATGCGAATAAGGTAGCACTAAACTCAGCTGGTGAAAATCGTCTGTATTGAAAACAATAAACCAACGAGAGAGAGCTCAACGCGTATTATAAACCGACAAACATTTGGCGTATTAAAAATGCGCAGCACTGAATTGATGCAAAGGGTGTATAAATAGGTAATCGGGCCGCTAAATGTTGTTCGCAGTTCAACAACCCGAATAAAATTTTATAAAAAATTATAAAAGCAAATAGGGATTAATTTTTGCTGATCTTCACTTCGTCCAAGGCTCATCAAAAAAATTTTAAGTAAAGTAAACTAAATAATAACACAAAAAAATAAACAAACAAGAAAACTGGTTTTACTGGGAAAACAACTAAACGCTCGTCGACTGGCCCCCGCAAACAACACTCTGGTGAGCTAATCTACAAATCATTAAAATTAAACTTTACTACAAAACTTCGCAATTTTCTGTATGCTATATTCCACGGGAATTTTCAGCAAACCCGCAGCGACCCAACACAACACAATCCCGAAATAGAACATACCGAAAAAATAGTTTAGAGATTAATGAACAGACTTAATAACAGATTAACACAAAATTTTGTTATATGAATTTTAAGAACTATAATGTTGTTCATTTCTAGGTGACCCACCTCCCGCGTGTTCTCTTTGTTAACCATACATACGGTACAGTCTATACTACAAAGAGCACGACTCATTTTTTCTAGTTGTGACACCGAAAAGTCAGAAAACGACATTGTCATTCTTTTTCTATCGACTATCTTATTCTTTTTCTGTATCATTTACTTGAATTTTTCTCATTAACTGAAGCCATAAGGCACCCTAACAACACCATATCAGAATGGTGTTTTCGTGGTGGCCAGAAAGTTGAAGAAACTGACGGGAAGTGGCAGAAACCCCAGAACAACGCGTCAGGATGTGTGTCTCAAGGAAGATTTCGAACTTTAAGACCGCCAGTTTCCTAGGCTGGCGCCCAACACACTAGTCTAGACACACTGGCGGACGAGCTAATCCACCAAAGGGAGGGGAATTTCGTCGAAGAGGGGAGAATTGGTAGTTTTCAGGCCGTTTTACCTACACTTTAGGGTACAAACTCTAAGTTTTGAAAACGCCAAAGAGGGTGAATTCCACTTTTCCCTCCCCTTCTCGTCCGCTAGTGACATGCACTCGATCGATGGAGCATTGATGCCCTGCTACTGTGGTATTCAACTTTCCTATCATGACAAAACAACTGAATAAACACGTTTTGATTTTTGAAGAATGATTTTGTCGTCTTTCTAGTCTAATGCGTAGGGCGCCAGCCTTGATCCGGATCCGGAGGGTTTGCTCTGGGGTTTCTGCCATTGCCCGTCAGTTTATTCAACCCTCTGGCCACTACGAAAACACCATTCTGATACGGTATTATTGTGCCTTATGACTTCTTCAGCTAATAAAGAAGTACAAGTAAAAAAACTGTCGACTATATCTCACCTGCGATGCCGCTGCGGTCCGCACAGAAACGTCGTCTCCTCCACGACCGCGCTGCCGCCCGGCTGTACGTCGTCAAAATACGTCGCCATTCACGTCGTCGTGCACGTCACTGATCCGTTTACGTCGCTGATCACGTCACTGATTACGTCGACGTTTCGGTTGGTCGACTGCGTCGTCGTTGGATTCCCAGCGGAATTTCGACGTCGTCATTGATTCACGTCATTGGACGGGTGATTTTCGGACGGACTTTGCTGCTGCTGGAGGTGATGGTGATTTGGGGGTGACTGATTGACTGAAATTAAAGAAAATTGACGAAATAAGGTGGAAATACCGGTTACAAACTACAGCTACAGAATGAATATTACGCTGAATTGAGCTATTGACTGAGTTGGCTGAGGACTGAGTTATCTTTTATGCTTCCATCCAGGAACGGATTTATCCGTTGATTCGATTTCGTATTGAATCTCTCGTATAGTCGTGTAAAATTGTTTTATTAATTATAACTAAACCAGAAGAACAACGCGTACACAATTACACATTTCTCCTGATCTGGCACAGAAAAAATTATGTCAGGAATAAAATGATTGATTAAAAAGGGCGTTTCTGCTCATCGTTAAGAGTGAATAAGACAGCTGACCAGCTAATCGAACGAAAACCGGCAGGTTCAAAACTCGTAAAGATAAAGCCAGTAGATAGTAACAGTGTAAGGAAACAGTTTTATCATCTTATCATACATGTACGAAGTAAATTTTAACGTATGTTTATAACATAGTCATAAAATACAAACGACCTAGAAGATGATAAATGAACAAGAAACAAGACATTCTTTGAATGCATAACTTTAACAGTGGTTAATTTACTTCATTGATCGCGAAGAATCAAGTAAAAATTCCTCGTGACCGTGAAGAAAGCTTCAAAGTTTCACAATTCAGAGCGTGCTGAAAGATTCACAATTTAAATTGAAACATACAAAATGTGAATAAGAATATACACTCCAATTGAATTCTATAGTTTCAAAATCTTAACACAACTTACGAGCTATGACAACTAACAAGTGCATGAAAACTAGCTGGAAGCGAGAATTTCGCCACGCCACTCATATACAGTTGTCTACAACTGATTAATTGATTCAACCAGACCCCGAGTATGTCTGAAACAAACTGACCGTCTGAAGACCAGAATAAATTTGAGTAATCACAAACTTTTTGAACTTTTTTGACCGAATCTAGTTCAATGCTCCTTATTTCAATCAACATCGATTTGAACAATTTTTTTAATTGTAGAAAGATTTTCCAAATTGTTCGTTCTTATCAAATACCGCAACGCGCAACGGAGAGGAAAAACTTAGCCTTAGCGCTATGCGCAATAGCTGTATACTTATTATGATAATTAATCACGTATTTGCATTATCGTAGTAAGCATGTGATTGCTCTATCCAGTAAAAATCCCAACCGAAGTGCGCAAAAATTGACGAAAATTTTATAGATAAAACCCGGGGAAAAATTAAGAAGAAGCAAATTTACACCGGTCAAAGTATGTATCAAGTCAAAGTACACCGCAGCTCAGTGCAGTAACAAAGCAAATATTACCGCCACTAGATGATAAATCGGCGACTTTTATAGGCGTGGCGAAAAGACATCAGCAGATAGTAAGTTGTCCGATGAAATGAAATTTCTATCAGCTAGCATTACTAGCGGACGAGAAGCTGAAGGAGAGTGAATTTTTCCTTTAATTTGGCGGTAAAAAACGTATTAAACTCATGATCGTGTGAGTAAAACTCCCCAAAACTACCGACTCTTTGGAGAAACTCTCCTTCCATTGGATTGGAGAATTGGCTGATCCTCCAATGTCAGCAGATAATGAATTGTCCGGAGAAGTTGTTATCAGCTAACAGTAGCGGACGAGAGAAGAACAAGTGGAATCCTCCCCGGTTTAGACATTTTAATAAATGCAGATTGTTCAGGTGTACGTAAAATGACCGCAAAACTGCCAATTCCCCCTCTTTGACAATACTCCCCCCTCACTTTGGATTTTTGGAAGATCGGCCAGTGGTGGACCGAAATGACAATCGAGATAATTCGGTATTTCTGAATGAATAAAAGTACGTTTTATGAAATTATGATGCTGTGGAATGAACTGGAAGAAGAAAAATTTTATCCATCCGTTGCCGCTGAAATCAAACCGAAGGAGAAAAAGCTGACAAGTGAATAAACATATTACCGCTCACTTTGATTCTTGGAGAACACGCGACAGTCTTAGTTTGAGCAGTGAAAATCGAAGAATTGAGAAATTGTTATTTATATTTAATTATTTTTATGGTTATTTCATGTCCGGGCAACGTGAGCTTAACAACTTTTTGGCGAGTTAAAAGTGTAGTTTTTATTCACGAATGTGGTCTCAAAACTGTTATCTACCTTTTCTTTAGCGAATAACCCCCCCCCCCCCTTGGGGAATGTTCTCATCCGCCAGTGGAGCAAGCCAAGCGCGTGCGTACGTGCAAACGCAATGCACGCAGAACCCGCACTCCATATGCGGATGAGAGAAAAAGAAAACATGCTGTACAAGCGAAAATTTAGATTTTTGAAAAAATGCGATTGACAGTGAAACGAGTTGATTTCTCAGCTTGTCCAGGTGCGAAGTTTCTAAAAAATGCATGCGCCCTCTGGATAATTTTTTACTGGTCAGCGCTCTGCGCTAGCACAGGCATGAAAACTTTTTTTGACCGATAGATGGTAAAGAATGATTCTGAGTGGATTCAGAATGTTTATGAAGAATGTATGAATGAATGAAAAAGAAACATTTTAATGAGTTCCGTTAATTGAAAAGTGTCTTTGCATCGCGAAAAGGCAGGCAACATGAAGGAATTATTAAACG
Organism: Daptonema setosum; assembly: GCA_964036265.1. Taxonomy (NCBI): domain Eukaryota; kingdom Metazoa; phylum Nematoda; class Chromadorea; order Monhysterida; family Xyalidae; genus Daptonema; species Daptonema setosum. The sequence continues at coordinate 29,162,373 of OZ038443.1, forward strand.
GGTAGAAGGATTGAAAAAATTGAATAAAAGATAAAGAACGTAACAAAAAAATAATGGATAACAAATAAAGTACAAACTTATATTTTTATCAGCTCCATGAGAAAATAAATATATTTAGAAAATTATAGTCCATTCAGTTCGGTTCGTTGTTATAAGGATATTGAAAATATGCATGGGAAGAGTTTTACAACATAAGGACAAATTGAGATATTTTCGCACATATGATTTATTGAAAAAAGTTTGACTATCTATTCTAATCACTCACTCACTCACTAACTGACCAACTTACTCACTCACTAACTCATTTACTCACTCACTCTCTCTCACTCACTTACTCAATCATTCTATGACTCACTCAATCATTGACTCACTGACTCACCTATTCACTCACTCACCCCTAACTCACACGCCTATTCATTCACTCACTCACTCACTAACTGACCAACTCACTCACTCACTAATTAACTAACCAACTTACTCACTCACTAACTCATTTATTCACTCACTCTCTCTAACTCACTTACTCAATCGTTCTATGACTCACTCAATCACTGACTCACCTATTCACTCTCTCTTTCACTCACTCACCCCTAACTCACACGCCTGTTCATTCACTCACTCACTCACTCACTAACTGACCAACTCACTCACTAACTGATTAACTAACCAGCTTACTCACTCACTAACTCATTTACTCACTCACTGATTCACTCTCTCTCACTCACTTACTCACTCACTTACTCAATCTATATATGACTCAATCACTGACTCACTGACTCACCTATTCACTCTCTCCTTCACTCACTGACCCCTAACTCACACCCTATTAATTCACTCACTCACTCACTGATCAACTTATTCACTAACTCCCTCACTCACAGACCTATTCATTCTCTCCTTCACTCACTCACCTATTCATTCCTTCACTCACTCACTTACTCGCTCACTCACTCACTCCCTCATTCACTGACCTATTCACTATCTCCTTCACTCACTCATCCCTAACCCACTCACCTGTTCACTCACTCATTCATTCACTCACTCACTCACCTAATCATTCAGTCATTCATTTACTCACTCACATACCAACAGACTTACTCACTAACTCACTCACTACGTGCCTCACTCACTCTTTCTTTCACTCACTCAGTCAATTTTAATCACTCATTCACTTACTTACTCACCTATTCCCTCCCTCACTCACTCACTCACTGACTAGCTCATTCAGTCACCCACTCTTTCATTCACTCATCTACTCAATTACTCACTCTTTTTCTCTTTTAGTCGTTCTCTCGCTTATATATTTACCTACTAACCCAATATTAGAGACATAAATAAAAACTACAGAAAATTCAGGTTACGGTATTTCAAATTAGAAAAAATAAATACCCTATAACGTTTCAGAGGTTCCCCTGTTTACGCCAATTTCTCAACAATATCGGAGAAAGATCTCTTTTTCCATGATCCAAATTTTTTGTACGCATAGAATCATAATTAAAAATGTTAATTTAGACGTTTCTGCCAGAGAAATAATTTTTTTATTAAAAAATTAATTTATTTTCGGAATTTTTTTGCAAGACTTTTTCCCGCACGAAATTTTGCACTGTGCTTCGAATCATTTTTTGAAACATCAAGTTCTAAGCCCCAAATTTTGCACTGTGCCTTAAATCACTTTTTTAAACATTATGTTCTATGTTACAACACTGTGCTTTAAATCACCCATCCTTATCTCAGAACGCCTTCAGTTCGACCTGAAGCTGCGACAATTTTTTCCAATTTTTTTTGTAAACTAAGAGCACTGCATGAATTCGAGTTGACAACCGATGGTTTTACAATGATGAAAAGGAATGATGATTTCATTGATTGGAAATTCAATGATGAAAACAAGCAAAAAAGTCAATGATAAAAATAGAATAAACAAAAAAACATCAATCAGTCAGTTATTATAAAAGTCAGTCAGTGAACAGT
>OZ038443.1:29169725-29172225 GCA_964036265.1 Daptonema setosum
AAACTGCACTCACTTTTTGTTAAAATCTCAAATTCGACTTTTTCATTTCGGATTTTAGAAAAGGCTAAGTTAGGCTATCTTCTTTACTAAGACTGTGTGTCATCTTTGCCACCGAGACAAGTTTGCCACTCTAAATCGAGACAAGTTTGCCACTTTTTGAGGGGGTTTTCAGTGGCAAACTTGTCTCACCCAAAAATGGTAAAATTGTCTCGGTATTTCACGAGACATGTTTGCCACTCAAAATTCAGGAAATGAGTGGCAAACATGTCTCGTGATATACCGAGACAAGTTTGCCACTTTTTGGGTGAGACAAGTTTGCCACTGAAAAACCCCCCAAAAAGTGGCAAACTTGTCTCGATTTAGAGTGGCAAACTTGTCTCGGTGGCAAAGATGACCGATTCCCTTTACTAACGTACAGTCTGTGTTCGGAACTAAGCCTAAGCCGTACAAACAATCAAAGGGTTATTAGCTGTCGTTGGGTCACACGAATTCTGACAAAAAGTGGGTGCAGTTTCCAAATATGCCCCCGGTCCCCCGCCTATGCCAATTTGACACTTACGTGCCTGTACCTTTAATAACTGATCCATTGCGGGGTTCAACAACCCCCCCCCCCACTTTGGTTCATAAAAATTTTCATTACCAGCCCCCACTTGATACGTATGGTCTTCGACACCTGCGGACGAGCTAAACCTCCAAAGGGAATGAATTTCGTCAAACAAAGGGGAATTGGCAGTTTTCAGGCCATTTTACCTACACCTTTGGGAACAAATTCTTCTTTTTGAAAAAACCAAAGAAAGGGGAATTCCATTTCCCTATCCTTCTCGTCCGCTAGTGGTCTACGATCTAACCAATTGGTAATCCCAGGTGAAAGGCCTGTAGAGATTTTAATAACCACTCAATCTGTTGTTATTCGCTGTTACCGTCATGACGATATTGCGGTGTTGGTGAGTTGATGGTATTCACTGAAGGTTGTGATGTACAGTACATTGGTATATTTTGATATGTACAGGGTGGGCCAAAAAAAACGACCAAGCTTTGATCTGATATAGAGGTGGCTGTTTTGATTATTTAAGCTTGTCATTTTCAATTCGTGGTCGTTTTTTTTGGCCCACCCTGTAAATTAGGCACTGGCGGACCAGACCATCCTCCAAAGGGCGGGGAATTTCGTCAAGAGGGGGAATTAGCAGTTTTAGGCCATTTTACCTCAACCTTAAAGAACAAAGTCAACTTTTTGAAAACGCCAAAGAGGGGGGAATTCCACTTTTCCCACCCCCGCTAGTGACAGTAGGTATGGGTTGTTGATATGTATGGGACGTTCTGGACAAAAGGCCTGCTAGGAAATGTTTTTTTCACAGTTAGCTTCAAGTTTACATTATGCATTCTCAATTGTTTAAGAAACTAAACTTTAATTAGAGCACTCAATGAAACCTTTCGATGCATGCATATTATTAACCATAACCAACCCGAGTCCGTTAAATATGTACAACATGTGACTTGTTTTTTTGACGTATTTAGCCAAATGACGTATTTAGCCAAATGACGTATTTATACAAATGACGTATTTATACAAATGAAGTATTTAGCCAAATGACGTATTTTTGACGTGTTTATCCAAATGACGTTTTTGACGTATTTAACCAATGAGATTTGTCAACATCAGAGTCCGCCAAATATGTACAACATGTGACTTGTTTTTTTGACGTATTTATCATTTATTTTCATGCCCACCTCTCACCTTTTTCTCTCTGTTATGGTATGGTCACTGGTGGACGAGCCAAACCTCCAAAGTGAAGGGGAATATTCCCAAAGAGAGTGGGGAATTTGCAAAAATCAAGCGTTTTACCTGACTTTAAAGAACAAACTATATTTTTTGAAACCGCCAACGGAGGGGGAATTCCACTTTTTCTCTCGTCTTCACGTTCGCCGGTGGTGGTCGATGCTGGTAGGAACTGTAGAGGACTAGCTGACGAGGGAAGAACGAAAAAGTGGAATTCCCCCCTCTTTGGCAGTTTTAAAAACTTGATATTATTCCTCAAGGTGTAGGTAAAATAGCCTAATTTCCGTCAAATCCCCCCTCTTTGGATAAATTCCACTCCCTTTGGGAGTTTGGCTCATCGAGTCCGTGTAGTTTCACCCCGGGGAACTTTCACCCCGCGATTTTGAGGTCTTTTCACCCCGCGGGAAAATGGGATTTTTGCGGGGTGAAAAGACACCGCTAAAATTCGAGTTTGACATCCCCGAGAGCGGAGTCTTTTCACCCTGCGTAGTTTACCTACCGTAACCCAATTTCTAGTCCATAGGCTGATCGACCAAGATATGTAGCATTCCCATGATCAGTGAGTGAGTCAGTGGGTCAGTGTCAATTTCAAATTCGATAGTCATTTTATGCATCAAAGTGCAAAACAAACTTTTTTTGCAAACTTTCAATAATGGTTTGATTTACGTGAAAATTGTTTTCCAGACCAAATCGAACCTTCTGATTACGGTAGTGAAGTCCGAA
>OZ038443.1:29177225-29189725 GCA_964036265.1 Daptonema setosum
TTACTTTTGCACGTGTGCAACATGCAACAGGGTGATAAAACAATAAAGTACCATCATGAGTGACTAAATCAAAATGTTGTTGTTGTTGTTGTTGTTGTTGTTGTTGCTTCTGTTCATTATGCCAGATTACCGTGATGATACAAATTGGTCTGCCACATTCTGTTGTTCAGTGACTAAGTCATGAACTAATGCAAATGTTTTTTTAACGCGATAATTGATAGCGTTAATGTAGAATATGTGATAAAGTTTATATGTACGATTACATACTCTGTGATGGCTTTATTCTTACACAAACTCGACACACTGTAAAACTTTTTGTTGTTGTTGTTATTGATGATGTTATTGATGATGATGTTGTTGTTGTTGTTGTTGTTGTTGTTGTTGTTGTTGTTGTTGTTGTTGTTGTTGTTGTTGTTGTTGTTGTTGTTGTTGTTGTTGTTGTTGTTGTTGTTGTTGTTGTTGTTGTTGTTGTTGTTGTTGTTGTTGTTGTTGTTGTTGTTGTTGTTGTTGTTGTTGTTGTTGTTGTTGTTGTTGTTGTTGTTGTTGCAGTTAATGTTGTTGTTGTTGTACCCTCTCCAGACTCACCTCTCAACCCTGTACAGTGACTACGCGTTTATGCGTCGTAGAGTTGTGTTTCGTCGCGTTACAAGAGGCGTGCAGTTGCGTATCTGAGACGCGTGTTATACTGCATGCTGCGTGCATTAATACATGCGCTTCGGTGCATGTCGTGCGTGCGCGCGTCACTGGTCACTACGATCTAAGTGACTGACAATCCTCGCCCGGCGTCTTATTTATATATAACTCAACATTAGGTTCGATTTGATGACAGTCAATTTCTTTTTTTTTGTGTTTTTGGTCAGATTTTCCATATCTTTTATGTAGCTGTAACAAATTGGTCTTGAAAACATGTAGCAAACAAACAACCTCACACTTCTAGAATAACTAACTGGGTGTGGAAATCGTAAATGAATGATTAGTGATATATATATTATTTCAAAAAATCCTAACCATCCACTTAGTCTCTTTTCCGATCATTGTGTGTTTCATCATTGATTGCTTTCCATCATCTTTCGTGTAATTCAATGTACATACATGATTGACGAATAAACAGAAAGTTTCATGCTTTCAAGTGGCTTTGGCAACCTTGAGTCGTGTTTACATGAAGAGTATCGAGGAATATATATCTGCTATCTAGGAAAAAATCTAGAAGTGAGCATGCATTCTCTTTCTTTTCAACGTTCCGACTCTGGTAAGATTTTTTTAGACTTCGGTGGGGTTCGTGCGAAACTTTCAAATAAGTTTTTTCTCTTGTTAACTCGAAAGTTTTTGGCGTGCAGTTGAAAATTCAAATTTGCTTATTTATTGCAAAAATGGGTTTGCAGACACTTTTCTGATAACAAGTTAAGTTGACCAAGCTTTGTGGCATATTTCCAAAACCCAGTAATTTTCCTAGAATTTTTCCCATACACGAAACTTTATGAGGTGGGTGACCATTGAAATACCACCGCTGCGCGGGCCTAACGCGCTTGTCCTCGCTCCCGCTCGGACAAGCCAGCCTTACGATAGGTAATCGGGGGTTAGCGGACAGTAAAACTTCATATGGAATATATTTTTGGTGACAGAAAATTTTGGCGTTTAGTAAAAATTCTAGAAAAATTACTGGGTTTTGTAATTTTGCAGCTTTGTGTCCTACCGCTTACAAAAGTAGCATTTTTAATTGATCGGCGGACGGACACTAGCGGACGAGAAGGGGAGGGAAAAGTGGAATTCCCCCCTCTTTGGCGTTTTCAAAAAATCTAATTTGTTCCCTAAGGTGTAGGTAAAATTGCCTAATTCTGCCGATTCCCCCCTCTTTGACGAGATTCCCCTCCCTTTGGAGGTTTGGCTCGTCCGCCAGTGGGCGGACCGAATTTAAACTCGCGCCCTTTCTCAGCCACTTATAAAACCCGAAAAAGTCAGATTAAGACCGGAATCCAGTTTGGTCTCATAATTAATTAAGCATGCTGTGTTATTATACTTTATTTGTAGTTTTTCGGTCAGTCGTTGTTACTTTCTCCGCACCGCATATTTTCCTGTATTTATTGTTTTTGTTCATTCGTTGACCATTCGAAAGCAGGTTTATTCTTATAGCTCGGTCAGGGTTTCTTGTTATCAAACAATTATTTCTATCGGCTCTTATCAGATATGTACAGGGTGTCCCAATTAAAGGTTTCAATGATAATTTTTAATTGATTTTCGATAGAACAAACCGATCAAAAAAAATTGCGCTGATTTTTTGACAATCTTGGCAAAAAAATTCAAAAAAAGCCACTTCTATAAAAAATTAAAGCAACTTCTCATACAAACTTTTAAGTGGGACATCCGCATTCTAAGTTGAACGGATATAAGTTGAAAGATGAAGGGAATATTATTCTCAGAAATTCGAATCAATTGATCCGAATGATCGAACACTCAGAAAATTCAACGTTAAAATAGAACACCCTGCGGATATTGTCGGCGGAAAACCGGAACCATTAGTTGTAGTGTTTTGTTTCTTATATGACATTATAGTCGAATCGATGTTGTTGTTGTTATTGTTGTTGTTGTTGTTGTTGTTGTTGTTGTTGTTGTTGTTGTTGTTGTTGTTGTTGTTGTTGTTGTTGTTGTTGGTTGGTTGGTTGGTTGGTTGGTTGGTTGTTGTTGTTGTTGTTGTTGTTGTTGTTGTTGTTGTTGTCGTTGTTGTTGTTGTTGTTGTTGTAACTTTCGCTGAACGCAAACACCTGACAAAATCATTTCACATTACTCCGCATTTTCTACGAAACGTGAAAACTATTTTTGACTGTCTGCCGAGCTATAGAACATGGCCTCCTCTCGAAGAGATCGTTTAGGCATATAGTTAGGAGTCGACGTTCTAGAGTTTAGAGACTCTAGATCCTAGGAGTCAAAGTTGTTTTGAACAGTTTTTTTGTCTTTTTTCCTTCAAGATTTTCTTTATGTGGAAATTTCACAAGAATTGATCACTTTGCAAACTATAGCATCCGTAATTCATAATAACAAATGAATACGATTTTTCATAGCCATGATGTGTACATGCCTATGTCACTTCATGCCGGGAGATAGTCTTACGACCAAAAGACTTGTCTCAGATTCGGAACAAAATTCAAATTCGACATTCAACTCAGTCATTTCATTAGGGCCAGGCTCAGGACATACAAATGCATGAGTACACATGACAAAGGTATGACCAGTCTCACTGTTAATTTAAGATGAACACAGGTTCTGACGCTCGGTCAGTCAGTCAGTCAGTCAGTCAGTCAGTCAGTCAGTCAGTCAGTCAGTCAGTCAGTCAGTCAGTCAGTCAGTCAGTCAGTCAGTCAGTCAGTCAGTCAGTCAGTCAGTCAGTCAGTCAGTCAGTCAGTCAGTCAGTCAGTCAGTCAGTCAGTCAGTCAGTCAGTCAGTCAGTCAGTCAGTCAGTCAGTCAGTCAGTCAGTCAATCAGTCAGTCCTCGTTGTGATTGAAACGCAACCTGTTTTACACGGCAAAATAATGTGAAATGTTGTCTGTTGTTGCCAGAGTGTGAAAATCATAAACCATGCACTATAGCACTTCACTTCAGATGAGAGCTAATACATGTTTATTTAGTCGCATTTAGTTTCAGTTACAAGCGATGGCGGACGAGCTAAACCTCCAAAGGGTGGGGACTTTAGTCAAAAAGGGGGGGGGGACTGGCAGTTTTCAGGCCGTTTCTCCTATACCTTAGGGAGCAAATTCTACTTTATGAAAGTGCCAAAGAGGGAGGAATTCCACTTTTCCCACCATATCTCGTCAGCTAGTGGTTACAAGCATATAAGTTCAAGTTAGAAGTGGCAATTTTTTTATTGTTGTTTGTTTTATCAAGTTGATGTGATACTTTTATAAACAACGAGAAACCATGTTTTATCATCTTTTACCTTACTTTACACTATACATGCAATGCAACCACTATTAAAGATGATTTTTTGCGTTTTTTTCTTTTATACATGACTGTTGTGAAATTTAATTATTCATAGTAATGTAAAATATGGCAAAACCTTCATTCTAAGCCTTGAAAATTTTTTTCGCTTCCGAATAAATTATTTCTCTCGTAGTAAATTAAACTCTTTGCTTAAAATCAAACAAAACTATAAATTATCACCTTACACGGTGCATGCAACCAACATTTTAGATTTACCGGTAATTGAAACAAGTATTTTTCGATATAATGAAAAACTGTAAATTAATTTATTTATAAACCACACTAAAATACACGTTATGCATTCAAAAACAAAGTTTAACATTTAAACAACAGCTTCCTTTTCCATATAAACTATCAATATATAAAAAATATAAATTATCGTCTTTTGCCAACTTAACACGGTGCATGTAAGACTATTCGAATTGCTTTTAAAGGCCGTTCCATTCACATTGTTCAGTGCTGTAAAATATATCCCGTATATTCATAAGACATAAAATCCGACAAACCACAGCTTTTATTTCGTAGAAAACTGTAATTTCAAGCTATCAACTATAAATTACCACCTTTTGCCTAATTTACACGGTCCACTATTCTTGGATGCTCGCTGCGGTGTTATTTTTTCCAATCGTTTTCGACTGTTGCGCTATACTTCTTTCAGTGCATAGCGTCATGTTGTTATCGCGCTGTAAAAGCGGGTCGCTGCAAAAGGAACGTAAAATCCCCCTTTTCGCACGAATTGAATTTTTTATTCAAAAGTTATTATGAAGCAAAAATTACAAAAAATCTAAATTTGAAGAAAGTGGGAAAGTGGAAAAATCAGATTTTTTCGTTCCGCCCTCCGAACGAGACAAGACGCGCTGGGCAAAAACTTGACCATGAAAGCTGAAATTTTCTGCGAAGTTGCGTGTGAGGAAAAGTTGAAAGATCTAAATATTTATATTTCTGGATAAATATGGAAAACCTTCATGTTTGTAGAATTACGTGTCAAAAAACACTTTGTTTATTCGATTAACTTTCCAGTTGTAAACGATTTTTCTATTCACCTAATTTCGGGTGTACAAAACTCACTTTTGGATCGAGCCAAACCTCTAAAGGGAAAAGAATTTCTCCAAAGAGGGGGGAATTCTCAGAAAATAGGCTATTTTACCTACACCTAAAGGAACAAAATCTAGTTTTTGGAACTGCCAAAGAGGGGGGAATTCCACTTTTCCGTTCTCCCTCGTCCGCTAGTGTTGGAGACGCCGATGCATGTTATTTTACACGCTTTACATTGCAAGTTTACATTTATTCACTGCAGGTTTTAGTGCATTAAGTTTATGTTTATTGTTATTGCTATTGAGAGGTTTCTTTTTAATGAGAATTGTAATGAGAACTAAAAAAATCTAATGCATTATTTAGATAACAAGCTTCAGTACGTCGTATGTAATCATAACTCCTGAAAAAATCACACATGGAACTTGGAAAAAGCATTATATTGCTAATTCAAACAGTCACTAGCGGAGGAGTCAATCCTCCGAAGGGAGGGGAATTTCGCCAAAGAGTGGGGAATTGGCTGAAATTTAGCCAGTTTAACTAAACATTAAGGAACAAATTAAACTTTCAGAAATCGCCAAAGAGGTGGGAATTCCACTTTTCCCATCCCTTCTGGTCCGCTAGTGCACACAGTAATACTTGCTAATGCGCTCTATTATAGTTTCTCTAAACTGGTCTATAATCATCAACGACACGCCTATATATTTTCATAGCAGTTTTCTGCACAACGGGCAGTCGATGTTTTCTGCCATCAAGACTGATCACTGAATCAAATCAGTCATTGACGAAATTTTTTTCGCATTTTGTTTTTTATTTTGTTTTTGCTTATAACATTGCTGCTTAACACTGCGTGTCAAGTCAGTCATTTTAAAGTCTGTATATTGTTTCTGCAAGCGAAAATATTGCCCAAAACGTCTGATAATGAAACATTACTAGCCTCAACTCAACCTCAACTCAAGTTCAACACTCCAAACCGGTCTATAATCATCAACGATACGCCTATATAATTTTATTGCAGTTTTCTGCATAACAGGCAGATGATGTTTTCTGCCATCAAGACTGATCACTGAACCAAATCAATCATTGACGATTTTTTTTTCGCAATTTGTTGGTAGATTTTTTTAAAGCTTATAACATTGCTTCTTAACACTAGCGAACGAGCGGGGAAGGGAAAAGGGGATTCTCCCCCCCCACTTTGGCTGTTTCAATAACTGGAGGTTTGTTCTGTTCCTTCAGGTTTAGGTAAAGTAACCTAATTTCTGTCAAATACCCCCTCTTTGGGAAGATTCCCCTCCTTTCGGAGGTTTGGCTCGTCAGCCATTATTACTGTTTTCAGATACACTAGGCGGACGAGTCAATCCTCCAAAGGGAGGGAAATTCCCTCAAAGACATGGGTAGAACCAGATTATAGGACATTCCACCTTTATCTTAACCGACAAATCTACGTCTTGCAATTGCCGAAGAAAGGGGAATTCCACGTTTGCGTTCTTTCCTCGTGTGCGAGTGCTCACATGCACTGCTCGAGTGAGACGCCTCTTTTATACAACGCATTAATTTCTTCAATTAGAAATATTCTTTGTTGGCTCACGCGGAATTTTAATTACAAATTATTTAAATTATTTAATTTTGATTTATTTAAAACTTTTTGACGATATTTTTCAGTTTACCTTGTGTAGCAACAAAAATACCATAGATAGTTGAAATTTTTCTTGATAATTACATTTCACACTGCGCGTGGCATTGCAACTAGAGTGTTGATTAGAACTTAGAATAAATTAGCGGTTTGATAATACTTTCCGCGTATTCAGGTTTTATCTTTACGGAAAATTTTCATCGGCTACTTCTTTCATGAATTTCAATTAATAAACCACATACAGTTGTTGGTCAAATCTCATGGTCAAAACAATGTGAACAACACACATCAATTATGGAACATAGTTTGCAAGTTTTCTATTACAAAAGTTAATTTATACGCTGACAAAAAATTCTCTCGACGGCAAGAATAATCGGTCCATCGAATCGGTGGGAAAAAATTTTGCCGGCAAAATTAGATAGACCTGGTTATTTAGCTGATACGGATTGTTACTTCGGGTTGGTTGGGCGATTGATTGCAACCTGCAACGTGCAACATGCAACAGATTGTTTTACCATGATTAGCCTTTGCATCATTATTGTGTTTGTTGTTGTATCAGAAACGTCAAAACAATCATTAAATTAATTTTGTGGGCAACCTGATACAGATGGTTTCACCAAGATCATATCTCAATAGGTTTTGTTACTGTATAACCATCGTGTTGTTATTGTAGAGGAATGATTTTAAAGCGTGCCATTATGGTATGATAAAAAACGTTATTTGGACGGAGATACACATGTCAGTTTCTACATGTTACAACAACCACTGTGCAACATGAAACAAACTGTTTTACCATTTAGTCGTTGCATCATTATAATGTTTGTAGGTGTTTCAGAAATGTCTTGATAAACTTTTGAACTCTTTTGTTGCTAATTTCTCGGAACATGCAAAAATATAGAAATATTTTATATTTCACTTTTCATCGAGCTTTCCGGCTTATAAAATTTTTTTATTTCGCGTGTTTCAAACTTTTACAACTTTTTTTTAGATTTTTTAAAGACATTTCTGGACGCGTTCTAAGTATTGTGTTGATTATTTCAGAGGGCTGATATCAGTATGATGGTATAGTAATAAATTATGTTGATGCATAGACGGCTGTGCAACATGACACAAATTGTTTTTTGTTTGTTAAGTTTATTTCAAACCAAGATGGACGGATGTGCTAAATTAAGCACAATATGCAGTCAGCGCAACATGTTTATGTATCTGTAGTAAAGCCTTGTTTCTGCAAGTAAAATTATTGCCAAAAAATCTGATAATGAAACATCACAAAATCAGTTTTAACACGCACATCAATCATCATCACCTCATGATATGCTGTGTTTAACTACGGTGTCAACCAAGTTGAGTTAAGGCTAGTGATGTTTCATTATCAGATGTTTTAGGCAGTACGTTTGCTTGCAGAAACAATATACGGGCTTTATCATTAAACTGTTTGTTGCTGCATAGCTACTGTAACCTGTTGTTAAACGTGATTTTACCCATAATGATATAATAAACACCGAAGTATCACATGCTGAATAGTGCTGTGGTAAATTTTAGTGATAATTGGTGTGACGCCCTTAGAACACGTATCACCTAATACAGTTAGTATGAACTCAGTACACTAAACACATTTTCTGGTTAGTTTCAACATGAACTGCAACACAGCAGGCACTGAGAAACTCTTAGGATTATTATTATGAAGTTCAGATCATTTATAATTTGCGGTATTTCATTTTTCAATCAGTTATTACCTGTGCAATTCATTATTTGCAGTTTTCCAAACCGCTATAGCTCGGCGTACTTTAGAACCGCAACATAAATATTCATGATTATGTTGATTGTGCTCTTGTAAAACTTCTATTGTTGTAGTTGTTTTTACATCCATTGGTAAATCTGGTGAATGTTTTTTTTGTATTTTTTTGCTAAAAACAGTAGTAACGGGTGAAACTGCAAATTGCCCCATGCAGCGGCGGACAAGTCGACCCTCCAAAGGGAGGAGAATTTTAATCAATGAGAGGGAATTCGGCAATTTGATTCAATTTCACCTACACCTTAAAAACAAGCTGTACTTTTTGAAATAGCTAAAAAGGGGGAATTCCACTCGTCCCTCCCCTTCTCGTCCGCTAGAGCATGACGCTATACACTGAAAGAAGTACATATAGCACAACAGTCAAAAATGATTGCAAAAAAATAACACCGCAGCAAGCATTTGAGAATAGCGATTGCCTGCACCGTGTAAATTAGGCATAAGGTGGTAATTTATAGTTGCTTGGTTGAAATAATAGTTTATGTGATATTTAGATAAAAAAAAGAAAGTTGGATTTCATATTTTAGTTCAACTGAAACTATGAAGCATTATCTAGCGGACGAGAAGGGGTGAGAAAAGTGGAACTCCCTAAGTTTCTAAAAATCTCTTTCGATTCATAAGGGGTAGGTAAAATGGCCTCAAAACTGTCAATTCCCCTCTGTTTGACGAAATTCCCGCTCTCTTTGGAGAATCAGCTCGTATGCCAGTGTAAGCAATTACCATTGCCTTTACCCATGCAACATGCAACATGCAACATGCAACATGCAACATGCTACAGATACAGATCTCGATCTTGATTAGTCAACCTACAGTAATTGCCGTTCCTTAACGTCTACGTCCTGGTAATCAATCGTTAATGGTATACAACATTACATCCAAAGAACCATAAAAACAAAGAGATTAATACAAACTTTCTAACAAGAACAAGTGAATCTTCTCGTAATTCCGCAAAAAAGTTGCACCAAAATTGCCAAAAAAATTTGATTTTTTATACTATTGAATGAGATTTTTTTGGGATCCACTGCCGTTTTTTGATGATTTAGTGGCATCAATTTTTTGGTCCGTTTTTTTAATCAAACGTTTCTGACCGAGAAATTCTAGATTTTCCAATGTTTCATGTAGCACATTCAATGTATTCTACCTTTTTCTAAGATGACCTCGGATATACGTTATCCGTAAGACGGCATTGGTATTTAATCAACACTTCGCAATCATATTAAATCCTATATCTATCAATAACATAAACTTGAGCCATTGCAACCTGTGGCTACTTTTTTGGAAATTTAGTAACAACCAGCGTAAATAATTTAAACCGCACCGTTCCTTATCTTGATTTATTGATGGAAAGGATAGCCCCAAACTGTTGTTGTTGTTGTTGTTGTTGTTGTTGTTGTTGTTGTTGTTGTTGTTGTTGTTGTTGTTGTTGTTGTTGTTGTTGTTGTTGTTGTTGTTGTTGTTGTTGTTGTTGTTGTTGTTGTTGTTGTTGTTGTTGTTGTTGTTGTTGTTGTTGTTGTTGTTGTTGTTGTTGTTGTAGTTGTTGTTGTTTTTGTCAATCATACTTGTCGTTGACAATCTATATTATTATTAATTGTTGTTTTATCGTCAAAATACCGTGTTATTAATTACTGTTATCATTACAGGTGGTGGTCACAAAGCGACGCACACACACGCACAAATTAATAACAACACGCCGGGCGTCAATTAATAACAATCATTAGCGACACCGGTGCGGGTGAAAATTTATAACAACAACAATCGGTCTTTGGTGGTGCGTGTAACGGGTCCAATCACAAACATTTGCCACGGGACTATCACAAATTGCGATTCGACTTCACAAATCGGGATTATCTGCACAAATCACACAAATTAGGATTATCACAAATCTATTCAACTTGTCATCGTCACCACACTTGCCATATTTTATTCCATCACAAAGACTACAAATTTGTTTACTAAATAAAAAATCTACAGAAAACTTTACAACAACCACACATTTCCTCAAGAAAAATTTCTATTCCGCAACGGGGAAGGTGTTTATACGAAACATGAGAATTTCCAACGAATCATCGGAAGTGTCGGCGGCCGTGCCGGAATGGCTGATCGGGGTTACGGTAGGTACGGCGGGTGGCCATACGACCACGACACTGGTGGGCCACGAGAGCGACCATTTGAGCAACAGTCTCGGTCTGGATGAGAGTGCGTGCTGCTTTTTGGGCTGGGTCGTCATCAATACGGGTATGCCTAAGGTTGGTTATAACGACTATGGTGTAGCTCGAGACACCGGTTAATATTCTTGAGATTATCAGACCAAACATCCATTCAAGGCATTGCAATTGACAGAGAACGGTATATGTAGATCTTGTTTTAAAAAGTTTCAGGGTTGGTTTCTGAAATCGTGAAGTGGAATATAGCTAATTATCTGAAACGCCTAAACATACTGATGATGCGGTATCGTATAACTGCAGCCTTGGCCGATGCGTACCCAGTTCGCTACTGATCACGCTCGGGGTGCCGCACCCTGTTTCATACCAGCGTACGCACCGCACCGTGAGCGCAGTACCAAGTACTGGGTACGAGCTACATATGTTTGGACAGGCCAATGTTTCTGCACCCTTAGTATGTTTATGCATAATATATGGCTAGACAATAAAGTTTTTCTGATTATGAAACATCTCACTCAGATGGGACCCGGCTAACTCAACTTGAATATTGAACATTCGAAAATACACCTGGAAGCTGATGTTTCAACCAGTGGAAAATGAGTAAGCGTAACGAGGCTTTGGTGCTGGTGTGTGGGTGTGTTTGACATGAGAACATTGACTTCAAGGTACGGAAGCGAAGCGTACCGCACCTTTGCGCGGTCAGTATAATAAGTATCTTGGAAGGCGTATTCGGTTTAGTGGCTCAGATTCATACTCGTCGGAGACACCTAATTTGCGGTGATCAGCGCATCGGATACGGATATCATACTTCGTGCGCATGGGTGCCGAACGCATTGCACCCTCAGTATGTTTCGATCATTATTGGCCTACTATAATATGGGTACTGTAGTTTGTTCTGAACCCTTGCGTATCCAATATGATTGAGTACCTGGTTAGCTACGAATGACGCATCGCTTGGGTGCCTCACGTTCGGGTGTCATGGGTGCGGTATGCGTCTCTTCATCAAAGTCTATCCTCATGTCAAACAGTTAAAGAATGTTAGCAGGTCCACTGACAAAAGTATCCTGATATGGCTTCCAGGCACTGTCCTATCAATTCGAGTTCATTCAAGCTTGTCCGCAAGAATTCTACAAAAGTTCTGCCAACGTTTGCAGAAATCTGCAAAAACTTGCAGAAATCTGCAAAAACTTGCAGAAATCTGCAAAAACTTGCAGAAATCTGCAAAAAGCTGTCGAAACTTTATGGAAACTTCTTCGGAGACGCGCGAATCGATCGTCGTTTACACACATTCAGCTACATACTTTCAGTTTTTCATTTCCAAAATAACCAAACACAGCATTCGGGAATTATATCACTGTGGATTTGGTGTTTTTCATACACAAATGTTTCAAAAATGGCAACTTTGTCATCGTTACATACCGGGTAAAACAACTGTGTGGTGGTGATTGCTTAGTGATTATACGGTATATGGGAACTGTGAAGGTTTACGGTAGGGTTACGGTAACTCACTGTAGTTTAGGAATATCAAGGAATGCACACGCAAAAAAAAATTACTCACGATTAATTGGTTTCATACTTTTACGGCACCTTTATTCAAAATTAATTGAGGATGGGGAACAAATTTACAAGAATGTGTAAATTGAGTTCTCTCGGTGACAGTTGACAAATGAGACGGTGAGAGTTTTAGTTTGAGCTTATAGAAAGGCTTGAAGTGGATGCAGTTTGCTGCTTGAAACCCCTGCTTAGAAATACTAGGCCTTGCGGGACGTACCATCGCACCCAGGCATTCAATGGCGTGCATTCAAACAACGCACGGCGCAAACGCTGAAAAAATGGCGGTTCCATTTCATAATCGCTGGTGCACACTGAGTGCAAAACCCAACGCATTGGATATGGCTGCATTACATT
>OZ038443.1:29194725-29272225 GCA_964036265.1 Daptonema setosum
ATGTTCTGATACTTCCAAAGAGGAGGAATTCCACTTTTCCTCCCCTTGTCGTCCGCTAGTGCTGTCAATTAGTTACGATTCAGATGCTGTATAACAATTTCCGACGGCGAAAACTTTTCAAATCGATTGAGTTCATTTCAAAATTCAAGAATCTGAAAATACTGATATTTATTTTTCTTCGCACCTCCTTTTCGCTTTTAGACAGTCATCCTACGAATCTAACATCGACATGATTTAGGGTTTATTGTTGTTGTTGTTGTTGTTGTTGCTATCATCCATCAAAACAGTCAGCTCCGAAAACACCGTCCATGCTACAAAAAAACTAAAAAATAAATCTCACTGACTACGAAAAATATTCATAATTGGCGGTTTCCATATTTTGGATTACGGCGAAACCAACTTACCAATCTCTCATCAATAACCCGGCAACTTTGTTTCACCCTAATCCAAAATATTCAAACCACCAATTTTCGCAGCCGGCCGGCACCCGGCAGTAGAGTCATCTCACTGCGTGCACAATAGAATATAGTCATTCTAAGACTTCTCAAAAATTGAGGTGTTTTTTGTTCTGTTTTTTTTCATCGAAAGCATATTTTTTGTCGTTCTACACTGTTTTGGCTACAAATTTCTGGCCAATTTTATTAGATATACTGACTTCAAAATGTTTTTCGATTGGTTCACTAAAAATCGCAAAAAAATCACTTGTTAGCATAACATTTGGACCACAACAAAGTTCTGCCTAAATCCTTGTCTAAGCTTGAATATCTTTGAAAATCTCCTAGAAAAATGGCGCGCATTCAAATTCAGTCTCCTAACCAATTGGCGAAGTGTTAACTCTCAAGAATCATAATAAATAAATCGTAAATAGTTTACGCAAACGAAAATGTTGCCCACGCCATCTGATAATGAAACATCAATAGCCCAACTCAACTCGGTTGACACCATAGTTTAACACAGTGTAGCAGTGGGTGATGATGATTGATGTGCGTGTTAACACTGATTGTCTGATGTTTCATTATCAGACGTTTTGGACAATATTTTTGGTTGCAGAAACAACATTTGGGCTTCAATACAACTCGTCAACCTGTCATTTGTACAGATTTCATTATAGTGGCGCTCAGATGCACTAGCGGACGAGAAGGGGTGGGAAAAGTGAATTCCTCCCTCTTTGGTGCTTTCAAAAACTAGAATTAGGTTTCCTAAGGTGTCGGTAAAATGGCTTGAAAACTGTCAATCCCCCCAAAATGACAAAATTCCCCTCCCTTTGGAGGTTTAGCTCGTCAACCTGTCATTTGTACAGATTTTATTATAGTCGCGCCAGGATCTTTTGTCATATCTACATATTGGTGGAAGGTAATAAAATTATAATTGGGCAGTAAATGGACTTGTTCTTCTTCTATATAACCTTCTTGTTGTTCGTTGTTCAGTCACTGGCGGACGAGCCACCCTCCAAAGAGAGTGGAATCTTCCCAAAGACGGGGGAATTGGCAGTTTTCAGTCAATTTTACCTACACCTTAGAGAACGAATTTTACTTTTCAAAAAACGCCAAAGAGGGGGGAATCCCACTTTTCCCAACCCTTCTGGTCCGCTAGTGCGTCCGGCCGATTGAACAACCGGGTTTATTATTACCTGTCAAATTAATGATTCACTGACACTTGAATAATAGAATGAAAAATCTGAGCTCTGATAATTCGCCTTCTGACAATCAATCTTCTTCACAAAGCATTTCGACAACGCACAAATGTTTACCATGATTTGACTTTCCCATCGCCAGCTTGACTCTTCCCATGGCTCAGTGTAGTACCTTCGGGTTACGGTAGTTGTGCTGAACATTGTATCGGCCATCTACCTGATACGCATATGTATGCTTCCGTCTTCCATGGTATGGGAGACACTAGCGGAAGAGGGGGGTAACGAAAAAACTGAAAATTCTCCTCTCTTTGGTAGTTTTCAGAGGAACAGATTTTATTCCTTAACGTGTAGATGAAATCGCCTCAAAACTGCTAATTTTCCACTTTTTGAATAAAAAATTCCCTCCCTTTGCAGGATTGGCTCGTCCGTCAGTGCTGCTTTCTTTCATGGTACGGGAGCTCGAAAAAGTGTATGGGAAAAGTGGAATCCCCCCCTCTTTGACAGTTTTAAAAAGTAGAGTTTGTTTCCTAAGATGTAGGTAAAAAGGCCTCAAAACTCCAAATTCCCCCT
Organism: Daptonema setosum; assembly: GCA_964036265.1. Taxonomy (NCBI): domain Eukaryota; kingdom Metazoa; phylum Nematoda; class Chromadorea; order Monhysterida; family Xyalidae; genus Daptonema; species Daptonema setosum. The sequence goes on from OZ038443.1 coordinate 29,196,929, forward strand.
CTTTGGGAAGATTCCCCTACCTTTGGAGGTTTGGCTCGTCCGCCAGTGTATGGGTGAGACACATCGAAGCTACCATTTCCATTGTGTGATCACTTTTCTCACCAATAAAATATACCTGTTTGTTGGTATTCATCAAGGCATTCAAAAATTGTATCAAGAATGTATATAAAGCATGTATGTTGTTTCTGCTAGCAAAAATAATGCCAAAAACGTCTGATAATGAAACATCATTAGCCTCAACTCAACTCGTTTGACACCCTAGTTTAACACAGCGAAGCATGGGGTGATGATGATTGATGTCCGTGTTAACACTGATTATCTGATGTTTCATTACCAGACGTTTTGGGCAATATTTTTGTTAGCAGAAACAATATACGGGCTTCATTTGGTATTCACCAAATCACACGTACAGTATCTCTTTTCTGGCATGAAGTAGGATACATTTACATAGGTCTCTTTTAAAAGTTTCAATTGAGTATAGCCTATCCAAGGTTTCAGAAAAGTTCGGCGCGCAGTTTGAATTCGGAAATGGTATTGGAACGCGTTCAAGTTTTCATGAAAAAAGTTCATATGAAATGATAACAATATACATACGCCGTTCTCATTGCAAATGCGCGTAACGATTCCGTAATTTCTATCCGGTACTTGATCGATTGAGAACTGAGAATCTGAGAACGATTCCATAGTTTCTATCCGATACTTGATCATTTGAGAACTGAGAATCTGAGAACGATTTCATAGTTTCTATCCGATACTTGATCATTTGAGAACTGAGAATCTGAGAACGATTCCATAGTTTCTATCCGATACTTGATCATTTGAGAACTGAGAATCTGAGAACGATTCCATAATTTTTATCCGGTACTTGATCAATTGAGAACTGAGAATCTGAGAACTATTCCATAATTTCTATCCGATACTTGATCATTTAAGAACTGAGAATCTGAGAACGATTCCAATAATTTCTATCCGGTACTTGATCAATTGAGAACTGAGAATCTGAGAACGATTCCATAATTTCTATCCGATACTTGATCATTTGAGAACTGAGAATCTGAGAACGATTCCAATAATTTCTATCCGGTACTTGATCATTTGAGAACTGAGAATCTGAGAACGATTCCATAATTTCTATCCGATACTTGAACAATTGAGAACTGAGAATCTGAGAACGATTCCATAATTTCTATCCGATACTTGATCGATTGAGAACTGAGAATCTGAGAACGATTCCATAATTTCTATCCGGTACTTGATCGATTGAGAACTGAGAATCTGAGAACGATTCCATAATTTCTATCCGGTACTTGATCGATTGAGAACTGAGAATCTGAGAACGATTCCATAATTTCTATCCGGTACTTGATCGATTGAGAACTGAGAATCTCTTATCAACAGTGCAATCGGTGGTATTGGAGAGACACACTTTAGAATTTTTTTACAGAAAACCGCAACATAGAATACATGTTGTTGTTTTCTCCTGTGGTCGTCAGGTTTAATGCGAAAGAGAGACAAAGGCACATGGGACGAAAAAGTGGCATTACCCCCTCTTTGGCGTTCTCAAACAGTAGAATTTGTTCCCCAAGGTGTAGTTTAAATGACCTGGAAACTGCCAATTCCTCCTCTTTGATAAAATTCCTCTCTCTTTCGAGTATTAGCTCATCCGCCAGTGTTCTGTGGTATTGGAGAGACATACTTTCAAATGTTTTTTACAGAAAACCGCAACATAGAATACATGTTGTTGTTTTCTCCTGTGGTCGTCAGGTTTAATGCGAAAGAGAGACAGAGTGGGTACTAAAGAAACATTTGGGGCGGGGTGATGGTAAACAGAAACTCTGCCAATGGGGGTAATAATATTGACCACAACCAGGTATTGATAAGCGACCTATGTATGTAAAAAGGGTATCTCTTGCCATTGAACCAGGCATGGTATTTTTTGTTCCACAATGTTCTCCCTTCCACTCATGTGTATCTGAAATAAATTTTTTTCTTTTTTTTTCATTTGGAGAAACATACTTGATAAAAAATACAGAATTATGTACGTTCAGTCGCGTTACTCCGAAGATGTAAACTTTTTCACAAAACGTGCTTTTATTTCCCATTTTTGCGTTTAACTGCATTCATTATGTGGCTCCGCACATCATGGACTAAAAACGTTTAACTGGCGGACGAGCCAAACCTCCAAAGAGAGGGAAATTTCGTCAAAGAGGCGGAATTGACTGAATTTAAGCCATTTTACCTACACCTTAAAGAACACATTTACTTTTCGAAAACCCCAAAGAGGGGAGAATTCCACTTTTCCCACCCCTTCTCGTCCACTAATGCTACGTTACATGTGCATTATTTATGTATTTTAAATATCGTTCTTCCATGTCTATGTAAGTAAAATGCTCTTCTTAACTTTACAAATTCAAATGTATCTCCTCATCAAATATAAAGTTGAAAGTTAATTATCTGTTCTTCCACCAGCGTATGAGAAAGAGAGGGAAAGTGGGAAGTTCCCCTTCTCTGGCCGTATAAAAAAAAATACAAATTTGTTACCAAGGTGTGGTTGAATTGGCTAATCACTGTCGATTCCCCCCCCACCCTCCCCTTATGGGAAATTCCCCTCCCTTTGGAGAATTGGGTCACCCGTTTCTGGCTTTATCACATGTTTTCCACTCATTAATTGCCCATATCTATAGAAAGGCTATTACTCATTCGAGCGGTCGAGCCCCAATTGGCAAGAAAAAAACTTCAGTGACCCATTGTATTGCGTTCGTTGGCCTTATCTTTTCTTTTCGGTTGATGTTTACCCGACATTATATACCACTTACACTATTATGATCGTTGCGCTTTGCTACTGCCGCCGGAAATTTTGTTGCGAAAAGCACAAAATTAAGAAAATCAAGCGAAAATTTCGATTTTAGATTTTCTGAACATTGTTCGCATTTTTTGGTCTTTTTGGTTTTTATGATTTTTGGGGTTGTAAATTTTGTTTGTTTCGGTTGATGTTTACCCGTACCCGACATTATATACCACTTACACTATTATAATCGTTGCGCTTTGCTACTGCCGCCGGAAATTTTGTTGCAAATTGAAAAAAATTAGCTGAAATTTTGTTTCCTGTTTTTTTGCCATTTATTCCAATTTTTGAAACTCTATTTTCTAATGTGTGAATTTCATCAAATATATTCTGTACCACTTTCAAATCATATGACCGTTGTTCTTTGCTACTGCCGCCGGAATTTTTTTTGCGAAAAACACAAAATAAGGAAAAATCTAGCGGAAATTTCAAATTTAGATTCTCCATAGATTTCGGTTAAGTTTTGACTATTTGGCCTTAATGTTTTTTTGGGATTGTGAATTTTTTTTTGATTGATGTTTACCCGACATTATATATCACTTACACTATTATGATCGTTGCGCTGTGCTATACTGCCGCCGGAAGTTTTGTTGCGAATTGAAAAAATTTGCTGAAATTTTGTGTTCTGGATTTCTGCTGATGTTTTACAAGTTGAGGCTTTAATTTTTACTGTTTGCTCAAAGATATTTTGTACCACATGCTTTTCTACCGTTGCCTTTTGCTACTGTCGCCTGAAATTTTGGTAGCAGCCCGAAGGTGATTTTTTGGGAAATGATAGATTTATCTAAATATCGAAAATTGCGAAAATCCTGTGGGGTTTGGGTTTTTTTTTAATTTTTTCCAGAATGTTTTTGATTAATGTTTTATGCCACGTGCGATTTTCTGATTGTTTGAGCAGCATGAGAAATTTGTCCAAGTTCCACACTCTAGCGGACGAGGGAAGAACGAAAAAGTGGAATTCCCCCCTCTTTGACGAATTCCCCCTCCTTTTGGGAATTTAGTTCGTCCGCCAGTGGTTCCACACGATATAATACATGTATGTAAATACCGAAGTACACGTGTATCAAACAATTCCTTATCAAAACTCAGACGCACTAAAAATGTCCGATACATCGATACAAAACACATTCCTTATGTTTTTAGTCGGCCGGTGAATTTCTTCGCTGAATCATTCCTTTGAACACGTTGTAGACAACATTGGTGGCGAAACCCTTGTTATAACCCTTGTCATATTAGCTATTTTGAAATTTATTTGCTTATCCATGAAAAAAAATTCGTGTTCAAAAAATAGTTAAGGTTTACAGAACACTGGGAACCGATTTTAACGATATAAAAACTATTTTGCAATTCCATGAATTGAATTCTGTTTATCGTTATTGAAAAGGACACTTGAACTCGAATGCCTGTCATTCACTGGCGGACTAGCCAATCCTCCAAAAGGAGTGGAATTTCTGCAAAGATGGGGTAATTGACAGTTTTTAGGCCATTTTACCTACACCTTAGGGAACCAATTCTACTTTTTGAAAACGCCAAAGAGGGGGGAATTCCACTTTTCCCACCCCTTCTCGTCCGCTAGTGCTGTCATTTGTGTACTGTTACATGCATACCAGTTTTTCTTCTAAAATTTTTTATCCAACGAGACATGGTGTTTTTAATTATTTATTTTAATTTTTCATTATATTTTGTTTTTTTGTGCAAGGTTATGTACAGATTTATTTTGCCAGTCAATTTTTTGCCAATCCATGATACGAATTATGCATTGCGTACTCATTTGATCACTGGCGGACGAGAAGGGGTTGGAAAAGTGGAATTCCCTCCTCTTTGGCATTTTCAAAAAGTCGAATTTGTTCCCTAAGGTGTAGGAAAACTGTCAGTTCCCCCCCCCCCCTTTGGGAAAATTCCCCTCCCTTTGGAGAATTGGCTAGTCACACGTTTCGGTCTAGAAAATTTTAACTGAAATTCATTTCAGTACTAAATTTTAAGGCCGAACAAGTGTTACTAGCCAGTGCTCCAAATGGAGGGGAATTTCGCCAAAGAGGGGGAATTGGCAGGTTTCAGGCCTTTTTAGCTACACCTTAGGGACAAATTTTTTTTTGAATACGCCAAAGAGGGGGGAATTCCACTTTTTCATTCTTCCCTCGTCCGCTAGTGCAATGGATTAGAAGACTAAACTTTTTTAATCTTTTTTTAACCTTTTTTTATCTAAACAAAGTTTTTTAATCTATTTGTGTATTTTATTATAGCTTGGTCAACTAGCGGACGAGAAGGGGAGGGTAAAGTGGAATTCCCCCCTCTTTGGCGTTTGCAAAAAGCAGAATTTTTTCCTAAGGTGTAGGTAAAACGGCCTGAAAACTGCCGATTCCCCCCTCTTTGACGAAATTCCCCTCCTTTAGGGGATTTGGCTCGTTCGCCAGTGTACCTTAGTCAGACATTCTTTTTACAAAAAAATTGGACTTTCATGGGCCGTTACCACATATATACATACATGAATCCAATATATTACAAAAGTGTAATAGGAATGCGTATTTCGAACGATTATACCCCCAACCAAATGTATAACTATACATTAGCGGTCGAAAGAATAACGGAAAAGTGGAAATCCCCCCTCTTTGGTGGTTTCAAAAAATTTGAATTTACCTCTAAGGTGTAGGTAAAATAGGCTGAGAACTGCCGATTCCCCCTCTTTGAAGAAATTCCCCTCCCTTTGGAGGATTAGCTCGTCCGCCAGTGAAACAGAACCAAACAATCTATACATGTTTCAGCACTACATACATTTCATGTCTACATACATTTATAAAGGTGCATGAATCCATCTACCTGTAGTGGTCAGTAGATCCACACACTAGCGGATGAGCTACTCCTCCAAAGGGAGGGGAATTTCGTGTAAAGGGGAAAAGGGTAGCTTCATGTTTATTCTACCTGCACCTTAGAGCACAAATTCTACTTTTTGAAAACACCAAAAAGGGGGGGGGAATCCATTCACCCCTTCTCGTCCGCTGCGATGGATCCACAGATGGGTGAATATGCTTGAAATACAGCATATATGTTGCATTCACAATTCATTACGAGACTGAATTTGAAATCGTGCCAATTTTCTCGAGTAGGAATTTTCCCCGGTAATTTTCCCCAGGAATTTTCCCCAGTAAGAATTTTCCGTGCGTGTACAAACCATGTTCAATGAGTTCAGCGCGTAAATCATCATTCTGTTATTTTATAATAGCGAACAGTCATATTTATTGAGGAATGCAATTAAAATAGTTTTTTCGTAAAGGATAAGTAAAGCGAAATCTAGAGTTATTAACTAAATTTGTTTTTATTTGTAAAAATAAAAATAAAAATAAAAATAAAAAATAAAAATAAAATTATGTCTGCGAATCAGCCATGGAACCGCCGTATAAAAAATCTACAATCGAAAAAAGTCCACGATCTACAATAAAAATCACCGGGAAAAATGAAACGTTTTCAAAGTTGAGGCTTTCAATCAATTAAGTACGCGTTCTAATTTGTCCCCATATTGGAATGAGGTTCTTGATTTTTTTAATAGCAGATACAAAAAAACTCTTAAACGCTGAATTTTTTTACTTTAACCTGCAAATTTCTCATTTTACTGTGAATGATGCATGCATAAATGTATACCACCTTATATATTCTATTACTTACATAGCCACATGAAATCCTACAATATAATGGAAAATAATCGTAGTGATTTCATCTGCAGCCACCAATTGCATTATAGCATATTCAGCCATTCTTGTTACGCATAAAAATTCAAATCGTTGTCTGTCCGCATTTTTTCTTGTGACCATTGGACATTTGGACAACATGTGCCTTGGTTCATGTTTGGACAATATCATGTACTGTACATGTGCAGCTCTCTTGTATTTATAAGGGATAGGGTTGTTACGTAAAAACTCGTTCACGGTCATTAATCGAATTGATTGTTTTACAAAGACCGAACTCTTTTCGAGGTCATCAAAATTATCACCAAGGATTTTTTACAGTTTATTTCATGAATGCCTGTTAACTCTGACACTAAATGACAGTAAATTTATGACCGTTCACTAAGGGAATGACTATTAATTTGTCACTGTCTTTATAACTTGACTAGCAGACGACTGGTAGACTGACTGACTGACTAACTGACTGACTGACTGACTGACTGACTGACTGACTGACTGACTGACTGACTGACTGACTGACTGACTGACTGACTGACTGACTGACTGACTGACTGACTGACTGACTGACTGACTGACTGACTGACTGACTGACTGACTGACTGACTGACTGACTGACTGACTGACTGACTGACTGACTGACTGACTGTCTGACCGACTGACTGACCGACTGACTGACTTACCCATCATTCAGACCATATCATCATAAACCCACTTTGACTGATTGACTTGTTATCAGCAGTCAATTCGTAAATCAATCAGTCTGTCACTCAGTCTGTCAAATCAATCAGTCGTTCAAAGACTTATGCAAACAGTCTGCGTGCACTCGTCCAGGTACAGGGTGGTTCAAAAATAACAAAACCTTGATGCTAAACAAATGACACAAATGATATGCTTCAAGTGGTATTTTCGGACAACCCTGTAAGCGTTTCCTGCTGTTCCAATGTTGCTAATGTGGTAATACCCATTGATTTGCATTCAATCATCTTGATATACTATAGCTTACAATAAAAATTAAATAAAGGGTTTCTTGACATTCGAGAAGATAATTAATAAACTGATTTTTCTAAAGCTTGATAAAGTTAGAATACTATTCCAACCGTCACCTTGAATACCAATGATTTAACAACACCAGTTAAGGAGATATGTATGTCTCTTTATACAATGAAATAGTGTCCGTCCGTCAGTCAGTCAGTCAGTTACAAAAATAAAAAAAGCTGAAAAATTGTTCACGTTTCACGCTCACTATAAGTTCAAAAACCGGCAACATTTTATCAGATTGTTTTAACCCATCAAAACTTGAGGATGTCATCCTCGGTTTATTTTTGGACAGTTACACAATCGCCTCGGGTTGGTTTTTGAGAACGAACGAATTAGAACGGTTGGTTTGTGCGAACTCGTCCTATTTAATGTCGCACTGGGGAAATATCGACATTATTAAAGTTTCTCACCCACCCCACAGCTTATCCTCTTTATACACAACGAAATTGTGTCCACACCCACCCCACAGCCTATCCATCCGTGGTATTGATTTCTTTTACCCACACACAACAATGTTTGAGTGAGTGAGTTAGTGAGTGAGTGAGTGAGTGAGTCAGTGAGTGAGTGAGTGAGTAAGTGAGTAAGTGATTGAGTGAGTGAGATAGTGAGTGAGTGAGTAAGTGAGTGAGTGAGTGAGTGAGTGAGTGAGTGAGTGAGTGAGTGAGTGAGTGAGTGAGTGAGTGAATGAGTCAATGTGAGAACGAGTTAAATGCTAACTAAAATTATCCGTTTCGTTTCAACCCCCACTCCCTTTATAGTTCAAACAGTTTATAGTTTATAGTTTATTGTTGTCAACAATGTTTACCTTTTTAGTGTTTTTTAAGATTCCGCTCTATGTTATGAAAATGTATGTGTATTTGCATGAATGTGTTATTTATGAATGTGTTTTTTTCATGGACGTAATTTTTTTCATGGATGTTTTTTTTTCATGGATGTGTTTCTTCATGGATGTGTTTTTTCATGGATGTGTTTTTATGTGCATTGCAAATTTTTGCCCACGGGACTCAACTTTATAGAAACTAAAATGGTTTGACCACGGGACTCAACTGCATTGAAACTAAAATAGTTTGCCCACGGGACTCAATAGTATTGAAAGCAAAATTGTTTTCCCACGGGACTCACTGCATTGAATTTTTACCCACGGGACTCAACTGTATTGAAAGCCCCACGGGACTCAACTGTATAGAAACTAAAATAGTTTGACCACGGGACTCAACTGCATTGAAACTAGAATAGTTTTCCCACGGGACTCAATAGTATTGAAAGCAAAATTGTTTTCCCACGGGACTCAACTGCATTGAAATTTTGCCCACGGGACTCGATTGTATAGAAACTGAAATAGTTTGACCACGGCACTCAACTGCATTGAAACTAAAATAGTTTGCCCACGGGACTCGACTGTATAGAAACTAAAATAGTTTGACCATGGGACTCAACTGCATTGAAACTAAAATAGTTTGCCCACGGGACTCAATAGTATTGAAAGCAAAATTGTTTTCCCACGGGACTCAACTGCATTGAAATTTTGCCCACGGGACTCAACTGTATTGAAAGCCCCACGAGACTCAACTGTATAGAAACTAAAATAGTTTGACCACGGGACTCAACTGCATTGAAACTAGAATAGTTTGCCCACGGGACTCAATAGTATTGAAAGCAAAATTGTTTTCCCACGGGACTCAACTGCATTGAAATTTTGCCCACGGGACTCGACTGTATAGAAAAGTATTGAAACCAAAATTGTTTTCCCACGGGACTCAACTGCATTGAAATTTTGCCCACGGGACTCAACTGTATTGAAAGCCCCACGGGATTCAACTGTATAGAAACTAAAATAGTTTGACCACGGGACTCAACTGCATTGAAACTAGAATAGTTTGCCCACGGGACTCAATAGTATTGAAAGCAAAATTGTTTTCCCACGGGACTCAACTGCATTGAAATTTTGCCCACGGGACTCGACTGTATAGAAACTAAAATAGTTTGACCACGGGACTCAACTGCATTGAAACTAAAATAGTTTGCCCACGGGACTCGACTGTATATAAACTAAAATAGTTTGACCACGGGACTCAACTGCATTGAAACTAAAATAGTTTGCACACGGGACTCAATAGTATTGAAAGCAAAATTGTTTTCCCACGGGACTCAACTGCATTGAAATTTTGCCCACGGGACTCAACTGTATTGAAAGCCCCACGGGACTCAACTGTATAGAAACTAAAATAGTTTGACCACGGGACTCAACTGCATTGAAACTAGAATAGTTTGCCCACGGGACTCAATAGTATTGAAAGCAAAATTGTTTTCCCACGGGACTCAACTGCATTGAAGTTTTGCCCACGGGACTCAACTGTATTGAAAGCCCCACGGGACTCAACTGTATAGAAACTAAAATAGTTTGACCACGGGACTCAACTGCATTGAAACTAAAATAGTTTGCCCACGGGACTCAATAGTATTGAAAGCAAAATTGTTTTCCCACGTGACTCAACTGCATTGAAATTTTGCCCACGGGACTCAACTGCATTGAAATTTTGCCCACGGGACTCAACTGTATAGAAACTAAAATAGTTTGACCACGGGACTCAACTGCATTGAAACTAAAATAGTTTGCCCACGGGACTCAATGGTATTGAAAGCAAAATTGTTTTCCCACGGGACTCAACTGCATTGGAATTTTGCCCACGGGACTCAACTGTATTGAAAGCCCCACGGGACTCATCTGTATAGAAACTAAAATAGTTTGACCACGGGACTCAACTGCATTGAAACTAAAATAGTTTGCCCACGGGACTCAATAGTATTGAAAGCAAAATTGTTTTCCCACGGGACTCAACTGCATTGAAATTTTGCCCAAGGGACTCAACTGTATTGAAAGCCCCACGGGACTCAACTGTAGAGAAACTAAAATAGTTTTACCACGGGACTCAACTGCATTGAAACTAAAATAGTTTGCCCACGGGACTCAATGGTATTGAAAGCAAAATTGTTTTCCCACGGGACTCAACTGCATTGAAACTAAAATAGTTTGCCCACGGGACTCAATAGTATTGAAAGCAAAATTGTTTTCCCACGGGACTCAACTGCATTGAAATTTTGCCCACGGGACTCAACTGTATTTAAAGCCCCATAGGACTCAACTGTATAGAAACTAAAATAGTTTGACCACGGGACTCAACTGTATTGAAACTAAAATAGTTTGCCCACGGGACCCAATAGTATTGAAAGCAAAATTGTTTTCCCACGGGACTCAACTGCACTGAAATTTTGCACACGGGACTCAACTGCATTGAAAGCCCCATGGGACTCAACTGTATAGAAACTAAAATAGTTTGACCACGGGACTCAACTGCATTGAAACTAAAATTGTTTGCCCACGGGACTCAATAGTATTGAAAGCAAAATTGTTTTTCCACGGGACTCAACTGCATTGGAATTTTGCCCACGGGACTCAACTGTATTGAAAGCAAAATTTTTTCATGAATGTGTTTCTTCATGGATGTGTTTTTTCATGGTGTTTTTATGTGACCACGGGACTCAACTGCATTGAAACTAAAATAGTTATAGTTACTCATCCGGCATTATTATAATAAAACCCTGCACACAATAAACAAATTCCAAATTCCAGTTCACGACGACGTTCAATGGTACGAATGTGTATTGGAAAGTTGTTGACCACGGCGCAATGCGCGCAGCGCTGCTCGGCTGTGCCCCTGCTGAGTACCCCGACTCTAAAAGGTCGGCGTAATTCCCCGGGTGTGTCCCTAGTATGTATATATATTATGATAGTGGTAATATACTTGTGGTAATATTCTACTCTAATCATTCATTCGTTCCCGTAACCCAACATTTTGAACTACATGTATGTAACTATAACGGAGGTTCGAATATTTCGCGACAGTTTTCCGGGAATTGTCGGGACAGTTTTTTGTACAGAAATTTCAAGCACACTATTTTTTGTTCGTTTTTTTGTAACATTTGCGACAGACACATTAATTAAAAAAATTTAATTTAGGGTATGTGGCATGAGTCTTATAAATACACGTGAATTTGTCGCCTTTGTCGCGAAATATTCGAACCTGAGTTATAATACTGATAATCATCATGGCCTCACCTACTTATTTTAGTAATCATGCCCTCACCGCCAACTGAAACTCCAATCCGGATTTGCTGTTTCCCAGTTTCACATTTCACACTGCAAACATTCATTGGACGGACAAATTGTGAGAGTCACAATGAGTTTAGAGACTGACTTTGAATTAGCGCCGGTCCTGTAACGTTCGATCCTGTAACATTATTACGATTTGTTTAACTGTTACACATAACAAAACTTTTGAAAAATTCCCGAGAAAAATGGCGCGTATTCAAATTTAGTGCCCAGTTCATCTGTCCAACCTTCATTAATATACATGTTACACCGTAACAATTGTTACACCGTGGGATTATTACGGGCATTATATTGGTATGTGGTCGTGTTTCACGCGTGAATCGGATTGTTATGCGATACAAATTGTGGTTGTGAGTGCGCATTTTGTTACCGTTAATCGCGACACATTTACGAATTGTTGTTTTTTTCGTTGTTGTTGTTGTTGTTGTTTTTGTTGTTGTTGCTGTTGTTGTTGTTGTTGTTGTTGTTGTGGTTTTGCGGAACTTGCTCGCACGGTGGCATACAACACGTACATTTGAAGCACCAGAGATTACGCTTTTCACAACATGTATTTTTTGGCAAAAAACATTTTCAATGTATTTTTTTCCGAAAAACCAAATGGCGTGTTCAATAATCACAAGAAACTCTACGTATAAATTTCAGACTGATCTTTATCAATATGATCTTGACCTATTGATGTTTATTACTTCTATAATTTCGAACAAAATTTTTCTAATTTTTAATCTTTTTCTTAACATCAACAACAACAGCAGCATTTTCGATGTTTTTATGGTTGATAAAAGATACGTTGCCCGAGCTGGAGATTCATTTATGATTTCTTGTAATTTATCATTTCCATTCCTGGAAAAATAATTCATTGCTTATGAAATTATAATTCTCTGTGAATCAACTTGTGCGTATGTAATGTTATTGTAGTAATTGTGCTTTCAGAGTAGGAAACAAAGCAGAAAATAAAGTAGGAAAACGAGAAAAATTAATAGGAAAGGGTGATTAATCTCTAAAAACTCCCTAATAGCAGAAACGCTTGGTGCACGGCTAATAAATATACTACAGTATGTGAAAGTCGTGTGTTCTTACATACCACCCATATCGAAGCTAAATTATAGGTTGTAGGAAAACAACTAACACAACACCGCCTATTTTTGTGTTCTAATAGCTGATTTTTAGAAACTCATTAAAGCGAACACTGCAATTAAGAAACTGCTCAAATTGAAAAGCTCATTTTATGACTTAAGTTATGGCTCAGAATAGTGCAGTTAGAAGTCTTGCTGCCCGGCCGCTCTATTAGCTGCATTTCTTACTTACAGTGTGACACCTTATTATAAAAAAACTTTTATGAACCCTTATAATTGTTGTAAGAAAACCCTTATGTTCATAGTTCTTCCCATTGTCATGTAAAAACTTTTCGAAAATTTGAATGGGCGCGCCAAAAGCGGATTCAAATCAAACGGCGCCCGCAAAAACTTTCAAAGCAAGAAGAAACATTGAATAGACTATATATGGACCTTCATCGCTTTTTATTTTTGTAGCTTCTAGAAACAACGTCTTTATGAAAACAACAGTCCTGAATCGTATGTACAACATTCATCTACTGGCTACCGTAATCCTAGTTTCATGATTCTCCTTATGTTAAACAGGCTTCCATTCCATGGAACAGCAACCACTTTCGCCTGATGGAAAACCTGTGCTCGTATGAATATAAATTTTGTGGCAGTAGTATTATTGGTGCTGTTTTCATTCAAAAAACCAAATTCAAAGCCTCTTTGTTGTTTCTGTGAAGAATCATATTTCGTAATTTTTCCTAGAACTTTTATTCTTTCATTTTTCTTTTAAGTCTAGAACTCATCACTGTCCGGTTTCTTCAACTTTTCTTCGATGCGCTATTTCAGGTTATCTGGCTTGGTTGGGTTGGTTATAAATATTGGCCATCGGTTAAATAAATAAAAATTGTCTCATCCATTCGGGTTACGGTAGGCATATTCACTTACTACGGTACTACACGACGGTGCACTAAACTTTTCCCATTCACCAAAAAAAACTTACAACGGGGGCCTTCCATACACCAAATAATATTTAATATAAAAAAAAATAATTGAATTGATTGTCGCGGAGAGAAACAGAAAAATCCACAAAACCTAAATTTTGTGATTTTTGCACAAAATCACGAAGTTTCGATTGAATTACGCATAATATTCAAAAGCAAATGACCAAAATGGCTCGTTACATCACACTGACCGCGCACCAGTACAAACGTTAGATATGTATTGAGGAATTTGCGCAATTTTATTTTGTTTGTTAAAAAAATTACGCTGTCAAAATAACTACAGTATATCAAGCTTTCAACACGTTGCAACAATTGGGTTGATAAATCCGAACAAGCAAGGGTGATTAGCAGTCAAGAATATATGTATTCTACTGAGCATAGCATTCACTGTTTGATGAGATATTTAAAATCACTGAATGACTGACTGACTGACTTACTGACTCACTCACTCACTGATTTACTAACAACTAAAATACTCATACATATCACTCTATGATTAAGTTGTTGACAAAAGTAGGAATATAAGTATACAATTTTTGCCATCAGGCAGCAAGCCTCCTTTAAATTTCAGGCAACAACACAGAGGCGCAGGAGTTCCTGTCACGAGGAGCCGCTGTTATCGTTCGTATGCGCGGATTGCCTTATGACTGTACAGCTGTTCAGATTGTTGGTCATTGACTGACTGACTGACTGACTGACTGACTGACTTACTGACTGACTAACTGACTGACTGACTGACTGACTGACTGACTGACTGACTGACTGACTGACTGACTGACTGACTGACTGATTGACTAACTGACCGACTGACTGTTCGACTGACTAACTGACTGTCTGACTGACTGACTGACTGACTGATTGACTGACTAACTGACTGACTGACTGACTGACTGACTGACTGACTGACTGACTGACTGACTGACTGACTGACTGACTGACTGACTGACTGACTGACTGACTGACTGACTGACTGACTGACTGACTGACTGACTGACTGACTGACTGCCTGACTGACTGACTGACTGACTGACTGACTGACTGACTGACTGACTGACTGACTGACTGACTGACTGACTGACTGACTGACTGACTGACTGACTGACTGACTGACTGACTGACTGACTGACTGACTGACTGACTGACTGACTGACTGACTGACTGACTGACTGACTGACTGACAGACTGACTGACTGACTGACTGATCGATATTTCCAGATTGAATTCTTTGCCACTAACACGTCGCCTTCGGCTCAAAACGGCGCCAACAACGAGGAAAAGGCGGAGGAACAAACCGATATCACAGACGACGACAAACAACTGTCCGGCACGTGCAAAGTCAGTCAATCCGTCAAAGTCAGTAAGTCAGTCATTCAGTCAGTTAGACAAACATTCAGATGTCCGTCAGTCAGTCAGTCAGTCATTCACTGCAATCTCTCACTCACTCAGTCACTCATTCACTGCACTCAACCACTCACTCACACACTCACTCACTCACTCACTCACTCACTCACTCACTCACTCACTCACTCACTCACTCACTCACTCACTCACTCACTCACTCACTCACTCACTCACTCACTCACTCACTCACTCACTCACTCACTCACTCACTCACTCACTCACTCACTCACTCACTCACTCACTCACTCACTCACTCACTCACTCACTCACTCACTCACTCACTCACTCACTCACTCACTCACTCACTCACTCACTCACTCACTCACTCACTCACTCACTCACTCACTCACTCACTCACTCACTCACTCACTCACTCACTCACTCACTCACTCACTCACTCACTCACTCACTCACTCACTCACTCACTCACTCACTCACTCACTCACTCACTCACTCACTCACTCACTCACTCACTCACTCACTCACTCACTCACTCACTCACTCACTGACTCACTCACTGACTCACTCACTCACTCACTCACTCACTCACTCACTCACTCACTCACTCACTCACTCACTCACTCACTCACTCACTCACTCACTCACTCACTCACTCACTCACTCACTCACTCACTCACTCACTCACTCACTCACTCACTCACTCACTCACTCACTCACTCACTCACTCACTCACTCACTCACTCACTCACTCACTCACTCACTCAGGTGCTTGATGGTGAACAAGGAGTGTTGTTCGTGAATCGAGCTGACGGAAGAGCTACAGGAGATGCTTTCGTACTCTTTGAGACTGAGGAAGGAGCGGCGGTGGCTTTGAGCAAACACAAACATACCATCGGATCGCGATACATCGAACTCTTCCGATCCACGACGGCCGAAGTTCAACAGGTGGGATTTCTTTTTTATTTTTCAGCTTTTTTTGAGTTTTTGAAATTTCGAATTTTTGTAATTTTTATGGGGGTACATGATAATTTGAATGACGGCTCCGCAATGCTCACCTCACCTTCGGGTTACCCGCACATAATGTTTCATTAAAATTTACAAAACTCATTCTAGGATTGCAGATGATTTTTTTAAATCCGGTTTTATTTTTTGGTTCATGTGTTGTAGAAAAGCAAATTTGTTGCTTTATTGTTTTTTTTCTAGCTGTTTCCCGACCGACATTGGGAGTATACATTTATAATTAATAAGGCATCAAAAGCAATGACTAAAAAGGAATTCTACATATAGCTTGTTCGAAGTATCTTGTTATAATTTTTCCCTGTTATGAATTGAGCACAAGGTTTAAGAGGTCCAAATATGAACTTTCTCAAAAGTTGGAAAGCGCGCCAGTAGGTTATTTGAATTCAAAATGCGTAACAATATACTCTGGTGAAGCTATACATATGATGTTTTATGTGTTTCCGTGAAGCCATTTATTGTTCACGCAGACCTGATACTCCATACATCAGCAGCCATGTCCATTCGTGAATAATAACATTCAGTTTGAATAATGAACTTGAGCCACATGTAATGAGACCCGGGTGTTAAATGCTTTTCAGTTAAGGTGGTTTCAAATGATCTACACTGTGGAAAATAAAAATTTGGTACATACAGTTTAAGATTCTCATTATTATTATCAGACAGTCAGTCAACCAGTCAGCCAGCCAGTCAGCCAGTCAGCCAGTCAGTCAGTCAATCAGTTCGTTAGTCATTTAGTCAGCCAGTCAGTCAATCAGTCAGTCAGTCAGCCAGTTAGCCAGTCAGTCAGTCAGTCAGTCAGTCAGTCAGTCAGTCAGTCAGTCAGTCAGTCAGTCAGTCAGTCAGTCAGTCAGTCAGTCAGTCAGTCAGTCAGTCAGTCAGTCAGTCAGTCAGTCAGTCAGTCAGTCAGTCAGTCAGTCAGTCAGTCAGTCAGTCAGTCAATCAGTTTGTCAGTCAGTCAGTCAGTCAGTCAGTCAGTCAGTTGTGAATCAATCAGTCAATCTAGAACGCATCGTTCAAAAGTACGACGCTGAGTTGAGTATCTGTGAGCTCCCTTACATACAAAATGCCAAATGAAACCCATTCTCGCTAGTGCGAACGATTTGCATGACATCTTTGGGAAATTCCCCCTAAAAATCGAGTGAATTACTCTTTCATGGGTAATCTTCCCCAAATCAGAGAGATAATCCCCATGGCGGATGAAAGGGGAAAATGAAGATTTTCCGAGTTGCTCCTCCGCCCCTCTACCCAGGTATCCATGGAGTTGGGCCCCGGTGTCCATGATTATACCATCCCAGCTGACGCTTTTCACCCGGCCACTGGCGGACGAGAGGGGAAATTCCCCCTCTGGTGGGAAAAGTGGAATTCCCCCTTTTTTCAAAAATTTGGATTTGTTTTCCCTAAGGTGTAGGTAAAATGGCGTGAACACTGCCCATTACCTACACCGTCGGCGACGCGTCCGCCATTAGTAGGATATGGGAGGCACTAGCAGACGAGAAGGGGGGGGGGGAAGTGGAATCCCCCCTCTTTGACGGTTTCAAAAAGAAGAGTTTGTTCCTCAAGGCGTAGGTAAGATTGCCTAATTCCCCCTCTTTGGTGAAACTCCCCTCCCTTTGGAGGTTTGGCTCGTCCGCCAATGATGGGAGGGGCCATACCTGGATATTGGGGGCCACACTATGTTGGTCGATTATTCAGACCCCTACCCCCCCCCCCCCCCAACTCATGATACACTCCGCAGTTTGTACGGTTCGTCCAGTTCGGGCGGTGCTAATGTGTTTTCGGATGAGTCCAACTATGTAGTGTAATTTTTTAGCTTTTTCAGTTTTTTTTTTGTTAAAAATGGAATGGCCGCAACGTTCATAGGTTAACCGCACTAGCGGACGTGAAGAGGTGGGAAAAGTGGATTTTCCCCAGCTTTGGTGTTTTCAAAAAGTAAATTGTGTTCCTTAAGGTGTAGGTAAAATGACCTGATTTCTGAAAACTCAGCCCTTTTTGGAAAGATTCCCCTCCCTTTGGAGGTTTGGCTCGTCCGCCAGTGATCAACCGAATGTGATGGAAAATAAAAAAAAAATTTGAATGCGCGTCATAAACATTTATTATCATACATTGACTATAGGATAACCAGGGTATCTTGTCACTCTTGTTTTTCGGTTTTCGCGCGCACAATTTTGAAATCAAATATGTTTTTTGGCGCGCGTTCCAATAGTTTTGGATAAACAGATACGCTGAGCAAGCTATAATAGCTTCATTTGATTCATTAATATAATGTATTAAGTTGGATCACTATCAATGACGGACGAGTCAAACCTCCAAAGGGAGGGGAATTCCATACAAGGGAGGGGAACCGGCAGTTCTCAGACCATTTTGCCTACACCTTAAAAGGGAAAAATTCAAATTGATTTTCAAATTTTGAAAATGCCAAAGAGGGGTGAATTCCACACTTTCCCACCCCTTCTCATCCGCTATGAATATCCATTTGTTGATGAGTATATTCTATCAATATAAAGAGATAAAAGAGATATGTATGTATGTTACACTTTTAGTTTCCCTCAGTCCATCTATCCTCTAGTTTCTGTTCCTCTGTCATGACTTCATTTGATGTTCTATGAAAATATCGCATACTACAATTTACCATGTTTAATCCATTTAAGCCTAGAGATCATGATGTTTACTTGGTATCATGAATTTCATTTATTAAATACAAATGCAATCCATTATTCACAAAGTCATATTTCTTTCATCATCTAGTATTTTGAACGACGATTAGAACGTTTGTCTACAAAACACCTGATCATATCACCGTGTTCCATCTTCTATACTAGAGTTACTAGACGAACCGATTAAGAATATTAGCCGTGACTTAATAACCCTAGAATACTTAGCATGCATACATGCTAGAATCCGGTGAAAACCAGTAGTCTGTAATAATTTTTTCGTAAATTATTCCTCTTCAGTGCAGTCAATAAACTGGAATCAGTTCTAAATTTGTAGCCAAAATAGAGATACGACGGTGAATTCCCCCTTACTTTGGGAAAACTCCATCCTGAAAGATGGTTTGCTCATCCGCCAGTGGTACAAATAGAGGATTAAATGCTAATGTAATGTGCCTGCCACTAGCGGATGAGGGATGAACGAAAAGATGAATTCCCCCTTATTTAGCAACATGAAAAAATGCAGTTTGTTCCATCAGCTGTAGGTAAAATGGCCTGAAAACTGCCGTTTCTCCCTTTTTTTAAAGAAATTCCTCTTTGAAAGATCGGCTCGTCCGCTATTCCCAGCCAATGTAACTACTTACCAATGGCGGACGAGAAGGGGAGGGATAAGAGAAATTCCCTCCTCTTTTGTGCTCTCAAAAAGTTTAACTTGTTCCCTAAGGTGTAGGTAAAACAACCTCGAAACTACCAATTCCCCCCACTTTGGCAAAGTTCCCCTCCCTTTGGAGGATTATCCCGTACGCCAGTGCTGCTTACTACATGTGCTAATTTCTACGGCTGCTGATCCTCATAACAATGTTCTAGGTTCTAAAACTTCACGCTTTTTCCTGTTTTCCAGGTAATATATGTCTAGATTTCGTAATTGAATATTCATGAAAAAACTCACCAGAGTAAATCATGCTTTGTCGACCATCTTGAGGTAGTTTCACCTACGTGCGCGGTAGAAATTCTATAAATCATGAAAGTTATCGACAGCTTGCTTGAAAGTCGTATTATTATCGTTCTCTTTCATCCTCCATTGTATGTAAGATTATACATTCTTCTCGTCTCACATAATAATAACCACTGCAGTCGGAATAGTGGTGGTGGTGGGCAGAAATCTTATTCATGGAATGGAGAGTTTTGACTCGTAAACTCCCAAATTTCTTCAGATTTCATTGAGTATTGCCATAAAAATTTTACTTAATTATAATTTTACTCAAAAGATATTCAACAAGTTTCATTCAGATGGTAATAATCTCAGCGAGTTCACATGGTCGTCGGTCGCAATTCTATAATGAGAAACAGTAATACACTCTCAGTGGAACAAAGGCGTATGCTGGCAAACTTTTAATCAATCATTGCCGTGTATGATTATATGATGGAATGTCAACCAACTTTTGAGATGTTTGATTGTTTGGTTGTTTGATTGTTCAGCCAAAAATCACGTTACTTTTCTACATCTTAGACTTCGTCTACCAATTGAGACTAAAATTTTCAAGATGTCATGACCAGATTTGCATACAAGCATGAACTGTGTCAGGTCAACTATGTAAGTAGTCTTTGTTTCTTCTCCATCTCCTTCTAAAATCGGTTGTTCGGTGATGCTAGAAAAAGAAAGCTGTCAGGTGCTCAACTATTTTCTTCGATGAGCCGTATCAGAAAATAGAAAACTCCCGCTAATCAAGGTCCTTTGACCACATTTACTGTAATATTCCAGCAAGACCATGCTACCCTATAATAACGGTTCATCCATCGCTCTCATTTATTATCTTCATGTGCAGCATCTTGTTCCATAGCCATTCAATGTATTCCACAATGTAAGAAGATTATTACTCATCACATTCACAGCTGATTGAAGGATATAGCTTGATATTACAATGTATCTTTGTATAATTTTTTTTCTATGAACCCTTTATGCGAAGCATATGCAACAAGGAGGTCACTTGAATTCCCCGAAAATCATCTCACCGAATTTTAACTCACCGAGTTTGAAATCATCGAAAGTCAACTCACTGAATGTTCAACTCACCGAAAATTTTTAAACCAAATTTTATCACAATTATGCGCATCAGTCCTCCTACTATGTCATGTGAAAATTTTCAGGAAAATGTGAACGCATTTAACTTTCAAAATCTTTCAACCATTTGTGAATAGTAAAAGTAAGTGCTTCCAGTCCAAACCGCAATCTTGCCCCATCATCATCCTGAACAGCCGCACCATTCGAAGTGATTACGGTAGGTGCCGTGAGTACCTAACTCCCAAATCAAATAGTCTTCCACCAAATCTCTCCGTCCCTCTGTTCCCTATGTAGCCAGCCCCCTTACCACCGCTCAAGTGGCGATAGTAACCGGAACTAAACTTATCACAAACTGCGAAGATTTTTCAGTAAGCTGCAACAATATCAGCCGGATAATAGTATTCAAAATAAACCTGCTTATTTTTTTTGCACCCTGAAGTTAAGCCAATTTTTTTATCGCCAACTTCAGCGAGCCGCCACACGGCAAACGGTACTTAATGGGACGTTAAAGCATACAATGCGCGCGCGTCCCAATCTTGGATGGTACTTAAATTGGTTCTTTTCAATTGGCGGCGATGGTAAGACGAAGCAGCGCAGCGTCCCACTTTCTATTATGTAGCACATAATGCGCCAAATGAGACAGAGCCGCCACCGTACTGTTGTAACGAACAGGCGTGCTGCACTTGAAACATCAAGTTTATGTTATAACACGTGTATACTGAAACATCAACTGTATGTTATAACATGTGAGTACTGAAACGTCAGCTGATTCGTGTTTGCTATTGTGAAACATCAACTTCATTGACTTTGCATTTTGTAACACTTGCGTTAATTGCAACATTACCTAAATGGCATACCTTCGGGCCTTGATTATTTCTTTCACAACGCCGACACTTATCATTTGCAAAAGAACGGATAACCATCACTTGGCACCTATTGAGCTTCCATGGATCGCGCATGTGATAATATCACAACGGCACGTAATTACACAAAAACCGAATACAAAAACCTACAGATACAAATCCAGTTCATCCATTTCGATTTCCATTTCATTAAAAACATCGGAATTTTTTAAAACCAGCCGGAATCGCCGAAAAAACTGAACACTCTCCGCCCAATGGAACGCGATGGTGCACGCGGCACACGAAACCATCACACCGACCACCAGACACCACCATCATACCATATTATCAGCCGGGGCACACCGCTAAATGGTCCACGGCAAATCTAATAATTGGTGCGCTCGCGGCTCCATGGTTCGTATGCCAGTGTATTGGGTGCCCCATACACCAGGACATCGGCCTCTTATCAAGCACGTACCCCCATCTACCCCTACTTGCCTTTGATCATCATGAGAGCACTTGGAAGAACATTTTCATGTTATTGACCAACTCGATGGTTCCAAATGTGCCGCGCCCCTCTTTGCCCCATCCACTTCCAACGTTTACGTCCTATTTATTCAATGTAATGCCAGTGTGCCCATAATGACGAGTATGGATGGTCGATGGCACATTTGAAAGCTATTAGTGGACTGTGGAAATTGGTAATGGTATCGGGCGCCAGACGAATCTGAGAACCAAGTGCCGTCAGTGAGTTTGGTGGACGCTGAGGTCATTATACGGGTAACCTGAACCACTATTCATTACCTTCAACTTGAGCAGACATACAGTATGTAGCACCTTCTACAGTTTCTGTGTTCGACTCCGCCCCTTTCTTATTGAAATAGAATACATCCGGTCACATATTTGTAAACTGTACCGGTTTTATGTCAAAATTCGTGTGACCCAACGACAGCTAATAACCATTTGATTGTTTGTACGGAATTCCACTTTTACCACCCCTTCTCTTTCGCTCCGTGCACATCCCATGCGGGAATACTCTTCTAGGAGTACGGTGTATCTCCGCATATTAAACAGCAGACTTACAATTTGGTTTCTTCCTTTTCTTTATAAATCATGCATCGAGACCCGGTTGTTTTACCTCTGTAATTTTCTCAGCGTGTCTGGATACCGGAGTTATGAACATCGCAAAGAAGACAATTGCTTTATAATCAGATTTGATACTTTCATGACTGTTGTACGCCGATTAAATGTCTCACACCTGAATTACTGCAATTGCAGCGCGAAACCTCGAATTTTTTACTCAGGAATCATCAATCCATCGTTCCAATGTAGAATGGGGAACTGGTTGTCACTTCATTACCATGTCTATATTTAAAGGCGATTGCTGTTGCAAAGCCATAAAATGTTGCGCGCGGCTAGTAATTGTTAATGTCACAGAGTCAGCTAGTTGGTGTTACTACCACAGCCTATCGGCGGGCAAGAAAATCTGTGAAATAGTAGGGTATTTCCTTCAGAAACGCCGTTTCAGAGCGATTTCATCAAAAAAATTTTCATTTTTTGAAATCACTTAAGAGAAAAGTTCCACTGCTCACTAATTTTTTCGTCCACTAGTGTCACCGTAACTGACTGCGACCGCAACAAGTATGCGCATCGCGATATTAATAGACCGGGTGGCGGCAGTGAAACGCGCAACGCAACGCGCAAATTCAGGACAATAAAACAATATCACTGGTGCAACACGATCGTTTGACAATGTGATGAGGTAATTTCTGGTTTTGTTGCAGGACGTTGCAATCGGTAGAGGGTGACAGTTGCTTCACCTCTGTCCCCACCTTTTACTGGTGGAGTAACACCCTTCACCCGGCAAACAAAGCTGTAAAATACCTGAATATGCAATGTTAAATGCCTAGTTACAACAACCGACTACCGCGTCCACTTTGCGGAAACTCGGTTTTGTGGTACCTTTTGTTTCTGTTGAGGTGGCAATTAAACGGCACCAACTTTACGATTATCTGCAAATAGAATGTATCTTAGTAGTGGGGTACGACCAGTATACCTTCCCAGCCGTTACCCATCGATGCTCAACTCAAAGTATGTCGTTAAGCTGGGGCAGCAGTGAATCCACGTTCAATTAAAGATTTTGAGAAGTGATAGAAACAATAAATGTGGTCTTCTCTGCGTAGCCTGTGATTAAGTGTTTTACATGCTTAATTGGTGGTGTGGGGAATGTGTCCGTTGTTGGGAAACTAGCGTTGCTTGACACGATATCTTCGCATGCATGCGGTCTGCACTCATCTTCAGTTTCAATAGAGGCTTCCTCTCCTCGTACGTATGTTCAGCACCATGCAAAGCTGCCAATTAACTTAACTGGCTGACGAGGAATCGCCGGCTTCGATGGGTTGTTGGAAGAAAGGAATGAAATCCGTTGATCTCGGGCTGTCTTACTTTTTATTATACCTTACGTGAACCTGTCATAATGAGTTTGTGACCACAAGTATTCATATTTATAACCGCTCGTTTCGTTTCTCAATTCACATTTCCTGTTATCCGACGCCATTTAATTACCGCTGTGAAGTACATATTCTACTTTAATTGGCCCATCTTCTTGGCGTATCTGAAACGTATCTTCGACGAAGTCCGATGGTCATTGACGCATTTAACGAATCAGTTGAAGCATACGGTCATTAATGTAATATCGGTTTTTGTCTCTTTATCTGAATAACTACTATATTCCAAGGAGATCAACTCTTCCAGTTTAGATCACTTACCGTGCATAGTTCATTGCGAATTTCTTTTTTTAATTATTCCACTGAGGAAATATAATTTTAAGATTTTTATTATTTCCCTGAGAAGGTAAAAGTATTTCAACATTCCCTCCCATCTCTCATCTCTCATCTCGGCCAAACCACAATCATCTCTACCCCGCGTTCGGTTATGGTGGCTTCTTCGTTTCACCGAAAACCAATTCTATTCGTCATTCTAGACAATCAGTGGATCATAGTGGCGTTGATCTTACCGACAATCTAGAGATTCGGTAATCTACATTCTTGAATCTAACGAGTGCTTTACATCAAAATCGCCCATGAAGTTGAACACCAACGCATCCAGTAGTTTCATTAAAGTGAGGCTACATCTAATGTTTCAAGACTCGCTCATCCGCTCCTGTTGTTCAATCACTCCTGTCGTTTCTGGTCGTTACTCTACTCAGATTTTATGAGCTCGTCGGTCGATTTTACACGCTGTCGTGAAAAGGGCGAAATTGGTGGTCACATCATGTAAAGTATGTAGTGTTGTCGAACTGCCACTCTTCCTTGTAAATAGCTAGTCACGGTCTTGAAGTTACATCGTTGTTGTTGTTGTTGTTGTTGTTGTTGTTGTTGTTGTTGTTGTTGTTGTTGTTGTTGTTGTTGTTGTTGTTGTTGTTGTTGTTGTTGTTGTTGTTGTTGTTGTTGTTGTTGTTGTTGTTGTTGTTGTTGTTGTTGTTGTTGTTGTTGTTGTTGTTGTTGTTGTTGTTGTTGTTGTTGTTGTTGTTGTTGTTTTTTGGTTCTACGCGACAGCATAGGTTTCGGACTTTTACGAGCTTCATTCCAAACCATTAAAATAATTTTAAAAAAGTTGCTGTTACACGTCTTATATAAGGCTTTATTATGTTACGGTTTATTACACAAATTAAGATTATAGCGCGTTATGTTTGAATAGGATGGTATGACCAACCACATACAAATTAGGTTTATAACTTGTGATACAAAAATTCAAATTAAATATTCAACCAAATTGTTTTCTATTCGTCGATACGATGTATATTTTTATATTTCAATACCATGTTTTTTATACTTCGATTTTATACTTCAAACCAATAGTTGGGCCGTCGACTTGACGCGAGGGCCCAACTATCACTTGACGCTCCGCTCCGTTATGAATAGTTGATAATCTATTTATGAGCTATCATTTGTTACTCCCATATCAACGAAGAAAGATCATCCGAAATCCATACTTGCGATGTTTATCGCAATTCACTGCATTGTGCAATGAACTATTAAATGTGTTGGTGGGTTGTTGATTTATGACTCAAAAGAACAAAAAAATATTCAAGCGTCCCTGTTAGTAAGTTGCATGTAAGTTTAGATAAGAACGTGAAAACTGTTTCGGTTGGAAAAATGTCTGGGACAAGAGATTGGTTTTTCACCTGGCAATTAAGAAAATATTTGAGATTCTCAGTATGGCTCATCCGCCTGCCTTACAGGCTATCCTAAAATTATCTTAGCAATCTCATTTTGATTTGAAATAAACACACTCCTATTAATTTTTTTGGTTGATGCGCATTGCTTCAATACGGGTGGTTTTCATTTGTTTTGAGAAAAAATGTGTAGTTTTGATAGGTTTACCTGTTGTCCGGAATTGTAGTTTTCATCATGTTTTATTACCAAGGTATTTATTTTTCTTTAACAGTCGGCTTCACATTCGCCCACTGGGTATTCACATTTCTTAAATTCTTTTACTTGCTATATTTTAACTTGTGACACCGTTTATTATTTATGTTACGATTTCATAATGTTAACTCTTTTACTACTATTTTAATATCAGAACAAACAAGCCTAAACATTAGAAAATGCTTCAAAATCTATACGCTTAAGAAAGATTTGAATCACTAGTTGTTTCGAGAATCACTTAAAAATCTCAAATCTGCACCAAAGCAGTGTCCATTCACACAACATGTGTAATCGATAATTGTAAATCGTTGTTATATGTGGTAAGAATAGTGAAATGTCACGGCATCAACAATCAATCTGCCATCTAACTACTATGAGATGCCGGGAATCAACACGGGAGTAGAGTTTTCATCCACTGACATTTCTGGCTATCTGTAATCTACCCGAAACCATTCTTTGATCCATCCGCACTACACTTGTTCCAGCGGAACACATCTGCAAAGATGATTCATCTCTATCACACACTCATTAACACATATCGGGCGCAAACACTGGCGGACGAGCTATAACTCCAAAAGGAGCGGATTTCGTCAAAGACGGGGGAATTGGCTGTTTTCAGGCCATCTTATTTACACCTCAGGGAAGAAATTTTACTTTTTGAAAAAGCCAAAGAGGGAGGAAATTCACTTTTCAAACCCCTTATCGACCGCTAGTGGGCGCAAACGATCTATCAAAATCGGGCACGTCACTTTTGAAGGTTGTTCGATCAAAGTGTTTGGCGCGCAATCGGACACCATAAAGGGGGGACGTTTGGGGGTGACCCCCTCCTTATGCCTCTTCCTTCGCCGGCACCTGGGTGTTGTGTTAATGTTGAGTGGCACATCGGTTCAGGGTGATTGGAAATTTTGTTGCTGACTTTTACGCTCACTCACTCGCTCACTGACTCACGAACTCACTCACTTCCTCATGAACTCACGAACTCACGAACTGACGAACTCACGAATTGACGAACTCACTCACTTACTTTCTTACTCACCCACTCACTCACCCACTCACTCACTCACTCATGCACACTTGTGTGGATTATAATTACAATATTACCTAATCCGTTACATTCACCGAATCCAATCCACTCTGTAGTGACTAATCCGGCCCGATCTACTGTTGTGTCAGTCTAGAACTAACATTAGGAGTAACCCATTAGGTCTGGCTTCCAAAACTTGAGGGACCTGGCCACTGACTGTACCCCTCTAGCAATCACCAGAAACCACCTTAACCTAAACATTGTCGTAACACGTCAGTTTGTCACTCAGTGCTCGTCAGTCAACAGACTCCGCGGGCGAGGGGGCTGCATTCAACGTTGAGTTTTGGCGCACGTAAAATCCTCCTTCACCCTCATCCACCCAGTAATGGGCGTATGTAAATATGCCACGGCACTTTGTATGCCCCCACACCAAGGGGTTGGGGAGGCGGGGCAAAACGTTTAACGATTTTCACACTTTTCATCGGTCGGCCGTGCACCGATGCTGCGCGCGTCTCAAAGTCTGGAGATCGAGATAAAGATATGGAGATTTTCATAGAGTTTACGCTGTCAGATACTTACTCAGATTTCTAATACTTTAGTACATTGAATATTCAAAAAAACTCAAATGATTGAAACACATCTTGTTCTGTATATTTCTTTAATCCTGTCTCATCGGATCTGCTCAGTGAAATCTGCGGTTTACTCCATTATCCAGATGGACATCAGTCCGAATGCTCAGTGCCTCGACAACCTCGGCTATGGAACAAACTACTTTCCGCCTGAATGCCAAGGTACTTCAGCAGAAAGTCGAATGGCAGGTAATTTATGTCAGATAATGACCGCGGGTCGTTAGACGGAGTTTTGGTCAGAACGGATGTTGAAAGTACCTCGGTAATTCTCGACATTCTTTAACGTTTCTTTGAAACTGTAACAACTTCTCCAAATGATGGAACCTAGAAGACGGTTTCAGTTATATTTGTTTGGGCAACCTTAGCCGCCTCGCGGAGAACGTCTGATTTTAATGACCTGTCAGCGAGTTTCACTCGGCTGTTTTGCGACCAATAAAATTCAGTGTCTCTCAAACGTGTTGCACAAATTGGCAAACGATCTGTGTGGCCTGCAACGTTGTAGATGTTGACGCTCGGCTATGGCGAGACGTGCCGCATTCATGCGCACAGCGCATCGAGGAAGCATACATGATACTTACGCAGAGTTGCACGCATACTGCGTTTATTTCATCCTGGAGCTGGCACCTTGAGTGCGGTACGATTGCATCGAGCGTGAGTTGACATATACAAATGTACGTAAGGTACTTCTCATACTTCTGTCTTACATGTGCCAGACTGACATATTAGTTGATAGACAGTCTGCTGAGACATTAATAGTCCACAGTCCATCTTAAATCTATGGTGGTGACCTGTGTTTACGTAACGTTCACACCTATACTTTTATAAAAACCCACTGGTGCGTGCTGTTTCCAATACAAACGATTGTTACCCAATGCTGATAAGACACTTAAGAGCGTCTTCCCATTGTTTTAGATATAGAACACTGATATCACAATTTTAATGAAGGCAGGTGTCACTAGAGGTGTTTGTCTTTTTCTCAACTTTGATGTGCATTATGCTGTTAAGTCTGGTGATGAACTCGATTTAGCTGATGATAATCGTAATTTTGCAGCTCAGAAAGGCGCATCAACCATACCACAAACCACTTATTATGCCATTTAATGCTGAAGGTGGTTTGTCGTCGGTTCAATAGCATAATTAATTGGATTTCTATAAAAAAATTGCGTCTAGGTTCATTCCAACCTTTCTTCGTGTCATATCAATTTGTAGTTTACATTATATTTGTTTGTTGTGTTTGTGCTGATCATCAGCTCAAATGATTCACCGGTTCCGAAGTGTGCCACCGCATTCCGTCAACATTCCGGGTGTAGTAGTAGGGTGCCCGAGACAAGATGTGTGTATGCCCACATCGTATTTTTTCGACGCCAGAAGTTCCATTATGTTTTTTCACGCCCGTTTTAACGACTTCGCAAGATGCGCAAGCGCGTTTTCTTTCGCCGTATGTGCTTCGGACCGCCGGCTCATATGTTCGTGCGAATTAATCAAATCGGCTTCGACCACCAAGTGGTCCATATAGCGATACCGCAGCGTTCCAGTGGTTGTTAGCCGCGGCTTCATTGGACTCTTTGTGTTTGTTGTTGGACGTGGCTTGGAATGGGCGCCCGATCAGTATGATATTTAGTTTCTTTAGTAGAGATGAATTCAGGTAGAACCGATAGTTCATTGGTTCAGAGGGCTGGTGAACCAAGCGAGTGCTCATCTGGAACACTGATATTGATCCTGTGTATATTTATTGACTAATTGAACACACCAATGTGCGAAACGTACATCTCTCATGCACCCTAATCCAATCCTGATGCGCGGTGTGCCGCACTCAAATGAATCTAAACGTAGGGACTGAGATTCTTCACACATCGGATTACGTGCACAAATGCGCCAAGTCTTTCTAAACGTGAAACTTTTAATTTCAGTTCGACCTTTCTCGCTTTACAGAAGTATAGTAATCCTGACTATTACATTTCATACCTGTCAGCCGCACCCCGTCTCTCCCTTCTGCCGGAAGACTCCATTTCCGGCAGATTCACTAATTATCGTGGCACCTAGCCACCATGATAATTACCGTAATACGGCCGTTTCCTCTGTGATCTGCTCAACCATCAATTACATCGTTTCCGGTCCATCCGGATAGTTCGTCGATTAGTCGACTATCCTTATTTCCCAGTTAAACATAGTTTAACGTCCCCTTTTCAGTTTGTACCAATCATTGTTATCAACGCATTGCTTATTCTCTCAGGTGGCATGGACTCATCTTATTCATTTTATGCTCACATGATCCAGTCTGATCTTTGATTAATAGAGATGATGATGATTCGGATGATGATGATGTATAACTGAAATCTTTAATTCTGAAGATATTTATGTATCTTTAATCTCACTCTGGCGTTCCTGTTCACTTTAAATCTGTCGGCAAACATTGCAATAACCGACTTTATGTTGACGAACATAAACGACCGTTAAGTAACCGTCACGCTTCTCGACTGGCCGATCCTCCGTTTTGTCATCATTCACCATTCACTGGCAGCCTGTTATTTTGCTCAACTTTGATTTATGTTTGTAGCTTTTCCTAGTTTCTGTAGATAATAGAATTCTCGCCCGCTCCAATTCAGTGATCTTTTACACCGGTCAACCAGACAGTCTGTCAACCTGACAGTCTGTTCATCTGTCCTTCAATCAATCAGACCGTCAGTAAGTCCGTCAATAAGTCAGCCTTTCATCTTTCACATCTTTCACCGTACTTTATGGGAACCTGAAAAATTTCATGATACCTCTGATTCACTTCTCTTTATTTTACTTTGTGGACCAAACCATGACACCGGCCGCCCCTCTACCCAGCACTGATGGCGAAATTAGCTTAACTGATCGTAAATCACTTTAAAATTTATCAATCATGATCAATTTTCACTATTCCATATCAAACAGTCAGCGATCGCAAATTTAAAACTAATTTCGACGAATTTCCTTCCACCATGTCCAGTTCGTCGGTCTACTACGTGCCCGTTGCACGCATGGTCGATCACTATATAACTGACGCGTCCGAATCTGTGCGGCCGTCTCTGTTCCACTGTATCTCTCTCTCTCTCTCCCTCTCTGTAGATCCCTCCATAATGACAAACCTCGACCGGGCGTTTCAGTCAGTCCGTGCCGTGGTGACCAACTAAGACTCCACTAAGATCAAAACTGTATCCATCCAACCAATGGAATCGAGGGGTGGTACAGAGGTGGATTATTAGGTCTTCAGACTACCCTCACTGGGCGATAAAGGGGGAGACGGGGGTGGCAGGGGCTTTTTGGTTGACTGCACCCGCCACGATGCCGTTTTGATTTCGGGTGGCCAGCTACTGCCGTGCGTGGTAAAATCTAAATGAACATTGAACGGAGTCCAAGGAGATTATGGAAGACGATACGACGGTGGTATTAGGGCCAACTTGATGGATGCGAGGGATCAACTTGAACGCTGTGCTTCTTGGAGGTTCCGGGTGGTTTTTCATGTTTCATTTTGTTTCTTTGACATCTACCCATGACATGTTCGAAGAAAAGTTTAGACCCATGCTGAAACGGTCGAATGAACGTATTTGTGGGTGACAATGGATAATCCTGCTTTCGGTGATTTTGATTTCTCTTGATGCATGAACTATGGTCGATTCATTCATGGTTACTGTATTCAATCTATTGATCATTCTAAAATGGCTACCAACATATATCGTGAGTTTGTTGTGTTTCTTCTGCTTGAAATGTGTTTTTTTTTTATGTTGAAACACTTCAATCTTTTTTATATTGAAACACTTCAGTCTTTTTTATATTAAAACACTTCAATCTTTTTTTATATTAAAACACTTCAATCTTTTTTTATATTGAAACACTTCAATCTTTTTTTTATATTGAAACACTTCGATATGGCTCATTCATATAACTGATGTACATGTTTTTCATCTTTTCTTCTACAACTCATGACTTTCTTTGAAATCACGAACTGAAAAGTGTGGAATTCCAGTTATTCGCTAGAATCACAAAATGGTCTGCATACTGGTGTAGTCGTTGGTCCAATTAATCCTTCTCTGATGTCCATTAAGCATCCGTTGAACTACTAATCCCCTGTAAATTACTGCCATCACCACACATCACATACGGTACTTACCATTCTGCCATCTTTCGTTTTGGTTGTTGTTGTAGTTGTTGTTGTTGTTGTTGTTGTTGTTGTTGTTGTTGTTGTTGTTGTTGTTGTTGTTGTTGTTGTTGTTGTTGTTGTTGTTGTTGTTGTTGTTGTTGTTGTTGTTGTTGTTATTGTTGTTGTTGTAGTTGTTGTATTTAATGTTGTTGTTGTTGCTGTTGTTGTTGTTGTTGTTGTTGTTGTTGTTGCTGTTGGCGTGCGCATTGTTGTCTCGCCCATTTAACCTGTTTGTTTGTAGACATATCACGTTTGGTTGCACTGGAATTAACTCCGATGGAAGGGGTATTTCTAGGGGGGTGGAGCTCACAAAAGAGTGGTAAGTGTCGGCTAGGTGGGAGCACCCCCCCCCCCCCTCCCCTGTTTGTTAGCTCATCGGATGCGCTCGTTTGTGGCGACGATGAATTGTGACCACTAGCGGACGAGAAGGGGAGGTAAAAGTGGAGTTCCCCCTCTTTGGCTGTTTCAAAAAGTTGAATTAGTTCCCTAAGCTGTAAGTAAAATTGCCTGAAAACTGCCGATTCCCCCTCTTTGACGAAATTCTCCTCCCTTTGGGGATTTACCTCGTCCACCAGTGATTGTGACTCAACGCATTATTTAGGATATTATATAAATATCAGGATCTATGCTAGCATATGTTATCGACACCTTGGTTGTGACTTCCAAATATCAAACCATCAAACTCAGACCATCGTGATTATTTTCAATTTTACATGTTTCATCAAAATGTCATGATTTTTTATATAACTTGGTCAAGCTGTAAAGTTAGGTTTGGGTTTGTCGCTATTTGAAATCAGCAGTTTTATTTGTCTTTCATATGTGGTCGGGCCTGTATGTGTGTTTTAGCGTAGATTTTTTTTTGGTGAAAATATCTCACATCCACGCATTCAGTGTTGATTTTGTAGTTTGTTGATCGGCTGAGAATGGTTTGAAATTGTGGTCTGAAAATTCAATTTCATCACTTTCTTTTTACATTCGTATGTACCCATCATTTTATCAGTATCTTAAATGATTTGTGACTATATTGTTGCAGTCTGATATCATGTCAATCGTCCAACAATTAAGTTAATGGGGTAGTATTCCACTTAATCCATCCCGCCGACCCCTGTTTCGATTCTTTCATCAAGCTATCATGTCCGACATTCATGCATTATTTAATATTACCTTTCAGTCGTTCCCGCATTGTGATGTGTCGATAATGCAAATGAGAATGTTAATAATTGCACCTCATCAATAATAAACATCAAAATGCCGAGAAAAGTCGAAGTTCTTTGGTTTTAGATAATCCATCACAGTAGTTAAATAGCAGAGTGAACTCGAAACTTTCCGCACGTTCAGAGAATTCAAATTTTGGTATGATGACTATTCATCTCTGCTTCCTAGCTTCTCTCACTTGATCCATTACCCAGTGATACCAGCTAACAGCGCTGTGAAGTCTCTAGTCTAGCGGCTAGGATGCCGGTCTCGCCAGCCGAACGCCCCAAGTTCGAAAAGTTCATATGAGACAACAGGTAATAATTAGTGAATATCAGTTGTTATGCATCTTACATATATTAATAGGGAGAGGCGAAATGATCCTGCTTTCACCGTGTCACTTGACCATCCTACTTAACAATTCAGACATGATAAATGTCTGCCCTTCGATTTATCGTAGTACCTGAACACCATCGTAGTACCAGTTCATTTGTTGCCACCCATCGTTTTATAGGCCAACACAATGAAACATGTGTCATGGATTCATGAGCCAATGAGGTGTCATCCGTTCGACACGACCAATATGACTGAAATTGATAGGTACCCCGATTCCCACTAGCGGACAAGGTGGGAACAAAAAAAAAATTCCCCTCTCTTTGGCAGTTTCAGAAAGATCTTTCCATCCGTTGTGGATAAAATGGCCGCAAAATTGCTAATTTCCCCCATCTTTGGTAAAAGTCTCCTCTCTTTGGAGGATTGGCTCATCCGCCAGTGGTACCTTATGCCATGGCATATGTTGCTAGGGCGAGGCGGCTGGTATAGAAACGGCTGGCAGATTCGGCGGAAGGGTGGATCGTCGATTGAAGGCGGATTTGACTACGATACGTCGTAATGCCACCCAAAGAGGGAAGGGTTGTGTGATATAAATTCTGGTCATAGTGGTAACATAAAGTATAAAAAAATATCATGATCTCAATGTTTCGGACTATTTGATGGTCGATTGTTTCTCGTAGTGGTGCTCATCGGCCTGGCAGACGAACCGAACCTCCAAAGAAAGGGGAATTTTGTTAAAGATGAAAAAATTGCCGTTTTTCAGATCATGTTACATACACCTCAGGGGACAGATTCAACTTTTTGAAAAAGCCAAAGAGAGGGGAAATCCACTTTTCTCACCTTTCATCGTCCGCTAGTGCTCATTGGTGGTAGTAAATAACTGCATAATAGTGTCATGTTTAATTCTGATGGCCCAGCAATAATGACTGCAGTCAGCGATTTGATAGCTTTAATGTTCATGAGATGATACTACTACTACTACTGTTGCTGTTGAGGTGGTTGTTGTTGTTGTTGTTGTTGTTGTTGTTGTTGTTGTTGTTGTTGTTGTTGTTGTTGTTGTTGTTGTTGTTGTTGTTGTTGTTGTTGTTGTTGTTGTTGTTGTTGTTGTTGTTGTTGTTGTTGTTGTTGTTGTTGTTGTTGTTGTTGTTGTTGTTGTTGTTGTTGTTGTTGTTGTTGTTGTTGTTGTTGTTGTTGTTGTTGTTGTTGTTGTTGTTGTTGTTGTTGTTGTTGTTGTTGTTGTTGTTGTTGTTGTTGTTGTTGTTGTTGTTGTTGTTGTTGTTGTTGTTGTTGTTGTTGTTGTTGTTGCTGTTGATGTTGTTGTTGTTGTTGTTGTTGTTGTTGTTGTTTTTGATGATGACTCTCAGAAAAACTACTTGTAGTACGTTACTGAACGCGCAAGATACATAGATATAGATCTAAAACTGCGTTCCGATACCGATTATAGAAACCATGCGTTCTTTTTAGGTGAAGCTATTAATTTCAAGTTAAGTACCGTAAAACAACAACAACAACAACAACAACAACAACAACAATAAAAACAGTAAGTCAGTCTATTCAGGTCAAAACATGCATTTTGATGTTCCGAAAACTGATTAAAAACACTTAGAGGAAAGAATTCAAAATATATTTATGAAATTCTCAGTTTTCTGTGACTACATATGTGTCTTTCCTATGCACGTTATTTTACTCGTTTCCTATCAGTGTAGTCTTTGACCGTTAAGCAACAACAACAACAACAACAACAACAACAATAACAACAACAACAACAACAAAAAGTGGTCTGGTAATGTAGTTATGTAAGTCAATTCGAAACGGTCTATAAGCAGCTAAATCGACGACACACATTATTTTAATGCCCACACTTACTAATGTTCTCAGGATTCTATTTCTGAATAGAAATTTTTCCCGTTAATGAGTTCCATAAAATCTATAATATATGAATTAACTATGTAGGATTCATACAATTCAGTGAAAACTTACGGCTTTTTCACTCAATTTTCCCCCACAAACAACCATTTACATCAAATTTGCATATCATGAAAGTTTTTGTCGTCATTTTACTTATTCTGTCGAGTGTGATTTTGCTTCGTCAAATGTTGACTTTAAGTTCAATGGTTGATGATATTTGCTCAGGTCGACACAAAACGTTTTTAATTTTATGTCTGCCGTTTAACGGGCATGGCAAAAAGTGTTCCGTAATAAGTGTTAAAAAACTTTATGTCATAGACTTAACTTTGGGAAAAAGTTCCCAAGTTCAATCCGTTTTTTTTACCACAGTCGCTAGCGAACGAGAAGGAGTGGGAAAAGTGGAATTCCGCCCTTTTTGGCGTTTTCAAAAAGAATTCGTTCCCTAACGTGTAGGTAAAACTTCTAACTACCCTTCTTTGAAGAATTTTCTCTTCCTTTGGAGGGCTAGCTCGTCCGCCGGTGACCACAGCTAAGTACGTATATAAGAAAGTAATAAAAGCAGGAAAAGTGAAGTAGATCAAAGTATATCTTCAAGTATAAGAACAAAAAGTAATAAAATCAGATAAAGTAAAGCACACCAACGTATATCGTATATTGAAGCACTGAAAAAAACAGTTCCACTGGCGGACGAGGAAATCCTTCAAAGGGATGTTAATTTAGACTAAGACGGGAGAATTAGCAGTTTTTAGGCTTTTTACCTACACCTTAGGGAACGAATTCCACATTTTGAAAACGCCAAAGAGAGGGGGAATTCCACTTTTCCCAGCCCTTCTCGTCAGCTAGTGGTTCACGTTGACTAAAACTCTCTTCTATACACTCTATGTAAAGTAATAAAATCAGGTAAAGTAAAGTAAAGTATAGAAAAGTGTAGTGTATAGAAAAAGTAAAACATCACAAGACGCTGCCGACAACTAAATAACCATAAAACAGTCGTCATTAAATATCGTTCAACCCATCCTATTTGAATTCAAAGCACTGGCGGACGAGCCAAACCTCCAAAGGTAATTCCTCTAAAGAGAGGGTAATCGGTAGTTTTCACGTCATTTTATCTACACCTTAGGGAAAAAGTTCAACTTATTAGAAATGCCAAATAGGGGGAATTCCTCTTTTTCTTCCCCCTCTCATATTTTAGAACATATTCACTTTCACCGTAATTAGATTAGAACATCTCCGTTTGTGTTATAATTAATTACTACTGACAGTTTGCTGTGGTGGAAATAATTGAGCACAAAAACAAACATGTCGGTAAACTGTCAGTGCGTACCTGTTGCATTCAAGCATTACCATGACGCAAAAACTTTCCTATGAAAGACCACCAGATTGTCAAAAAAATTATTTTGAAGATTTTCCGCTAAAAAAGAGTTCAACGCAAATTTTTTTAGGAACTGAAAATGTGAAACGAAAGCTGTTTAATAATTTTGATCTTTCATCGTGTAATCTAATTTTTTTAGCACAATCCACCAATTCTATTTTCCCGTTCAGGTAAAGAACATTACCCTTTTTTCTCCTTTGTAAATACGTCAAACCGGAAAAATTCTGTCAAAAAGTAGTTTTACATGAAATTTAAATTGCTTCTCTACCGCCGAATTAAACGATTTTGCTTCGACCACCACAAAAACAGTTTTACTATGCTATTTCATCAAGTCTTTCCCACACTTTTTAAAATAAACATACATAAACAGTAATAAAAATCGTAATTTCCTACACCAACCAAGTTTCAGATAAATTACCATTTTCGTACAGCTTTCCTATACTTTTTGTACATGAAGGTTTTTATACTTGCTGAGAAAGGAGCGTTTTTCGTAATTTCCGCATTTTATGCCTTTTTATACTGTTTCGATAAAAACTGTTTTCAAAAATCTGAGAAAAATAACAACAACAATAACAACAAAATTAACAAAAACAACATTAACAACCACAACAACAACAACAACAACAACAACAACAACAACAACAACAACAACAACAACAACAACAACAACAACAACAGCAACAACAACAACAACAACAACAACAACAACAACAACAACAACAACAACAACAACAGCAACAACAACAACAACAACAACGACAACAACAACAACAACAACAACAACAACAATAACAACAACAACAACAACAACAACAACAACAACAACAACAACAACAACAACAACAACAACAACAACAACAACAACAACAACAACAACAACAACAACAACAACAACAACAACAACAACAACAACAACAACAACATTAACAACAACAGCACTACCACTAAGTATCGCTTTCAGTTCACAAACTTTGCGGTCCCCGCCTTGCTATTATGCAATACCAAAGCACCGTTATTGCGTTGCTCATAAAAGCGAATTTGTATAGTGTGTTCAGAGGATCATAGTAGGATCACAGTTGTTGTTGTTGTTGTTGTTGTTGTTGTTGTTGTTGTTGTTGTATTAGTTGTTGTTGTTATTGTTGTTTGGTTTTCACGGTTGCTATATTCAGACGCATCACGCCTGTTTACATAGCTGAACCGGAATCCCCCAATTGTTGTCCGTTCCTGTATAAGTTACAAAATCGTATAGATTTGAGTTGAGTGGTGTCAAAGTGAAAATTCTCCATAAATTTTCGCTACCAGCTCATGTACCTTTATGAGCTGGTATGTATTTATGTATGGAAATTTTTTTTGTTTGGTTGTTTTCTTACACTTTTTACATAAGCTGTCACCTTTTCATAATTTTCTTAAAAGCACCATTGATCACACCTAATAATCATTAGCGTTCTTTACATTCTGAAAAAAAAATTCCCAAGTACCGCAGTTATTTGTTGTTGTTGTTGTTGTTGTTGTTGTTGTTGTTGTTGTTGTTGTTGTTGTTGTTGTTGTTGTTGTTGTTGTTGCTCAGTTACACTCTGCCTACTAAACAAGCTTGTTTTAATGGCTAACCCCCCCGAAATAGGCAATTTCATATTCATGTTTACGTTGCACCAACTATTCATTTCGGAATTTTCAGTTTCTCATCAACATAAGCTTACGGTAGGAACCAATCGCATTTCTCCACTGTTGTTGTTGTTGTTGTTGTTGTTGTTGTTGTTGTTGTTGTTGTTGTTGTTGTTGTTGTTGTTGTTGTTGTTGTTGTTGTTGTTGTTGTTGTTGTTGTTGTTGTTGTTGTTGTTGTTGTTGTTGTTGTTGTTGTTGTTGTTGTTGTTGTTGTTGTGGTTGTTGTGGTTGTTGTTGTGGTTGACTACAACAACTGGTATAAGAGCGCCAGTGTTCTTTACTTTACTGATTACGCTATATAACCAAATATGGTGTTATGTGTGTATACAGTCAAATGTATAAGTCAACATTTAGTCAGACTGTTCAACACGTGTGTGATAAATAGTTTGTATTTCCTGTATTTATTAGAGATTTTTTCTTTTTTATGAA
Organism: Daptonema setosum; assembly: GCA_964036265.1. Classification (NCBI taxonomy): domain Eukaryota; kingdom Metazoa; phylum Nematoda; class Chromadorea; order Monhysterida; family Xyalidae; genus Daptonema; species Daptonema setosum. The sequence continues at coordinate 29,235,787 of OZ038443.1, forward strand.
AAAAAATATTTTTTTATACAATGGAGAAAAATACTATATGCACTGTACATGAACAAATTTAATTCACTTCTGATTTCGCAAACTGTGAAATTTTTATAAATTTCATCAAATCAGTTAATCAACTGTTTTAATCCTGCTTTAGGAAACTAAGTGATCTGTGGGGTGGACTGACTTACTGGCGGACGAGTCAAACCTTCAGAGGGTGATGAATCTTTCCAAAGACGGGGGGAATCGACAGAAATTATGCCATTTAACCTACACCCTAAGGAAGAAACTCTACTTTTTGAAACCGATAAAGAGGGGGAATTCCGCTTTTCCTTCCCCTTCTCGTCCGCTCGACTTCTACAGTAGTGGGCACTGAAGTCGGTACATTCTATTCCTTGATCCAACACCATTTGAAGTGCTACTCCCATTGACTTATGAATCTGAATTACATCCACATTTGATCGACATAAATACAATGGAATTATTACCGTCCAAGAAGGGATTCTGAGTATCTTTGAAAACACGTTTTGTGAATGCAAGATATGGATATGAATTTATGTATAATAATTATAATATATACATACATGTAGCTACATATTTACCTGCCCGATACGGGCAAACTGAATTTATATTGCCAATTTAGTCGAAAGCCCGTTCGCGTTAAAATGCGAGCTGTATGTATACATAACCTGTCCAATATGTATGTACGTATCCAGTCATTTGGTTGCCACTAACATTGTAACTTGCTGCGCATATAAATACATGATTCTGCTGTGGGCTGCCCCAATTTAGCCATATTCAATTTAGCAGTAATTTTGAGGACGTGATGTGTTGTAGGATAAAAAATTAATAAATAAATATTATTAATTAATAAATATATCATAGTAAGTAGAAGAGTAATACACCAATTGTACGTATATAGCCATTTGGTTGCCACTAACATTGTAACTTGCTGCGCATATAAATACATGATTTTGCTGTGGGGCTGCCTCAATCTAGCCATATTCAATTTGCACTCTATTTTACAAGACATGTTGTGCTGTAGGAAAATAAATAAATAAAAATAATCACAATTATAATAGAATATATAAAGGATTGATAAATCAATTGATTTGTTACGAATTTTGATATTCATGTAAAAAGTATTCGTAACGAAAACTGCAACGAAGCATGTTGGACCAGTTGGAATAGGTACGTGTTTCTTTTTTGAATAAGAAGCTTTTAAGAATTAAAAAAAAAAATCCCTCTACGTTTCACAAAAATAAATATACCTAACCATATGTGTTTACATTTGTCCAAAACAGGTATTACATAGCTTCACTATATGGCCGTGGATATTTTGCGGGCAACTTCGCGTTCGGTTAAACAAACGGTGATTGTTCCTCGAGTTATCCACACATTGTGGGAGACATTTTCCGGCAATCATATCTCTTCTGCCTTGGGAGGAAATTTTAAAGTAATCATTTTGGGTTGAAGATATATGAATTAAAAATAGACAAAGGAAATTTCAAATTTTAAATGAATTATTGTACAGAAAAAAAACAGAAACTGTCTAACTTGATAATCCTTTATGTCATTGAATCGCTATCTCAATTGTATTTCTTTGGTAACGTTCGCGGCGGAAAGATTGTTATTTATTTTGCTTGGATAATATTTTTGCATTCATTATCGACAACATTAAGCAGCTGTTATGCACAAATTGATGATTCACCTAAACAGCTATTACGTTTCTATGCGGGATTCCGGTTTCTTCTCAGTATTGAGCATTCAAAAATTACATTTTATTCAAAATTAAACCATCGATTAGTTTTATATACCCTCAAGCACTTCTCGGTTCTTAGTGATGTTTACCATGATAAAGTGTTCAGCGTTTTTATCCCAGTCTGATGCTCAACTGTATGTACAGCTGAGATGTCTGAAATGTTAAATAGGAGTTTTATATAATTATTAAATTTAATTATTAATATATTAATTAAATTAAAATCGTTCAATCTCAGCGCATCGTATATCGCGTATCGCGTCTGCAAATTCACAATCGCTGATAATTCGATAACCAGCAACCAAGTGCTCAAATCCAACATTTTTGAGCGGATAATCCGTTGTCCTATTATCTAAATCATTTGCGTTCCGTCTTGCCGTCTACCATTCAGTAAACAATTGAATAATAAAACATCCACTCCCCGGCAAACTCCGCCCACGTAATTGTTCCCAAGAAACACTCCGCCCACACAGTCTACGCAAAACTCCGTTCACCACAAAGTGCCGTTCTCATTGTCTACGCAAAGCTCCGTCCTCATTGACTACGCAAAACTCCGCCCATCACAAGACTCCGCCCTCCACACACAGACTCCGCCCTCAACTCCGCCCTCAACTCCGGCCTCACCAATGTCCTCGCTGCATCAGCAACGCGCCAGCACGAGTCAAGCCGCCGCCGCCGCTGCAGCCGCCGCCGCCGTCGCCGTCTCATCGGCCGTCATTTCGTCGGATCGCAAACGCAAGCTGACGGATAATCCCCTATCGGCCAACGGGCCAGATCGCGGAGCGTCGACGACGACGTCGAGCTCCTGTCTGGTCAACGGAGTCATGTCGGCCGGTCAGGGCGATGCGCAGCACACCAAGGCCAAACAGGTTAGGGGGAGATTGTGGGATATGTGGAGCCGTTAAACATATTTGTGGAGTTGGCAAAGTAGGCGGAGCACAGCTCCGGTCTTATTAACTAAGTCACACAACGGGCGAAACTGTTGGCGCAGCATGCGAATTTTAAATAGGCGAAGAGCTGGTGAGGAGAGTACATTATCGAGTTAGCGAAGACAAGTAGACGGAGTACAGGGACCGGGGATTTCGTTAGGTTAGGCGGAGCTTTCGCAAAAACAGCAAAACAGGTTGGGCGGCGTTGAGGGGATTAATCAGACTTTTGTTCAAAAGTTGATCAGTGGTGAAAAGTCAGTCAGTCAGTCAGTCAGTCAGTCGAATCAATACGAGCTATGTGACAGTCAGTCAGTCAGACAGAGAGGTACATGAAGCCATACGCCAATCACAAGAGCACACGCCATGGTTTTGGCTTACACTTGGGAAAGGTACATTGGAACAGAGTGGCGTGGGAGTTCGATCCTGGGGAAAATCTCTTCTTGGCGAAAACATCGATTTTTTTCTTCACTGTCAGTTAGCATACGAAAAACTTTTGAAGTGTAAAATTTCCCAAAGTGAGGGGAAAAAAATTGATGCTGTGATCATTATCACCGCCACTCGCCACTGACGCGGGCATGTGATGGAGCTGACAGGTGGAATCAATGGTACATGGAGTCATGTTATGAGATATGTGCCCTAGTGATGGCACCTTGTGAGCCATTTCTAATACGCCCATTGTTGTTGTTGTTGCTGTTGCTGTTGCTGTTGTTGTTGTTGTTGTTGTTTTTATTGTTGTTGTTGTTGTTGTTGTTGTTGTTGTTGTTGTTGTTGTTGTTTTTATTGTTGTTGTTGTTGTTGTTGTTGTTGTTGTTGTTGTTGTTGTTGTTGTTGTTGTTGTTGTTGTTGTTGTTGTTGTTGTTGTTGGTTGTTGTTGTTGTTGTTGGTTGTTGTTGTTGTTGTTGTTGTTGTTGTTGTTGTTGTTGTTGTTGTCTCCGTAAATGGGCAGTTACATTTCTGCGTCTAATATTGACTTATTCAAACTGAAGTTAGGATCACACTAAGATACTTATCAATTATTATGTTCAGAGTTTCGATCGAATGAATGGTGTGAGAGTGCAGCATTTGTTTTTTTTTCAAACTGTTGGTCATATATGTAAATCAAACATCTTTGACAATTATTCTTCATATTTATACTCGAATTTTTTTGGTTACGCCTTTTTTCGGGAATTTTTTTTTGTGTAAAACCTTTCCCTCACCCAGAAATTGGCGGTCGATAGCAGCAGTTTGGGTTGAAGAAAAGGTTTTACACACAAAAAAGTTCCTAAAAAGAGTCATAATCATCTTTTAAGAACTTTTCTGTGTGTAAAACCTTTTCATCAACCCCAAAATGCTGCTTTCGACCGCCAATTTCTGGGTGAGGGGAAGGTTTTACACAAAAAAAAGTTCCCAAAAAAAGGCGTAACCAAATAATTCGAGTATACATACGTCTGCATTAGTTATTCGGAAAAATTCAAGCATATGTACCGTGCTGGACGAAAAAGATTATCATGCTTAAAAAATTAACAATACCGTATTTATACCAATCTTCTAGGATATGCAACAGTTCGATACGGCCGTAACCTGAAGGTGGTGATGTTAGGTAAACTGATCCACATATATAATTGTCTGGGGATACATCATTCATAATTACTACGCCATTTTCACACCGGGTCATTCTGCTATTTTATATACTATTCAGTCATTTCGTGGGCCATAGAATGAAGTGATTGATGAAACATGGCAAACAGGTTCGCTGTCGAGTTTCGAAGTAATTTTTGGGAAGATACATATATAAGAAAAATTATTTCCCACGCTTTTTTTATAATCAGGAAGAAATATGAATTTTCTAATACTGATGTTCAGGAACAGGACATATTTCATCGATCACGCTTTTGATGGGTTCTCGGGTCGAAACTGTCCTGTGGGTTTTTATCCAGTGTATGCTATTCAAAGTGGTTACTGATTCTGGTGCAAACTCGACTAAAATACCAAGAAAATAAAACATATATATTTTTCCTACAACGAATAAGAACATACAGTATTTCTGGCGTTTTCGCCGGGTTCGCCCTGTCTAGAATCATTAACTCCAAGGGTTCGGCTATATTAATACCATATCAGGGCCTAATTTGTATGTTCTTAGCTGGTTTCGCCGAAAATTTTACTGGATCAAGAATGCTTTTTTTTGTTACCATAGTCGGTTTTTTTCTTTGGGATCGGGTCAATAAGTCAAATTAATTCGACGTTCGAGCTAGTTCCGGTCTATTTTGCTAGATTGTTTATGTAACTCGTAGCACTGGCGAACGAGCGAAACCTCTATAGGGAGGGGAATTCGTCAATGATAAGGAAATGAACAGTTTTCAGGTCATTTCAGCTACATTTTAAGGAACAAATTCTACTTTTTGAACGCACCAAAGAGGGGGAAATCATTCCTCACCACCCCTTCTCGTCCGCTAGTTATGTACTGGTACAGTAAATTTCTTTATGATCTGAATTGTATGACTAGTCTATGTAATTTGTGAATGGGATTATGTGCAATACATATTTAGAAAGTTCATGAGTATAGCTTGATCAGGGTTTCTTGTTACCAAAAACTTGTTTCGTGGGCCGTATGTTGTCCAAATGTTATTTGCAAAAATTCTCATTTCTCGAAAATTTAAAAGCGCCCCAAAACAGATTTGAATTCGAACTGCGCGCCAAAAGTGTTTGGCTGACAAGAAACCCTGGATAGGGGATAAGGGATAAAGGTCTAGAAGTCATCATAAGTAATTGGTAGACTGAATTTGAATGCGCGCCATGTTTCACTGAAATCGTGGAGCATCTGCATAACCGCGTTTGAATGTCTGTTATTCATTGGAACTTTAATGTTTCTATTTCTAATAATTTCTTTATAGAAAATCTACTTGCTTTATGGTTTCATGTTACGAGCACGCCATACTTCGTTTCACCCCGAAACTAAAACGTTTCAGTTTCATGTTTCAGTTTCGTGTTTCCGACTAGAAACACGAAGTATGTCGTCGTGATTTCGAGTTTCTGTTCCGGTTTCAGCGAAGTATGGCGTGCCCTTTACTTATCGTTTAGTTAGCCATTGCTTTCTGAAAGCTTTATCTACGTTTATTCGTTCCGTAAGCGGTATTTATTGAATCGTTAACCAATAATCAATAAGAAATACCTATTATTCTGGTTTCGGTTTCATAAATTTACGTTTGTCTCACATAATTATACTTTGGCTTTATCGGGTCTAATATGCGACGCTTTGGTAATTCGGTTCTTAAGGCCCAACCAGACTTCGTTGCACTTGTTGCGCGCAACAAACGCAACAGTTCAGCAAATTGTGCTGCAAATTTTGATATTTACTGCAACAGCAAATTTGTATGGAATTGTTGCACTGGCATGTTGCACCGCAACAATTGCTGCTTGCAACAGTTCTGGGTATGGTAGGGTCAGCGCAACATAGGTGCAACACTGTTGCGCGCAACAAGTGCAACGAAGTCTGGTTGGGTCTTTAGATTCAACAGGTATTGATTTCAAAATTCAATTTTGCGTTACCATTAGTTTTGATTCATAAAGTGTTTTGTCTCTTCATGGCTAGTGGTTTCCTTCGGAATATTTGATAACGTATACTATGCATATTTTAAAGTTTAGATTGAAAACTGCTTACTGGTGAAACAATACCAAATAATATGTTTTATAGAACTTTTTTCTGTTTGTGCGATAAGATTTCCCAGTAATGTTTCATTGGTCAACATCGGTCTGTGCCGTAGAGGCAGCCATATTGGAGGATACTGTATTTGGTTTATGGTGTTGCCTGAATTTTCAACGATATCGGGTTTGAACAGACTTTCCAGCTTTTTTTCGATCGTGAAACATTACCTCAGAGTGTTGACTGTTGACTGATGATTTCGCTAAGCCACTCAATTGAACTCAACTTGTCAGTGGTGTGCTTTTTAAGGGTTTAGGCTTCGGCTCCGACTTAGGCTTAGGTTTTTTTTTCGTTCTCGAGATGATAATGTTTCGCGGGGTGGAAAAACTGCAATGTATGTTGCTCACAAGATTCACCAAATGACCTTTAACTGCTAAAGGGCCTAACATATCTACCACGAGGTTACGATGGTATGTTATGTTACGATGATATGTTACGTTACGTGTTATGGTGAAGTATGTTAGGCCCTTAAATGTTTGGGTCGTCTTATTGATGCGTTGGGTTTTGTCTCTGATTTTGGGGTGGGTATTTTCATCCTTTGATGCTATTATAGGGTAAAAAATACATGCGCTGTTCATTATAAACTATGGTGTTTGGGTATAAAATAAATCTGAGATGAAACTATTCTAGATATTTGTTGGTATAGAATATTTGTAGCAGAAAGTTTTAACATTTTTGGAATAATTCTTCAAGACGGTTGCATGTTTGGATGACGTGCGGGTTCATACCATTTTGAACGACGGTTTATAACATTTGATATAATTTTTTAAAACTTTAATATAAATATATTTATTCAATACATATATTTATGTTTATATATTTTTCTTTCTAACCGGCTAGGTTCACATTGTGTGCGGGTAACGTAGGTATGGAGCAGAATGCGATTATATTGATTTTTATAGAAAGATTTAAAAAAAAATCAATTTTAATAAAAATTCCACCCCGGGTTTTCATACTTCTACGTAATAGTCTATCGCTGTCGCCATTTTGTCTTGGACGGGTAACCAATTTGGTTGCGCCCCGCCGTCTTGGGCTACAAACCGTATTTTGGGTGATTTTGGGATAAAGAGGTAAAATTTTGGTAATGTTTTTTTCACCTAAATTTTGGAATTTCAGGTCATCAACAAAAGCCTGGAACCACCGAAGCCGGAGCCGATGTCCCTGCCACAAAACCAGAACCATCAGCCACAGCAGTTCACCGGTAATCTTCCAGGTTGGGGAAAAGTTTCCCTTTTCAGGGTGGAATGTTGTTTTGGCGAAAAAGGGGAAAAAAGACTAAGTATAAATTTATCACACAATGTTCTCAAAAATCGAGTATGCTCAGCCATAATTATGTTGAAACCTAATTTTGTGAGAAACATTTTTTTTGACGGGAAGGTGCAAAATAATTTGGTGACATACTGTTTAGTTTAATCAATCACTCACTCACTCACTCACTCACAGGTGCAGCTGCAACAGGCGCAGCTGATGCAACAGGCTGCTGCTGGGCTGCCTAATGGTCAGGGACAAATGGTACTGATGCGCGGTGTGCAGTACGGAGCCGCCGGTTGGAATACACTCACTCACTCACTCACTCACTCACTCACTCACTCACTCACTCACGTACTCACTGACTCACTCACTCGCTCACTCACTTTCTCACTCACTCACTCACTCACTCACTCACTCACTCACTCACTCACTCACTCACTCACTCACTCACTCACTCACTCACTCACTCACTCACTCACTCACTCACTCACTCACTCACTCACTCACTCACTCACTCACTCACTCACTCACTCACTCACTCACTCACTCACTCACTCACTCACTCACTCACTCACTCACTCACTCACTCACTCACTCACTCACTCACTCACTCACTCACTCACTCACTCACTCACTCACTCACTCACTCACTCACTCACTCACTCACTCACTCACTCACTCACTCACTCACTCACTCACTCACTCACTCACTCACTCACTCACTCACTCACTCACTCACTCACTCACTCACTCACTCACTCACTCACTCACTCACTCACTCACTCACTCACTCACTCACTCACTCACTCACTCACTCACTCACTCACTCACTCACTCACTCACTCACTCACTCACTCACTCACTCACTCACTCACTCACTCACTCACTCACTCACTCACTCACTCACTCACTCACTCACTCACTCACTCACTCACTCACTCACTCACTCACTCACTCACTCACTCACTCACTCACTCACTCACTCACTCACTCACTCACTCACTCACTAACTCACTAACTCACTCACTCACTCATTCACTCACTCACTCACTCACTCACTCACTCACTCACTCACTCACTCACTCACTCACTCACTCACTCACTCACTCACTCACTCACTCATTCACTCACTCACTCACTCATTCACTCATTTCAGACTGAGCCCTTGCGGTCATATCGTCCCAGACACCGTGATACGCTGCTCCAACCATTCCGTCCAATGCAACGCGCTGATCAAATTTGGTGGATTAAATTTGAGAGTTCACTCTAATTAACACTGAATTTCTGAATTTCTGTAAAAAATTAACAAATTTGGTAACATTCAGATTTGGTCAGACTAATTTTCGGACCTCTTCACGCGCCTACCGGTTGTTTGTTCATAAAACAGATTTTCTACTGATGTTTATCTCTTTCCTATAAAGCATTGTATATGATGATGCCAAAATCCATGTTACCCATATCTCCGTGTTTTCCGTCGTCAGTTTTTGCCATTTCTCTTTCTTCTTATAGTCAGTTTTCGATGGGATAGCCATTTTATGAGGCGTCAAGTTTACACTTTATCCGGAAACGTTTCCCGTTATTTGATCAAAAATTACCGTGAGTAACTTGCTCATCATAACGTGGTCTTCTATCGCAATGTTTCTTCTAACATCATATTTTCCGTCCCATCCCGCCCAGCGTGTTAACCAGCGCAATCTCCAACTGTGTTCTTCATTTCATCGCACATTCTTTCTCTGTGTTTACCTTGCTTTTTTAAATACTGTTGTGTACAACGATGTTTTTCCCAACCACGTCTGTTTTTGAGTGAGCTGTTATGCTGTTTCTGTTTCGTCGTTCGAAAATAAATATGATGTTTCGCGCAAGAAGCGCAGTTTAGTTCCAGATGGTTTAGTTCCAGATATGAATTATCGGGATATATAGTTTTTTCATGAGAGTCCGGTGGCGGATTTTCTCTGATCCCAGAGTTTCTGTGTCCATGAAATTATTCACGTCCACATTTGCCATCCCATTTCACCATACACTGTCCTTTTAATCTACAGTACAAGTCGAGTAGATGTGATTGGCTAGGCGGGGCTTCGGCCAGTTCGCCGACATTTCAGCGATAACATTCTCGGCGCTGATTTGTTGGCCACGCCCTTACGATAAGGCGAACAATGCCATCCAAGTTGAAGGCGTGGCCAGCCTATCAGCGCCAACTATAGCCTAGCTGAAATTTCGGCAAACAGGCCGGAACTCTGCCTAACCCGCCACGTATTTTTCGTGCTCTACTGTTTCACGGATTCTCCGGATTTTTCATATTCCCATGTTTTACGCCGATCAGCTCTTTTCAGTTGTTTTTGTTTTCTTGCCTGTTTCAAAAATTTTCATTAATCGTGAGGGCGATGTTAATGAGATACGTATGTCGTTTCCGTTGTTGTTATTCGTGACAGAGAAAATTTCAAAATCGAGGTTACAGATTCACGGAAAAACAAACGTGTAGCGACGTATCGCATTATCTCGAGTTTGGGTTCTGAGAGAAAGTTTGTCGAACCAACTTAATTACCTGTTTCTCGAGAATCGCATGCGACGATACCGACAAATTTCTCTCAATCCATCTCGGAACGCACCCTGTACAGAGTGCCATATTAATTTTACATAGGCGAGATTGTTTATGAAGCACCTTCCTCATTCACATTTTTGTCGAATTCCTCAACGAATTTCTATAAGGTTTCAACGAAAGAAATCAACGAATGCCAATGCCGGGGGACTACGGTCCGGTTCTTCACGACTTCACTTAAGAACGGAGGCAGAGCGTTGCCAGTATGAAGTATGAAATATTTGATGAGATGCGTCAGAGTGCGGTCCATAGCTCCGTTAAGGTCGACAATTTTTATAAGGGAACGCCGTGGAGAGCCGGTTGGTTCACCGATGCTAGAGTTGCCTTATTAGTTAGTACATGTCACTGTGAGAACCCCAAGTGCGTGGAGATTCCGGATATGGGCACATAACTGTGGAAACGTTTTCTGATCTCGAATTATTCACAGTTGTTACTTGAACTCAATAGTAGTCAACTTTCTGTGTGGTAGTTATGTAGTCTTCCGTATGCGTATATAAACCAAATCTCAGCATTTCCACGCGTACTGGGTGTATTTTCGGTGTTCGTCATATCTAAATCTCGTATCTGTTATCATTGTTGCTCGTCACACGTTTCGGGTGGGGGTATGCACACCGGGCTTGCAGGTTTGTGGGTGTAGGGGGTCGGGAAGGGCGTAGGGTATTCGGTTCATTATAATTATTATTTTCACATATGTATAGCACGACAATACACAACAATATGGTTGCGGCTGCTCTTGGGGTTCATCTAGGGTTGGGTGACAATGATGTCAACTGGTGACGTTTCTGGGCAAGTTTCATTAAAAGTAAACAACAATAAGTGCTTAAGTTTCTATCGCACTTCCTGTGTTTTATGTTTTCAAGGGTTGGGTATGTTGGGCTTTTGGACAAGATCAAAGTAATTTTATTGCTTTTTTAAGTTTGTGAAACTATCTCAGAAACCCATACCATACCAACATCATCGTCACTAGGTTGCACGGTTAATTCTTCGGTTTCGGTAGGGTATCCGGCGGTGAATGTTGTTCTAATTAAAACTATAATTATGGTGAACTACATAACATAAGATTGTTTTTATAATCGTGTGTAAAATTTTGAACATAAGTATCTAAAAAAATTACACGCGACCATGAAGGCATCTTTAATTGATAAGGAGTAATAGAAATGTGCTGGTGGCAGAAACTTTTTTGGTTAATTTAAGTGGTCTTTACAGTTGTGCTTTCACCAGAGTAAATTCCATAGTTTTATAGCTTCATCTCTATTCCGTCTTCCAACGAGTTTTCACCACCAGCGACAGTTCATTAAAACTAACCAGTGGCGTTATCAAAGCAAAAAGTTTAACCATAACTGAAGAATGTTCTAAAAATCAACAAACTTTTCAATCTGGAATGCTTTGGCATGTTTTCAAGTGATATTCTCAAATTGTCACACGCACACGCCCGCTAAATCTTCCTCATCACTCTGTTTTTCGTCAACAACTACCATTCTGTTTATTGGGTAGCGGTTTTGTAATCGGCACGTAGCCGTCCCGAAATGAAGGTGCGGTCATAGTGTGAAGGTGCTTTCAGACCTCGTTACCATGCATCAAACCTCTATAGTGACTCTGAAGGCAGCCTTAGAGAAAATGTGCGAAACACCAGTACCCATAGCATGCCGTTAATATTTGTAGCTTGATCGTTAAAGCACCCGACGGAAGTATTTCTCACTTGTAAAACTGTTGCAAGAGGAATCACGGTTTCCAAAAAAGCACGGTTAAAATGGGTTTAACGGTTAGACCGTTAAACCATTTTTATTGGTTTCCATTTCGTTACAACGGAACTGAACGGAACGGCTGCAAGACTAATTACTGCACTATTATGAGAATCCAAAATTCAACGCGTGCATTCAATTTTTGATCCGGCTATAGTGTTATTGGTTCTGGTTATTCGTAAAATTTACTACTCCACTGCGACCGCACACCTTCAAATATCCAGGCATACTGTGTTAAACGGTTGTACAAGCGAAATATTTTAAATTCGTCATATAACTGATATTGTTATTGTTCTAATCGATGTTTTCGACTCCGGCTCGTTAGATTTTTATGTGCTTCACAGCGCCAACGATTTTTTCTGATAAACTGATTAAACAACGATTATACTTCGTTCAACCAATGTTAAACATTATCAATTATTCACACAACGAAACCACCGCGTCTTTGAATCTAATCATATAACCTCGCCACGAAGCTCAAATTAGCGTATTATTGATTTTTTGATAACGTGTTATATTACTGTTTCAAAATATTTTCGTCAGATTTTTTTATTTGTGTTGTTTATTTAAGAAACGTTTCCCGTCCGATGGCCAACCGTGCCAAAATAACGTTTTGAAACTGAGAAACAATTTTGATAAAATTGAAACATTTCACTAAACTCAATTTCAAAACAACCGTCAACGCCGACGGCGACGACCGCCCCGTTATGTATGTATATTGTTCGTAAATATCGTGATATCGTGATATTGTATAACAGACTACCCACAACCCGCCAGACTCCCAGAGTTCGTGATAGCAGTGTACAGTTACTTTTTAAAAACATATTCTCTTTTAAGCTGATCCCAAATGATCCGTTCATCAAGCATATTGCCTGTTTTCATATTCTCCCGTTATTGTTGATACTATGATTCTTGTGTTGTTCACGATGAAAGTACGTTTTTCTGTTTGATGCTCCTTTCTTTACCTTCGTATAATATTCATTTCAATAACGTTCGGATGAAGTGCTGCTGATTACAGTGACTTTTGACAAAACTGAACTGCATTAAACCCAACAGTTATCAGTCGGTTGAAATCAGTTCTTCTCCACTTGTGCAGTGATATTTTTGCTCCGAATAAGTTGTTTCGTCTTTGTTCACTCCCACACACCCACTCCTCCGATTATAATTGCCTGTGTTGTGAACTCGATCGATTTAATTGCGAAATTTTCTCTCTACGTTTCGAAGATTTTTATATAAGATGATGTGAAACTTTCTCACGTTTATGAATCTTGTGGAAGCGAGATGGTATTGTCAGAAAAACGACAGTCGTAAAATAGTTTACGCATGACAATACACAATGTTACCACACTGTCGTATGTTTATATTATAATATCGAGATATACGTTCTACAAACATTGTGATGTTCTATTTATTTTTTTATTATATATATCTGATTGCACAATTGTGTTTTTTTTCATACTATCCGTTCAGAAATTATTATTTCTATACTCGTGAACAATTTCGATATTTTGTCACAGATTTGCTTCGAATTTCAATATTCAATATTCAGGCTCTTTTATCGACATTGTTCACCAATTATATAAAAACAAACATGTGTGTCAGTCTTTCAGGACTCGACTGTTATGACCGAGAAACCTGCATTGTTCACTCCATTATATTTATATTGTAATTATTGAAATCCCTCACGTAATCTTACGTTATAAAATATGATACAATTCTGATATAATATAAATCTGATGAATTAAAAAATGAATTAACGTCACCGTATTTTATAACGTGATGTCGATTGCGGTGATTGGCGCCGATGTTTTCCTGTAATTTTATGTTCCAGAAGCCGAAATATTGATTTACTAAATCATTGATAATACGTTTGATATATTTTGATTTTTATGAATAATAAAAGATTTGAGCGGAAAATTATTTATTGGGTTATTTTACTGCTTACATCCAATGTAATTTCTACTACTCCGTATTTCTAAAACGGATTCCGCTCAAATTAGTTTTATATAAACTTATCAAAAACTTGGCTAGCTAATTTTTTGTTGCAGAAGTTTCTTTACATTGTCCAATTCTCGTTGATTTGTAAACAGGAAAACACTCCTACATTGTCAACATCAATCACGCAATGCGTGTACCAACTTGGATGAACATAATTTTATTTTTAGATCTATACTACAATAGATAATAAGGTACAATGATTATAATAATATCAAAAAACGATCATAAACAAATAATAACATAAAATTACCGTGTAATGGTTATTATGCAACAAAAAGTATAATGACAATGACCAATCGATTGTACTGTAACGCAGTTCCAAATGAACTTACTCGAATGACCAAGAGGTTTACTGGTTGAATCAACGAAATGAAGATGTTATACGTTACTACCACATTTCTCTTAGTTTATTTGAAAGTTTAGTACTCTGTAACTGCCGATTGAAAAACCTTGCTATATATGTACGGTCTTTCTTAAAACTTTCCAGATGAAATGATTGTCGATTATAGAAAAATACAGTGTAGCTGACTTAGAGTATTGTGTTTGTAACATTAAATCACAACTGAAAATGACACAAAGCACATTCAAGATATGTTTAATCACAAAGTTTCTTCACCAGAGTACACCAGTAAAATATTGAAGCAGATAACAAACGTGTGCTCTTGTCTATCACAAAGTTTCCTGGTAAATTCAGCAAAAAACACTACTGTTTATACGGTGCAACGAGGTTTGATAGGCGTTGATGCAAGATCAAGTCATCGGATGCAAGCATCAACGACCAACACAATCAAGTCCATCGTCACCCATAGTATTTTTACTTAGATATAACATAAATATCATTAAAATAAGTTTCCGGATTGATAACTAACCAATATTCCAAATACTATACCACTGTGATACAACCCACTCCTGACGCTAAGGCTGCTGTTCAGACGCACACATAGATGTACATATAAATTAGGCATTGAAGATCATTTGAGATTCTGGTGAATGGAGAGCGCTTTTTAGCTTACCTCAAACGGGGAAATATCAGCTTGTGAAAAACCCAAGTGAACGTTGACAAAATATATTCAGTTCATTCAGTTTTCTTGCCCAGTACAATGTTTCGTAGTCCGGATAAACGAAAAATGCCAAACCTTCACATGAATCTCGAAATGACTTTACGTACAATATCACATGAAAACCTGTACTGCGGGTTGAGATCAAACGGAATGTGCGGCGAACGGAGAAAGAAACAGGATGAGAGAGAGCGTGAGAGAGACATCGTGGTGTATTACGCTGGATCGGGATCCCTGTGCCGTTGTCGACCAAAGCCCCGGCTAATAAGATGATTGACAATGATGATTATCGCGAGGCTGAATAGCTGTCGACGACCAGCGCGTCCTCCGGTGGTTCATCGTCAATGGGTACCCGTATTTTGTCGCGATACTGAAATTAATCGTTCGACGATAATTGCAATGAACGAGAATTGATGACACAATGAGATCCTGATTCACTCGATGATCCAAGAACTAAATGAGGTAACAAAAATGGCCATCCACCTCTTCGTCACCAGTGTTTAGAAAGAAAAACTTCAACAACGGCCCGAGACATAGAAAGTTATCAGTTAGTTACAAAGTTTACAAAATATGAATACACAAAAAAACATCAACAATTCAAAATGATTTGTCCAATAGATTACTTTCAATACAAATATTTGATTGTACTATCCTGAAAATGATGACAAGATTATAAAAGCATTAGAGTGGAACCAACCCATTCTTCCGACGTGAAACAAGCATATGTCTTACTGCACCACGCAAATTTGTTCTCGTTCGCCGCACATATAATGTCTAATCGTTGACACAGTTGTGGACAAGGGTTGGGCTCGCACGGTCCTGCAAATAATAGAGAATAAGATAACAAAAAAAACAAAGCAATAAAACCATAGATCATAGACATATAGTAAATCAATGACAGAAATATGGTGGAACCTAAGTATGTATATAAAGTGTATGGAGGGGTAAACTGGCTAACTTAGAAAGAGTACAAATTAGAAAAACCTATCGATGTTTTACTTTAACTTTCAAATGTTCCAACCAGCGTTAATGAACTGAAGAAAGAAAGCAACCGACCAGCTTACTTGAGTTTATTGATGAAAAGGGGAAGCGTGAAAAACCAGAATCGTTTGAAAATAGAGCTTAATTAAAATTTTAATAGAAATGAATGACTGGCTGACAACTACTCTCCGCTAATGTTTATTTATTCTGACAAGAACCCAACGAACCCGGTTCCAAGGGATGGCACTTGGCCTCTGAGTGGTATTTTGGCAGCAGCACATTGTAGTGTTTGTGGTCAAGCTTGTTGACGCAGACAAAATTGGGCGGACAGCGATGGGTGAAGCATACATCTGGAAAAGCTATTAAATTTTGTTTTTGATTAATCAAAATGTTCTGTAGTAATTTCGTACAAAAATATCAACAAATCAGCGGTAAAATTCCTTAAAATTAAACGTTTCGAAAGATTTTGAATTTTTTTCGTCTCTTTCTTTTTCTTTCGTCTTCAAACTCACCGTTCGGCTGCGCGGAGAAAAGCCAACACATTGCATAGCGGCAGAGGGCGAGTAGCAACACCAACTGAAATATATTTAAAATGACCACAAAAAATCAATACTTGGAGTAAAAAATTACATTTTGGCTTTCAGGTTTGAGTTTTAATCTTGATTTTGGACAATATCATACAGTAACTGTAATGCCATATCATAACGCGTTACGCCGTACCGACCAAAACATCACGCTATCCATTGCTATCAGTTCATTGACTTTTCACGTGAGTGCAGCCCAGATATTTATACTTTTGGCGCTACCCGAGAGAGAAACACAATAGTATCAACAAAAATCGAGTGTGCTGACTCAAAATGATGTTGTTTAGTTGACAAGAGTTTGATAAATTATCCAGCATTTGTGTAAATGAAATTGGCAAATTATATAGTCAGTTCTTGAAATAGTGTCATGAAATATGTAGTTCCCAACTATTTCAATTGTAATACTTGAACAGCAACAGCACAGCGTTTCTTCAGTCTATACAGTAAAAAACGTATTAAAATTACAATAATTATCAACTGCAGAATTTTATAATCTCAGGAGCATCAATTTTTACGAATATATGATATGTGTGTTAAGGAGTATCGAAAGGAACCAATTTATCTAGCTGACTGATAATGAACCCTTACCTAACCAAGAAGGAACTCGGATGATTTATACGAAACAAAGCAATAAAGTACGGTTAAACCTAATTTCGCCACGTTTCCTAACCGTTATCGTTGGCGACTTCATGCGATATGGATGATGTGTGTTGTTGTGATTAAAATGGAGTCAGATATTTCTGTCTACCCGAAGCTCGATTCTTGTAGAAAACTCCGTATCGTGTTCATGCACACACTCATATGCAGTATGGTATAATTGGTAGAATCTGAAAAAAATATCAATTATTAAATGATACTGAATGAAAAATATATAAAAAAGCATAATATTTAATAGATTTCTACATAAGAAATTCTAAACAACTCCATGTGATCAAAATTTTATTAGCCGACTCTGAAATTTTTTTTTGTATGATGGAAATTTGTTTAGTTTTTGCAACAGTTATCAATCGCGGTGATCAAAGCGTGTATTTCGCTGTCAAAGAACTGGAGTCACTTGACAATCAATGTCCATCAACAAACTACAGTACAGGACATAAAGATGTGGCCGGCTGCGCAGAATTTCGGCGAATTCGCTGAAATTTCAGCTACTACTGTTTGTATGCAATTTCTTGAAATTCATGTGTTTTTTATTGAATATTTTACTATACATGTGTAGACAATTCATAACTCTATATTGTTGCTCAAAAGTGAAAAAATCTGTCAAGGGAATTTCCCTTTAAGGGCTATATTAACACAAGCCAATTTTCGTTGTGGGACCCGTTGCCATGGCAACACTGAAAACGAGCATGTGCCCTTGAGGGGATTTTCCCATTATAAACAATAGATCAAACTCGTATTAACAATCGAAAAATTAAAGTTATGATTTGTCTACACATTTATAGTAAAATATCCAATAAAAAATACATGAATTTCAAGAAATTGCATAAAAACAGTTGTCGCTGAAATTTCAGCGAATTCGCCGAAATTCTGCGCAGCCGGCCACATCTTTATGTCCTGTACTGTATGTACCCTGCGTGGCATCGCCCTGCTATGGTAAGGTCATAATCTGCCACCACTTTCCAATCTACGCTAAGATGACAAGCGACAATTGATAACGCACCTTCTACATTTAGCGTAAAAGCCTGGTGCTTGTGTTGATTTTTTTCTGGGCGATTCCGGAGCGGCACCCACAGTTAACCGGTGCATATCACTGACAAGTGGAATAAGATTGATGAAATGTTGTGTACCAAAAGACGAGCACTTGTTATCAATTGAACCCGCAGGGCACATGTGGATTTTGAACCGATAAATACCAAACTATGCCAATTTTTTTAAACGTACTGTTATTTTTGTATAGAGTTATGTAAACAGGAACATTTTGTCCGATATGAACAATATGTTATTTTCACTTCGGTTTATTCATCGTGAACTTTGGAATGAAGTTAACGAGCAGAAATTTAACCAAACAAAGGTAAAGGATGCGTGCATTGCCAAAACCTTCACATCAACAGCAAATCGACATATGTGCATACGTTATGGTGTCAGCCAAACGATCGTCTTTGTCAACTGAACTAGTTTGATAGTTTTCCAACCGTCCTCTTAGGCAGTGTATCGCTTTGTCTCAAGTGGCGAGTGATAATTCCGGTTGAAAATAGTCAATCCTAGATGCTTTCACACATCAACAACCTTATTATGACGTTGATAAAAGTTGACAAAACACACAACGTGCACCGGGGAGCAACGTGCGCCGTTGTGATATCGATACAGTACGCTTAGCACGTTCAAAGACTTGGTCAAATTTGCATACTACAAACGTCACTTGTGCATTGCTCATACATACCTACCATATGTGTAGGCGGCCGATTATTGCCTTATCTGAATAGTTTTATTTCCGAATAGTTCACAAAACGCTTGCTTTCAGCAGCCTTGTTTCTATAAGTGTTTCATCCACTTTTAAACCGACAGAGTTGTTATAAGTGGGCACTGGTAGTGATGTTTCACTTCGTGGTCAATGAACGAACAAAATGTCGGACATCGTGGAAATGGTGCTTCTGTCTACCGAGGTCTCTCACCAGCGAGGTCTGGAACATCAAAACCCGATCGCACCATTTCTAACGATGGTCAACAATGAACGTCGAAAAAATTACCGACGTCTTCAGGTACGCCCAATCGCCATTCGTCACTAATAATAAGAATCCATCTCGACCAAATCATGGAACCCAAAAATAGCTGCGAATAATTAGAGCGCATGTTATCCGAATCGTTTTTTGGGCAACCCAAAGCGCACGCCCGCTGTACGATGGGCAAATAAATAGGCAACCGGATATGGGGTATGACGCAGCCCTGATGTGTTTATATATGACACCCGTACTGGAGGCTCCCACGGTGGCCGTAACTCCGGCTACCAATATTTTCTTCCCTTAATAGGGTGGCTTGGCATTTATAAATCGTTTCTGGCGCTATTCAGGTAAACATGGTGTAGCATTTGAAATTGATTAGGATACTGCTTTTCATACGCTTCCGTTGTTCTCACTGGATCTCTAAACCACTTTCCCAAGCATGTTTTCAGCGGAAATCGACTAGGTACAGCCGGATAATTGACATAATTGTGTTTGACGTAGGCCAGGAACAGGAAGTTTTCCAATCATAGTGAATTTGTCAAGCAGTTGCTGTAGTAGCTTTAATGAATTTATGTGATATTTTGTGCACACCAAGTGTAACCAAACCACACGGTATCCAACCGTATCTACTACTACGGTGTCGGTACGTGTGTGCCACATGTGAAAAACTTTCTCCGCTTATAAGCAGCTATCCATTACACATTTACTTTACGGGTGGCACCTATTTGGTATATATATACAAACATTGTTGGCAAAACAGATCTGAGATCGCCGCCCCCACCCTACCGTAAGACAGCCTCATGTACAAACATACATGAATTGTCTAAACTCAGAAAGTGGACAGACGGTGTGAGAACACGAGATGTTGGGAGACGATGTCTGACTGGGAAAAGTTTACATAACTGCGGAGGAGTTGCTATACATTACACGATAGACTCGAGCCTATATCGGCACACTGATACAGCAGTAGTGCGTTCTGGGCGAGCTGTGGTGAGCTCACTGAGCAGTGGTGACCGTGAATCTCGGTACGCTTATATATAAGGGTCTTCGAACCTTTAGTCTACTTATCTCAAAGTTATTTGTCAATTTATACCTTTACAGACGAATACGAAAGTCTATAGATAGGTAAAGAATATTTGTTCATATTAGAAAAGTAGCGAAATCTTAATTGCCCGATATCTGTGGAATGAACCGTGATATGTAGGCCAGGTCTATGAACACTTTTGATACTTTTAGGGTTGATGACTGACGTTATCGCAGAGGTTTGAACATACTAAAAAAAAATAAATTTCTATTTGACTAATAAACTGAGTAATATACAGACGAGCCTCTGAAGCGAGAAATGTTTTTAATGTTTTTAATCTTTTGTTTGAACTCACTGTCACATATACAGTTATGTCCCCTTCACTACGTATGTATGTATGCCATTTTAGCTTGCGGTCGACAGATTTTAGTTTCACAGTCATAGCATCAATGATTAGCACCTTACAGATTAAAATAACCATCTTACGGTTGATTTCACAAATAACAGGCAATCAAGGGTTTGTTACTTTTTCACTTTAAAAGTTCTTAGTGTACTTATCTATGTTTAGACTTTCGTAAGTATTCTAAAAATAATTGGTGACTAAATTTATCTGGAATACAAATTAGAGCTTTTTTGGTTTCGGAGCAGCGCGAAGGGCATGAGTTAGTAGTATTACTGAAATGAGAACAATCCGATTCATATTGAATCTTGACGAGAAAATTTCAGTTCCCAACTTGGGGTAGGATCTTTTTTCCGTTATGCCGGGGTGCCAAAATTGAAATTACTACGGTGAAAGGTCAAAATTTCAAAGCATTCACTGCATGATAGCAACTACCGTAATCAGCCTGTTCTTGCTATGCAAGAATATCGGATTGACCAGCAAGAAGCTGAGTAGGATATACAGTTCATGATTGTTCAGAGGCACATTGCAGGTGGGTTGTATAGAGTATATAGCATTAAGTCACGGCTTTTTATTTGTATTTTTTATTTCCTGAATACAACTAAGCTTACGGATACCATATCAGAATGGTGTGGCCGAAGGTGATGATGAATAAACCGACGGACAAGGACAGAAACCCCAGAGCAACTCATCAGGATTGGCGCCTAGAGTCAGGTTTAGAACCAGTACCTGTAGTTTCCTATGCTGGCGTCCTATGAACTAAACCAAATAGCCGAAGAAGGGCATACGTGACAGCAGAGATATCAGTAGGGTCGACGAAACATTGGCACGTCATAGTACGTCCTTACATAATACGAAACTACCAAGCACGTACTAACTGAGCTCAAGTAATGATTGAATTATTCGGTGACTGGTTTTTGCTGACCTGGTGCAGAAGAAATTTGATCAGTGGGGCAGAGCGAATCGTGAACGTCAGTGAGCCAGTGATCGTCAGCTGAGTTTGCCTCTAAACCAATGCAGGTGAACGAATCGGTTAATGATAGGTTTTGTCTTTAAATTCATATCTGTGAGGTGATGGAATACATTTTGTCAAAAATAGCCTGGGGACGTTAAGGTTCACTAATAAATAATAGTCCTCGTTGCTGTCGCTTCACTCAATTGACGTTACTTCAATATCAACTATTAATTGACGAGTGGCGAATCATCGGTGGAACTACTCTTAAATACAGTTCACTTGATTAGATCCTAATCCACATAAACTGTTTTGACAAAACGGCTGTTGTTAAGCCATTACACACCTTAAAGATAGGATTAGCCAGTTGAAACGATCGGGAACTTAAAGGATGTGATTGACCATTAAATTTTTAATAATCTGTATATCCATTGTAAACGGAACCTGTGAAATAATTGAACGCAAAAAATATGAGAAACAAACTTCAGTTCGGTGCGTGTGCCGATGCAGTCAGCAAAATCTGATACTTTTGATACTTTTTTTACTTTTCGTGATAACAGACAATGGTGAGGGTAAAATATTAAAATTGAATTAAAATTTTACAATCTGGTGCGTCTGTACATATAAGAGAGAATAAAGAGAGGCAAGAACCCGCGAGTGACTAATTTTACCGGTTGAGTCTCTCAGATCAGCTTTAGGAGCAACCAACAGACCTATGAAAGAAAAGAAGAGGGAAGTGCTTTATGAAAAAAGTACTTTTTAACTTACATCCAAACTATATAAAAACTCTAAACACTTAATGAGATAGGTAAAAGCAATGATTCGCTCGAATGGTCGGTAATTACGTTATGGAAGTACATAATTACGTGTATCTTAGGACGGCACTTGCGTGCCCGAGATCAAATATAGAACAAAAAAAGAAGAATAGAAATTTAACTCTAATGTTCATATCTATAATGTTTATGCTGACCCATAAGCTGATGTATCCTCTTAAGCATGTCAAAATAAAAAAAACAGCTTGTTGATAACCCTGAGATAGGCGTCACTCGCGATGAATCCGTTAAGATTTTTAGTAACCACAGTCTCACTGGTAGCTGGAAAAAGAAAGACTGGTAATGATATCTTGTGTATTTCTATAAATCCATCATCACAAATGCAATCCAAGTGGGCACAGTGTTCTTGTAATAACAGTCCATGTGAAAAAAATACCCTTTGAATTTCATCAAAATTCAAAAAAAATATTTCAAAGTTTTTTTTAAAACCACTTAGCTCACCCACCATGTACAACTAAAGGCTGTTCAGCAGAAAACATTTCCGTGGTAGCCTAAAAAGACCAATAGCTTCTCATGTATTTTTTTATTCAACTGATGATAAACGAGTGGTAAACGAAATACAGTTAAACGAAATCAGTGTCATTCGAACACTGATTCTAACATCCATAGAAAATATTGGGAATCGGTTGTACTGAAACTGACGCAAAAGAACTACGTCATCCCTAATTGAGTAGGACATCGTACGTCTAAACGCAATACTCAATGGCGGTCTTGTCAGTATGTTTTTCGTGTGGCGATTATCAAGTCGAATCCAATCTGCGCTGTATTCTCATCTCTGAGATATACGTATGTATAGCTGGTTTATTGTTACTGCGTGTGGCCTTACATTGTCCCTGCGCACATATGAAACATTATTGAAAACATTGGCAGCAGTGTTACAACAACTTGCGGCAATGTTTCCTATTCTAAAAACTTCAAGATATGTTGGGGAAACGAATTCCGAAAACTGAATGGGTTGGGTTCTGAAATTGATGGGTAAAATGCAACATGTGCACAGGGACAATGCAAGTCCATAACCATGAACCAGTCATACTTATATTACCGTAAGATAAGCTTATAATACCATAAAATCTGGTCAACAGAAACACTAATGATCCGATCAATTTACCGATTTAGAGTTCATTAAAACCAATACTTGGCATGATTAGACCATTAGCAATATGGGGCAGAACAGTACCCTTGTGTGTCAATCGAAAATATTCCATCAACAGAACAAAATGTCCAAGCACCTGTTGAACTGTTGTCAGCTAATCTCTGATATAAATAGGGTAATTAATTAAATATTCAATCGGCTGGGTGCGGCTTGACCAAAAACATATTTGGTTGGTGTATCGACGCTGATCATCATCAATAATCAGATTATGTATTCAAGCAATGCTTTGGATATGAGTAAATACGAAGTAAATCATGATGAGCAACTCACATCCGTATGATCAAAAGAAGTGATTATATGGTAGCTACATGAAAGCGATGAGATGATATGATGAAACAGCCAACGGATATGGAACAATGGGGGAAATCTCCTCCTGATCAGTTGAAACCTGATTGTTTACCGTCAAGAACACTCCAATCGAATGACATTTGCGTGATTGTATTCCACGTTAATTGTTCGTAAATAAGCGAGTTCATCGGGTACACAGAAGTTGGTTCGACAAGCACGTGATTGTGACCGTCTTTGTTCAGCTACAAATAAACAAGGCCAACTGACATTGGTCATTTATTTAATTAACTCCAGGGTAAAAACAATCTAGCATGCCCTGAAAGTGACCGCATATTGGAAAAGTCTAGAAATTCGGCCTGGGAGTCTTCTTGAGCTTATTAACTCATCTCAACTTCTTGAAACTAATTAACAATGGAATCGATTCTAGAATGTTCTTATTTTAAACTATTCCTAGCTAAAGGCTTGTTTGTGATGAACAATTTACGTCAGGTAAGTATATATGTAGCATGCTCAATTAAGTAGGAGGCTAAATTTGAAAACACTATATTTTGGACCTTAAGTAAGTAACACTTTCCCAAGCGTATGTTGTGGGATTAATGTAACTTATGATTTAAGGCTGCAGAAAATCAACCCCGGTATAGTCTTAACAGTCACCGAGTCAATATAAATGGCCTTATATCCATCAATAGAGCGAGAGTGCCCAAATAACATGAAGCGTACAAAAGGATGAGAGTCAGCCCTTCGAATCTGATTCTACCTATTGGTGTTTATCGGACTGAAATTCGGTTCGACCTACTAATATAGAACTTCGCGTGACCTCACACAATCATGCAAGATGGCGCTCCGTTCACAGAACATTTCAAAGGGTCCTCAACAATACCCCTACACTTACAGTAACTTTGTGACTCTACATCTAAACACTAGCGGACGAGAAGGGGAGGTAACAGTGGAGTTCCCCTCTTTGGCGTTTTCAGAAAGTTACATTTCTTTCCTAATGTGTTGGTAGAATGGCCTCAAAACTGGTAATTCCACCCTCTTTGATGAAACTCCCCTCACTTTGGAGGTTTGGCTCGTCCGTCAGTACATTTGAACAAGCTAGAACTCCATTGGTTGCTGAAAATAACCATTCGATATAAGCGCACCTTTGTCATATTAAATGCTTGCTTCATGCAAGAACAATGTGTAGGGGTCACATTATTTCCGTCAAACGAGCAGCCCATGAGAACTAATTATAAGATGAGAAAATCCTGCTGAGATTTAGTCAAGGAAGTCCAGTTGTTTAAAACACTAATTTGGTTTTTTTGTTTGTATGGCCCTTGATCCACAACATCGGTGAACCACATACGGTGAAGGAAAGGTTGTTTGGGATTTGTCCTGCTCTTAACAGGATACGGCTCGCCACTCCAGCCTTAGAGATGGTTCCAAACTTGAGCACGATTATCAGTGATAATCGTTTGTGTGTACTGATTTGGTCAAGGCTGAGTGAACCAAGCAAACTAAAACTACAGTTTTTTGTTTCCTAAATTAAACTTGCCTAACAATCACTGTATCATCTGTGTAAACAGTTCGAGACCGACGCTGATTAAATTAAATTAGATTAACTTTTAAATCACATGGTTTCCGGTTCGCACGCGGTAAATTCGTAATCGCAGGTAAAGAACTTGCTTAATCAATCGGAAGGCCTATGTTTAGCTGAAAACCTGTAATGTTTCCAGCTTTCGAAAGATATTAATTATGGTTCGGTAGACTCTCCCACACAAGCAGTAACAGCTGAGACGAACTCTCTCAGACGAATTGGAAGGTTTCATGTTTAAGACAAGTTCACAGCAATAACATTGTGTCATCCCAGACTTAGTCTGAGTTCACTGCTTGATAGTCCGGGTGTCTGCTTCAAATGTATGTTTGTACATTTCGCAAGACTTCGTAAGATCACACCTTTCTGATCATAGCTGTAAGATAACACTAATGATATCTTTTAATTTATAAACAATGAATTGAATCAGTGTCGTCAAAAAATTGTTTAACAATCAGCATGAATCTCGGATTTGGGTGAGAGATAAAGGTTGATAAACGGAATCGATGTGCTTAATGACGTCGGTTCTTATGCTCTCCTCGACCAGATAATACACAATCAGTAAACCAATTAGGTACCCCAGATACACCTACACGTTGATGGTACAAAATACGCAATCGGTGGTATAGTCTGTGCAACACATTTCGCCTCTACCTCTGGGCAGCCATTTGTGCACTTTTTTCGAACGCAATTACGTTTGAGTGATTTTGCATGAGTACTGTTCTACTCCACAAATTTTAACGATGTGCCGTGAAACACACAAAACATTATATTGATAGTGAGCCGCGTAGTGATGCTGATGGCATGATTACAAACCATGCAGATTTATTTGTTTCGGTTTATTTCGAGCAGCATTACTATTCCATGCAAAGTTGTACTGTCCGTTAACCCCCGATAACCTATGGCAAGACTGGCTTTGTGCCATACCAAGTAGTTGTCGTGAGAAGAGTGTTTTTCTTATCGAACACAAGTGGAACATTCGGGCACGTTCGTACACGATTGCGTCATCGGGTAAGTACGGGCAATGGCGATCTTCACTGAATGAGTCGGTGCCAGTGACGACGAGTCGATTTGTCGCTTGGTAGACTGGTGCGTAGGGCGCCAGACTCCGAAACTGGTAATCCTGGTTTGACACCTGACTAGAGACACAGACCATGACGCGTTGCTCATGGGTTCTGCCGTTGCCCGTCAACTGGTTCGACCTCTCCGGCCAAGAAAACCCCAGTTTAACAAATTATTCAAAAGCTTTGATGATTCCAATATTGAAAAATCCGTAATGAGAAAAAACTTCATTCATAGTTGATCATGGTGTCGATTCCGTAAGGGTTGCCACTATGCATTTTTCAAAAAAATAAAAAAATTTCAAAAATTTTTCCCATAAACGATTTTTATTTTTTGCATACTGAGGTTGGTAACCGCGGAAATACCACCACTGCGCGGGCCTAACGCGCTTGTCCTCGCTACCGCTCGGACAAGCCAGCCTTACGATAGATAATCGGGGGTTAACGGACAGTAAAACTTTATATGGAATATGTTTTTGGTGACAGAAATTTTTGGCGTTTAGTATAAATTCTAGAAAAAATTCTGGGTTTTGTAATTTTGCGTCGCCACGATGTGTATGTACGTCAGACCAAATACATTTTGTGTATGTCGTGAGAAGGGTGTTTTTGCTACCGAACACAGGTGCAACAATGGGCACATTTGCATGATGGCGTGATGCCGGGAATGAATGAGTTGAATGAATGATATGAATCCGAATGTCTTGGGTTCTGAATGAAGTAAGTCGGTGCCAGTAACGACGGTTCAAAGTCGGTTATTAGCCTATTGTTTCTACATGATACTTGCATAATTACATCTTACTCTTTGTTCTTTTGTTAATTCAACTTGTTAATTAAACAAACTTTTTGAAATTGAAAAGAAAATCTAATGCGAGCAGTATTTTCCAATTGTTCCGCGAGATTGTGAGTGAAGGCCGTCGTGCACGCATACTTCCAAACCCAACAAATTTTCCTAGAATTTTTCCCATACACGAAATTTTATGATGTGGGTGACCACTGAAATACCACCGCTGCGCGAGTCTAACGCGCTTGTCCTCGCTCCCGCTCGGACAAGCCAGCCTTACCATAGGTAATCGGGGGTTTACGGACAGTAAAAAACTTCATATGGAATATATTTTTGGTGACAGAAGTTTTGGTGTTTAGTAAAATTCTAGAAAAATTTATGGGTTTTGTAATTTTGCCTCGTGCATCATCTATGAATGGTGCTTGCATGAAAAAAATCGTACAACAATAAGGTCAGGAAAACAGTGGTCTCTCTCAATTATGAACTCAAACGTTGTGTTTTTTATTGCACTAAATGCGGTTCATCAAACAATCAAGTTGCATTGAGACGGCGACTAATTCAAAATTGCGCGTCTAATGAACTTAACGAATCCTAATCACAGCCACCCTCGTAAATTATAGAAACCCAACAAGCAGCAAATTAAGCGGCACATTCCGTTCCGACTAAAAGCTGTTTGGGAACGACAGAAAACCTGTTTTCAATTATCGGCTCTTTCGGTCTAAAAATATTTCTCCCCGCCTGTGAAACGCCTGAAGACAAACATGGAGGCGGAATATTCATTACAAGTGTTTACCACTTATGGATATCATACATCAGCTGATAAATAATAATATATTCCGTAATAGGTGGTATAGGCTTTACAGCGTTTCCTGTTACTCATGAATTCAAATCCATTTTTAAGTGCCGTTGAAGTATCGGAAAAAATCTTTCTTAAATTTGTACATGTATGTACACTAGGGGACCACCCGTGGAACAGTTGAGACGGAGTCGAACAAGAGTAGGGCATGAGTTTAAGATTTCAATTGATAGACCCAGGAAAGAGGATGTATGTAGTTGGGTCCGTAAGCAATTGAGAGCCCAAGAAAATCAACAACATTTTTAGAAAGTTTGGAAGCACGCCGAAAAAAACAGTTGAATTCAAACTGCGCGCCAAAATTTTTTTGGCTGACAAGAAATCCTGGATAAGCTATAACAATTGGTATACTCTTCATGAGTGGGAGAAAATGGTCACAGCTCGCCTAATGAATCCCGAATGCCTGCCATGTAGAAACAGAAAGATGAAATATCGTAGACAAATAACAAACGCCCACCCATATTTTTCTGTTAACGTATCTCAAATTTTATGCATTCAGTGATCAAGCTCCTAATGAAGAGGTTATAGCTATAGCTTGTTCAAGGGTTCTTGTCAGGAGTGATTAACCTGGCCACGAACCTGTTAAGGTAATAGTAACTCAAAAAGGATTAGGATTAATATTAGGAACAGGATAATCTAATTTTCAACGGTATATACCTACGGTATGTAGCAAATCGTAAGATCGGTATCACGAGCGGTGACTCAGCGCGTGATCACTATACGAATCGTACGATCACAGTCACGAGCGGTGACTCAGTGCGTGATCACTATACGAATCGTACGATCGCAGTCACGAGCAGTGACTCAGCGCGTGACTAACCGCCGGAGGCACCGATCCGAGATCACGCCATTATGCGCCCGCACTCACTGTGTTGAAGATAATACAGGTAAGTATATATGCGGCTGTGTATTAAGATTTTGGTGATCGAAACCGCCGAGAGCCTGAGCTGCCCTGGCGCTTCTAATTTTAGCTACGAAATCCGGTTTTACAAGAGGCAGTGACTCTGTCAACAAGTTTTTATGTCATTTCAAATAGTATAAAAGGAAGTCACTTGCCGGTGGATTCTCATTCTCGATTCGACATCTTAATCGTAATTCTCTCGTTTATCGACATTCTAATATCTTCAGTATAATCGGCATTCTCGTATCGGCACTCTGACCGCCGTTCTCGTTATACGTCTGTACCGTAATCTCTCTCCCGGTTACTTCTCGCTGTCTCTATCGTAACTCAAATAATAGTGTAGATTGTAAACAATAAGAATCTAAGCTCCGTTTATATAAGTAGATCATCTTCCAAGTTTATTACTAAGTGGTTTCGTACCACCCACCACACCTGTTCACTTGCTCTCCCGCCGGACGTTGACGCGGCTCTCGCTAAGACGACGGTACCCAAAACTCGTGTACGCCTAACGCACACGCACATCGCACCCTTCCTTAAGTAGGTAGGTAAGTAGATACTCACGCATTACCAAACTAAGCATACTAAACCTGCAACCCGGATAACTTATTCCTATTATTGTACATCCGAGCTGTGAGTAACAACTGAGGTTGATATTGTCTATTTACAACACTCGATAAACTGTCTCATTGGTCAACTCCAAAAATAGTAATCAATAACTATTTAATTTCAAATAAACCATATGACCAATCAGGTAGCCTAATCGATAACCATATATCCGTGATTTCGGGTTTCATCGCAGCCTTCAACACCCACATACCTGTGCCAACGCCAGTAATAACTATATAGTTGCACAACGTCTACGTTACTATAATCCGTTAACACACCTTCCCAACGGTGTGGTGCTTTATCTTTCATCTTACCCTACACCTTCCAAACGGTGTGACATTATCATCCATAACCTTATCTGCACCTTCCAAACGGTGTAACTTCGTCTCCGCCTATTCGGATCTAACTGGCTTCAAGACGTGGAGTCTTCCTACTGCAGCACGGCTGTTAACCAATACAGGTATCAGTGAAATCGAGGCCACACGCCCTTCTCGAAGTCACCGACCATCGAGTCAACTGCCAGGTCAAGTATACCATATCTCGATTCATCTGCTGCTGTCGCCGACACCAACACCCGACTGATATAATTTGCGATAATTAATAACGTATGCAATATTATTGATATCACCCGATTTGACTCTACGATTAATGAACACTTGATACAAGCCCTTGGTTAGCCGAGTTTGATTAAATACAGAAACGATCCACCACCGTCATAGCCCGCCTCTGAGGTTGGACAGCACGTAAGCACGGTTGCTAGACTAAGAAAGTACGAGGGCCGTGACATGGTAGCACCGAATCGGAAAGGTTAGTTGGAACTCTACTTAACTCAACTTTATGTAATTTTTTTTTCTTTGTAAGAACTAAATTTTTCCAATAATCAAACCTTTTGAAAAACATTTAAACTGATTTTTTAATATTTCTTTCCTTGAGTTCATAATTTTCACCGACATCATCAGACTACTGGATTCACTGTCATTTTATAATATAATTGTTGTTCCAAGCTACAAGCAGGTACGGCTTTCAAGATGGCTGACTATGAAGAGAACCCAGCACTGGCTGTGGGTTTCAGGACACCACCATTCAACCGATCAGAGTTAACGCCACCGTTTCTTGAGCACATGCAACGTGACATGCAGAGACTTCAAACACAGGCAGATGAGTTTAACGTTGGATTCAACTATCCAGGTGAGTTTTATCCAGTCGTGAATGCACTCAACCAGCACCAGAACAAAAGTTTTCTGACCCCAGTTAATGACACGCTGCAAAATTTTCACGGCGAAGCAGCTGGTGTTGATTTCAAAAGTTGGTGGGAAATGTTCGATTTATGCTGTCATGCTTCCGATTATAATGCGGAGCGCCACGCTGCCCTGCTGCCGTGTTACCTGAGAGACCCCGCACTGTCTGTGTACAAATCACTTTCACCGGCCGAGAAAACTGACTATCAGTTATTAGTGCGCTGCCTCAATGAAAAGTTGAAATACCCAGAGTCAGAACAGTTTGCACAGATAGAGTTAGCACAGCGTGAGCAGGGTCCACAGGAAACAGTACCGAATTTCGCAGCGGCTATTGAGAAGTTGGTGCAGCATAGTTTTCCTGATTTTGGTGACGATGCACGCGCGAAACTGGTTATGATGAATTTTTCAAATAAGCTTCGTCCTGCATTGCGCAATAAATTGAGAATGTTTCAGCCAAAGGACTTTGCAGAGGCCAAATACAAAGCAGTTACACTGGAGGAGCAGCAGAAGTTGGAAAACGTCGAGTTGCTGTACCGAAAGCCGGAGGCTAATCAGTCAAACCCAATCATTCAAGCTTACCAGGTAACCAACGACATGCTGAAACAGCAGATCAACCACATGACGAAGGTGCAGAAACAAAAAGAAGAAAAGCAGCAGCAGCCAAGATCGTGTGAGGTGCCGTGCAAGCATCAGCTACAGTTGGAAGCTATGTTAGCCGATATCCAGCAAGAGCAGCCGTACGACAGAGGAGACTACAGCCAACCGACATGGCAACATCAGCCATGGCCAAACGAACACCAACAGGGAAGTAAGTTTGCCAGGCCAACTGTGACACCTGATGGACGTCCGATCTGTTTCTATTGCCACAAGCCTGGGCATGTACAGTTAGTTTGCCGTACTCGTCAGTACGACATGTCCGCCAATGAGTTCACTGCACGTCCGTTGAATCAAGAACGCATTGACTGCTACAACCAAGAGTACAATCAAGCACAGGTTAACAGTTTGCAATTTAATAACAAGCGGCAACTGAAAACCACTGAGTTCAATATCAACACGCTGCACAACACGGTTGACATGGAATCTACTATTAAGAACCAGGCCAAACTCATTAATCAGTTGCAGGACCAGGTATCTGGCTTGGAGCATATTAACAGTATCTACAGCGATTTGCAGACGGTGAAGGACGAACATGAAAACGTTGAATCACAAATCAACGTAATGTGCCCGAGTAATCGACCAACAAAGCTAGCACCTGAACAAAAAACACCGGATGTGAGCGACAAAAAGCGGAACACGAGCAAACACATCTCGAAAGATGCGATGGTACAGTGCGATGCAACTAACGACGCAACCAGCGTTACAACCAGCGATACAACCAACAAGGCCACCAGCGATGCAGCAGCTACGAAAGCGAGCCACACCGAGACAAGTCAGCAACAACGCATCAGGCAGCCTGTTCGCACTCCAAAACCTATACGCCTACAACACTACAGCTTAGCCTGTCGCGTTTTGCTTATTATGCTGGCATTCACCACATGTGTTAGCAACATCAACACCATTGAAACGCAGTCAGACGAACTAAATTGCAAGCTTCCACTTTCAGACAAACAGTCGGAAATCCCTTTTGGTAAAATAACAAACTCACTGATTAACGACTCTAACTTTAATCGTCTCTCAGAAACAGGCCAAGGTACACCCTCTTATCTGAACAGTCGCGCAATCAACAAAAGCAGTACGACAAAGATTGACATCAAACAGTTCAACGATTGTACAGGACAACCAGGCGAAATATGGGAACCCGGCGAAACCACGGCGAGCAAATACAGCGGCTTAGTAAAGGTAATAATGAGTAAGCAGTCAAACGACCAATCGGTCATTGCATGAATCAGTTACTTCGGAACAACGCCAATTTCAGCCCCATACGTTTTACAGTGTAAAAATTCCGTTCATCTTAATTCAGTCACTGATTATTCATAATTATATGTTAAGCATCGAGGTTCGCAATACAAGTTTAATATATAATTCCTTGTGTATTTATGAAGTAGATAGTACAGAAAGTACAACCGTGTGCAGCAGTATCTTCAGTTATTCAGAATTTCATCAGATAAACACATACATTGTTATCTTATGCATACATACATGCATTGCATTGACTGGCGCATTCGTTTACGCCAGTAGAAGAGAGTAGTCAATTCAGTCAATTACCGTTATCGAAGTCCAAGACACCAGTACAATACAGGTGTCTGAACAAAATTTGAGTTGTTGAGATGAGCTCAAACCATGTATTCATCACAGTTTTGTCTCCTATGCAAGCATGATGCTGTAACGTGCACATTACGTTTCATGTTAGCATACGGTATATTCATTGTCATTCACTGTATCAAAATTTAACATCTATTACACTACATGCACAAGCCCATAAGCTGTATCTTTTCAAAGAACATAAGTGTAGTAGAGACTTTAATTCGTTGTTCAGTTAAATAAATAATCATTTTTTACCAGATCAATCCAACGCAAATTAACAGCATTGATGTGGCCACGTCAATATGTCAATTGCTTTTATTACATTTTCATCGCAGGTTCTGCAAATCGGCCAATTTGTGCAGCCTGCGGCAGCAACAACTAAATTTATCTCTGGTAAAAATTTTTTTTTATACACACTGTAGTTTCCCCATGACACATTTTCATACGACCATTAATCGCATTCTTCACCATTACTGACTGTCACCAATTGCTGACCCATCACCAATTACTCAATTACATATGTATTGTAATTGCATGCAGTCACAGATTTTGGCTCAGAAGGGCACGTGCAGGACACAGTACGGGCGTCGGAGCAGATCAAACTTTCTACAAACAAGAAAAGCTGACACACCAGTCTCACAGAAACCGAGGACGGTTTCATTTCGTCAACAGGGGGAATGTCAGGAGTGATTAACCTGGCCACGAACCTGTTAAGGTAATAGTAACTCAAAAAGGATTAGGATTAATATTAGGAACAGGATAATCTAATTTTCAACGGTATATACCTACGGTATGTAGCAAATCGTAAGATCGGTATCACGAGCGGTGACTCAGCGCGTGATCACTATACGAATCGTACGATCACAGTCACGAGCGGTGACTCAGTGCGTGATCACTATACGAATCGTACGATCGCAGTCACGAGCAGTGACTCAGCGCGTGACTAACCGCCGGAGGCACCGATCCGAGATCACGCCATTATGCGCCCGCACTCACTGTGTTGAAGATAATACAGGTAAGTATATATGCGGCTGTGTATTAAGATTTTGGTGATCGAAACCGCCGAGAGCCTGAGCTGCCCTGGCGCTTCTAATTTTAGCTACGAAATCCGGTTTTACAAGAGGCAGTGACTCTGTCAACAAGTTTTTATGTCATTTCAAATAGTATAAAAGGAAGTCACTTGCCGGTGGATTCTCATTCTCGATTCGACATCTTAATCGTAATTCTCTCGTTTATCGACATTCTAATATCTTCAGTATAATCGGCATTCTCG
The DNA here is from genome assembly GCA_964036265.1 of Daptonema setosum. NCBI lineage: Eukaryota > Metazoa > Nematoda > Chromadorea > Monhysterida > Xyalidae > Daptonema > Daptonema setosum. Next base: position 29,270,189 of record OZ038443.1, read on the forward strand.
TATCGGCACTCTGACCGCCGTTCTCGTTATACGTCTGTACCGTAATCTCTCTCCCGGTTACTTCTCGCTGTCTCTATCGTAACTCAAATAATAGTGTAGATTGTAAACAATAAGAATCTAAGCTCCGTTTATATAAGTAGATCATCTTCCAAGTTTATTACTAAGTGGTTTCGTACCACCCACCACACCTGTTCACTTGCTCTCCCGCCGGACGTTGACGCGGCTCTCGCTAAGACGACGGTACCCAAAACTCGTGTACGCCTAACGCACACGCACATCGCACCCTTCCTTAAGTAGGTAGGTAAGTAGATACTCACGCATTACCAAACTAAGCATACTAAACCTGCAACCCGGATAACTTATTCCTATTATTGTACATCCGAGCTGTGAGTAACAACTGAGGTTGATATTGTCTATTTACAACACTCGATAAACTGTCTCATTGGTCAACTCCAAAAATAGTAATCAATAACTATTTAATTTCAAATAAACCATATGACCAATCAGGTAGCCTAATCGATAACCATATATCCGTGATTTCGGGTTTCATCGCAGCCTTCAACACCCACATACCTGTGCCAACGCCAGTAATAACTACAGTGGCGGTCATATGTTTAAATTCACCTTCGATTTTTATGATTTTATCGATTATCTCAGGGTTGAGGAATTCTTTGGCCTTAAAAATTTGATAGTATGTTCATAATAAGTAGATCAAACAGTATAAGCTATAAACTCAATGTTAATTGGCGTCTGTCACATGTCCGGTGGCAAAAACCGCCGATGCGTCGGCCATTGTACGCGTGCGATTTTGCATGCGTCATTTGGGTTTGCGACGTTCTTACTCATGATGTTTATTATGTATTGATCTTAAATTTTGAACATACATTTATAAACACCATGTTCATCAAATGAGTTTGTTAAAAACAGCGTGTGTACATTATTATGCGTAAAACAAAGGGACATCGGTCACACATGTAACGATAGTTTTCGACTGTTCGATTTCTTTGCATAAATTTTCTTGTTTCCGGTAATGAAACCATTATTTACCGTCCGGTTATGAAATAAGGTGTTCAATACGTGAATTATTCATTGTTAATACAATGATTGAGCTCTGCCTTTGAGCTACCTCAAGGTCAGACCCACACCTCTACAGATTACCAAACCTTCCTCATTATGCAATCGCTCGTAGGGGGGCCACACCTGTAAAATCAGCAAAATTAATACGGCGATCCCTGGTGAATGTTTAAATGTAATACTAAAGTTAATCCCATATCAATCAAAGGTAAATCATGCAACTTACAACGTTGGAAACCCTAATGGCGCATGCAAATTTGCACGTGTACCACGGCCGACGCATCGGCGGTTTTTGCAAACGGACATGTGACAAACGTTAATCCTCTTTGTTTTTGAGGTTATTACGGTTCGGACCAACTATTATATACACCCTATCAAAGTTTCAAGGTTAAAGAACCTCTAAACACTGAGATAATAGACAAAATCATAAAAATCATATGTGAATTTAAACATATGACCGCCACTGTATATAGTTGCACAACGTCTACGTTACTATAATCCGTTAACACACCTTCCCAACGGTGTGGTGCTTTATCTTTCATCTTACCCTACACCTTCCAAACGGTGTGACATTATCATCCATAACCTTGTCTGCACCTTCCAAACGGTGTAACTTCGTCTCCGCCTATTCGGATCTAACTGGCTTCAAGACGTGGAGTCTTCCTACTGCAGCACGGCTGTTAACCAATACAGGTATCAGTGAAATCGAGGCCACACGCCCTTCTCGAAGTCACCGACCATCGAGTCAACTGCCAGGTCAAGTATACCATATCTCGATTCATCTGCTGCTGTCGCCGACACCAACACCCGACTGATATAATTTGCGATAATTAATAACGTATGCAATATTATTGATATCACCCGATTTGACTCTACGATTAATGAACACTTGATACAAGCCCTTGGTTAGCCGAGTTTGATTAAATACAGAAACGATCCACCACCGTCATAGCCCGCCTCTGA
>OZ038443.1:29277225-29342225 GCA_964036265.1 Daptonema setosum
AAATGCCCAAAAGCATAATAAGTTTCTAATATGGTTCTTAGTATTGCTGATCGTAAAAAAGTGAGAGACAAGAATTCGATGGCGTTGCAACTATTTTTCATGAAGTTTCACATGCTCAGCAAGAATAAAAAGAGTTAAAATTGGTCATTACTCATTGCAAAAACCATATTCCGGACTTTCCGGTGAGAAAATCAAGCATGCTGCACATACACTGTGAAGCAAACGTATTGTGAATTTGTATTTACATACGTTCGATGCTATGATGAGGAAAAATCATTCCGTTTTTAGTTGGCAGTTTTCTATTGCAAAGGAACTTTGTCTGGACTGCGTTCCGAAATTCGTTTGATTCCGTCAATAACAACGTTGATTTAATAGAACAGTATCGCTGTTCTTTGGGCCTATTATACGCAGTTTTCCGTTGCTATTGAGTTTTTGTTCGTATCGAATTCTCAATTTGTTTTACTCTGTCAAAAATATTACCTTGTTTTAGAAACATCTAAACATTGAATTTCCTAGTAGGTTTTCCCAAAAGAACTTCACAAAAATATGCGTATGGAGACTGTTCATGACATGCGTTCACGATTCCGCCCTTTATGTAGAACAGTTTCACAGCATATTGTTTAGTAAATAATAGAAACTCAATGACAATCCCGTGGAATTTAAACAAGTATTCAAAGTTTTACCTACTGATTTTACTTTACATACATACATCCTGCGTGTAACTACATAACAGAAATTTGTCATTTAGAATAGAAGAGTCGTGTCGTGTTTTTTTTTAAATGTCTTTGTCGCATTCCATGCATGAACTTCGCTCTCAAACTGCACGGAAATCTACTCAAACATTGAAAATCTTTTAGATGTCTACCAAACCTTTTTATGTTATCATTGAAAACCAATTTTAACTGTTTGATAAAATAGTGTGTGTGGTTAATGTCAAGGTTATTTGGCAGTAAATTTGCTATAAACTAACAACTCGTGGTAAGTCCGGAATATGGTTCTTGCAATGAGTAATGATGAAATTTAACTCTTTTTATTCTTGCTGAGCATGTGAAACTTCATGAAAAATAGTTGCAACGCCATCGAATTCTTGTCTCTCACTTTTTTACGATCAGCAATACTAAGAACCATATTAGAAACTTATTATGCTTTTGGGCATTTTTATTTCTTGTTTTAATATATGTCTATGGAATAGACAACTTTTGATTGTAATTGGCTTGATTTTATTAAACACTCTAGAGCTTGAAACGTGAACTGAGAAGCAAGGATTGATCGAATAACGATTATTGCCACAATTTTCCGAACGACAGCCATATTTCAACACTATTTCAACGTGACTAACGAAATAAGCGGACCAAATTGGAACGTAAGCTTTTATTATGTGATTCTCAAGACTGTTTTGATATTGTTTCATTTGAGAGTGCTTTACAACCTATCTTACAACCCAAAGTCATTTGATCGAAGAGCTTAACCTTTGATGAGTTTTCTAACAAACTAATGAGTCCGACTCACTAGCGGACAAGACAAAGGTTCAAAAGGAGGGGATATTCGTTAAAGAAGGGGGAATTGGCAGAATTTAGGCTATTTTACCTACACCTTGGGGAAAAATCTACATTTTGTAAAGGCCAAAGTGGGGAATTCCACTTTTCCCTCCCCTTCTCGTCCGCTAGTGCCATCAAGTTAAACTTTGATGAGTTTTCTAACAAACTAATGAGTCCGACTCCAAACCATTCTGATTGGACTATTCATGGAAGTCTACATAATTTTTTTTGCATACAACACTTTTCGACTAGAATGCTCTGGGGTAATAGTTTGTACGTTATTCATTAGTGATGGTGATAACTACATGATTATTTTTATAGTACTATCAACTGATTAAGATACAGGATTTAAAAACGCGCCATATTTATAGCATTCCCAATTGATCACGAGACAAAATTTGAAAAGCGCGCCTTTGTTGTAAAACTTTTCTATGGATGAGAAATATGCTGAATTTCGGACAGTAATACACGCCTGTATCCGAGATCATTCCTATTGAGGAGGTTTTGCAAGTATTATGATTTGGATACCGTAGATGCATGATTTGGCAAAGTTGGATACCACCAAGTCACAAATATAGTGAAATAGCGGTCACCCATATTTACGTATGACAATCACTGATCATCATAAACGTTCTCGAATGCGCTGTGTTTCAACCCGGGGCTCGAACCAGAACCATCGGCATGCGAGGCCGGCACCTTAACCACTTGACAAGGTCTTAATCGGATAAGGAAACCCTCGATAAGCTGCAGCTAGTCTTTTTACAGAATAAAAAGCTCAAGTCCACTGAGCCCAAGCGTAACTTATTTTAAACTAATAAGTTCAACTCGAGAACTTTCGATTGGTTCATTTACGTCAACAGTCAAACAGGCTGTAATTTTTTACAACACTTTCTTAAATAAGCCTCATAGACTTACATTGCTTGTACACTAAGGGGTGATTGTAAAATCAGTTTTTAATAGTGCCTTTATGGTACTGTGCGCTTTACTCTTTTGTGTCTAATTAACTTTAATGTAAACAGAATCAGTTTTCAATAGTCTTTATAGTACTGTGCGCTTTACGCTGTAGTGTCTAATTAACTTTAATGTAAACTAAATCCACCTCTGCTGTAGTACTAAAGAGCTACCTTGGATTCAAGTGAAAAGTAGTTGTGTTTACTACTCAAACGTCAGCTGCATCAAATGTAAGAGAAGGTGGTGCATAACAGTGGGCTGTTCGACTCAACTCAACCCAACAGCTGTATGCTATAACATGCTATCATCATGTTCAGTGGGTGTTACCCAAGTTAGACACGTTAACGTGTAATTTTTTCAGTTGAGTCTCAAGAAGCTCTTTAATTGGTACGATTGGATGGAGTCAAGACAGGAAAACTTCTAGAAAAAAGGCGAACTCTAGAATTAAGATTCCTACTCAAATCAGAATGTTTTACAACATGGTTTTCTACGGAAAAAATTACATAATCGAACGAACAAATCATCCAAAGGGAAGTTTATTCAAACAAAGAGGGAATTAGCACTTTTGAGGCCATTTTAAGCAATCTCCTAAGAATCGATTTGGCTATTGTGTTGTAAATGTACACTTGTTTAACTCACATCGCGTCAAATGCGGTAGTACTAATTGGTACTAATTTAAGCAAAAATCATGATAAAAATGAGCCAAATGAGATCGTTATACAACATCGTTTTCTACGAAATCTCCTGAGAATCGACTACATAAGCTACTGTGTTGCAGTAGCGGATGAGAAGGGGTGGGAAAATTGGAATTCCCCTCTCTTTGGCGATTTCAAAAAGTGGAGTTTGTTCTTCAAGGTGTAGGTAAAATGGTCTAAAAACTGCTAATTCCCCCCTCTTTGGGAAGATTCCCCTCCCTTTGGAGGATCAGCTCATCCGCCAGTGCTGTGTTGTAAACGTTAACTTGTGTAACGTACGTTACTTAATCACTTACGATTGTTCTAATTAGTACAAACGGATGAAGTTTAGGCAAAAAATTTGAAAAAAATGCGAACTTCCAAGATCAGAGTCCCAATCAACTGAAAATACACAACTACATTGTCGTAAACGTTAACTTGTTTAACTCGCGAGCGATAGTGCTAATTAATCGTGTTCAGAAGTACTGAATCAAGAATTTTCAGTTTACGTGTAGAAGCCTTGGGTTCAATTCGATACACGAATTACAAAAAATGAGTGGAGCGGGTTCAACCTAGAGTAGATACAATACAACCATAAAGTTACTGTAATGTCTCCATAAGTTCAGGTTTTTCACTTTAAACAATTTCAGGAGCACTGAAAGAATCAAAACCTGGATCAATCGATGAAGCCAATATTTAATCGATGCATGAATGATACATGTACATGTGTATGTACGTCAAGCCAGATATATTCGGCCAGGAAGTTACTGTAATGTAGGTATGTAAGTGTAACTGTAATGAATTTACTTTCTGGAATGAAATTTAAAACAGTCTCTATTAGTTCAGGTTTGACCTGCTAAAATGATTTATATTCAATCAGAAGTAATGAGAGAATTAAGGTATTCATAAAATGATGAAGCCATGGAATCGATACAAGAATCGAGGGTGCTGGATGAATGGTCTAAGATAAGATACGGTCATGAAGTTAGGTATCCGAAGTATATACGTGTGGGTGTGTATGTACATAGGTGTCATGAAGTTACTCTAAGAAATGCTATTGAAAACAGCTTTTATAAGTGCATGTCTGACCCACTTAAATGATTTATATGCTGAGTAAAGTAGTTAACGAACCAAAGTTTTAATTTTAGATCGAAGGTGGGGATAGATGGTCCTAGATAAGATACGTCAATGCAGATATGTTCGGTCATGAAATTACCGTAGGTATGTACGTATGTAAAAACGTCCTGGAAGTAGGTGAGTAGGTGCCATGAGGTTACTGTATGAAATGAAATTGGAAATAACCTCCATTAGCTCAGGTTTAGCCCTCTTTAATGATTTATATTCAATCAGAAGTCATGAACGAATCAAAGTCTTCATAAAATAGTGAAGCCATGGAATCGATACAAGAATCGAGTGTGCTGAATGGATGGTCTATGATAGGATATGGCCATGAGGTTACTGTAGGTATGTAAAAAAACGTCTTGAAGTAGGTGGGTAAGTGTTATGAGGTTACTGTATAAAATGAAATTTAAAATAACCTCCATTAGTTTGGGCTCAGCCGATTTAGAAGATTTATATTCAATCAGAAGTAATGAACGAATTAAAGTATTCATAAAATAGTGAAGCCGTGAAATCGATACAAGAATCGAGTGTGCTGGATGGATGATATGATACGGCCATGAGGTTACTGTAGGTATGTAAAAACGTCTTGAAGTAGGTGTGTAAGTGTCATGAACTTACATACTTCACGAAATGAATTTTAGAATAACTTCCATTAGTTTGAGTTCAGTCGACTTGAATGATTTATATTCAATCAGAAGTAATGAACGATTTAAAGTATTCATAAAATGGTGATCGATACAAAAATCGAGGGTGCTGGGTGGATGGTCTAAGATAAGATACGACCATGAAGTAACTGTAGGTATGTAAATACGTCTTGAAGTAGGTGTGTAAGTGTCATGAACTTACTTTACGAAATGAATTTTAGAATAACCTCCATTAGTTTGAGTTCAGTCGACTTGAATGATTTATATTCAATCAGAAGTAATGAACGACTTAAAGTATTCATAAAATGGTGATCGATACAAAAATCGAGGGTGCTGGGTGGATGGTCTAAGATAAGTTATGACCATGAAGTAACTGTAGATACGTAAAGACGTCTTAGAGGTGAGTAGGTGTCATGAGGTTACTGTATGAAACGACATTGAAAATAACCTCCATTAAGTTAGGTGTAACCCGTTTAAATGATTTATATTCAATCAGAAGTAATGAGGGAATCAAATTATTCACGTGCGCAACCGGCTCACAAATTAATTTCTGGTAACAAGAAACCCTTGATAGGCTATGAATCATTAAACGTGGATGAATCAAGTACCTTAATATTCTAGAACACAAGATATATTGTATATATATTGTATATACAGTATATTGTATATTTATATTGTATATTATATATTGTATATTTATATTATAAGTCATGCTATCGATACAATTTGAAATGGTCATTGGTGTCAACTGCATATATAAATACATGTATGGTATTGATTGAATTACTTAGTAAGTTCAGGGTTGCCCGCATAACATTGGTTCATCGAAGCTGGTAAATGTTGAACGACTTACAGTAGTTGTTTACGAACTTGGCAGAGTCATCTTTACAAATTTTTCAATCAAATTACCATTTAAGTTTAGGATTAACACGTAAGAATGATTCATAGTATTTCGGATTAAAGTATTTGAAACAAAGTTGAAGTAATGCCATCGATACGTGTGAAAAAATATTTGATTTATCAATCTATGAAAGTTACATTTAATAGAAATAGCCCAATAAGTTCAGGACTACCACGTATGAATGATTCATAGTGTCTTATAAGTACTGAACGAATCAAAGTAATGGGTTGCCAGGTGAAGTCAAGCTATATGTAAATACATAAGTAATAGGTAGAATTGTTTATAGGGTCATATAAATACTGTATACAATTCAATTGCCCAATAAGTTAAGGATTATCAAATAAGAATGGTTTATAACAGTTTTGCTCAAGTACTGAACGATTCAAACTCTTGCTTTTAAAAGGTGCAGGATTAGCTCGTATGAATGATACATGGTGTCTTTATAAGTACTGAACGACTTAAATTACTTGGTTACAAGATAAAGTCAGGCTATATATAAAAGGTAGAATAGCTAGTAGATTAATAAAATTTTTCTACACAATTCAATTACCCAGTAAGTTTAGGATTAACACGTAGGAATGATTTATAATAGTTTTGCTTAAGTACTGAACGAATCAAACTCTTGCTTTTAAGGCGCAGGATTGACTCGTATGAATGATTCATAGTGTCTTAAAAGTACTGAACGACTTAAAATTACTTGATGACAAGATAAAGTCAGGCTATAGATAAAAGGTAGAATGGTTAGTAGGTTTATAAAAAAGTTGTTAGCAATTCAATTACCCAGTAAGTTCAGGATTAGCACGTAGGAATGATTTATAATAGTTTCGCTTAAGTACTGAACTAGTCAAACTCTTGGTTAAAAGGATGAAATCATGCCATCGATACAATTGAAAAAATAATTGATTTGTTCACGAATAACGGCGCGCGTTGCCTTTTTCCTCATCACTTTCAAAACTTAACTCATTTAGTTTTCAGAATAAGTTTCACCAATGTATCTTAAAGTTTCTAAACAGGAAAAAAATAGTTCATCGCCGCAAAGTTGTTGTAACACTGCTGCCAAAGTTCTCACTAATGTTTCACATGCGCGCATGGACAAAGCAAGGCCAAACACGGTAACAGTAAACTAGCCATACACCTCGAGGAACAAATTCTACTTTTTCCCCAAAGAGGGGGAAATCCACATTTCCGGTCGTCCCTAATTCGCAAGTAAATAGTCAGTGGGTCATCTTTTTAAGTGTTTTATGAAATCGAAATCATTTATATGAAACTCAGTATTAAGATGTACGAATGATTCATTACGTCGATTACAGAAAGTTTCTTTCAATTGACACAATGCAATAACTTAAATATTAACCACGCAAGAATGACTCATATTAATTCGGAAGAGCAATGGATTCAGATAAAAGGTGGCTTATGAGGATGAAACTACGGTACATACACTCTTAACCGAGTTTGTTGTTTTTTCAACAAACTGTGTTTGTGATGCCAGCTTTCACAAACAGTTTGTTGTTTATCCTTCTATTTCTTCTCGAAAAATGTAACTACTAACCATTTTGTGAAACTTAACACAAAGATTTGTTGTTTCTACAAACTCTCAGTTATTAATAAATTGAAACATTACACATCGTCAGATGATTACTTGTGTATTTGTATGTGTATTTTGGGATCATTAAGCATCAAGCTATTCCGAAGTTTTATCTCAATCTTTATGGTATAGAAACTAACCGAATAATTTTTCAGTGGACATTAAAATGTCTCAGCACGGTAAATTCGAAGAGCAACATAAATTTTACCGTCAGGTTGGTTTTCTTGGTTTTTTAAAAACGCGTATTTAGTGGAAATTGTTTTCACACTAATTTTACTTCGATCAGGCTCATGAACATGGTACAGAGATTTACATGATTTACTTGAACATGGTACAGCGATTTATTTAATCATAACTTTAGTTACGAATTAGTTGATATGAGGTTTCAAAAAACATTATAAGTACAAAAATCTGTTTGGTTTCAGCTCAAATTCATCGAGGATCTCAGATGCACAACTCTGGATTACAAGATGTCGTTGCTGTCATTGATCACGGTGTTCTGACATACTTATATGTATGTGTCATAGTCTATCAGAACCGTCTGTTGATGAACAAGCAAATCCCGTCGTCCCTAAAACATTTTGGTTCGCGTGCAGTATACTTGCATTAGGATACAGTATACTTGCAATTTACAAAATATTACTTGAACAGACAGCTCGGACAGGTTATACATACTTATTAGTGAACGAATTCTAGTCCCACCAAGAAACTGAAAATTTCCAAGTATCCTGGTAGGATTCGAACCCACGACCTTCCGTTCAGTACACGGACGTGCTATGTACGTTGTTATCGGTCTTAAAAAAACATAACCCATAGTGTAGAATTCCCAATTCATTACGAGGCTGAATTTGGATGTGCGTCTGGTTTTTCTTACGTACATATAGTCGAATTTTTTGGTTACGCCTTTTTTGGGAACTTTTTTTGTGTAAAACCTTTCCCTCACCCAGAAATTGGAAGTTGAAAGCAGCAATTTGGGTTGATGAAAAGGTTTCACACACTGAGAATTTTCTAAAAAAGATGATTATGACTCTGTTTAGGAACAACTTTTTCGTGTGTAAAACCTTTTCATCAACACAAATTGCTGCTTTCGACCGCCAATTTCTGGGTGAGAGAAAGGTTTTACACAAAAAAAGTTCTTAAAAAAGGCGTAACCAAAAAATTATACTGTACTTGGTATGTTTTCATGCCACAACTGAACTGAGTCATGCGATCAGTGAGTGCGATGCGCCCGCTCTTTTCTGCCCAAATCTTACATGGAATAGTCTAAATATTCAGTTTCCTAATTAATTGATAACAAATGTTTGTGTATAGTGGAATTCGCGCATTGTTCAGTTAATTTGTCATAACACAATGATATACCTGTTCATTTCCTGACCTTCCCATGAATCTCCATTAATGCTTGCATGATTTAGTAATATTAAAATTTCGATTACAAGCATTTTCAAAGAGCTTCCAGAGAGAGTTAAGGAGATTACCACCGTTTTCAGTTTTACGGTTACGGTTAAGTTTACGGTTTGAGTTATAATTTTAAAACTCAATAACTTTTGATAGGGTGTTTTATTGTTACTGTGGATTATCGTGATCTACATTATGTTCTAAACAACTATACTTCACGTGTTTATAGCATTATCAATTGGTTATGCGCTTGTTTCGAATGCGCGCCTTTGTTGTAAAACGTTGCCATTGTTGTAAAACGTTGCCGTGCATAGAAGTCAACGACTTTGTGTCGGAAGTACTGTACCCTGATACAAATCTATTCGTGTTGAAAATCCATGACCAGAAATTGTTACCTACAGTAATATGTGTGGCTTTTTACTATTCATTTAGAACTAACTCACGTCTCAGTTATATTACGTCTTAACTATATTATTTGGCTCTTGGCTCTTTGATAAGAACAGATGTTTCTGTAATTTGAACAAAAAGTATTAAATTAGCAGAACTTCAGCGTTTTTTCTCATGTTGCGAGCATTTTTGTTATCAGAGTCATGTCTATTATGCCAATTATTTTACGATTTATCTCGTCTCACGTAACTTAATGTGCTCATTTCCATTGCCTATTGAGGCACTGTATTCAATGTTGTTTGTTGTTTCATTTTTTGCTAAATTTTTAGTTTTACGAGTATACTGCAATAATAAATGTTACATACATACAACCCACATCATGTTGGTACTGTGTTCGCAGAGTAGGATGAAATTCATCTACGTATATGTAAGCAACGAAAAAAAGAACTAACCTGTTTGTTGAAAGAAAAAAATAACAAACTGATTTGTGGAAAACAGCAAACTCTATTCTATTGCAGTTTGTCAATAAACGACAAAGAGATTGCTCAAAATAACAAACTCTGACCGGGGGACAACACATACTCACGCTTTGTCGAAATACAGCAAAGCCTCGGTTAAAAATAACAAACTAGGTTAAGAGTGTAGGAACAACTACATTAACTACTATAATGAACATTAATCTAAGAAGTAAAGGGTTGCCACCTGTAGGGTTTCCCATTAAACTTTATAGCATAAAAGTCAAGTTTGTATACAGGTAAACAATGGTACAATAAAATACGTGATCATACCTCTTAACTTTGAATCATCAGCAGATGCTTATAAAGTCATGTACCATTTTCCATTACAGTCACTTCTTTGTCAATGCACCTGTTCCAGAGCCGAGAAGAATAGGAATCCGAATTCGTAATCCCAAATCCACAATGGAAATTAACGGAAACAATCATAATGAGAATGGAGTTAATTGTGCTCTAACACCAGTAGGTCAATCACATAAATATGTCTGATTGTTTGCAGTTGCAGAGTTGCAATTACATAGTTGCACCTGCGTAGTTGATCCCTCCCTATTATAGCTTGGTCAGGGTTTCTTGTTTGCCAAAAATTAATTTCGCAGGTACAGTCGGTGCAGCGCGTTATGTCTTGTAAAACTGTTGCTATTCACATCCTAAAATTGCGTTTTTCTCTGATTATAACGGGAATATGGTGATGAAAATTATCGGGGATATGAAATAGGATCTGGCGCACCTTTTCAGTTCGACAGATAGTTGAAAAAATTATTTCACCGGCAGAAAGAATGACGAGAACGTACGCGGACCATAAACTTGTAGTAAAGGTGATGTTTCATGAGGAGGAACGACTTTTTTCACATTACAAGACATAACCCGCTGCACCGACTGTAGGTGACGCACGCATGCAATGAATGAAGTGCAATGAATGAAGTGCAATGAATGAAGTGCAATGAATGAAGTGCAATGAATGAAGTGCAATGAATGAAGTGCAATGAATGAAGTGCAATGAATGAAGTGCAATGAATGAAGTGCAATGAATGAAGTGCAATGAATGAAGTGCAATGAATGAAGTGCAATGAATGAAGTGCAATGAATGAAGTGCAATGAATGAAGTGCAACGAATGAAGTGCAATGAATGAAGTGCAATGAATGAAGTGCAATGAATGTAGTGCAATGAATGAAGTGCAATGAATGAAGTGCAATGAATGTAGTGCAATGAATGAAGTGCAATGAATGAAGTGCAATGAATGAAGTGCAATGAATGAAGTGCAATGAATGAAGTGCAATGAATGAAGTGCAATGAATGAAGTGCAATGAATGAAGTGCAATGAATGAAGTGCAATGAATGAAGTGCAATGAATGAAGTGCAATGAATGAAGTGCAATGAATGAAGTGCAATGTATGAAGTGCCATTTTCGTAAGTTTTCCAAATGGTATGTGAAAAAGTATTTGTTTCCCGTAACTTTGAGAGCGCGCCGAGAACAGATTTGAATTCAAAATGCGCGCCAAAAAGTTGTTGGCTAACACAAACCCCGGGATAGGCTATAACACTGATTGTTTCCGTGCGCCTGCATATTTCTTCTCTTAGACTGATTTTGCTGTCGGTCGGGCGGGAGACGAAATTTTGAAAGTCTGACATTTCTAGATGACATTTGAAAGTTGCTAACCGCAGTAAGACTTTTTCATAATTGCCCGAAAACATGGGAATGAGTTTAGTACGACAATGTTCCTTGTTGGAGTTGCAGAGTTGAATCATCACCACTTACGGACGAGCTAATCCTCCAAAGGGAGGGGAACTTCGAAAAGAGGGGAATCGTCAGTTTTCACGCGATTTCACATTCACCTCAGGGAACAAATTATACTTATTGAAAATGCCAAAGAGGGTCCACTTTCCCCACCCTTCTCGTTCGCTAGTGGTCATGATTTCTGTTTATTCACTAGAAACTGAGGACGCTTTAGACTATCTGAATCGACGTTGACCTCTAAGATTTTGCTACCGTCAACTGCGTGGCAGAAAGTTCCAAAGGCGTAACGGAAACTTACATAACAGATCCGTCAAGAAATATGGCTACATACAACTACATATGTAGCTGACGAGAAGGGGAGGGAAAGTAGAATTCCCCCCTCTTTTGACGAAGCCAAAAGTATAGTTTGTTCCTTAAGGTTTATTTTTATGAATTTCCCCCTCTTTGGAAAGTTTCCCCTTCATGCGGAGGTTTGGATCGTCCAGTCCAGTATAAAAACAGGAAATCCGACAAGAAATATAGTCACGTACATTTTAGGTTTGATTGTCTCAGAAAATGTCCCAAATAATCATTAAACAGGTATAATATGGCATTCTCACTCGATTAAATTAATGAGTCATTATAAACAGGAGGGAGGAGGGATCATCATCCATCAATATCATCGACATCGACGTCAATAAAGAAATTTCAAATCAGTTTTCTATACTATTGTTAGAAGATTGTTGGTATTATTTATTCTATTATCATCCAATTTTTCAAAGAAAAATCATTCCCCGTGTATCTGAAGATTTTTTAACTTATTTTTGTATGTTGGTTATTCACTATTTTTCGTTCTGTTGTTGAAAACGACTAACAAACGAAAAAGTTCTATTTCAGTATCAAAACCATCCAAAATGAAATCTCACCGTCGAAATCAGTTTTCATTGGCGACCAGTCAATACAGTAGTTATATTCTCATCCAATATACAATAAATATATAACAAATATAGTTTTTTTATCATCAATAGCAATAATAATTATCAGCAAATATGGTTGATTTTCTCAATACTTTGCGTGCGTGTGCAGGTTGCAATTTATAGCATTATCCTATAATTAAGAGACTAAATTTGAACGCCCGCCATTCGTGTTTCCTGGTATAGTATAGTCTATCTAGGATTTCTCGTTATTCGAAAAATTGTGACGCGCAGTTTGAATTCAAATCCATCTCAATAACGAAAAAACTTGATTATAGCTTAGTCAGAATCAGAAATTCTTGTTATAAAAACGGTACGCTTGTATGTATGCAATCAAATTAAGCGCACTTTTCGTATGTTGTCAAAATGTTATGCGGAAAGGGTTATATTTCTCAAAATTTTGAAACCAGCACCAAACACAGTTTTGAATTCAAATTGCGCGCCAAAAAGTTTCTAGCTAACAAGAAACCCTGGAGACGCTATAAGATAAAGATTGTTCCATGGGAAATCCAACAAGATCAGTGAAGACTACAAAAAGAGATTCGAAAAATGGCGCGCATTCAAATTTAGTCTCTTGATAGACTGGAAATGGTATAACAATATGATATAGCATTTTATGTTTCAAACCAGCATCAATAACGACAGAGCGTTCGTTGGAGCAAACAAATGGGTTTCATAGTCCACCAGCGGACGAGAAAGGGTGGGAAACGTGGAATTCCCCTCTTTTTGAAAAACTCCCCTCCCTTTGGATGTTTGATTGGTCGACACAGAAAAAAGAGGACAAAAAGAAAACCAGCAAAATATGGTGTTTTCCGTTTTCGAAAAAAAAGTTTATCAGTTTTCCAAGAAATAGGCGACTATGAAAACCTCTAATAAAACTAGTATAGCATATTCACCGTTTCTTGGTATCTTTACCTACACCCTGAAAGAACAAATATACTACTTTTTGAAAAGCGCCAAAGAGGATTCCCATTTTCTCACCCCTTCTCGTCCGCTAGCGTCAGGTACGGTGGATTCAGGCAATATGCCAAGATCAGTGTGAATCAATGAAAAAATGGGAAAACAAATAAATCAGTACGATTGAGTGCGGAGAAAGAAGATTTCATTGATGAAGTTTCCTAGAAATTGACTAAAACTAACAAGTTTTTCAAAACTAGATCTATATATACAGGCATTTCACTAGATAGAGCAGTGGATAATTGATTCATTTGAATGACTGGTTAGTAAAATGATACTCTGAACAAATTAAGAAAAACCATCTAAAAGACTACATTTGAGAAAAAAGTTACATTCAAATTCAATCTTCCATACAATAAAAACGCCCTATCAGAGGGCATTTATACTATTTTTGTGTGCATTCTAAAGTAAGGCAGTTGTGTAGTGGTAGTAGTGATTTTGAGAACTAGAAATCTACATTCATAGGGTTATTGTTCACTTGTGATTTATTATTTTGGGGGAGTGCGAAATTTGGGCGATTTTGTGAAAAGACATGAGAATCGGCCAACAATTTACAGCCAGTAGAGAAAATCTCATCAAAAAATATGATTCGAGATCCCCAAACAACTGTTGGTTGGCTGAAACTGAGAAAATTGGCCAATTTTCCGTCATTAGTCAAAAACAGTCGAAAATCCGAAAATGCTGTGCATCGGAATTTTTTGTATATAATACAGATAATGACTGATCAGAACGTCAAAATTTCCTATTAAAGTATATCAAAAAGACAATTTTTGGACAAAAATGCATAAATCACATTTGGACAAAAAAAAAACGGATGCTTTATTACGGTGGTAAGTAGAGGTGCCATGTGCATAACATGCATAACATGTGCGAAAATGCGGAATCCAATATACGAATTTGTGAATCCAATATTCAAATTACGATGTGATAAAGATATAAGATAATAAAAAAATCATGGAAATCGAATTTAATGGAATCCGAAAAAATCGTTTGAGACAGAAACCATAAATTTGCTAGCATGCATGCATTGAATAGAAATAAAAACAAAAATTGAAAGATTACGAAAAACTATTTTGAGACAAATTTCACAGAAAATTGTATAGCGTGGTAAATTGGTAAACATAATTTGAGTGGGTTGAGCAGCATCAATGGCATACATAATAATAATAACAAACATTTTTAACATTCAGCATTGTTGATTCGACAAAGAATTGGAAAAAAACGTGGAACTTCTAGAACATAACAAAAATAATCATTATTATCGAATTTAAAATACACATATCCGTATCTGCAACTATAAATAATACAGTTCAAACGTCAATGTCATGGTCCAGAGTCATCATCAAGGGACGGACGCTAATCCGTTCCCTTAAAATTTTATCTTATGGGTGAAGATGGGAGATACTGAGAGGTAGAATTTGAAAAAACTCAATTTTCCCCTAGTTACATGAAAACTGTGGAAAAGTAAAACCAAAAAGTACATAAAAATCCGAATTTGAAGTCCTACCGACAAAAAATATGTTCGGTTTTTTTGAACAACTTTCCATTCCAGTATCTCGTATCTCCACTAAACAGCGAAAAAAAATTGAGTCCACACAGCCGCCACAAGTTATACAACAGCTCAATCCAGCTCATCCGCACTGTCCACACGCTGTTTACTATCCGTCCGCGTGAGTACACCGCTGTCCAGCGGGCACGGTGGGGAGCAGGCCGCCTCGATACCGACCGCCGCACCCATGGGATGGCGACGCGCCACATAGGCGCGCAGCGCGCGCGGACTTGAGTAGCAGGCGAGACCGACCGGGGTGCTGTTGCCCCACATAGGCGCGCAGCGCGCGCGGACTTGAGTAGCAGGCGAGACCGACCGGGGTGCTGTTGCCGGGTGCGGTGGGACGGCTGTTGAAGAAGGCTGAGGACGTGGCGGTTGATGAGGCGGGCGTGGACGGGCTGACCGCGTCCTGACGCATGCAGATGCCTGAATGAAATATGGCGGGTGGTGAATATAGTTTGTTATCAAAAAAATAAACACATTTTCATACGTAAAGTTAATTAGACACAACATTTCATTCGTCTGAGAAAATCATGGTGAAACAGTTTTTTTTCTAAAAATTTGAAAGCGCGCCAAAACCTCACACCACTGGCGGACGAGTCCATTCTCCAAATGCAGTGGAATGCGTTCAAATCAGTTGAATCCAGCAGTTTTAAGGCTGTTTTGCCTTGAAGGACCGATTTTTTTTGAAACCGCCGAAGGTGGAAATCCACTTTGCCCTCCTACTGGCCTGCTAGCACTAGCGGACGAGAAGAGTGGGTAAAGTGAACTTCCCCCCATCTTTGGCGTTTTTGAATAATATAAATCGTTCGTTAAGGTGAAGGGAAAATTAACTAAAAACTGCCGATTCCCTCTTCTTTGGTAAAATTCCCCTCTCTTTGGAGGTTTGGCTCGTCCGTCAGTGCCTGCTAGTGTCTTACACAAATAAGATGGTATGTACCTGGAGCACATGATGAGGGCGATAGATCGTGATGGTGTTGATTCAACGAAGAAGCTGGTCTGACGACATCGGTCAAACTGGATTCAGTGGATATCGAATGTGCCACGGTACCGACGGGCGATGGCATCGCCAACGCGCGCCATTTCCTCAGGGTATGCGAGCCCTCGATCGGTTTCATGATGCGCAGTCGGGAGGAGCACGCGCCACACGAGGAGCGGTTGGAGCGACGCTCCGTGATGCCGAGCGACTGGAGTGAGTGAGTGAGTGAGTGAGTGAGTGAGTGAGTGAGTGAGTGAGTGAGAGAGTGAGTGAGTGAGTGAGTGAGGTGAGTGATAGAGTGAGCACGCGTCATACTAGGAGCGGTCGGAGCCACGCTCTGTGATGCCGAGCGACTGGAGTGAGTGAGTGAGTTAGTGAGTGAGTGAGTGAGTGAGTGAGTGAGTGAGTGAGTGAAGGTGTGAGTGAGTGAGTGAGTGAGTGAGTGAGTGAGTGAGTGAGTGAGTGAGTGAGTGAAAGAGTGAGTGAACGAACCCGGAGTTCCCGGTTGACCCATGGCCGGACCCTCATACCCGCATAGTGAATCGGTGGACATCACCCGTGACAATGGACCCGGCTGCGGCGGCGATGATCGTTGGCTACCGGTGGAGGTCTGATAAAGATAATGGCTTTATTTATAAGCCTAAATACATACAAATCGTAAAACGTGAAGAGGAGAAGATCAAGAAACTGCTATTTTCTTCATCATTTCGCATTTTATCCATAAAATTATTCTTTATGCAGAATTTGATAAACTTGTGTCATTCACAAAGTATACATCAATGGATACGAAATCGATTTATTCTATTATATCCTGTATTTGTATACTTATTGAACCAACCGAAAATCTGTGTTCAAAAACAACTTACCCAGCGACTTCTTTATCAGAAATATAATAACTGATTTGGTACCAAAGTAGAAGTTTTCCGCGGAAAAATGAAAAATTTCGTGAAAAAATTATAAATGATAAAATGAAGACAAACAAATGAAAATAAATAAACAATTAAATAAATAAAATTACCCTGTTGGTACTGACGGGTGTCAGCAGCGGCATCTGACCCATGGTCTTTATGTCCGACGAGGAACGGCCAAGGAACGGTGTTGACTGACGTGGCAGGTCGACTCGATGATCGCCCATTGGGTCCTGAAGTTTTTTTCATTATAAATAACAACGACCAGGCAACAACAACAATAACAATAACAACAGAAACAACAACAACAACAACATTAACAACAACAACCACAGTCCACAACAACAACAACAACAACAACAACAACAACAACAACAACAACGACAACAACAACAACAACAACAACAACAACAACAAACCTGATTCTCCTCATCACCGACATGACATCTGGAAAGTGCCGCCAGCAATGCAGTGGTGGCCGCGGACTCATTGAACAAGTGGTTGTCGTTATCCTCCTCATCTTCTTCGACCATCGAGGCATTCATCGGATCCTCGGGTTCCAGGGACTGTCGGGACATGCTGCTCACGGCACGATGGGCCATGTCTTGCAGGGATTGAGCTGAAATACAAAATAATAAAATTTGTCTCTTCTCAAATAATTATTATGGTTTTTCTCCTCTTCCATAATGTACTTCAATACTTTTCGTTACTCATTATTTTTTTTATCTGCACATAACGTCAAGACTGACTTTTAGTCATTTTTGTGCCCTATATATTACATTTTAAATTGACAAGAAACAGGAGTGAAGTGAAGATGGTTGGGACTGGTGGGTGGAATAAGTAAAGGATGGGATGGGACGATGGTTCACTGAACGATTATAGCTGTTTCAACTTTCGCTTCCACCAATCCGAATTTGAGATCAGATACACCGCCCCGATTTCATGCCGTATCGGCTCCATGGTGGAGCGAACCCACTGGTTGACCTATTTGCCATCTCTTTTTTTCACCGCTCCATTCCTCATAATACACTCCGCTCCACTTCTAATCTCAAAATTTAGGGAAAAAACTTGATATTACCACCAACATCGCTCCGAGTTGACTTCCATGATCACATCATCCGTCACATTGGTGTACTTCCTGGCGCTCGTTATACACAAATCGGACATATCGGCCGTATCGGCTCCGCTCATGGCGGAGCGAGCCGACTGAATTACCGACCCGCCGCAGCCGCTATCCGATGCCTCCAGCTCCGATTGGAGCGTGTCGTAGAACGAGTCGGGCGACATGGGTCTGGAGTGAGTGAGTGAGTGAGTGAGTGTGTGAGTGAGTGAGTGAGTGAGTGAGTGAGTGAGTGAGTGAGTGAGTGAGTGAGTGAGTGAGTGAGTGAGTGAGTGAGTGAGTGAGGGAGAGTGGGAGCGAGATGACTCCAGAAACCAACACATGATTGACTGTATCAAGTCAAGTCACATGCCATTGCTTACAGCCTTTTTGAAAAAAATACTCCAAACCAAACCATCCGAGTACATTTCAGAGAAAGTACTGAGACAATCAAGGCCGGTCCTATTTTCTCGTTGACTTAACGGTTGCATCCGGACAAGCACATACTAAATCGAACACCTAAGCTCCCAGAGTAATTCTCCGGGGAGCCATTTAACCGAGCGCCCAGCCAGAGTTAAACGATGCGCCGTTCTGTTAACACCCGAAATTGATCATTTTGTCACATGACATGAGCTAGGAGGATTGCACATTTCGTATGTATGTACATGCAAAATTATCTCACGGGAAAAAGGCGGGACGAAACACATCAGCGGGAATCCACTACCGCCAACGGAATTACACCGTTCTATGGCATGGCTATACATCAAAAATTCTTTTTTTCACATCTTTACGTAAAACATCGTGTATAAATAGCATGCTCAGATGGCGTGGATGCAGTTAGAGCTATGCATCAACGTCAATCTACGTCAAAACAAACATGGATTCGAAATAGAAATAGAAAGTAGAAACAAACCCAGACACAAGCGGACGAGAAGTGGAGGGAAAAGTGGAATTACGCCCTCTTTGGCATTTTCAAAAACCAGAGTTTGTTCTTTAAGGTGTAGGTAAAACGGCCTCAGAACTGCCAATTTCACCCCTCTTTGGTGAAATTCCCCTCCCTTTGGGAAATTAGCTCGTCCGCCAGTGCTCGGAGGAATTCGATTGGATAAACCCAAAACAATACAAACCTGACTGGTCGCTTTCTGGCCGTCTTGAGCTCATGTTGTGCCTCGAGCAGCATCGCCACCACATTCGAGTACCTGTCCTGTACGTCAAGCACCTCACGACTCAGCTCCTCCTGCGCCTCACGAGCCGAGTGCAGCTGCAGCGTGAGCTCCTCGTTGGCTTCC
Organism: Daptonema setosum; assembly: GCA_964036265.1. Lineage (NCBI taxonomy): Eukaryota > Metazoa > Nematoda > Chromadorea > Monhysterida > Xyalidae > Daptonema > Daptonema setosum. The sequence goes on from OZ038443.1 coordinate 29,296,408, forward strand.
AGAAGCTAAAAATTTTTTTTGAATTCTACTGATTGATTCAGTAATTAAGTGATTCAACGATGATGTCACCTCACTCACTCACTCACTCACTCACTCACTAACTCACTTACTCACTCACTCACTCACTCACTCACTCACTCACTAACTAACTCACTCACTCACTCACTCACTCACTCACTCACTCACTCACTCACTCACTCACTCACTCACTCACTCACTCACTCACTCACTCACGTCACTCACGTCACTCACTCACTCACTCACGTCACTCACTCAAGTCACTCACCCGTCGCTGCTCCTTCTGCTGTGTGGCGATCTCACTGAGTAATCGGGCGACTTCTCCCGACTTCGTACCAGCCTCCTGCGACTTCTGATGCAGCTCCGTGCTCAACTCATCGATCCTCTTATTAGCGGCCGCCAGCTGGTTGCAGCAGTTCATTAGGAGCTTGCTCTCCTGCTCCTCAAGACCGCGCGTGAGCACGCGCAGCTGTGCGGCCTGGAACAAAAACAGTTTTTTACAATGGTAATTCAGTATTTTTTTATTCGGAAAAGTTTATAATGAAAACTCGATAAGTACATATGTGTATATTTTGGTGATTCACACTGAATGGATTGATAAAAAAAATAGGAGCTTGGTTTTTTTTTGAGAATCAGCGATCGAAAATGGATGGAAATTTCAAACTTTGTAGGAATATCTATCTTAACAGTAGCCACCACCATGACCATCAGAGTGTCGAACCCACCCCAACACCATCGGAATTCCACACAGTCACAGTTCACTCTCTAAACCACTGACCTCTTGCTGCAATGAGGCGTTCTCCTTCTCGAGCACCTTAATACGATTGAGCAGTGAGTCATTTCGCACGGCGTTGATTACCGCCGAGGAGCACGCGTCTTTCGGCTCCGAACTCGACGTGCACGGTTGCTGCTCTTGGAGCGCTTGTTGCTGCTGTTGGATGAGCTCGTGCTCCGAGTCAGCGTAGCTGCAACAAAAAACACTCCTTCACTCACTCACTCACTCACTCACTCACTCACTCACTTACTCACTCACTCACTCACTCACTCACTCACTCACTCACTCACTCACTCACTCACTCACTCACTCACTCACTCACTCACTCACTCACTCACTCACTCACTCACTCACTCACTCACTCACTCACCACAACCAACCGATGCAATAGATCCTGTTTCTTGGCGCACTCGCCCTTCAGCTCCTCCACGCACTCATTGGTGGCGATTAGCTGCTCCTCCAAGAACTCATTGCGCTGCTGGAGCTCCTTGTTTTGCTCCAGGAGCTGTTGACCGATACGCGCCGCCAGCTCCAGGTCGCGTTCGCGCTGCAATGAGAAGATCGAATTAGATAACTAGAAACTATTAACTAAAAAATATAAAACAAATGTTTGAATAAAGTTAACTAGAAATTATATAACTAAATATGAACAGTTATGTTATTTATTTAAATAAATTTATTTGATTTTTTGGATAAATATTCAATTTCAAAATGTATTTCCTTGCTCAACATGCAAATTGTGTCAGTCAGTGTCGCGGTAGTAAGTTTCAGTGTCTGTAACTCTGTCACTAAATAAACTCGAACTCTTAGTCAAATTCAAATATGTAGTCAGATAAAAACGGGTTTTCTCAGATCATTTCATTTCTTTTGCGCAAATAAAAAAATCTTTAAAATGTGGGAATTAAAAAAAATGTTCGCACCGGCACCAGCCTTGGTATGGGAAGAAAAACATTTTCGCAGTCAATAAAAATAGCAAAAAAGCTAAGGCACCTAGTACGGCCGGCAGGATCACTTATAAAATTTCTTCACAGTATACAAAATCTGTACATCAGTGGATATTATTCCAAGCAAAAAAATAGTGAATGATTTGCATCATAGAAAACTACAAATTATAATTCCTTACAGTTACAAAGGCGTGGATGTTTCTGGATACAACGCCTTTTAATTTTTTTGTTTTCCAAAGTATTCTTTCAAAAATGAATTTTTCAATCCATATATCAGCTATATATCTATCTAAGCAATATATATCTCACCACATAAACTAAACAGTCAAGTCAATCCTGCAGGTTTTATAGCAAAACATGTGTTATCGCTTAATCGCATTCGGATATAAAATCCAGAGTAAAATAGATAACACACATTATGTATGTACACACTGCACAGCTCAACTAGTAATATAAATGCTGACTGGCTTTATTAGACCTATACGCTGCGCGCAATCTGTTATAGTATAATCATAATAATAAATAAAATATCAATTTAAAAATCAATTATATTCTCACTTTCCCTATAATATTTGTATTTTATATTTATATAATGTATCGCTTCTCGCTTGATTTATTGGTTTGGTTTAGTAATAGTGCTTAGTCGATAAGCCACTCGGTGACAGTTGAACGGAAAGAAGAAAATAACAACAACAACAACAACAACAACAACAACAACAACAACAACAAAGAACGATAATAATAACATACAACGCTGGCTGCATTAAACGCTACAATAAAGCGTCCGTGAAAAACCATGCGACACCTCTCTAAACATAAAACACAAACGGTCGTAAAACAGTCGGTCCGTTGTTTTATTCTACCATCATGTTACTGTTACTGTTGCTGTTGTTGTTGTTGTTGTGTTTCAACCGCACATTGTAAGGAACTGTTCAAATACAATACAACAAACTTTTTCCCCTCATAAAATACTGCACATTGGTCTACAGTTCAATATTTTCACAAAATGTTGTGGCTGTTGTTATATTTAACCAAACAGTATAAGAACTGTTCAAGTGAAAATAATAAAATAAACATAGTCCTATTCAACTCAATTTACAGTTCAATATTTTTTAGCCAACTGTCCTTACAGGTCAATATTTCCGATCGAACTGTCATGACCTTTTCCGCATATCCAAGCGGTCGCAATTTTTCCCGCAATCTCAGCAAAATCACGTAAATTACCGTTAATAAATCGTACACACCGTAGCGAACACTTTTACAGAATATATTTACGGATATGTACGGTTTTTCTGCACATATAACACGAAACCGACAGCGTCTCACACTTTGCACGTATGTACACACGTAAATGTACATACATGTACATATGTAGGTACATAAGTATAGGAAAGCGTGTACTATATGTATCCTACTAATGTAGAAAATGAATCAGAGAGACAAATCGAAAATTTGTGTGTTCAGTAACATACTAGCTAGCTAACTTAAAGAAAGAAAAAAACATTGAAATCTAACTGAAAGACCAAGTTTGATCTTCGTGTCAGTAAAAATAGTGTGCCACTGATGACCAGTCAGTAGCATATGTCAACAGTTTTAGTTTTACAACTACATAAAACTAACTCATCTAATTAGATTAACATCGATTCACGTTGTATCGGTCAAGTAGTTCGGAGCAGGCCCGAATAACCTACCCCCAGGGCCCCAGGGCATGCCGATCAAACCTTTACTTGAATCAATAAAGAATCGTAATTAGGTAATCGAATTATGGTCGATTTCGAATTCCATGGCCCTTCTACGAGTCAGAGTTCAAAGAAATGTTGAAGATTCTCGGTTATTTTGCACCTACACTTGTCTGTTGTCCAAGGATTGATGAAGCTTAGCTTTATTAAATCTGTGTCTGAGACTTACGAAACCACTAGCGGACGAGAAGGGGTGGGAAAGGCGGAATTCCACCTCTTTAGCGTTTTGAAAAAAGTAGAATTTGTTCTCCAAACTGTAGGTAAAAGACCTGAAAACTGCCAGTTCTCCCTCTTTCACGAAATTATCCTCCCTTTGGAGAATTAGCTCGTCCGCCAGTGTACGAAACGAATGTAAACTTCGAACCATACCGGCAGTTGCTTCGACGTCAACATGGAAGACACCTTCAGCCACTGATCGTCGGTGTAAGTCGATGTGGATTGTTGTACCATGGTCATCATTTTGAGAATCGTCAACGACTTTCGTTATTAAAATTCAGAGACCGAGATGCCCAGATATATTGATATTGCAATCGTTATCTTCCGCCGTTGTTTCTCTCCGCAGAAACGAATGAAGAAACCACGGGAGCCAAAGTCAACTGACTTCCGATGAAATTGTACCAATATCGCTGAACTTGATAAGTGTTCCATTTTATACCATCACTGATACACGTGACTTCAATCACTTTTATAAGACAACGCTCCAGGCAATTTATTGCGTCTCTCAACTTCCGAGAATAAAACACCACATCCAGGCACAAGATGGTTGATTTGATTGATAAATTGAGAAAGAAAAGTCAACGATTAGATTTGTTGAGATTCGGGCTTTTGAGGTATAATCAAAGCTATTGTAAGTCAAGAAATTAATTTTTCGGCGGAAACAAAAAATCTGATTTTCGGATCGATCCAATCAAAGTAGCGAAAAAAATCAATCATTTCAAACAATCGATCACTGATCGCTCTTTTAAACTTTTTACGACACCGAAACACAAGACATCCTAATTTTTTTATAAAAATAAACTCAACTACATTTACTCGACTGATAAGCGAGTGAATAGAAAATAAAAAAACGCGCCAAAATTGATGAAAAAACTCGTGTAAAACTGGTCGGAAAACCTGGCACTCACTTACGCCGATTACCATTAAACGTTGGCAAATAACGAAATGAAAACAAAAATAACCAAAAGAACGTAACATTCACATTTACGATAATTTCAACGTTATCAGGCGATTATTTCCAAGAACGTAACTGGTACAAATTTGGTTGCCAGTACCTTACATCACAGTTTCGTGCTGTATTGTACTTGTTGTCTATTGACCCAATTTGTCTACATTGAAGTGAACCGAAAAAAATCTAGTAGAAACCACAGCTTCCAGAATCTAATCATCACCCCCCGCTAGCTCATCATCTCCATAGAACTACCCCAATCTTGATCCTAAACGTATTTTGACTGACTGATTATGATGGCCAGAAAAAATGCCAGAATCCCACCACGTGTGCATTTCATATTCATTGCATGCATTAATAACAGAAAAACTAAATTGATGTTCACTTTTTCATTCGTGCATCTGTTTCCGGACTCATTAAGTACTAGTAATAAATTCTAGATTCAAGGTGGAGCTACAAATTCCAGCTACATGAATCAATCAACAGATATGTACATTAAAAAAATTAATCGTACATATCTCCCAGATCAACCCAGCAGAGTCCAGTTTTATTCGTTATCAGAATAATGGATTTTATTGCCCGTATTACAGAACGGGTGGTCGTGAGACTTGCACGGTGTTCCTGGTTCCAGATAACAAATTTAAAAACAAAAAACAAAAACGACAACAACAACAACAACAACAACAACAACAACAACAACAACAACAACAACAACAACAACAACAACAACAACAACAACTGCTATACTAACATCGGCCAGCCATTGTAATGCCGAGTTATGGTCCAAACTCGCGATCCCCGACGACATTTCCTTTTGGCTACCGTATTCAATGTCGATATCTCAACATTGACAACATCGATAACCAATCCATGTTATACCACGGAATCCCGATTCACGGCATGTTGATGTAGTCAGATTCGAGCTCAGGTGTATTATAATTGATCGATAATTAGAATTACCGAGTTTTACTAAAACATGAAAAACAGCTAAATAAACTACTAAATAAACAAATTATGTATGGTCGACGAAGCTTGCCGTATTATCCATGTTGAGCAGTAGAGTCAACACTTTTTCTTCCATAATAGTTACATCTAGAGGATTTTAATTGAAAAGGTGGATGAGTAAATGTAATTAAATTACACATGACAACGGAGTAATTAATTTAGGAATGGTATGGAACGAATCAGTGGCGGACGAGCTAACCCTCCAAAGGGAGGGGAATTTCGTCAAAGAAGGGGGAATCGGCAGTTTTCAGGTTATTTTACCTACACCTTATGGAACAAACTCGACTTTTTAAAACCGCCAAAGAGGGGGGAATTCCACTTTTCCCACCCCTTCTCGTCCGCTAGTGGAACGAATGGAAGGTACAAGATGGAACATTATTGAGAGGTAAACATTCATATGTAAACAAATTAATTGGGATCAAGGCTCATCGGATGTCGGATTCAAGTAATCAGAACAGTACTTTACTTTGCAGGCTTCACCGGGCTTCGAGGTGATTAGGAAAAATTAATTCGTCATCATGTTTCTAGACTTCTATTTTAGTAAAAGGATTCGCAAACGAACGTTCCTATAAATATTGTAATAAACATTCTTGTTTATTTCTAGTAGAGTGCAGTTAATTAACTTTACGTGCACAGCACCTTACATGACTAGCGGACGGGAAGGGGAGGGAAAAGTGGAATTCCCCCCTCTTTGGCGATTTTTTTAAATGTAGAATTTGTTTTTCTAGATGTATGTAGGTAAAATGGCCTGAAAACTGGCAATCCCCCTCTCTTTGACCAAATTCCCCTCCCTTTGGAAGATTAGCTCGTCCGCCAGTGCCTTACATGACCACATAAGCACCAATCTAATATGATTGATTAGTTGATCACACTGGCGGACGAGCCAATCTTCCAAAGGGAGGGGAATTTTGTCAAAGACGGGGGAATCGGCAGCTTTCAGGCTCTTTTACCTACACCTTAGGGAACAAATTCTACTTTTTGATTACTTCAAAGAGGGGGGAATTCCACTTTTCCCTCCGCTTCTCGTCCGCTAGTGGTTGATCACCAGAAAGCACTGGCGGATGAGCTAAACCTCCAAAGGGAGGGAAACTTTGTCAGAGGGGTGAATTGGGAGTTTGAAGGCTATTTTACAAACACGTTGGAGAACAAAGTGCCCTTTTCAACTTAACCAAAGAGAGGGGAATTCCACTTTTCCCACCCCTTCTCGTCCGCTGGTGCTAGAAAGTCACATGGAACTAGTGCGAAAATCGAAAATGGCTTGTCCACTATCACTAAATCACTGTCTCTCACTATCACTATTATACATAATTGTCTCTCAAACAAGCACCTTACTGCAAAACAAGCAGATAAATCAATAAGCTGATTTCAGCAGAATCTAAGGGAAAGTAGAAAAGAGATGAAAATGGTCCACGTGTAAAACTTTTTACCTTCATACTTTTGCTCCTGGAAAAACCTGTTGCAGAGCAAGAGTTTTATAATTTTCCTTCCTTCGTTTTTAACTTTCCTTTGAACCTGAAAGCAGCCTCAGTATTTATGCTTTACTACAAAATGCCGGCTCCAGCTAACCCAACAAAAGAATCCGGTTCACTCACTAGCGGACGAGAACGGGTGGGAAAAGTGGTTTTCCCCCTCTTTGGCGCTTTCAAAAAGTAGAGTTCGTTCCCTAAGGTGTAGATAAAATGGCCTGAAAACTGCAAATTCCCTCCTCTTTGACGAAATTCCCCTCCCTTTGGGGATTTAGCTCGTCCGGCAGTGGGTTCACTTGCCCAAAACAACTACCCATACAATGAACTGGCATTGGCTAATGGGATAAATTGGCAACTACCGTGAAGAGGTAAAAGCTGAATTATTTATACTTTCCAATGAAAAGCAATCTACTCGTCAGCCGGGCCCCATAAAAATAACAATAAAATCCATCAAAAGCTGATGTTAATGTTGTTATGCGGCCATTGGATTGGAATCAGTTCCATGGTGTGCCTAATGCTTCGAGACCACTGACGGACGATTCGACCCTCCAAAGCGAGGGGAGTCTATCCAAAGAGGGAGAATCGGCGGTTTTCAGGCAATATTACCTACACCTTAGGGAACAAATTCTACTTTTTTAAACTGCCAAAGAGAGGGGAATTTCATTTTTCCCTCCATTTTTCGTCCGCTAGTGTCTGCGACCATTAGCGAATACGATACATAGTCTGGCATTTGACAACGAGAATAGACCGGTGGTAGTCAGAAAAAAGTGGAAACTGGTTAACAGGCCAAACATCGGGAAAATAGTCAGCACAACACGATGACATGAGATGGTAAAAACTAGTTAATAGGCTAAAAACACAAAAATAATTGCATTGCCTGATTAGCACAACATATGAATGGAAAACTAAAAAATAACAATAAAATCTACGCCGATGTTAATGATACTTTGTGGCCATTGAAATCAATTACATGGTCTGCCCTAATGCTCTGAATCCATTAGATTAGCGAATTCAAATACGATGCATTATCTGGCATTTGACAACGAGAATAGACCGCTGGTGGTCACAAAACAGTACAAATGCATAGTTACAGACTAGGCCAAAAACACAAGAATAACAACAAAAAAGCCGAGCCGATGCTAAATCAATTACATATGTACATACGTAGAGTGCTAAAGATTCTATACCGTTATAGCGAATCCTAACTATGAATTCATTATCCAATATCGGGCACCTGACAACGGGGATCGACAACGACTTCAGTAACAAAGAAGTCCCAATAAAAGAAGCACAGATTGAGTTGAGATATGTAAATACATGCAACCTGAAATCTTTTTGAAACTTTATTATAGACTACGACTGATTGTATGTAATCTTCAAATACAGATCGCGTGACTAGCTTACATAAATAACATTATCTTTCTCATCCAACCTCAGGGCTGAAAGCTAACTCGATTTCCTTTTTCTCCGTCATAAAAAGATCAAACACATGCAGAAACGGTAATTCAATGCAGTAGAAGAGATCGAAATTACCAGGCTTGATGAAACACTTGAAGTACAGGGTATCATGACTTAAGAGACCATATTATTATCTTGACCATTTGACTCAGATGACCATTCATGGAAATATAATACCAAAAAAAGCTTAGTACTGTGGCTGAAAACTATCGTCTGACGGTGCCGTCGTCAATGAAATGAAACGTATGATGTTTCACGGAATCACGGTACAGTGAACACACAAAATTACATATATGTAACGGTGATTAAAATAGTTCCCATGGCATGGCAAAGCACCGTTTAGTCCGTGCCATCCAAAAAAATATCTCGAGTTTTTTCATCAGAAACATCGTTACAGTGGTTTACTGTTCCATCACTAAATAGATTGAAATCAATATTACGTTACGATTCGTCTAATTAGGTCTAACTCTGAAGCATCTCAGGCAGGAACTTGAAACTTTCCGCTTTCTTGATTAATTCATAATAATTTACGCAGCATCATATACCATACTGCACTGGCGGACAAGCCAAACCTCCAAAGGGAGGGGAATTTCGCCAAAGAGGAGGGAATCAGCAGTTTTTAGGCTATTTTACCTACACGTTAAAAACAAATTCTACTTTTAGATACCACTAAAGAGGGGGGAATTCCACTTTTCCCTCCCCTTATCGTTCGCTAGTGATATGAAAGCAGGTTTCACAAACTTTCGCCACACGACCAGTTTTTCTGCCACTTGTATGCCGAGGCCCTTCTAGCGAAAACTTGGCATTTTTGCGCGAACTCTGGGCCCAAACTCTGCTGTTTTTTTCACTAAAATAGCCAATGGCAAAGAGCAGCACTAAATGATCGCCATCATTCGAAGATGAATAACAGCCACTCCCTGTCTCTGACGAACGCGAAGAGGAGGCTTGTTTCTTCAAGTTGAAGCGTCGGTGAAGAGAAATGGTATCAAAATATGTTTATATACTAAAATGTGAGTATCCCTGAGGTCTCCAAAAAGTCTGTAAGACGATAAACAACGTTTTAATGACTATATGTCAACGAACAAACATCATAATACAGAGGAAAACATTCACGACGAATACTGCAACTGCAAGGAAACTTTTTTTTCTATTATAGCTAATAATTAATTCTAATTTTACTGACTGGAACGTAACCAGTGTAAAACACACTCTTATTACGCTAAGAGCCCGGTAGTAAGCCGTTTTCGGCCAATGAATAATAACCAATAGATCACCACGCCACTGGCGGACGCACCAAACCTCCAAAGAAAAGGGAATTTCGTCAAAGAGGGAGGAATTGGCAGTTCTTAGGCCATTTTACCTACACCTTGAGTTGAGAAACAAAGTCTACGTTTTGAAATCGCCGAAGAGGGGAATTTCACTTTTCCCTCTCCCTCCTCTTCTCGTCCGCTAGCACACAACATGTGGTCAAAATACACTTACGTAGACTCCTCAGAACCCCATCCATAGCGTCAGTATAGTCGGTTCGGTTTGGGAAAGACAGCAATAAAACTTTTTACAACAATCAAATTAACGAAGCCATAAAATAATCTTTCGCACAAAATAAATTCCAGCACGGCAATTGAATGATGCCGTTTACAGAACAAGCACTGGCGGACTAGTTAAACTTCCAAAGGGAGGGGAATCTTTTCAAAGAGGGGGGAATCGGCCGAAATTAAACTAATTTACCTACACCTTAGGGAACAAATTCAACTTTTTGAAAACGCCAAAGAGGGGGGAATTCCACATTTCCCTCCCCTTTTCGTCCGCTAGTGCATGGAGCATATAACGTGCGGTAAATAGATTCCATCCATAGCTCCCTTGTCGCTATGACAAAGATTCATAGAGCATATTGTGTGTATTTTTTCTATTTATTTACTACTGGCTGCTATGCTAGTGGTGCTGGCGCTTGTGACGAGCATACAGACTTGGGGACAGACAGCTGTCCACATGTAGAGAAATTCTGTGCTACACGTAAAAAAACTCGGGTGAATTACGGCGTGGCACCCATGTCAAAAATTGAATCCTGAAGCAAGGTTATTTCAATGAAAGATTTTCCATGTCATTTATTTACTACTGGCTGCTATGCTATGCTAGTGGTGCTGGCGCTTGTGACGAGCATACAGACTTTGGAGACAGACAGACAGACAGCTGTCCACACCACATGTAGAGAAATTCAGTGGTGCATATGTGTGGAAAAATCAGGTCAGAGTCAGGTGAATCACGGCGCCCATGTCAAAACATGAATCATGAAACACTGACTTACTGGCTGGAATTGACTGGCCTGAGTCCATACTTACCAGACTAAAACTGGAATAAAAATTGCGACAAACACATGGCACGTCACACAGTCAATTTTTCCCCCTCTTTAGAGATATTCCAAGCCCCATTTGGAGGTTTGGCTCGTCCCCCCGTGATTGTCAGATCACCCGCCACATTAAGCTATGTTGTTTCACCAAAAGTTTATCCACATTACTACTTGCTAGATCTACTCCATTGTATGATGAGTTCCTGCAGACAGCAATTTCCGACCTGGAATAACTTCATCCACTACAATCTCAAACAGTCTTAAGATAAATACTGATTAACCGACATCATGTTATATTATATTTAGTAATAAACTCTCACATTATAACTGTTATGATGACCATCATATAATATAGTAAGCCACAGAAATCTGTCGCCATATACGAATAATATTTTATATAACATCATATTATAATATATGCGCATTATAATTCCCATCATTTGTAGTTGTAGAATAATAATCCGAAAAGCCAATATAACTGTACGGCTTTTACAATACTACTACTATCTACACTAGCGGACGAGAAGGAGTGGGAAAAGTGCAATTCTCCCCTCTTTGGCGTTTTCTAAACAATGAATTTGTTACCGAAGGTGTAGATGAAATGACCTGAAAATTTCCTATTCCCCCTCTTTGGGAAAAATTCCCTTCCCTTCGAAGTATTAGTTCGTCCGCCAGTGACTATCTATGATGCCCAGCGGCTAGGATTATCGTAAGCGAAGCTGGTGCCAGTACACTTCTATTATAATATTATTATTATATTATCCCAAACATCATTTTATTGGCTGTCGTAAGGTAAAGGTTAATTCAAGTTTTCGAAATACCAATGTGTTCCAAATAGGGAATACGAAATACCAATAGGGATAGAGAATTTCTCCAAATAGAAGAAAACAGTAGTTCCCAAGGCTCTAGGTGATCATAACCGAAGCGAAAACACATTTATAACCGTAGACCGTAACGCAGGAAATAGCGAACCACTGGTGCAAGCATCGGCGGACGAGAAGGGGAGGAAAAAAGTGGAATTCCCCCCTCTTTGGCAATTTGAAAAAGTAGAGTTTGTTCCATAAGGTGTAGGTAAAAAGACTTTTATTTTGCCAATTCCCCCCTCTTTAGAAAAATTCCCCTCCCTTTGGAGGTTTCGCTGGTCCGCCAGTGGAAGCAAGACACATTAACCATATTCGAGGAACCGTATTCAGGAAGGGACTCATCTATTATTCTCTCTCTTCATCTGGCACCATGAAATCAAATTAGCGACGGATATAGGAAAATATGTTTATAATCGGGAAAAGGCACATAATACCGAAATCGCCAATCGGGCACAACTCGCTACTGGAACACACACTGGCGGACAAGCTAAGCCTCCAAAGGGAGGGGAATTTCGTCAAAGAGGTTGGAATTGGCAGTATTCCGGTCATTTTACCTACACCTTAGAGAACAAATTCTACTTTTTGAAACGTCCAAAGAAAGGGGAATTCCACTTATCCCACTCCTTCTCGTCCGCTAGAGACTGAATACGAACTCTCCGGTTCACTTCTGGACTGGATCCAACTACGAGCTAACTGTTCAAAGGGAGGGAAATATCGTCAAAGAGGTTGGAATTGGCAGTATTCCGGTCATTTTACCTAGAGATTTTACTATACTAGACTTTACTATACCTTAGAGAACAAATTCTATTTTTTGAAACGCCCAAAGAAAGGGGAATTCCACTTTTCCCACTCCTTCTCGCCCACTAGTGGTTCCCACATATGTACAAATATGAATACGAGGCGGAGCCAAAAGCTGTTATGACCAACTTCGAATGTGGTACAAAACCAGAAAACAGCAGGTACGTTTCGGTTCGTGGCAATTACATTACATGCCACGCTAAACTAAACGCTTTTGTTGGCAACACCACCATCGAACAATACTTAACCAGTGCGTGAGTAACAATGCGCTATTTTCAGTGTCTCAAAGCTGGCCATAAAGACAAATACTGTATAGCTGTTTTTTACAACTGTCCCGACCTGTCGTAACAGGAATAGAGGTGGAATGCGGAACAGAGTTACAGTTGATAATTTTTCTAAGCCATAAATTTTTACAGAAATTACGTTATCACAAATACATTGAATTGGGCACAACGTTTTTCTGTTGTCCAAATGTTAAAAAGAAATGTTTTCAAAATTTGAAAGCGCGCCAAACACAAATTTCAATTCAAACTCACTGAAAAGCCGAAAACCTTGGTTAAACTGCAGAGAGTTTTTACCAGCCATTTGAATACCGTATTAATTTTCTCACTCCATACGTCCGAACATTAGCACGCCTTTTTCGGAAGGCATATAACAGCGGCACAAAACATACAATACCATTATGCCATTGCCATAGACCATACCACCACAACCAAATAGGAAAGTACGCCAGGGTCCATCGGCGGACGCCCCAAATCCCCAAGAGAGGGGAATTGTTTCAAGGAGAAGGGAAATAACAATATTACGGTCATTTCACCTACACCTCAAGACACAAATTCAATTTTTAAAACCACCAAAAGGGGGAAAATTCTACTTTCCCCTCTCCTTCTCGTCCGCTATTCCCATGGTCCTCTTGTGGCACATAGCGGCGCCAGAGGCACCATACTGGCAGTAAATAACCCAATTGGATTGGTATCGGCACACATCGCCATGAACCATTAGGTTTTTTCATCCAGAAGCCTATCGGATGTTGGTTAGAGCCTCCTTGGGCGGACGAGTAAATCCACTAGTAAGATAGGGAATTCACTTGATCAGAATCATATGAAGAATAGAAAACTAACCAAGAATGTCAATTGGAAGAAAAAACAAAACAGTAAATAGGAACACGCAATCAATTATAAAAAATGGAAACAACCAATGCACTCCGACCGTTAGCCACTTAAGAATAAACAGGAATCATTCGCATATGCATTGATAAATAAAGCTGTAACCCCAGCTATGTACATGTCATACCGCACCAAGTTATCATAAAGTATTTTTTCCAATATTTGAATGCGCGCCAATAACTTTTCAGAGTATTAGGAAACTCAGGATTCTACAAAATACTTGAGGGAGCAGCTGAAAAAAGGACAAATTCAAGCCGACATTTGCTTTTGCTTTTCAACAGAACAGATGTACAGTCACTAGTCAGTGCGCGCGGCGTCCCGTCCAAAAGCATTTTTGCCATCATCATTTGTATGTATGCGCTATGTTATTTACATTGCCAACAGGAATGAAATCAGCGCGGCCTGCTGTGGAGCGAAATATAGCTGGGTCAGGGTATCTTGTTACTAATTATTTTCCTGAAAACCTTATAGTGAACAATTAATAAGTGATCATGTTTAATATTATGTTATACAAATGTAGTGCGAACAGCTGAAACTTTTGGATAAATTTGAACGCGCGCCGAAATTCAAATGCGCGTCAAAAGGATGACGGGAAAAATTTCGGAGTAACGAGAAACTGTGACCAGATTTTATCAAGCAGAGGAGCACTGGTGGACCAGAAGGAGGGGGAGAAGTGGAATTCCCCCTCTTTGGCGGATTCGAAAAGTAGGTGCAGGTAAAATGGTCTATTTTCTGTGAATTCGGTTGGAGAATTTTCCCCTCTTTTTGAAGGTTTGGCTCGTCCGCCCGTGGAGTGAGCCATACTGTTAGAAAAAAATTATAGACAAAACTTGAATCACTGCTTCATCTTGCCTGGTTGGCATTACAAAGAAAACGAAGTCCATTGACCAAAAAACAGATGTTAGTATGTTTACTTATTTTACCACAGAACAGCTAGCAAACAGCCTTGCCTGTTCAGAGTGAAATCATACGATAAATATGAAAATAACCGATTCAGATAATAAAAGCTATTTATTTATAGTTGGCGTAAAGTAAAAGACACATAACTTGTGTTGACTAAGTGTCTGTAGAAGAAAAGAAGTTCATCACGCGAAGAATAACAACAGATGTTTTGTCATTGCCCTAACAATCTACGAAGCAAGGACAATCGCGTAGTTTTCACTGAGAACGTACCCAGATGTTTGATAGAATACATCCTAATTACGAAAAGTAGTAGTTAATATAAGACCGAACGAAACATACTTATTTCATTCGTCCCTCAGATCGGAAAGATTGTTAATGTTAAACACTCGATAATTGAACTAATCTGCCAACTCAAAACATATATTTTAGTATAAAAAACAGCACCTCATTTTCAGCAGCTTGTAATATAATATTTTTTTAATTCTCACACAAATACTCACACTATCGCTCACACGCAATGGAATATAGTACAAGAGCCATCTACAATATGACACACACTATCCTCCTCACACTAGCGGATGAGAAACAAAGGGGAAAGTGAAATTTGCCCTCTCCACCTGTTCCTAAACTTGCAGTTTGTTCCCTAAGGTGTAAGTAAAATCACCTGAAAACTGCCCATTCTCTCCAACTTTAAGAAGTTATCCTCTCTTTAAAGGGTTAGCTCCTACGCCAATGCCTCCTCCTGAATCGATATACAGAAGCGGGCTGGCTTCACTTTATAAAGAGAGGGGAAGGGAGCGGGGTTCTGACTGGCAGGCACTCATTCATGTGCCATCACTAGCGGACGAAAAGGGGTGGGAAAAGTGGAATTCCCCCCTCTTTGGCGGTTTCAAAAAGTGGAGTTTGTTCCTTAAGGTGTAGGTAAAATGGCATAATTTCTGCTTATTCCCCCCTCTTTGGCAAAATTCCCCTCCCTTTAGAGGATTAGCTCGTCCGCCAGTGTGTGCCATATAGATAGACCGGGTGCTTCTTTGCGGCACAGCTTAGTGTGCCATGGCATATGGAACCCTTGGAATGTGTTCTGATAAATTAAAACTAATTGGAAAGAATTAGAGGCACTCACAAGATGTACCATAGACTATTCGGTTGCATGTATCTATCGCAATTAATTTTGCGCTCACATGTATCCAGTCTGTTAATTGACCAATAAAGCGATGATGATATGCCCGGGCATACTAGCGGACGAGAAGGGGAGGGAAAAGTGAAATTACCCCCTCTTTGGCTGTTTCAAAAAGTAGAATTTGTTCCCGAAGTTTGTTTCTACGAAAATGTAGAAGGTGTAGGAAAATAACCTGAAATCTGCCGATTCCCCCCTTTTTGGTGAATTTTCCCTCCCTTCGGTGGGTTGGCTCGTCAGTCAGTGTCCCGGCAAACACTCTTATGGATGGAGGAACCTTCAGATTTTGTTATATTGTTAGCTATGAACTACGATGCACCTGCGGACGAGAAGGAGAGGGAAAAGTGGAATTCCCCCCTCTTTGGCGTTTTCAAAACGTAGATTTTGTTCCCTAAGGTGTAGGTTAAATGGCCTGAAAACTTCCGATTCCCCCCTCTTTGGCAAAATTCCCCTCCCTTTGGAGTATTAGCTCGTCCGCCAGTGCTACGATGCATTGGCGGACGAGTGAAACCTACGGAGAGAGGGGAATTTCATCAAAGAGGAGGGGACTGAAAATGTTCAGGTCATTTTACCTACACTTCAGGGAACAAATTACACTTTTTTTAAACGCCAAAGAGGGGGATTTCCACTTTTCACTCCTCTTCTCGTCCGCTAGTGATTCCAATGTGACAAGACTACGCCCATTGCCCGGGTGAACTTTCCATGAAAACATCAGATATTGTAATACATGTACATACACATAATATTATGTAAGAACTACGTATGATATGAACTAAATACGATGCCAGCACTACATATGTGAGTAAGTGCGCATGAACCTTTTAGAAATTGGGAACTGCTAAGCAAAGGAATAACCAAGTACACATGAAGCCTGTGAGACTGATTAGAACGGAAGGAAACGGATCCGCGCTTCCGATGATCCAGGACTTCATGGCACTGACAGCCACCCACCTAGCAAGATAGGAAACAAGAGTACGTGAAATGAAATGAATTTTTGAAACTTGTTTTTTTCTTTATGTTTTCGTAAAAATGGGGAAAAGAAGTGAAAATTCTCAACAACACCGACTACTTACACAAAAAAATAAGTAACCTCTTCGATTCTAGTAGTAAAATTTGCGGTAAGTTCTTGCTCTCTGTCTGTTTCTCCAAATGAACTGGCAGACAACGTTAGTCGTTAACGGGTTAATAACGGGTACTGGTAACTTTTAACATTTTAACATTACAAAGATAACACGAAACGAAACGTCTCGGTTATCAATAGTTAAACTTCGACGTTTACCGTTGACATAATCGCAACGCAAGTACTGAAATTGACTGGCAGAAACGTAAAATATGATTATTATTATTATAACAACAAACCCAATTCATTGTGTTTCTAATTAAATTGTCCATTTTCAAAATTACATTATTATCTTTGACAAGTCAATCCATCAAGTGCTTCACTTTGACAGATATGGATTCCGAAATCCAATGATGACTGCTTTTTTCTTAATATCCGCTTATAAATTTATCCGAATCCAAGGCCACCCAGTGAGAGTACAATCAGTGACGGACACTGGCGGACGAGCCAAACTTCCAAAGGGAGGGGATTATCTCCAAAGAGGGGGAATTTTCAGAAATCAGGCCATATTACCTACACCTTAAGGAACAAACTCTAATTTTTGAAACTGCCAAAGAGGGGGGAATTACACTTTTCCCTCCCCTTCTCGTCCGCTAGTGGTGACGACCCAACCCTCCATTTAGAGGACTTTCTTTTGAAAAGATGAATTAGCAATTTTGAGGCCATTTTACCCATTAACTGGGTGAAGAAAGAACAAAGTCCACATTTTGAAAATGACAAACAGGAGTGTTTTTCTATTACCCGCCAATGCCAATGACAATAACGAGTACGAAACAAGAGTAAATCACGCTAATCTGATTTTTCTACTTACGTATTATTTATCGTTCATCGGTTCTCTTTATACCTGAATGATTATATATTGAATGAATGATATCTATGGATTAATAGGTTCATCAGAGTCCACGCCCTGAAATTTCAGTCCCATTACGATAAAATTGCAATCATAAATTCCAAACCAACGAGCAAAAGGCCTAGTGGACGAGAAATAAAAAGTCAAAATCCATCGGCTCAATTTCGACCTCTTTTTGCTGTTTGACTAATGAAAGCAAAGACTAATCTAGTTTTTACCTTGTTGACCGATAACCAATGATAAGAACGAAATTCCATTGCATCGATTAACCTCTCATATTCAAGGCTGGATGAGATTTACCGAGCAGAACATCCTCTGACTGACAGCCTACGAATATGAATACCAACGTATTGCTTTCAATTTATGAAAAAATAGAGGACACGTTGATTGTGGAATAAAAACTCCCATTCAATTCGCGTCAACGCCTCAATGGAAGAATCGAAAAAGTTGTTTAACAGATTTTCACTCTAAATCAATTCAATCTTTATTGCAAACAAAAGTGAACTGGCGTCGGGCGCGTGCGGGCCGCCGTGGAAAGCATAAAAACCCGCCAATTCCAAACACTTATTGTGTGAAAATTCGAAATTAGAAAAACTACAGACACTGCGTTTCAGGTTTCAGGTTTCATTGGGTTGACTCGTATATAATCGGTCTTACAAATTACGAATTACAAATTACTTTGAATAAACAATAAAGAAATATAATGAAAGTAAGTGAGACGTAATTAATAAAAAATAAAAAGTGAGAGTAACGACCAGACATATACGGAACTTGTCCTGATGGACATATCGAAAACCGGAGGGGTTTAAGGAGAGGAATAACAACGGGTTCGAATACACGAATACATCTTTCGTTACTGTAATACTAAAAACAAATCAAAGAAAAGTATATAGTGAATAAAAATTCACAAAATTGCGCATAATTCACAAAATAACAACGCAAAAGTAAATAAAATAGAATATTTTTCGTCAACCAACCTCTCCGACAAGCCAATAGACGAGCGATAATTCTTCATGGTTTTCGGCTTCTGTCGATTTCAGTGGTCCACCGGTCAATTTTGCTGAATTTTCGTCATTTTCCGTCAAATTTGTCCGTTTTGCGGGCGTTTTGGTGAATTCCTCCGCCATTTCCGTTAGCTCCGCGGTGAACACAACGCGCGGCTCTATTTTCATTTGGTCTGTAATGGGAAATTTTTATTAAAATCTCGAATTAATTAAACACGAATTAATTTTGAAATCATTAAATGATGAAAAACAATTTAGGCATTTATGCTGTCGTAGTAAAATTGCAATGCACAAAAATTTGTGGGAGAAAATTCAAATTTGGCGCGTGGTAAATGCTCTATGAAAAAGACGTTGAGAAAAGGATTCAAAAAGATGTTTCACACGATACAATTAAATGTTTCAATACGAAAAACGGTCATTTAGAGTTTTGGCTTTCAGGGACAAGTCTCTATTTGCATTAAAGGTCGTGTTACGACAGGAATTAACATCAGCCGAGCCGCTCTCCTAATTACTTCTCATATTTCAATCTGATTTACAACATTTGCTATAGATTCGACGCGGGGAATCACTTTGAACTCTGAAACTCCTTTATGTACATACGTTCCAGAACCATAAAACACCACTAAATTACCGCATTCACTTCCATTCCAACTGCGCTGAATAACAATTACACCTCTCGACTAAAATGGGCTTTTATGATTGTGCCATTTTAAGAGATGTAAATCGCGCCGGCGGAGTGTGTAAAACAATATTTTCAGTTACGAAAGAGCATGATTTAAAGAGAAGTTTAAGTAAGCCTTAACTAAGCTTTGTACAAATATAAGTATCAAATCACAATTTTGATCGACACATCCGCTTTCGCTACTGAATGCACTAAACTGGCCTCGGAAAAGTGTCAATCGTCGGAAACGACTTAGACCTCACATAACGTACTTAACGGGCAAAGAAAATCGATTAAGCATTTGAAAAAAAAATATCATAGTATAGGAATAGACAGTTTGGACAAGTACCGAAATATCCAAAATATCTGATATTTTAGATTAACAATCATATATTATTCCCGTCCGCTCTGAGTAAGAACAGAGATTATAAGAACACACTAAAGTGCGAGGTTGCTCTGTTTCTTCTTTGCCTCAGGCCATAAACCAATAAAACCACCAATCTTCGAGGGGACATGTGTAAAAGACTACTTTGAGTACCGGACTAGCTAAGGAACAATTTGTCTATTACCAGTCGGTTGGTGCGGTGCCATAGCGGATTGACAAAAGGGGATATATTATCTCATTGCCGAAATCAAAACCTCTTTGAAGCCTTTGATCGTGCGAGAAAACCTATAAATCTTTTTTCACATTTGTCAAAAAAAATTTAAAATTCCATTGGTATGTACTTCCATTCTCGGAAACTGTGTGGTCCAATATGTTTGGCGTTTCAGCAGCTGCCAACCAAATGTGCCACCGTGCCAACTCTCGGGGGGAATACAGAATTCTCAAATGATTAAGAGACGAAATTTGAATGCGCGCCAATATATGTACTTTTTACTTAGCAGCTTTTAGAACTGTTCAATGCAAGATATTTCAGGGCCATAGACGTGGAATAGATCGGAACTTCCCATCTCACTAAGCCTCACTTTGAAACAGTCGTGTGGCATATTAAAGAACTTAACAGAACAACAACCACCTAACCACACATGTAGTTTGGTTAGTCGTAAACTAACATACCAAGTTTTGGGTGGTAGATTTAGTGGCAGAAAACTGAAGCAGACCGAAATGTCAAAGCTGTGGAAAGTGAAGAAAAGTAAACGATCGCAAAGGTATGAAGTTGCTGGCACTAGCGAAAGAGAAGGTGTGGGAAAAGTGGAATTCCCCCTGCTTTGGTGGTTTTTTACTAGAGTTGATTCCTCGAGGTGTAAGTGAAATGAACTGATTTTTGCCAATTCTCCCCTTTCTGGAGAAATTCCCCTCCCTGAAGGTTAGACTCCTGGACACTGGTTGCCAGACACTAAAGTATAACCATTAAAGGAAGTGAAAACTTCATGTCACCCAAGACTGTGCCACTCCAGTGAACCCTTCGAAAAGTCTCTGAAATGTTACAACATTACTGACAGCTGTCGCTGAGGATGATGAATATGAGACGCCACACTTATTAGCGCTTTACTGAAAACTCAATGATTCTCAAAAAAACAATGATATCTCATTTTATAAGATGAAATAAGTTTTACACAAAAATCGATGAAAATGGCGTGTTTTCAAATTCAATTTCCTAAACGATTGTGAACACTTTTCTGTTCGAAAGGTGGTGCAGTGACAAAATGTTACAAAATCAGTGACTGTGACAGCTGCCATTGAGGATGATAGATACGAAAGGCCACACTTATTAGCTTTGTTTAGCAATATTAGTGTACACCGAGGGAAGAAAAGTTAGCGGAAAGAAGCATTCATAGAGCTTGTATGTATAGCCTATCCAGGGTTTCTTGTGGATCGGAAAGTTTTTGGCGCGCAGTTTGAATTAAATTTTGCTTTCACCGCGAGTTCAAATAAAAAAAAATTATACCCTTTTCCTAATCAATCAATTCAGAATTCAATCAGCGTTAACTTGTACTCCAATTTTAGAAAATCTTTACCGGGGAAATATTTATTTAACGGGGAAATCTTTACCGCAATGAGGTGAATTCAGAACTCAGTTAGTGTAAACTTGTTCTCCAATGTCAGGAATCATAAAGACTGTGGCATTCGGAACAGCTTCCGGCTTATAAAGATTTATTATGACAGATTGCGTGATTGACTGACAACCGGATCTATAAATATGGTGCATAATTGGTTTACGGGGTCTTATAATTGGTTGGGCAATAATTGCTCGAATCGAAATTTATGAGGCCTCAAGTTTGAATGAGGCGGGGACTTCAAGCTCTGATGGGCTGACACAAAAGCTTGCGTTGCTTGGAACACATATTTTGAAGAAAAAAGGTAGCAATAATAGCGAATGGTGACACACGTTGGTACCAATTGAAATTATTCGGGTTAAACGTCAAATGTTATGCTTACGGTTAAATAAGGGTATAAAACAGATATATGTGCTTCAATTGAGAGAGGCGATTACATTAAATAACCCAAATGAAAACTCGAAAAAAGGATACCACAACTGAAACACAATTTTTTAAAGGAAAAAACGTCGAATTTTTTTAGAGGAATTCATGAATAAATACGAGTATGTACTTCAATTGGGCAATTATGTATAATAGCAGTACGTGGGACAAGAAAAATATAACCACAACAACTGACACAAATAATTCACACATAAATAGTATGACATATTATATTTATGTTCAATCAATTATATATTGATGTTGCTAATGTGAAACCGTTGCAGTTGCACAGACCAGTATAACTGGAGAAAAAACTAATTGATTTGAGTTTGAGAGGATAGTTAAAGGGGTCTTGAAAAATATAAGACAAGTTTGGATACCAATGATGGCAACATCGGAAATTTCGCTTTATCGAATTACCCATAGGAGGGTACATTTATGCTATATCATCATCTTCTCTATCCCCACTATTAACCAAAAATATAATAATAAATACGTAATGGAGCACTAGCGGACGAGAAGGGGTGGGAATTTCCCCTTCTTTGGCGTCTCAAAAAGTATAACTTATTCCCTAAGGTGTATGTAAAAGATTTAATTTCTGTGAATTCCCCACTCTTTGGAAATTTAGCTCGTCCACCAGTGTAATGGAGAAGAAAAAGGTTGCAAATGAAAAAAAATATGCTGCGCTGAAAACGCGCGTTTTTTTCTTGTTTTTTTCCCGCAACGTACGTGTTGCAACTTTATCGATCCACATTCCGCTCGCAACGCCGCGAAACCGCAACATTGATCAATTATTGATATGGGTGATTAAATGACAAATCGATTGATATCGCATGGAATGGATATGTCAGACTGACTGACGGACAAGCTGAAAGAATTTAGATTAGCTGAATGTCGGACTGACTGACTGACTCACTGCATACCACTTGTCGCTACATAACTCATTTATTCGTCCACTCATATTTACTCACTTACTCACTAACTAACTCACTCACAAACTCACTCACTGACCGATTATAGTGTGAACGTTTCAGAAAAATGTTCGCACACATCACTATTATAGCGGACGAGGGAACAACCAAAAAGTGGATTTCCCCCCTCTTTGGCATTTTCTGAAAGTAGGATTTGTTCCCTAAGATGTAGGTAAAATGGCCTGAAAACTGCCAATTCCACCCTCTTTGGAAAAATTCCCCTCCCTTTGGAGGATTAGCTCGTCCGCCAGTGGCACACATTGATCCATCAAATCCGGATAACGGCCACAGAGATTTTTTATGCCACTTTTTCTCCGAATCTGACTCTATTGGTTGGCGACGGGTAAATGACTGATTAAATGATTCGTCTGACTGATTGCCTAAATGACTGACAACGATATCCATGTAGTTAAGTTTTTTTAACTCAAAAACTGTATGAATTTCCAAAATTCCTTGTTTGAAAGGAACCCAATGTGCCCGCTGTTATAATGGCATTTTCATAATATACTGTATACTGTAATGTAATGGTGAACAAGCAAAAAACTGGGCTTTCACAGTCGAGTTGCAACTCCTTTGCTATAAGTTGCTACTTCTTTTGGAACTGATCGTAACTTCCCGAAATTGTTCGGAACAGAAACACAGAAAACCTAAAAGATGAGATCACACCAAATCACCGGCGGATAAGCCAAACCTCCAAAGGGAGGAGAATTTTTCCAAAGAGGGGGGAATCGGCAAAATTCAGGCTATTTTACCTACACTTTAGGGAACAAATTTAAGTTTTTGAAAATGCCAAAGAGAGGGGAATTCCACTTTTCCCTCCCTTTCTCGTCCGCTAATGCACCAAATATCTATGCAAATGTGTATATTTTCCTAACAAATGGTTTTATATATGTTCTACAGCTATTCCCAATCAGCCTAGTAAGACGAGGAGATTTCTCATGCATCTAAGATTAATAATAGAAAAAGAGCAGAAAAGTACTATTTTCAGTCGGTACCAGTCAAAACCAGCCAAAGAGTCAGAAGCCATTGATGTCATGCTGAGAATGACTGTAGATAGTGTAGTACAATATGGCGAAGAGAATCTTCCTTACGGCACGCCACAGCGGTGATGTCCTTTCAAAGCATAGTCATGGTAGGCTTTTCTCTCATATCCTCGGTATGTTCTCTTCTAGACGCCTAACATTTCTCACAATGGTATGATCCGTGTAATACACTGGCGGACGAGCCAAACCCCTAAAGGGAGGGTAATCTTCCCAAAGAGGAGGAATTTTCATGAACCTGGCCATTTTACCTACACCTCAGAGAACGAATTCTACTTTTTGAAAACGCCAAAGAGGGGGGAATTCCACTTTTCCCTCCCCTTCTTGTCCGCTAGTGGTGTAATATGATATTGACTTTATTAATAAAGTACAAAATGCGCGGGAAATAGATCTATGGATTCAGAACCTTAATTAAATGACATGATGAAATCCGTTCTCCGGCATATCGGAGATAAAAAAAACGGAAAAACCACATACAGCATAAATTTCTCGGTAAAAACCTCATCATTAGAAAGAAAGTATGAAACCACATTTCTAACCTGTTGTATAAAAAGGGAAAGTGATACAGTCAAGATCAGAGCCTAATCTTAAGTGCTAAACACACAAACGGGACAGGTTCAAAAGGGGTCACGTCACTTGAGTTGAGGTGAGGTGACTCTACAACCTCTACGTTGAGTGACTCAACCATGGAGACATGATGATTGTCTCATAGCACAAGGGTTGGACCGCCTCCGGGCAGTATGATATAACCATAGGAAAGATATAACCTTCTTATGAGATTCGGGTCAGTCACGGTAATGCACTGGCGGACGAGCTAATTTCCCAAAGAAAGGGGAATTTCGTAAAAGAGGGGGAATTGGCCGAAAATAGGTCATTTCACCTACACCTTAAGGAACAAATTCTACTTTTTGAAATCACCAAAGAGGGGGGAATTCCACTTTTCCTCCCCTTCTCGTCCGCTGGTGCGGTAATGTTTAGTAGTGAAGTGATTAGAGAGCACTGTCGGACGAGCCAAACCTCCAAATGGTGGGGAATTTCCCCAAAGAGGGGGAATCGGCTGTTTTTTGGCCATTTTATTCTACACAGATTTCACATTTCGAAACCACCAAAGAGGGGGGGGTCCACTTTTCCCAGCCCTTCTGGTCCGCTAGTGGGAAGAGAGAGATAGTATTTTGGTCTTTTCCTCTTCAAAAGATCAATTTCCACCTTTTTGTTTCTTGTTAAAACTACTGGCGGACGAGTCAAATCTCCAAAGGGAGGGGAAACTTGCCAAAGAGGGGGAATTGTCAGTTTTCAGGTCATTTTACATACACCTTAGGGAACAAATTCTACTTTTTGAATCCTCCAAAAAGGTGAAAATTCCACTTTTCCACCTCCTCTCTTCCGCTAGTGGTTTGATTTGAAATAAGCCTAGAATTTGGTTTATATTAGGACATTCATGTTGCATGGGCAGGGCACACTTCCGCACCATCTAGTATATAAACCTTACGCAAGATCTTTATATAACACACAAATGTCCGTCGCCGAAATAATTTACAAAATCCAGTTCGTGGCCAAGGTAACTTTATGTGTGTCTATGTGTTTTCTGCGCAAATATTTATATTTCATTTCTGTATTCTATATAGTAATTCGATGTCGAAACGACCGCCAATTTGACTCCCTTTCACTGTACGACGTCGCAAACTTCAGCTACAAAAACGTGGGTCCACCAGTTGCACCAGGCGTTGCAATGGGAAAAATACGCATCCAGGCGCTCTGAAAATTGACCCATCACCCATAGCCCCAGACCCCACCCTACTCAATTTTTTATTCTAAGAACGAAGGTGAAAAAATTTTTCCCCGGCCATCATTAAACTGTTAAAAACTTGCGCCGAGTGACGGCAAAACATACCAACTGTGCAGTGTCTATCAAATACAGAGGACGGGATAATCCAAGTTGGCCGTACGCAGATAGAGGCCAATTAAATGTAGTATATATACATTTACAACAACAACAACAACAACAACAACAACAACAACAACAACAACAACAACAACAACAACAACAACAACAACAACAACAACAACAACAACAACAACAACAACAACAACAACAACAACAACAACAACAACAACAACAACAACAACAACAACAACAACAACAACAACAACAACAACAACAACAACAACAACAACAACAACAACAACAACAACAACAACAACAACAACAACAACAACAACAACAACAACAACAACAACAACAACAACGCATCCTAAAATGTAATTTATCTTGAACTGCAGCTAGAGGAATTTAATTTAAATTGGTGATCTTCAGTCATTGAATTTTTTTATCTGAACAGAAACAACTCACTCATTCACTCACTCACTCACTCACTCACTCAATGCAGTTGTTCGTGTACAGTGCGCTCAATTGGTTAGGCCCCACAAAGATTCATATCACACGTATCCTAAAATGTAATTTATCTTGCACTGCAGCTAGAGTAATTTAATTTAAATTGGTGACTATATAAATCAGATCATGTGGCTCATCATCAGTCATTGAATTTTTTTATCTGAACAGAAACAACTCACTCATTCACTCACTCACTCACTCACTGCAGCTGTTCGTGTACAGTGCGCTCAATTGGTTAGGCCCCACAAAGATTCATATCACACGTATCCTAAAATGTAATTTATCTTGAACTGCAGCTAGAGTAATTTAATTTAAATTGGTGACTATATGAATCAGATCATGTGGCTCATCATCAGTCTTTGATTTTTTTATCTGAACAGAAACAACTCACTCATTCGCTCACTCACTCACTCACTGCAGTTGTTCGTGTACAGTGCGCTCAATTGGTTAGGCCCCACAAAGATTCATATCACACGTATCCTAAAATGTAATTTATCTTGAGCTGCAGCTAGAGTAATTTAATTTAAATTGGTGACTATATAAATCAGATCATGTGGCTCATCATCAGTCATTGAATTTTTTTATCTGAACAGAAACAACTCACTCATTCACTCACTCACTCACTCACTGCAGTTGTTCGTGTACAGTGCGCTCAATTGGTTAGGCCCCACAAAGATTCATATCACACGTATCCTAAAATGTTATTTATCTTGAACTGCAGCTAGAGTAATTTAATTTAAATTGGTGACTATATAAATCAGATCATGTGGCTCATCATCAGTCATTGAATTTTTTTATCTGAACAGAAACAACTCACTCATTCACTCACTCACTCACTCACTCACTGCAGTTGTTCGTGTACAGTGCGCTCAATTGGTTAGGTCCCACAAAGATATTTATCACATGCATCCTAAAATGTAATTTATCTTGAACTGCAGCTAGAGTAATTTAATTTAAATTGGTGACTATATAAATCAGATCATGTGACTTATCATCAGTCATAAAAATTTTTTATCTGAACTGAAACATCTTATTTACACAGAAATAGCCATTTGACGACTATATTATGCTGGGTAATATGTTACAACATTCGATTTGTCTAAAAGTGTGCCCCCAGTGTGTTTTGTAATCATACTAATCAATTTTTATTAGAAAACTTCAATTTAGTATGTGGGTTGAATTACTTCAATTATGTCTGCTACAGTGTACGATCAGGAAAATTTTGGGATGCAGTTTTCATGTGTTGCCTACATATTCCATAAAAGATGTGCTTACTATAAATATAATTGACAAAACTTTCAAATAAATACCCTCAACACTATCGTTCCGAAGGAACGGGTTGGTGCTAGTTAATCAATATTAGACAAGAGAGAAATCTAGGAGTCAAAGCCTAATGGATCATGCAATGGGTAATAAATCATTGATCGATCACAAATGAGACTGTATAGCCGAATCTTGTTAACCAGAAACAAAATTGGGGCCCCGTTTGAATTCCAATCTCTTTTGGCACTCTTTTAAAAAATTTCTTGAAAGAAAATTCATTGCGTGCGTAATCGCCCCGCAAAAATATTTTTTGGTACAAGAAACCCTGACCAAGCTAATACCCTATCCAAAGGTTTTTGTGCGCGCAAATCGAACTCAAATCAGTGTTTTTCGTCGTGCTCTAAGCAGAATTAAACGCACAGTAAATTGATTGATAGCAACGTCGAATGGTCTCAACTCGAGACCATCTTCGTGAAATGACCAATGTTTACTTCATATTCGAAAAAAAAGAATCATTTCAATAAACATGAATAAAATGAAATATTAACTTTTTAGGTTTGGTTGGAGTAAGGCACGAGACAAACCACCACCAAGTGTCACTTCATCAGGTTTAATAACCATCCCTATTTCACAATCGAAATTTTTGAAAAATAGTAAGAAATTTACGAGTTTTCCAGAAAATATTCATTTAGTAAAAAAAACATAAAAAATTCTATTTAACACAGTTAATTTAACTTCAGAATGACTGTAGCCGAACTAATAAAAATAGTATAAAATACAAACATTGATTGACCTCAAGTAAATTTACGGTGAACAATCGTCAGCGAATGCAAATTATCGCCCGGTTCAAGGGGAAAGACCAAAAAATAATTACCTTTAATAATATCAAAATTTCATCAGAATGCAATTATTTCTTGCGAAAGATGTAAGCTCAAATGTAGGAATACTATTTGTACAATTTTTCTAACAGTTTCAGTGTTTCGAACAGTTTCAGTGTTTCGAACAGTTTCAGTGTTTCGAACAGTTTAAGTTTTTCGAACAGTTTCAGTGTTTCAAACAGTTTAAGTTTTTCGAACAGTTTCAGTGTTTCAAACAGTTTAAGTTTTTCGAACAGTTTCAGTGTTTCAAACAGTTTCAGTGTTTCAACCGAGTGAAAGGCCATAGCTGTTCTCGAAAGTTTAATCACGACTCTGGCAATGAACCGAACATCCAGAGGGAGGGGAATCTCTTCAAAGAAGGGGGAACTGGGAGAAATTAGATCGTTTTACCTACACCTTGGGGAACAAATTCTACTTCTTGAAAGCGCCTAAGAGGGGGGAATTCCACTCCCTCTCGTCCGCTAAGGATGCACGACTAAATAAATAAAGTAACATACAACGAAACACTGCTTAACGATTTAATAGGATTAGTTTATCTGCTTTCATACCAAAAGAGAAAAGAAAATTGTCAACACCTAGTTAAACATCTGACCAATTACTCACAAAAGATGTTTTTGTTTTAGAAAACTCATTCACTCTTTTGGGAGCACATTATTTAAGGATAAATTTTTTTTCCGTCCTGAAAACCAGCAACGGGATGGATATGAATGGAAGAAATTGTGATTGTTTTTGACATTAAAACAAGCGTATTTCGCTGTTTTCATATTTCATTATTCTCTCATTTGCGTAAATGTTTTGACACTGTTTCTTGGTCCACAGTGAATCATTGCAAATACAGAAGGCCTGAATCATCGATAGAAATAAGGGGTGTTTTGTAAGCAGAATTTTGAAGCCCGAAAAACCAACTATTATCAGAAAAAAGATAAGACTAGATGATACATAGATGGTTGCAACAAACGAATTCCAAGGTAATTAGAGAGATTCCTTCAAAACATTTAAAAACAAAATCTGAGAAACCTAGTTTCTGGTCATACTTTTAACATACTTTGATAATTAAAACGAAATGCAAAGAAACAATTCAATTCAAATCAAATTTATTATTTACTTTTGCCATAATAGCAAAGTTTATGAAGAATTAGAAATGGAGTCTAATCACGCATTCATAAGGATACTCCAAGAGCTGTATGATAATTTTTTAGAAATATAAGATATATTATATTTTCTTGTTGTATAATACTATACTTTAAACAGTACGTATCTGAAAACCTACATCACGCGAAGCAATAAATTAGCAGCGAAACGTAATTGGTTTAGTTGCCGAGAAAAAAGTGGTAATTAAATTAATCTGTCTCAGTGCAAAACATTATACATGATGCAAATTACGATGTCAGAAATATGGTCAATTATTTACACTTTAGTAATAACACATATTTGATGGTTCAATATTTACCATTCAAATAATGCAGAGTTGTTAGAAGCCAAATGCAAATCTGCAGTTTCGTTGAACAGGAAAAGCTTAGCGGGCGACACATGAAATTATTTTTCTGAGTGTTGTAGTAACGTCGGGTCGGGCTCAGTGCTAAACACAACCTAAATTGACGTGCATTGTGAACATCATATTTCATGAACAAATGTTCTAAATTTAACTTAAGTGAAACATAAAATTTTTTGGAAAAACAGTTGCAACATGTTTTTTCCAGGAACATACTGTTGTTTCACAGCTATATATTCATACAAATATTGTCACACAGAGAATGAGATGAGAGCGTGTGGTTAGATGTGGAAAACAAATAAGGAACTTATAACACGCATGTTAAACTGACGCGTAATGTGAAATGAAAAAATCACATAGAATCTTCGAAAGCAGAACGTGATAGTCATCACAATTTTTTTTAATTTGTGTGTTAAAATAACTGAATGACCTAATTAAATTTAAGAAACTTTTAAGGTTTTGATTTTTTTAAATGGTCATGCATATTTAACACATGCAACAGTGACGCTTACGTAGTATAAAGTGTGGTGTAAACACGCTAGATCATGAAAAACGTGTAAAATCCACATGCAAGTACATAGTACATACGTAATGTCGCATTTTATTGCGTACGTTTACTCCTTTCATAGTTTTCTCCATCGACAACAGTACCTACGAATTTTTTCTAAACCTGTACAAATGAACTAAGTAAAGCAGAAAGTAAAATTATTTCAGTCATGAAATTTTATCTCTTATGGATGAAAAATCAAAATGTTGAAAATAAATCCGATGCATGTAAATTGAGATGCGTGTGTTAGCGGTTGTATTACATTACGTGCATGTGGTTGTTGACAATATATTAATTTGGAGAAGAACTGTCTGGGCGGTACTGAGTGGATCTCGGTGACTGCTTGACTGCTTGACTGACTGACTGTCTGACTGACTGACTGACTGTCTGACTGACTGACTGACTGACTGACTGACTGACTGACTGACTGACTGACTGACTGACTGACTGACTGACTGACTGACTGACTGACTGACTGACTGACTGACTGATATACAGATCGAATCTTCTCTTCTGAATGTCTAACGAGTGAATGTGAATGAAAAAGCGACCCTGAATAACAACTGAATACGGGACTCCTATTAAATTTGCGCGCGCGAAATTCAAAAATCTGAAGGCTCAGTGTTGATCATGTGAAAAAAATCTCATAAGGGCATGGATTAGAAGCGGATGTGCCTAATTTGAGATGACAGACAGCTCAGCCTTGTCAGTCTGTCAGATGCTGGAAAAGTTGATAAAGAGATTTTCAAGATTCAAGTGAGCAAATGACACGTTAACTTTCCCAACCCGGGTAACACCAATTGAACACGATGATTGCATGTTATACCACACAAATGTTAGGTTGAGTTGAGTCAAACAGCTCACTGGTTTGCATCACCTTCTCTTACATTTGATGCAGCTAACGATTCACAAGTTGGAGTAGTTAACACTACCACTTTTCACTTGAATCCCAGGCAATCTTGCAAAATTGCGTGTGATGATTAGCAGACAACCTGTGAAAAATGCCCAAAATCTGACAATATGTGAATACCAGATGTTGTGCATATTTTCGGTAAAAATAATCGTGTTTCACAGCAGGTGTCCAGTCAGGACTATTTCTTATAAACACTTAATAACTTTTTTATAGTAAACGGTTACCCACGGATACCAGCGGACGAGTGACACCTCCAAAGGGAGGGGAATTTTTCTAAAGAGGGGGAATTGGCAAACTTCAGGTCATTCTCCCTGTACCTTAAGGAACATATTAAACTTTTTGAAAGCGCCAAAGAGGGGGGAATTCCACTTTTCGTACCCCTTATCGTCCGCTAGTGGCTCACGGAGTGAAGATTTTCTGACAGATGTGTGGGTAGTCGCTCACCGTTTTGCACGCTTCATCGAGTAGAGAGGACGTGAAACAGGTTTGAATGGATCTGCCAGGTCTCCTTGTGGTATGTAAATGATTCGCAGTCGATTGGGGGATTGAATTTGAAATCAAGTATCAAGTAGTCTGGATCCGTTGGGCTTTAAAATTTATTTTCCTGATCATTCGGCGGAACCTTCACGGTTTTTATAGAACCGTCGACTTTCTATGTACGTATTCTACTTGATTAAGTGAATAAACATTGAATGCGTTAATTTAACACCTGATTGCGCCCATATTTCCTCGATTCCACCACTAAACAACCTTGAACCCACACATTTACGATAGGTGGAGATAAATACTGCCTTTCCACGTATTTCTATAAGTGTTATGTTCTCGCCGTTGGCGCTTAACCTTGGATTCAAACCACTGGCGAATGAGATAATCCTCCAAAGGGAGGGGCATTTTGACGAAGAGGGGGAATTAACAGTTTTCAGGCCATTTAACCTACACCTTAGGGAACAAGTTCTACTTTTTGAAAACCTCAAAGAGGGGGGAATTCTACTTTTCCCTACCCTTATCGTCAGCTAGTGATTCAGCAGACCTGATTGTTAGGTGAGCACATACATATGGAATCACAATATATATGTAGCAATCTCAATTATGAAGTTGGGAGATTTCAATCGAATGCGTGCCTAGTTCGAAGAAATAGCTTTGCATGTTTCATTTGTTCTAATTCAATTCACAGAACACTTCACATTTATTTTGGGCAGTTATCACAAGTTTTATAACCAAAGACTGGGACGCCATGAAGAACAAGAGTCCTTATAATGTATATCACAAAAATCTCCTCTCATTTTACTTTTGTTAATAAACGGTAAACACTTGATTTTAAACTGTTTTACACAGGTTGCACCAAAATATGGGTTATCTACGTAAAGCAAGAAATGTGATAATTAATTACCCGTCGTTTTGGCGATGACATGCGTTAGCCAGCATCAAGTGTTCTGAATGATGGATGGATGGCGAGACAATTATACGTTGGCGCGCACTGACGGACGAGAGAAGAACGAAAAAGTGGAATTCCAGCCATTTTGGCAGTTCCAAAAAGTATAATTTGTTCCATAGGTAATAATCCTCAAAACTGATAATTTCCTCTCTTTGACGAAATTCCCTCCGCCAATGCGTACATACATAATCATACTTGGCCAGGGTTTTTTTTTTATCAAAATTAGATTATGGACCCGCTATAATACCACATATACAACGACTTAGGCGTATTATTTTAAACTCGGAATTTTGAACGCGCGCGAAAATCAGATTAGAATTCAAACTGCGCGCCGAAAGACTTTTCTGAGTAAGTTCTCTGCGATTTTTCCTAAATACATATGCTACAGACAAAATAGACAAATTGTTTGTTTATTTTATGCGGTATGGCAACTGCGTAGATGATGTGAAAAGTGACCTGGTGTTTCCAGAACGAAAACCCGTCATAAAATGGTTAAAAAGACTATACAGCTCATAACACTGGGTTTATTTATGTTGTTGGGAACTGCGTTTCCGGTCGATTTTGTCCAACCGTTTACAAATAAGGAAAGACTAGGTTTTCAGGTTGATATCACATGTATGTGTAAGAACTTAGAGTTGATCTGTAAATGTATAAAGATTGAATTTATTAAGTATAATAACAGAAGAGATGCTCAGTGTATACGAAACAAATCCAAAAACGTATGTACCAAACTTTTTTCTAGCGTGAGTGATAATGAAATATAAGACCAATTTGAACAGAAGAACAACTCAATGTATACGAATTCAATCCAAGAATACTACGGAATTTTTTCCAGCGTAACTGATAATAAAACACGAGACCACTTTGGCAAACTTTGATGTACCAACTTTTGTGTTAGAGTACTATCATAGTCCGTTGCAACAAAGTTTCAACCAAGTTGCAACAAGGTTGCAACAATTTTCGAAACACTTTTCGCGTTCCGAAACGTTTCGTTTCAAATTTTTTTTTCTGTTATTTTTGAAGTTCCGAAACATTTCGGAACGTCATAAAGTGTTCCGACAAAAGTTGCAATTTTGTTGAAACACTGTTTTGTTGAAACACTGTTGCAACTTTGTTAAAACACTGTTTTGTTGAAACACTGTTGCAACTTTGTTAAAACACTGTTTTGTTGAAACACTGTTGCAACTTTGTTAAAACACTGTTTTGTTGAAACACTGTTTTGTTGAAACTTTGTTGAAACACTGTTTTGTTGAAACTTTGTTGAAACACTGTTTTGTTGAAACTTTGTTGAAACACTGTTTTTGTCGAAACACTGTTGCAACTTTGTTGCAACGGACTATGATGGCAACTTGAAAAAATTCGCCAGTTAGACAACTGTTCACCCGAAAGCGCGCAACGACTGACCGACTGATAAACTCATTGAACTTATTGTTGGCATATCAAATTTTCATTGTTCGTTCGTTCCTACATTAAAAAAATAACCTCGCCGGAATGCAAAACATTGGAACAGATTGGTTTCAAAAGTAACCAACCGTAAATTTTTATTTGACTTATTGGAGAATCACTTCTTAGGAGGTAAACGTGTTTTATGAGGTGGAAACTGTTTTGGTAAGGTAAGCATTCTCATAGTTCGGTCAGGGTTTCTTGTTATCAAATATTACTTTTATTATCCCGTTACACTTATACACAATTATTATTTGCAGCGTTCTTCAAGTATAATGTTCAAAATTTTTAAAGTTCTCAAAATTTTGAACGCGCGACAAAATCAGTTTTCTGAGTAACAAGAAATTCTGGATAGGCTATAGTGTAACAAATTCCTTAACATAACATTTTATTCGGTAAATGTAAACATATTCGGGTAATACTTTATGAACTGGAAACCGTAATCGATCGGTTCATTGGGCGTATGCACAAACGAACGAGAATGGGTGGGAAAAGTGGAATTCCCCCTACTTGACGTTCTCAGAAAGTATAAATTGTTCCTTAAGATGTAGGTAAAATGGCCTGATTTCTAAAAATTCTCCCCTCTTTGGGAATATTCCCCTCCCTTTGGAGTTTTGGCTCGCCCGCCAGTGGGTGCAGGGGCGTATGTAACGAAATCATATGACCGTTATCAGCGAAACGTTCCCGTTTCGAGTACCGCTGAATTGTGTAGAATAGGAAATTCGGCAGTTTTACATAATCTAGTGGAAATAACGGGGAATAATTGAAATTCCTTCGCGACAGAAAAAAACGGTAAGAGAAGATTTTTCTCCAAAAATTTTTATTGCTGTTTTTTTTTTTGAAAACACGTATTTTCTAAGGAAAAAATATATTAAAAAACAAGATGAATACGGATTTGCGGGCAAAGTTTTGTCACATGACATGAAGCTGAAGAAATAAAGGTTTATTTCTCCTCTCTGACCATAAGCTATAAAATAATTAATTTATTTATTAAATAAATTATAAACTGAAACAGGAAATATTCCGAGACGTAGACCTAAAACAGTTCACATTCATAAGTCTAATAAACCGTAGTGAAATTCAACAAAACCTGCACATAATAAGGATACTGATGTGCAGGTTTCGTTGAATTTCAAGTCGAATAAAAGTATCAAGTTACTCATATACCAATGGAATTCAGAAAGTCAAGTTGTGAAACATATTGAAGCGAAATTACAATATTTCTAGAAAAAAAACAAGTAAGAGGTTTAACGTTCAAAACTTGAGAAGTACATAGTTCACCGCTGTCAAGTGCGTACTAAAACCTGCATGTATGTACAATACTACAGCTGTTGAGTTTTACTTAATTCATAACATATTATAACTTGTAATATCTTTCTCTGCTACGTGTGATAATAAATGTTCTCACATTCACATGCCAACGAAACTCATTAATCCAAGTTGTAAGTGTGAAGATTAAAATAGAAAATTTGGAATACAGACATTAAAAAATTCAATTCATGAAAATTAATAAAACGCAGTGAAACGCAACAAAACTTGTCTATACAAGAAAGTGTACATCTGTTGTATGATGTACATATATCAAGTTACCATCGAGACACTAAAATTCAAACGTAACGGGTGCCGTACAAGCTAAAACTCCAATGAGGGGAGGGGGATGGGAATTTCCTCAAAGTGGGGAAATCGGCGGTTTTCAAGCCATTTTACCTACACCTTCAGGAACAAATTCTTTTTTATCGCCAAAGAGTGGGAATTCCACTTTTTTCCACCTTTCCTCGTCCGCTAGTGGTAACGGGAAGGGAGAAAGGGGGGGGGGCAAGAATTCAAAAACACTAAGAGACGCTTACCCCTCACCCTCAGTATGTTTTTCAATCAAAACCGTTTGAAAACGCGGGGCTCCATAACAGATAGATTGTATAGGGAGACGTTTACAGACTGTTTCACTGGTTATTGTGGCCAACAACACATTATTTTTGGAGCAATCTGTTCTTGAGCAACAACGGTTGCTAAGGAGAATTCGCTTCCGAAAAAAATTGTTTCCACGAAACTTCTCTCTGAACATGAAATGTGATGAAAAGCCATATTTTGTTGTTGTGAATTTGAGTGACGATACAGTAGACATTTATCTGAAACTGAAACATAGTCAGTTGCAAAACAGTTTCAAAAAAAGTTAAACTTTTCAGCAATTTTTGCAAAAAAATTCTCCATACCATATTTTTACGTTTTCTTTTGGCAATTTTGTTTTTCACAGTCGGATTCCGAAGGGGGTTCACTGCAAAAAATCTGGACCAAAAGCATGAAAAAATGGTTTCAATTTTTTTCTGAAACTGGTCCTGCAACTGACCAAGACTACTAACTAGGGAATCGGCAAGTGCGAATCTTTTACTCTAAAATACACGGAATCCAGAAAAAATGCACTGGCGGACGAGCCAAAGCTCGAAAGGGAGGGGGATATTCTCTAAGTGGGGGAATTTTCACCAACCTGGCCATTTTAACCACACCTTAGGGAACAATTTATACTTTTGAAGCCTCCAAAGAGGGGGGAATTCCACTTTTCCCTTCCCTTCTCGTCCGCTAGTGATACCATGCATGCGCTGGCCCCGACAGTTCATAACATGGCAAGTCCATATGTACATGTGGGCACTAGCGGACGAGAAGGGGAGGGAAAAGTGGAATTCCCCCCTCTTTGGCGTTTTCAAAAGGTAGAATTTGTTCCTTAAGGTGTAGGTAAAATGACCTGAAAACTGGCGATTCCACCCTCTTTGGCAAAATTCCCCTCCCTTTGGAGGATTAGCTCGTCCGCCAGTGCATGTGGGACAAAATACATTAGCATGCGACGGTACGTACATATGGGTACGTACGGGTCATAAAAATATTCGTCATACAGTAGTTCAGAGCTCAGAACTTGATGTTTCGTAAATACGGCTCTTCATATCTGAGAGCATAGTTGAGAGACGTTTCAAATCCAATCTTAACCGGTAAATCATCGTTCAAGCAACAAAGATGGGCTAAAAGTGGAATTTGCGATTTCGCTTTAATTTGCGCATGCAAACACAAACAACGTTTCTTGTCAAGGTGTCATGTTTTTTATGTTAGTAAAAAAGATTTTTGGCGCGCGATTGAAAATCATTCAAAAAGGGGCGTATTCGAAAAGTTCTAAAATAATAAAATTCTATAATTTTTCACATGGCAGAGCAGAAGTGATAACTGGTTCATAAAAATATTTTCTGAAAACCAAAAGCCTTGATCAAATAATACAATCTATGCATGCCTGAAAAAATTGGAAAAATCGTGTTGCGCATTCAAATCCGTGATTAACCAATCTAAAAGTGGAAGTGGACCAACATCAAATGAAAGTGCTATATATGCCAATGATGGTATACCACTAGGCGAACGAATGAACCTCCAAAGACAAGGGAATTACCCAAGGAGTGAGGGATCAGCAGATTAAGACCGTTTCTTACACTTTTAAGAGCAAATTCCAGTTTTTAAAACCACCAAAAGAGAGAGGTTTTCCCCTGTTCCCACCTCAGTTGGTTCGCTATTGGGTACTTATACCATTAAACCTTAGGGCTTTCGTCACTCGGTTTCTGTAGTCGTATTCGTATGTACCGCGGGGTCTAAGCACTAGCGGATGAGAAGGGGTGGAAAAAGTGGAATTCCCCTCTCTTTGGCAATTTCAAAAAGTTGAATTTGTTCCCCAAGGTGTAATAAGATGGCCTGAAAACTGCCGATTCCCATCTCTTCGGGAAAATTCCCCTCCCTCTGGAGGATTGGCTCGTCCCCCAGTGCCTTGAAGGCACACCAAATTGATGGAACATGCGGGGAGAAACTGGAGGGTGCTGGCACATAGAGAATGAGGCTGATGCAACCCTGTGGTGGAGATTGAATAAGGGTGGTACTACATAGTAGTACTGGTAGTACTGGTATATATATACATATAGCGTGCCGGATTAATTGGAAGACTGATTTTGAGTGGGAGCCGTTTTTGCGGTTCTGATGAACAGGACAGTTTTGGAGCTTTTCACATTCTTCAGCTAAC
Source organism: Daptonema setosum (assembly GCA_964036265.1). Taxonomy (NCBI): domain Eukaryota; kingdom Metazoa; phylum Nematoda; class Chromadorea; order Monhysterida; family Xyalidae; genus Daptonema; species Daptonema setosum. The sequence continues at coordinate 29,334,704 of OZ038443.1, forward strand.
CAAACTGATCATAACTTCACTGGCGGAAGAGCCAAATCACCAATACGAGGGGATTTTTGTCAAAGAGAGGGGAATCAGCAGTTTTCAGGCCATTTTACACACACATCAGGGAACAAATTCTAGCTTTAGAAATCGCCAAAGAGGGGGGAATCCCATTTTCCCATCCCTTCTCGTCCGCTAGTGCATGACCTGAAGTTAAGGTTTTTTCAATTCATGAGAGACTATGGATACTTTTAGGTGTCAAAACAAGCATCTACCAAGAATACCGAATTCAATGACCGCAATTAATCAGTGATTGCAGCTGGCTTGAGGAGATGAACAAATGGGCACTTAAGACAAAGCCGATGCTATTTCTAGCCGGATTCAACCGCGTGGGTTATTAGTGGGACTGGACACTGGCGGATGAGCTTATCTCTCGAAGGGAGGGGAATTTCATCAAAGTGGGGAAATCGGCAGTTTTCAGGCCATTTTACCTACACCTTGGGGAACAAACTCTACTTTTTGAAATTGCCAAAGAGGGGGGAATTCCACTTTTCCCACCCCTTCTTTGCCGCTAGTGGGACTGGATACCACTAAAACTGGACATGTATTTATAGTCTATCCAGAGATTCTAGTTACTAAGAAAAGCTACTAAAAGATCTGTTTTTTTTTCAAATGACACTAGGACCACATCCGAACGTTGAGCCAAGGGGAGGGAAAAATGGAATTCCCCCTCTTTGGTGATTTCAATAAAGAGTTTGTTCCTTAAGGTGTATGTAAAATGGACTCAAAACTGCGCATTCCCCGCTCTTTGACGAAATTCGCCTCCCTTTGGAGGTTTGGCTCGTCCGCTCGTGCGTTGAGCCGGATTCATTTCGTAATGCGTCCATAAAACTAATTTTTGGATCGCTAAATATTCTCACCAAGTTATAAATCTGGGAGAAATGGTAACAGCTTGGAAGAGAACTGAAGGAAGATATACAAAGATGACGATCAAACCTCGATATGATACATAGTTTCAACATCGAGCCAGTGTCGATATCTAATACATCTGTAATATGTATATGTATGTGTTTATATTTATACAGTACGTAATGTATGTGCGACTTTGGTTGGATCCGTTATAAGCCCCGACACGCTCTGATGGCCAACGCCAACATGTTTGTCCGGTACATAACGAGCAAAGGCTCTCTTATCTTACCTTACGTCGAAACCCAATGTTCCTTACCTCCTATCCTACTGTTTCAAATTGTATGATTGTATAGACTTCTTTTATTACTCACGAATTATGACGGATTATATAACATACTGTGCAAGTTTCACAAGCCCGCTCGTACGTGGGATGCGCTGATTATGATAAGAATGGATGGCGTATTTATGATATACCACTGAAACTTGTCCGATCGATCGAATGACTGACTGACTTACTGATAGACTGACTCGACATATTGATTGAATCACTGAATAACTGACAAACGGACTAAACAGATGAACGACTGAGTGAATGACGCGACGGACTGACTGACTGAATCACTGATTGACTCACTTACTGACTGACCGGCTTACTGACTGACTGACTGACTGACTGACTGACTGACTGACTGACTGACTGACTGACTGACTGACTGACTGACTGACTGACTGACTGACTGACTGACTGACTGACTGACTGACTGACTGACTGACTGACTGACTGACTGACTGACTGACTGACTGACTGACCGACTGGACCGACTCACAGACTGATTGTCTGACATACCGATTGACTTACTGGTAAAGAGCTTTTAAACTGATTGACTACTTTACATACATACATATTTAGTCACGTGACTGACTTGTTTCAGTGCGGAACACAGTTAAAATTTATTATTTTGCAAACACTCCGTATATCATACATTATATACAAGTTACAAACTATTTCTGTAGTTAAAAAAAATGATTTCGTAACTACAGAAAATTTAAAGGTCGTAAGCACTGAATTAACGCCAGCATCTTCGCACTTGATTCAGGTACCGATTCTGAAGTGGATACCACTCGACATTTGACGATATTCAAAGTGTTTATACCATCGGATCGGGAGATCCGAGGTCCTAGGAGTGCACGTTCTCAGTGTTCTACGGTCTGAGGGACTAGCGGACGAAGGAAGAACGAAAGGTGGAATTCCCCCGTCTTTGACGATTTCAAAAAGAAGAATTTATTTTAAGATGTAGGTAAAATAGCCTAAAAACTGCTACTTCCCCTCCATTCGGAGTTTTGGCTCGTCCGCCAGTGGGCTGAGGTATAGAAAATGAAATAAAGTAATATGGAACCTCATGTGATTTCCTGTATCTGAGGCATTTACGGAGGTTATCGAGGTTCAATGTAAGAAAGTATTTAAAGTCCATTTCATCAAGGTTACGGACCGATCCTTAGTGACCACATTTGCAGGGCATTATGTAGACGCAACGTTGTGCCAATATCATTTGAGAAGAATATTTTCTATAGAAAACTTAAAAAGTAAATTTGAATTCAAATTGCGCGCCAAAAATTTTTGATCAATATGACATCACCCATTGGATCGGCTGTACATACATTTCTTACTGTTACCACTTTTCACAGATCAATCACCGTCGAGTTCAGTAAGCAAACTGACCTGAATCCACTGGATCAATCACTCTGACGGACGGACAATGTACGACAACGATAGCATTAGCAATTGATTGACAGACTAAATTTAAAATCCCGCGGTTTTACTAAAGCCCCTCAAGTTGTTTCTGTGAGCAAAAATATTGCCCCAAACGTCTGTTAATAAAACATCACTAGCCTCAACTCAAATCGGTTGACACCAGGGCTGGGGGACTTAATTTAAAAGTACTTTTTTAGGTGCCACTTAATTTTTTTCCCATTTTAAAAGTGCCACTTTTGAATTTGTCGCCTGAAAATTAAGTGGCACTGAATTCCAGAATTTGAATTTAGTACCAAGAAATTATTTTCGTGCTTATTAATTTCTCTACGGCTAAGGTCGTAGGTCGTCTAAAATTGGCTAAAAGTAAAGAATTTTGGATTCTGTCAATTTATCACTAAGAAATCCATAGTATTTTACATAGTTACAAAATAAAATCTGGTACTAAAAGAAAAGTTTTACAAACAATAAGTGGCACTTAAAAAATGTCCCGTTTTTTCAAGTGCCACTTAATGAGGTACTTAATTCCCGGGACTTTTAGCCCTGGTACTTTTAATTAAGTCCCCCAGCCCTGGTTGACACCATAGTTTAACACAGTACAGCATGGGGTGATGATGATTGGTGTGCGTATTAACACTGATCGTCTGCTGTTTCATTATCAGACGTTTTGGGCAATATTTCTGCTTGCAGAAACAACATTTATTCCATAAATACTTATTATGCATGCAATGAGATCAGCGGATACATCTATGTATTACATATAAATCTGTAAAAAGTTACAACACTACTAAAAATTATTGAGAAAATGTTGGAACTTCAAATTCCTGATCATTCTAGAGTGTTATATCGTGCTCAAAATATACCAACGCTTCGGCAACCCAATTACCCTCCCAACTCAGCGTTAAACAATGTTTGCTTATTCCGGTTGGTCAATGGTTAACTAAACGTTTTGTTTACAGAAAACTATAAAAACTGTGTTGCCGAATTCCTGAAATTTTCCAACACATTAGTCGGAGCTGACGCTGTAGCTCGGAGATTAGTAGTAAATTATGCAACATTAGAAACGGATCACTGAAGTGAAAGCGGTGATTGCAACTTATAGAAAAAGATTTTATATAAAGTGATAAAATTAAACATACATACATAAAAGTACACGTTATTTTTTAGAACTCTTTCAAATATACATAAATTCATCGAGCTCATTCAGTAAGTTTGTCTAAACAGATGTTCTAGAACATTAGTTTCGGGGATTTGTTGTATTACATAAACAACGAAACCTGGTTTTCACAGAAAAGTGAAGCAGCCAAAGATAGAGATTTTCTCACAGATGAAAACGTAATGGAAAGAAACTTAAAATCATTACAATTTTAAGAAATCTTTACTTCCTGAAACTTGATCTTCGTCCTGAAGTGAATCTCACGAATTCGAAAGTTTCCACAAAAATACGTCAAAATAAAATTGCAGATTTGATTCCACATTGTGAATGGGCCGTAGAGAAACTTGAAAATGCAGTGCCAAAGTCAAACAGACCGTAAAAACAGTACATCTGTCACCACGTATGTATACTAATGTTTAATATTTGTGCTCCCGTCGAAGTTGGTGGAGGGGTAAAATCCTACGTAATAATGCTCTAAATTTAGCACAAATATTTTTATTGGGCCCGGTAGACTGTAGGGTGTGGAGTGAGTAAGCGAGTGAGTGAGGTAGTGAGTGATTGAGTGAGTGAGTGAGTGAGTGAGTGAGTGAGTGAGTGAGTGAGTGAGTGAGTGAGTGAGTGAGTGAGTGAGTGAGTGAGTGAGTGAGTGAGTGAGTGAGTGAGTGAGTGAGTGAGTGAGTGAGTGAGTGAGTGAGTGAGTGAGTGAGTGAGTGAGTGAGTGAGTGAGTGAGTGAGTGAGTGAGTGAGTGAGTGAGTGAGTGAGTGAGTGAGTGAGTGAGTGAGTGAGTGAGTGAATGAGTGAGTGAGTGAGTGTCTGAATGAGTGTGTGAATAAGTGTGTGAGTGAGTGAAAGCCATACAGCAGAAACCCAAACTATGAAATGTTTATCTGATTGCCAAACTGGCGATGTACGAACTGTTCACTGTTTATATTTGCCAAACTTTGATGATTGGTTAGACAAATACCGTTGAACATTGCCAATTGGTTTAGTGAGCAATATTTGAATCTGTAAACGTAGCTTGGTCAGGGTTTCTTGATATCAAAAATTAGTTTTGTGGGCCCGTTACGCACGTGTGCAATGATGATTAAGCGCAATTTACGTATGTTCTCCAAATGTTATGTGGAAAAGAATTTATTTCTCGAAAATTTGAAAGCATACCAAAACAGACTCGGATTCAAACTACGTGCCAAAAAGTTTTTGGCTAACAAGAAACCCTGGATAGACTATAAAACCGGATAAATTTGGTGGAATGTGATAAATTTAATATACCGATTACAAAGCGGAGATTTCAAGATCATATGACAGATTTCAACGGTGGTATTCTACAAAACTCCAAAATTATCGTTGACAGCAAAACTTAATTTAATTGACCGAAATTCAGGAAACTTCAAAATTCTGGCAAATTACGCTGGTTTCGGTGTTACATACTTCGTAAATTTTAATATTTATTCTTTCTCATTTGACGCGCAATATTTGAATTTGTATTAACCGAAGGGTTTGTGTATGTATTATAACGATAAAATTTGATATGGGGATTAAATAGTCAGGATAACGTGATGTGAGGCAAGCTGTAAACAATGATTTTATACGCAATAGTCTTTATTTAATTTACTACACCAACATTAGTTGAAAACGGATCCGTTGACAAATAAAAATAGTAAGACGATGTGCATATATAAAATAATTTCTAAATAAAATGAATGCTGTTTCGTGATTTTTTCTTCTCGTTTGACAATGTCAAGAAAACAGTTAGCCAAAAACTTTTTAGGGCGCAGTTCTAATTCAAATCTGTTTTAGTGCGCTTTCAAAAAGTCGATAAATAAAATATTTTTCACATAGCGTTTGGACAACATAGAAAAATTGCGATTAATTCACTGCATAGGGGCGTATCCGACCCGCAAAATAAACGTTTGATAACAAGAAACCCTGATCACCTTGGCGCGCAATTTGAATTCAAATCTGTGTTTGTGTTCAAATTTTCGAGAATTTTTTTTACAACTATTTTCTTACTCAGAATCTCATTAACATAAGCCACAATAACACTTGTAATTGTACACAAACGTTAAAGTGTACAGATACATAACAATAAAATTTACAACCCTATTTACATCACAGCCACTTTGGAGGTAAACAAAGAAATTCACCCAGTAGCTGTAGGAAATCTCTTTACCATTTATGTAGCTCTCAGATTCAAGTAGCTCTTATAGCCAGTAGGTTAAGTAGCTTTATTGATGGTACGTTAAACAATAGTGTCAGAAATTTCGTGAAACATATAAATTACTGAAGGTTTCTATGGGAAATCGAGTTCCTTGAGGAATGCAACATTAAGGAAAAAGACTGGGGCTCACTGGCGGACGAGTTAACCCTCCATAACTTATGCTTAGGCTTAGGCTTATTTTCGGGCTTTCAATTCCAGTTGCATAATCAATTCAGTCAGATAGATAGAACAACCTTATATATCACATATTGTTGATGATAAACATACATACATATGGCTTCAAAGGTTGCATCACTTTCAAAACTACTGTACCGCTTCATTATAAACATACTCGGCTTTCAGAGAAACATGGTGTTTGAAGAAACCGGTTTCCACGGGTCTTTGAACATAAACATAAAAAACTGGAACATTTAACGTCATCACTCTAGCTCTATTGAACTGAATCTACCTGAAAGGTATAACATACTGGTTTCGCGCGCAAAACGACATCTAATACCTTACTTATTAGATTTGACTATTAAATCACATATAAACACCCATATGAAATTGCATATACACCATACCTAGAAGATGTCTTACTACGCTCTCATATGTCCTTTAGCTAGAGGCACACTTACTACTCATATTGAGTTTCACTGACTGACTGACGGACTCATTCACTCACTCACTCAATCAACCCCCCCCCCCCCCCACCCCTAATTCATTAGACAACAGAAATTTGATCACTAGTTCAGTCATTCTATTCCAAACCATAACCAATGATGGTGTATACCAGCTTTATGAAGATTTATAAGGTGTGACAGGCTTGAAGAGCCCTTGAGCGTAATGCGATGTAAGCCTAATCGGAAACGCCTAATTATTGTTTAGCCTACCTGTAGGTTAAGGAAGGCAGGTTAGGGGTAGGGGTTGGTTATTTGTGTATGAAATCTGGAAAATGTATTTCAAAAAAAGTAAACCTACAGAGGTAACCAATGCCGGCTGGTCAAAAGATCCTGATATCAAAAAACGTATTTTTATGGACCTGCTATTTTATTTATAAAATGAAAAATAAACGTCAGGATATGTGTTACCTGTCAGGTTCCAATCTTAGCATCTTCGGTTTGCGAGTCCGGCGTCCTAACCACTAGACTTGACAGCACTAGCGGACGAGAAGGGGTGGGAAAAGTGGAATTCCCCCCTCTTTGGCGTAAAAAGATAGAATTAGTGCCGTGAAGTATACGTAAAATGACCTAATTTCTACCACTTCCCCCCTCTTTGACGATTTTCCCCTTCCTTTGGAGGACTGGACAGGCGACATTCGAATTTAGTCTCACAAAATCGAATGAGATCTTCCTACCGGCTAATTTCTATTAGTTTGTTGCTAGCGTAGGTTACGGTAGGTTATGGGGTAGGTTAAGTAGGCTAGGCTCCACAGCAGCAGCCTGCAATGGAGTAACCCTACCTGACCTCTACTGTTTGCATAGTCGTAAAAGTGGTTGGGTGATGATGATAAATCAATGCTGATGC
>OZ038443.1:29349725-29365508 GCA_964036265.1 Daptonema setosum
TTTGTGTGTTATATAATGATGTGGGGTGGTTTGTCAGGCAATCAATCAATCAATCAATCAATCAGTCAATATAAAAAGTATGGGCCGTTTGATTGGGCATGAGTGAGAAAGGGGACCAGGAGTCAGAATCAAATAAATTATTTTATAGTATGTTACTACATATTTTTATAAGATAAGTTTAACGACGCGGTTGTTGTTTATAGCCAATTCAGTGTTTCTTGTTACTCGAAAAAGTTTTCGCGCGCGCTGTTTGAATTTGTTAGCGGTTGTAAAGAAATTGCAAAAAAATTGCATGGAATATGGAGAACATACGAACGTTGCGCGACATGCTTTATATGGGTTCATAAAGTTGGTTTTTGATGACAAGAACCCTGAGTATTGTCGTTATTTTATTATGAATGAAGATTTCTGCACCACCAAACTGTTTAACGCATTCCCGAATGGGGCGTCATAAAATCAGGGTTGAAAAAATAATTACCGTAAGAAGTTTTCACATGAATTGAAGGGATCAGGTAAATTGTTCAAAAGGTAAATTGTTCAAAGGGTAAATTGTTAATTGAACAAATTACCCTTTGAACAAATTACCTTTTGAAAAATTTACCTTTTGAACAATTTACCTTTTGAACAATTTACCTTTTGAACAACTTACCTTTGAACAATTTACCTTTTGAACAATTTACCTTTTGAACATTTTACCTTTTGAACAATTTACCTTTTGAACAACTTACCTTTGAACAATTTACCTTTTGAACAATTTACCTTTTGAACATTTTACCTTTTGAACACTTTACCTTTTGAACAATTTACCCTAACCCGATTTGAATGTGGTGACATAAATTTGCTGCTTCAGAATGTGGTGACATGAATTTTTATTCAATGCATTATATTCTGGTTATGTACGATGGTACTGGTTTCTGCAGAGTAGAATTTCGTTCTTAACCTTTTTCTACCCACCGATTATTTGTCAATATCACAAAACCTGGATCCAACTAATTTTCAGAAAAAAATCTTACACAATTTGTTTACGAAACAAATGGTGCAAAGAAAATTGTTAAGAAGCAGTTCACTCGGCAGATACTTCCGTTGCTGTTACATGTATTATTTTTTACATTGTATCACTCGTTCCCGTATGTGATCTTGATGTGATTTATGAATCTTGTTCACCATATTGTCTACTTTATTGATTGTCTGTATTATGAACTGAAGATTGAAATATGAAATCTATATATAAATTTGACAACGAAAATTTATGGGTCAATCTTCCTTCATCTATGTCCAAAGGTTTCAGTTCTGCATGAACAGGCAAAATGCGTGGTAAAATTTGAGTCGCGAATGATCAACCGGAAAACTCATAATTGAAGTTCCATCCTGCATGAAAGTTGTTCCCTAAATTCGATTATTTACCTTGAATTTTTTAATAAGTTTATAGAACGGCTGAATAATTTAATTTTGGAAGTTTCCCAATGGACATCTGCTACCAAAAATTTCTTGAGAAACTCACAAGACGGCTCTGAACGCGCCCTAACACTACTGTCAACTGTGGAACTGATTTTGACAGCAGTGGTATGAGCTTTATAATGTAAGAAAATCCTCTTTTTAGCAACGGTAAAGTAGCGTAGTCGTTCAACGCGCCGAGTTAGTTGAAAAGTTCGATTCTTTATTCTCTTCATTTTTATGGTTGTCGTTAAAATTTTCTTATGCGAGAAATATGGATATATTTTACATAATTTTTTCACACATTTTGATGGATAACGATGCTGCTATAATTTTTGATGATTGAATCATTCAATCTAATGTTTGTTCGAATATTTATCTTCCATTTGTTTCAATTGAGACGTTTGTGTGGCTGTGCATGGAAGGAAAAATTCCCTTACTGTTCAACTGAAGTACTGTAATTTCAAGTATTTGATGAAATAACTTATATTATACGGGTCGGGTCGGTCTAAGATATAACCAACGTTTAAGATTGTTATCCCTTGATTTCCTTTAACTGGATGGTTTCTGTAGAACTTGTTTCACAGGTGCCGGCAACGGGTATACAGGACGTTCCATGTTCGATTAATTACATTAACAATCCAATGGATGACGTTTGTCTTCTTCGCAATAAAGGGACATTCTTCTCGGTAGCAGTATCAGAGAGAATTTTCTTCATTTTGATGGTTGTCGTTTAATATTTTCTGCATAACGGCTGACCGACTATTTGACAGATTGACTGACTGACTAAATTACGATCCCGTAAACATTTGCGGAGTAGGGAACTGGCTTACCCGGATGGCATCACTCACTACGCTAGCCTATAGCTTGATACCTAACATAGCGGCTGACCGAATATAGTTTGACATAATCGCCAGACAGTCGTAATATTTTTTTAGTTTGACTGACTGACTAAATTGAGGTGCCGTAAATATTCGCGGAGTCGGGAACTGCATTACCCGGATCGGATTATGGATTGTTACACACTTCTTATCCTTTATTGAGAATTTTGATTAGACCATGAGTTCAATTGAAGACGTTAAAAAGAGGAAAAACCATGAAAAGACTGAAATCCTGTTTTAATTTGAAAATAACTCAAGATACGGTCAAATAGACATCAGAATCGGGGTTTTCAGGTATTATAACGTGTATATTGCTAATAACATCTATACACTCAATAATTTTTTTTGAGAAATTGGCTTCCAACAAGTGTATAGTTACTTTTGCCCCACCCTGTATACTCAAACAACGGGTTCTGTTGAATAGAAAAGGATAATCTACCTCACTGTCCAAATGAAGTAGGTTCAAATATTTAATGATAAACTTAATTTCAACGGGTCGGGTAAATCCAACAGAATGCAATTTTTGTCTAAAATTGGGAAACCATGTAAATAATGATTTCCTGTTAATGAGGTGTTCCTAAGGTGACGTTGAATCCCTAATGGTAAGGTTTTTAGATATTTTTCTGTCTGGTGTGCTAAGTGAGACGTTTAACAAGATGAGTGAGAAATTAAAAATATTCAGCTATGGTAAGTTTTTGAATGAACCGTTTTATACTTTGCATATTCTACTCAACTTCATAACTGACATGTATCTACATACATACGTACGTATGTATGTACCTACTGTATTTACTCAAACAACTGGTTGTGTGGCTGTACATGGAAGGAGAAATTATCTTACTGTTTAACTGAAGTACATGGTTGTCTGTAGAACTTGATTCACAGTTGCCGGCAACGGGTATACAAAACGTTTCATTTTCGATGAATTAAATTAACAACTCAATGAATGACGTTTGTTTTCTTTGCAATAAAGGGACATTCTTCTCGGTAGCAGTATCAGAGAGAATTATCTTTGGATCACGTTGGGTTGGTTCAATTGATCTTTATCAGTAGCGGACGAGAAAGGGTGGAAAAGTGGAATTCCCCCTCTTTGACGTTTTCAAGAAGCAGAATTTGTTCCTGCTGTTGATAAGGTGTAGGTAAAATGACCTGAAAACTGCCAATTCCCCTCTTTGTTAAAATTCCCCTACCTTTGGAGGTTTAGCTCATCCGTCGGGTGGGTAGAATTTTTTTTTCAAAACAGTAATTAATTAAACGAGATGATTGAATTTTTATTAGGGTTTTTTAGTAAGGTGTTCAAATAAACTAATTATACTGAATGTATTTTGTGCTACTTCAGGAAATCTACTGTACTGCTGAACGTACATAATAAACCGTCTGAGCTGTTATATAATTGCTAACTGAAAACATCAATCAAAAGTCGTGTCAAGCCATTTCATCACAGATCAAATATTTTTGCCTTTGCCACAAGTACAACGGGCTCTAAAAATATGTTTTTTTTCATTATTTTCAGCTCAATCGACGATACGAATCCAAAAAATACTGAGGTAGCAAAAAATACATATTTGAACCAATTAATCTTTGGATAGGGTTGTGTTGGTTCAGTTTATCTTCACTTTTAATCTTCGGATCTGGTCACAGTTAAAAATTATCTTCGGACGTTTTAACGGGACGAATGGAGTTTTTCGGAATGGATGAGCAATATTGGGACGTGATGGTTGAGTTATTGATCACGATTTTTGTTTGAATATTTATCTCAATTTTATGAGATGTTTCACGGGATGAGTAGAAAAAATAAAACTACTGTATTTAATTCCTTTGCCTCTTCCATTCAATTACATAACTGTCATGTACCTATTCAAACACAGGATTGTGTTGCTGAACAGTACGAAGAATCTATCTTAATTTTCAACTGATGTAGTTTCCGATATTGGATGATATAAAAAATTTACGGGTCGGGTAAATGCCACAGAATGCAATTTTTGTCTAAACAGGAAAAAAAGAATAAATCAACGGGTTTAGTATATGCATCTCATGATTTCCCGTGAAGCTTCGGTTCCTATAAAACTCGATCATACGTTGCTGGCAACGGGTATTCAACTAGTCCCAATAAAATAACAAACTTGTTCAGTCAATCTTGATGGCACGAAATTTTCTCGCTCGAAATTGTATAGAAAAAAAACATGTGTTATAAGAGGTTTTCAAGTATGTTTTAGTTTTCGTTAAGTTGCTTTGTGATTTCGAGTTTCTCACTTGATAATCGAATAAATTGGAAATCTACCTCTAACCTAACATGTGACATAAAAAGAAACAGTCCATAAATACCAACAAATCTTGAAAGACACCACTTAGAAACGTGAGTAAGTGTGTGAGGCCTTTGTCAATGAGTGAGTTTATGATTGAGTGAGTGAATGATTTTGTGGGTGAGTGAGTGAGTTAAGTGATTGAGTGAGTGAGTGAGTTCAATCTGAATGAAGCCACTTATAATAGAAACCTGAACAAAATGTCATTTTTCGCACTGCGCTCGGAACCAAGTTGGTTCAAAGCTTTTTGTTTACTTCTCTCAAAAACTCAAACACAGTGGCAACTCATCAATCTTACTCAGAAGCTGACTTATCTTACTGCACTGCAGGCTTCCGAAGCTATTCCAGACAGCAACTGCGGACGATCCAATTTCCCAAAGGGAGGGGAATTTCGTCAAAGAGGGCGTATTGCCAGTTTTCATGCCATTTTAATTACATCTTAGGGAAACGCTACTTTTTGAAACCGGTAAAGAGAGGCGAATTCCCTTCCCAGTCATCGGACTATGAACGGCCTTGTTGTTGTTGTTGTTGCTGTTTTCGCTCATATTGTTGTTGTTGTTGTTGTTGTTGTCATCGTTTCCGTTCTTATTGTTGTTGTTATTTGTTGTTGTATTTGTTTAGTGTTGTTATTATTTTGTTTCCAATTAAATTGTGATTGGTCATTGGTATAGAGACTGGGTATGTTGAACGGTCGCCTTCAGAATATCCAGTGAAAAACGCTTTGGAGCCCTCTGGGCATTACCTACCGCATCCTGGTTGTCGCTCGGTGCATCAGTACACGCAAATCAGTTCACGTTTTAGCAATTCTACTAGATGCTTTGGCTTGCGATAATCATTATATAACACACAAATGTTCGTCGCCGAAATAATTTACAAAATCCAGTTCGTGGCCAAGGTAACTTTATGTGTGTCTATGTGTTTTCTGCGCAAATATATATATTTCAATTTTGTATTTTATACAGTAATTCGATGTCGAAACGACCGCGAATTTGACTCCCTTTCACTGTACGACTTCGCAAACTTCAGCTACAAAAATGTCGGTCCACCAGTTGCACCAGGCGTTGCAATGGGGAAAATACGCACCCAGGCGCTCTGAAAATTGACCCATCACCCCTAGCCCCAGACCCCACCCTACTCAATTTTTAATTCTAAGAACGAAGGTGAAAGAATTTTTCCCCGGCCATCATTAAACTGTTGAAAACTTGCGCCGAGTGACGGCAAAACATACCAACAGTGCAGTGTCTATCAAATACAGAGGACGGGATAATCCAAGTTGGCCGTACGCAGATAGAGGCCAATTAAATGTAGTATATATACATTCACAACAACAACAACAACAACAACAACAACAACAACAACAACAACAACTACAACAACAACAACAACAACAACAACAACAACAACAACAACAACAACAACAACAACAACAAAAACAACAACAACAACAACAACAACAACGCATCCTAAAATGTAATTTATCTTGAACTGCAGCTAGAGGAATTTAATTTAAATTGGTGACTATATAAATCAGATCATGTGGCTCATCTTCAGTCATTGATTTTTTTTATCTGAACAAAAACAACTCACTCATTCACTCACTCACTCACTCACTCACTCACTCACTCACTCACTCACTGCAGTTGTTCGTGTACAGTGCGCTCAATTGGTTAGGCCCCACAAAGATTCATATCACACGTATCCTAAAAAGTAATTTATCTTGAACTGCAGCTAGAGTATTTTAATTTAAATTGGTGACTATATAAATCAGATCATGTGGCTCATCAACAGTCATTACATTTTTTTATCTGAACTGAAACGTTCTATTTAAACAGAAATAGCCATTTGACGACTATATTATGCTGGGTATAATGTGTCAGTTGAGATTTGAGAATGAGCTAGAATGTATGAGAGTGATACTGTGGAGTGGGTGAGTTAGTGAGTGAGTGAGTGAGTGAGTGAGTGAGTGAGTGAGTGAGTGAGTGAGTGAGTGAGTGAGTTAGTGAGTTAGTAAGTGAGTGAGTGAGTGAGTGAGTGAGTGAGTGAGTGAGTGAGTTAGTAAGTGAGTGAGTGAGTGAGTGAGTGAGTGAGTGAGTGAGTGAGTGAGTGAGTGAGTGAGTGAGTGAGTGAGTGAGTGAGTGAGTGAGTGAGTGAGTGAGTGAGTGAGTGCGTGAGTGAGTGATTGAGTGAGTGAGTGAGTGAGTGAGTGAGTGAGAGAGTGAGTGAGTGAGTGAGTGAGTAAGTTAGTGTGTGAGTGAATGAACATCATCAGTCATTAATTTTTTTTATCTGAACTGAAACATCATATTTAAACAGAAATAGCCATTTGACGACTATATTATGCTGGGTATAATGTGTCAGTTGAGAATGAGGAGTGTGGAGTGGAGTGGAGTGTGGAGTGTGGAGTGGGTGAGTTAGTGAGTGAGTGAGTTAGTGAGTCAATGAATGAGTGGGTGAGTGAGTTAGGGAGTTAGTGAGTGAGTGAGTGAGTGAGTGAGTGAGTTAGTGAGTTAGTAAGTGAGTGAGTGAGTGAGTGAGTGAGTGAGTGAGTGAGTGAGTGAGTGAGTGTGTGAGTGAGTGAGTGAGTGAGTGAGTGAGTGAGTGAGTGAGTGAGTGAGTGAGTGAGTGAGTGAGTGAGTGAGTGAGTGAGTGAGTGAGTGAGTGAGTGAGTGAGTGAGTGCGTGAGTGAGTGATTGAGGGAGTGAGTGAGTGAGTGAGTGAGTGAGTGAGTGAGTGAGTGAGTGAGTGAGTGAGAGAGTCAGTGAGTGAGTGAGTGAGTAAGTTAGTGTGTGAGTGAATGAACGAGTGGGTAGCTGAGAAAGTGTGTGAGTTAGTGAGTGAGTGAGTGAGTGAGTTAGTGAGTTAGTGAGTGAGTGAGTGAGTCAGTTGGTGAGTGAGTGAGTGAGTGAGTGAGTGAGTAAGTGAGTGATTGAGTGAATGAATGAGTGGGTGAGTGAGTTATGGAGTAAGTGAGTGAGTGAGTGATTGAGTTAGTGAGTGAGTGAGTGAGTGAGTGAGTGAGTGAGTGAGTGAGTGAGTGAGTGAGTGAGTGAGTGAGTGAGTGAGTGAGTGAGTGAGTGAGTGAGTGAGTGAGTGAGTGAGTGAGTGAGTGAGTGAGTGAGTGAGTGAGTGAGTGAGTGAGTGAGTGAGTGAGTGAGTGAGTGAGTGAGTGAGTGAGTGAGTGAGTTAGTGAGTGAGTCAGTGAGTGAGTGAGTGAGTAAGTGAGTGAGTGAGTGAATGAATGAGTGGGTGAGTGAGAAAGTGTGTGAGTGAGTGAGTGAGTGAGTTAGTGAGTTAGTGAGTTTGTGAGTGAGTGAGTGAGTGAGTGAGTGAGTGAGTGAGTGAGTGAGTGAGTGAGTGAGTTAGTGAGTGAGTGAGTGAGTGCGTGAGTGAGTGAAGAAACATATTCTTTATGTTTGTAGTTGGAGTTTGACCATGAAGGAAATTCCACGCATCATTATAACGCCGACTGAAAGAAATTACCCATTTCATCTTAGAAGACGACAATTTCCCCTGCGTTTGGCGTTCGCCATGACAATTCACAAGTCACAAGGACAAACACTGGATTTCGCCGGTTTGCAATTTGCGCAATTGGACAAAATTAAGAATATATAAATACACATAATATTTTTTATGATTTTTTACATACTTCTTATTTACAGTAATTCTTAACTAAATTTAAGAAGGTCTTGCACTTATGTCGCATCCATTCAGCCACGGGCAGCTGTACGTCAGTCTAAGTAGAGTCGGCTGTGAAGATCGAGTAAAGGTTTACACCTTTCATTGTAAATTTTAAAACATGAGTGTGCATTTTTTTAAATAATTTATAGACATTATTAAAAATATTCAGCTAGACGGAAAATAATTAAATAATGACTAAATACGTACATATATGCAGGTGTATGCTCCGGTGCAAAACTCAAAATTTGCTCTCGGCCATGGCTACGTAAAAAATGTGGTGTACAACGAAGTACTGAAGCACATATAGATAACGGCGTCCCATCATCTGTTGGGATAGATGAGCAAGGGAAATTTATTTTGTCATAACTTTATTTACAGTACAATTTTTACTTTTCATATGTTTCGTGTATTGAAAAAAAATACAATCACCGAATAAACGAAATTCGTATGATTAAATAAATAACAACAAGTTCATTTGCAAATAATTAAATAACAGAGTTGCAAAACACATGCTTCAGTAAAAAATTACCAATTCAAAACATAACTAGAGTTACGCTTATCATAAATTACTTCAATTATGTCTGCTACAGTGTACGATCAGGAAAATTTTGGGATGCAGTTTTCATGTGTTGCCTATTCCATAAAAGATGTGCTTACTATAAATATAATTGACAAAACTTTCAAATAAATACCCTCAACACTATCGTTCCGAAGGGACGGGTTGGTGACTAGTTATCAATATCAGAAACAGTGTTATAATCGCTACGTTAATAACAAAAAATTAAAACAAAAAATCACTTACTGAATATCAATCTGTATAAACTTATTTATGCAGAATAACTTTCAATGACACTGCGGTTTGTGCAGGAATTCTTCAAAAGAATTCTGACGATGGAACTGCAAGATTTTTCTCATCATGGTGTTTGTTTTTGAACTGATAAAGCAAACAGGTTGCATTTTTCCACATGATCGTTTGCACGGCAATGAATGTACTCATGTGAAATACGATTGGGTGACCGTTGCGAGCAGGACATTAGCCGGCAAGGTTTTTTGTGTTTAACACTTTCTAGGGCTATGGCTGCAAAGGGTTCATGAAACTTAGGTTTCAGTGTAGGCTTTGTATTTGGCTGCGCGCCTAAGCCTAAACTGAAAACTCTGACCTCATACCCGGCATTATCTGTTTTTTTTAACGCACAGTCTGAGCTAACGCCTAGCCGAAGCATGATAAATGAGTAATTTGGTATTTAAACACAAAAAACAGTACATTTACTGTCCGCCGGCCAATGTCCTAGAACTCCGGAACAGATTTGTTTTTTTCCCGAATAAGTGAAAACCAGGGCAAAACGTGCAGGATAGCGAGGTTTTTATGAATTCAAAAGTTGCTTAACTACATATTGTAAAATAACTGTATGTCGGAGTACATATTTGGATTGTTGAACGGTCGCCTTTAGAATATGCAGTGAAAACGCTTTGGAGCCCTCTGGGCATTACATAGAACTGTCAAATGTGAGACAAGCCTGGTGTGTTCGCTCCATTGCTGTTGTTGTTGTTAATGTTGTTGTTCTTGCCCTCGTTCTTGTTTCTGTTGTTATACATGTTGTCACTATTGTTGTAACTTGTTGTACCTACAGTATATAGCTGTTGTTGTTACACATAGCTGTTCTTGTTATACTTATTTGGCTGTTGTTGTGAAAGCCCGTTAGTCTGCATACCGCTAAGTTACATTGCGTTAGTCTGCATACTGCTAAGTTACATTGCATTAGTCTGCATACCGCTAAGTTACATTGCGTTAGTCTGCATACCGCTAAGTTACATTGCGTTAGTCTGCATACCGCTAAGTTACATTGCGTTAGTCTGCATACCGCTAAGTTACATTGCGTTAGTCTGCATACCGCTAAGTTACATTGCGTTAGTCTGCCATAACCAATGATGGTGTATACCAGCTTTATGAAGATTTATAAGGTGTGACATGCTTGAAGAGCCCTTCAGCGTAATACAATGTAAGCCTAATCGGAAACGCCTAATTATTGTTTAGCCTACCTGTAGGTTAAGGAAGGCAGGTTAGGGGTAGGGGTTGGTTATTTGTGTATGAAATCTGGAAAATGTATTTCAAAAAAAGTAAACCTACAGAGGTAACCAACCCTCAATGCCGGCTGGTCAAAAGATCCTGATATCAAAAAACTTATTTTTATGGACCTGCTATTTTATTTATAAAATGAAAAATAAACGTCAGGATATGTGTTACCTGTCAGGTTCCAATCTTAGCACCTTCGGTTTGCGAGTCCGGCGTCCTAACCACTAGACTTGACAGCACTAGCGGACGAGAAGGGGTGGGAAAAGTGGAATTCCCCCCTCTTTGGCGTAAAAAGATAGAATTAGTGCCGTAAGGTGTACGTGAAATGACCTAATTTCTACCAATTCCCCCCTCTTTGACGATTTTCACCTTCCTTTGGAGGACTAGCTTGTCCGCCGGTGCTAGACAGACGACATTCGAAATCAAGTCTCACAAAATCGAATGAGATCCTCACAGTAGCGGACGAGAAGGGGTGGGAAAAATGGAATTCCCCCCCTCTTTGGCTGTTTCAAAAAAAATAGAATTTGTTCCTCAAGGTGTAGGTAAAATAGCCTGAAAACTGCCGATTCCCCCCTCTTTGACAAAATTCCCCTTCCTTTGGGGATTTAGCTCGTCCGCCAGTGGATCCTCATATATACCTGCTAATTTCTATTAATTGGTTGCTAGCGTAGGTTACGGTAGGTTATGGGGCAGGGTAAGTAGGCTAGGCTCCACAGCAGCAGCCTGCAATGGAGTAACCCTACCTGACCTCCACTGTTTGCATAGTCGTAAAGTGGTTGAGTGATGATGACAAATCAATGCTGATGTTTAGCAAACATAATTTTACAGAAAATATACTAGATTTTTATTTTTACAAATAAAAACAATTTTACTCAATAATAGTTTATGTTTTATTTATTTATTTTATATTAGTTTTTGCTTTACTTAACCTATAAAAAAATTTATTTTAATTCCATTCCTCAATAAATATGACTGTTCGCTATTATTATATTGATAGTTGATGGTTATTATGCAATGTGGGGGTGGTTTGTCAGGCAATCAATCAATCAATCAGTCAATATAAAATAATACGTTCGATTGATTAGTTCGGGCATGAGTGAGAAAGGGACCAAGAGTCAGATTCAAAAAGAATATTTTTTAGAGTGTTATTATATAATTTTATATTATTTAGCGATCCGATTGTTGTTGATTGGTCAGTTATAAGAAAACCTAGCAAATGGATGAATAAAATTGAGTGAAAGCCTTTTCATTAAAACAAAAAAAAACATCTTATATCCCTTACGTTACGATACACTTCATTAACGCAAAACTTTATTCAATTCCTCCAAAACGTCCTGGTATGTACATGAATAATGTTGCAATTTTATTTTCCACATAAATAAACCTTTCGAGAAAAAAAATCGTTACAAAAAATTATTGTTAAAGGTCGTATGTTGTTTCTGCGAACAAAAATCGTGCCCAAAACTTCTGATAATGAATTATCAGACAATCAGTTTTAACACGCACATCGATCATCATCACCCCATGCTCTGGCGTTAAACTATGGTGTCAACCGAGTTGAGTTCAGGCTACTGATGTTTCATTATCAGATGTTTGGGCAGTACGTTTGCTTGCAGAAATAACATACGGGCTTTACAAAGGAAATCACTCGGCAGTGGTCGGCATTTTCTGAATCAACTGGCGCACTTTGGACATGACGATGTCGTTATCGCTGAAGCAGTCGTCAATGCCGAATGGTGCTTGGATGGTGACCGAATCGAATAGACAGATACTGTTGTCC
This sequence comes from Daptonema setosum, assembly GCA_964036265.1. Classification (NCBI taxonomy): domain Eukaryota; kingdom Metazoa; phylum Nematoda; class Chromadorea; order Monhysterida; family Xyalidae; genus Daptonema; species Daptonema setosum. The sequence goes on from OZ038443.1 coordinate 29,361,876, forward strand.
TGCAAGTCAGTCAGTAATTCAGTGAGTGAGTGAGTGAGTGAGTGAGTGAGTGAGTGAGTGAGTGAGTGAGTGAGTAAGTGAGTGAGTTATTGAGTGAGTGAGTTATTGAGTGAGTGAGTGAGTGAGTGAGTGAGTGAGTGAGTGAGTGAGTTAGTTATTGAGTGAGTGAGTGAGTGAGTTATTGAGTGAGTGAGTGAGTGAGTGAGTGAGTGAGTGAGTGAGTGAGTGAGTTATTGAGTGAGTGAGTGAGTGAGTGAGTGAGTGAGTGAGTGAGTGAGTGAGTGAGTGAGTGAGTGAGTTATTGAGTGAGTGAGTTATTGAGTGAGTGAGTGAGTGAGTGAGTGAGTGAGTGAGTGAGTGAGTAAGTGAGTGAGTGAAATCGTCTGTCAATCAATTTGTCATGAGTTGGTGAACCAGCGATTCAGTCAGCCACTAAGTCGGTTAGTCAATCAGTCAAACACCGACTCAATTAACCACCATTGCAGGCAGTAAGGTATTAAGGAGGTCAGTCAGGTCACAAGTCAGCCAACCAATCATCCAATTCAAGTTTATCAGTCAGTCAAACGATCAGTCAGTCAATCAGTCAGTCAAACGACTAGTCAGTCAATCAGTCAGTCAATCTGTCAATCAAAAGACTAGTCATTAATCCGTCAAAAGAACAGTCAGTACTCAGTTGGTCAGTCAGATAATCCGTCAAAAGACCAGTCAGTCAAACGAACTCAATCACTCAAACCTCAGCATTCGTAAAGGGCACGTGATTTTTTGTCAACCAATCAGAAAGGCGTTGTTTCCGTTTACTGATCTCTTCTGGAGTGAGTGTTGATGACTGGCTGTTGTGGTTGAGACTGGGAAGGAGACGAGACACGGTAGCTGCAACAACAATTTTTGTGAATAACAATAACAATCAACAACAACAACAACAAAACCATAACAACAACCCCATCTTCGTTCATCATCATCCACAACAGAAAACGAGAAACGATAGCTGCGACAATCAGTTTTAATGAATGACAACAATAGTTATGGAAAATGATAACAGACAACAACAACAATCGCATGATCAACAACAGCAACCTTATCTTCAACGACAACAGCAACATTAACAACGACAACATCACCAACATTAACAACAACATCATCATCAACAACAACATCATCATCAACAACGACATCAACAACACCATCATCATCAAAAACAACAACAACAACATCATCAACAACAACAACATCATCAACAACAACATCATCATCAACAACAACATCATCAACAACAACACCAACCAGTGGCATCACAACGGCTCTTCTCACATGATACCAATCGTTTAATGGAAGTCTCCACCACAACCGTCAGCTTCGACGTATCCGGATCAATCAGGATCAGGTTCCCCGTAACCGGATCCATGCAGTACACGGTACCTGGAAAATCACGGAATAGAATTTTTCGAGATATTATTTTGTAATCATGGTAGTTTAATCACGTCATATTTTGTTTTGATAATACACTGTTATTAGTCAACCGGTTTTTAAAACCGATTAAAGGTAAGTCAAACCAATGAATTCATGAAATTATGAAACATGTGTCAGGTTAGTAATTTTTTTGCTCAGTTTTAATCATCAATTTTTTTTATCACATCTACTTTTTATCATGTTTTTATTGCTAATTAAAGTTCGATTCAAGTGAGTTAACCCAATGAAATCTGGAAATTATATACATTAATAATAGCTTACCATGACACAATTTTCCATCGGCCAATTCCAATACAATTTGCTGGTCGATCAAGTCCGCTGCGGATTTCTGGGCTTCGCCAAGCCAGTTTGAGTCTAACGACATGATTACTAAGTGTTTTACCTGCATATGTATGCAAATGCAAATAGAAAATATGTGAAAAAACACGGAATATTCATCAACAGTGCTAAAATCACGCGGTCTTAATTAACAATACGTTTCTTTGCATATAAGACATTTGAATTTTTTATCCAAAAAAGGTAATTCGAGTTGGCACGGAAACTTAACTGAAGTTCAGTGACATGAGACTATCCAGGGTTTCTTGTTACTCGAAGTTTTTGACATGCAGTTTAGGCTCAATTCCGCTTTTGCCGTCTTTTTAACTTTCCGAGACAAAAATGTTTCAGACATGACATGACCAACATAAGAATATTTTTGAACACAAATGTATAACATAAGTAACGGGAACCATCAATTTACCGCAGGGCTTTCCTCATTATCGAGTAAATTAAGTCGAAAATTTAGTTATAGTTTATTTTATTATTATTCATTAAATTTATAAAATAACCAAAAAACAGGCAAGTACAAGGCACAACAATGAGGAGAATAAATAATACCCACGGGGAAATATTTACAATCACGAAAACACTTACGTTACCTTTCACCAATAAAAAGAAAACAAAAAAAAGCACACAGTCCCGTTAAAAAATAACATTTAACTCTAAATTAAGTAACGGACACCAAGACGAAAAACAGTGCGAGAAAAATGAGATACAAATAAAATCACAACCATTTAAAAGGACAACGCAGAAATCTTTGCTCAATAAGATTCTAGATTTCCCAGAAAATTGTAAAAACTGATTTAAATTGTGTTACACTTCTGAAAGTCAAACAGAACATTGAATAATTGCACAGCCAAACTTTAGTAATAAAATCAGTATGAAAACGTCAGAGAATACGTTATAGATTTAGTAGCATCAAAAGAAACCAGTGTTATGTAAATTAAAATCTGCTTTTGAAGACAAGCTTTATTTTCCGCTAAACCTTTTCGATCATGAGACCGTTAGACAACAAACGAAAAAAATTTCAACCATAAACCTTTTCCTAACCTTATGACCTTTTTTGGTTTTTAGCTCAAATTATTTCTATTATTTCATTATTCTAAACAGGGGCGGACCGCTGGGGGGGGGGGGTAGGGGTGGGTTACCCCCCCCCCCCCCCACTTTTCAGGGTCGGCGGGTAGCCTACCCCCTCCCCCCTAGACAAAAATTTGGGTCGCCTACCCTCTCCTCCCTACTCGAAATTTTTGAGAAAATCGGCCTCAAAACCTCGATTTTGAGGCTCATTTTCAAAAATTTTTGGCTGTGAGATTTTTTTTTCGAACAAACACGTTTTCTGGGTTAAATTTCTTGGTTAAAACCTGAAAAAAACCGGTACATGTGATGTTTATACCCTATAATAGAAGATTTTTTTAGCAAAAACAAACAAAAAACGAAGCTTTTTTACGAAAAAAAAACTTTTTTCCTACCCCCCCCCCCCCCCATAGGTTTTCAAAAGTCAACCAGCGGATAAAGTGTACGCAACCTGGCTGTTTTTTCGCACATATTTAATGTTGAGCTTCAATAACTTTTGCATGGTTTTTTATTTTCAACTGTGACATGTAGGATGCAGTTTGGCATGTTTTCAGCTTCATTTTGAGCTATGACTGAAGTTAATTTGATATTTTTTCAATAGTCAACCAGTGGTTGATGTGTACGCAACCTGGCTGTTTTTTCGCAAATAATTAATGTTGAACTTTATTAACTTTTGTGTATAGAAAGATGTGGACTCGATAACAGCTGTATAGCTGTTTGTTTTTGTTAAACAAACTGTTGGCAACCTTTTTAGCTCAAGGAACGATTGTTAGG
>OZ038443.1:29365708-29368208 GCA_964036265.1 Daptonema setosum
CTTACCCTATGGGTTGGGGTAGGGTACCCATTTCTTCCTGCAAAGTAGCCACTTTACCCTATGGGGTAGGGTAGGTACCCATTTTCTTCCTCCCGGAGTAGCCCATTAACCCTATGGGGTTGGGTAGGTACCCATTTTCTTTTTCCGGAGTAGGCCCATTACCCTATGGGTTGGGTAGGTACCCATTTTCTTCCCTGCAAAGTAGCCCATTACCCTATGGGTTGGTTAGGTACCCATTTTCTTCCTGCAAAGTAGCCCATTTCCCTATGGGTAGGGTAGGTACCCATTTTCTTCCTGCAAAGCAGCCCATTACCCTATGGGTAGGGTAGGTACCCATTTTCTTCCTCCGGAGTAGCCCATTACCCTATGGGTTGGGTAGGTACCCATTTTCTTCCTCCGGAGTAGCCCATTACCCTATGGGTAGGGTAGGTACCCATTTTCTTCCTGCAAGTAGCCCATTACCCTATGGGTAGGGTAGGTACCCATTTTCTTCCTGCAAAGTAGCCCATTACCCTATGGGTAGGGTAGGTACCCATTTCTTCCTGCAAAGTAGCCCATTACCCTATGGGTAGGGGTAGGTACCCATTTTCTTCCTCCGGAGTAGCCCCATTACCCTATGGGTTAGGTAGGTACCCATTTTCTTCCTGCAAAGTAGCCCATTACCCTATGGGTAGGGTAGGTACCCATTTTCTTCCTCCGGAGTAGCCCATTACCCTATGGGTAGGGTAGGTACCCATTTTCTTCCTGCAAAGTAGCCCATTACCCTATGGGTAGGGTAGGTACCCATTTTCTTCCTGCAAAGTAGCCCATTACCCTATGGGTAGGGTAGGTACCCATTTTCTTCCTGAAAATTAGCCCATTACCCTATGGGTAGGGTAGGTACCCATTTTCTTCCTGCAAAGTAGCCCATTACCCTATGGGTAGGGTAGGTACCCATTTTCTTCCTCCGGAGTAGCCCATTACCCTATGGGTTGGGTAGGTACCCATTTTCTTCCTCCGGAGTAGCCCATTACCCTATGGGTTGGTTAGGTACCCATTTTCTTCCTGCAAAGTAGCCCATTACCCTATGGGTAGGGTAGGTACCCATTTTCTTCCTCCGGAGTAGCCCATTACCCTATGGGTAGGGTAGGTACCCATTTTCTTCCTCCGGAGTAGCCCATTACCCTATGGGTTGGGTAGGTACCCATTTTCTTCCTCCGGAGTAGCCCATTACCCTATGGGTAGGGTAGGTACCCATTTTCTTCCTCCGGAGTAGCCCATTACCCTATGGGTAGGTTAGGTACCCATTTTCTTCCTGCAAAGTAGCCCATTACCCTATGGGTGTTGTAGGTACCCATTTTCTTCCTGCAAAGTAGCCCATTACCCTATGGGTAGGGTAGGTACCCATTTTCTTCTTCCGGAGTAGCCCATTACCCTATGGGTTGGGTAGGTACCCATTTTCTTCCTGCAAAGTAGCCCATTACCCTATGGGTAGGGTAGGTACCCATTTTCTTCCTCCGGAGTAGCCCATTACCCTATGGGTAGGGTAGGTACCCATTTTCTTCCTGCAAAGTAGCCCATTACCCTATGGGTAGGGTAGGTACCCATTTTCTTCCTGCAAAGTAGCCCATTACCCTATGGGTTGGGTAGGTACCCATTTTCTTCCTCCGGAGTAGCCCATTACCCTATGGGTAGGGTAGGTACCCATTTTCTTCCTCCGGAGTAGCCCATTACCCTATGGGTAGGGGTAGGTACCCATTTTCTTCCTGCAAAGTAGCCCATTACCCTATGGGTAGGGTAGGTACCCATTTTCTTCCTCCGGAGTAGCCCATTACCCTATGGGTTGGGTAGGTACCCATTTTCTTCCTCCGGAGTAGCCCATTACCCTATGGGTTGGTTAGGTACCCATTTTCTTCCTGCAAAGTAGCCCATTACCCTATGGGTTGGGTAGGTACCCATTTTCTTCCTCCGGAGTAGCCCATTACCCTATGGGTAGGGTAGGTACCCATTTTCTTCCTCCGGAGTAGCCCATTACCCTATGGGTTGGGTAGGTACCCATTTTCTTCCTCCGGAGTAGCCCATTACCCTATGGGTTGGGTAGGTACCCATTTTCTTCCCGCACTGTAGCCCATTACCCTATTGGTTCGGTAGGTACCCATTTTCTTCCTCCGGAGTAGCCCATTACCCTATGGGTTGGGTAGGTACCCATTTTCTTCCTCCGGAGTAGCCCATTACCCTATGGGTAGGGTAGGTACCCATTTTCTACCTCCGGGGTAGCCCATTACCCTATGGGTTGGTTAGGTACCCGTTTTCTTCCTGCAAAGTAGCCCATTACCCTATGGGTAGGGTAGGTACCCATTTTCTTCCTCCGGAGTAGCCCATTACCCTATGGGTAGGGTAGGTACCCATTTTCTTCCTCCGGAGTAGCCCATTACCCTATGGGTAGGGTAGGTACCCATTTTCTTCCTCCGGAGTAGCCCATTACCCTATGGGTAGGGTAGGTACCCATTTTCTTCCTCCG
>OZ038443.1:29370708-29405708 GCA_964036265.1 Daptonema setosum
CATAGTTGACTTGAAAGTTGCTAAAATCAGCGATATGAATTGGATGATGGGATGATGATGACTGGATATGTATGATAGGAAGACTATACTTGCAGCAGTGAAATAAAAGTTACAATGAAATTACTGTACGCCGAAAACTTTAGGTATAGGCAAATAGTGAGTGTGTGGGTGGGTTTTTCGGGTGTACGTGAGTCTTCTATTATGTATGTGATGCATTAATTGTTTACCGAGGGCGCGAATAAATGAATCAATTAATCGCTTTTGCGTTCATTTACAGTTCACATGACACATAAGCTGAAGACAAATGTGTTCTGCGTGTAAACGGATACCGTTGCATAACATGCTGGTGATATATTCTTGTAGTGATGATATATTGTGGTCATAAGAAATATACGGTGATAGATAGTTGTCCTGATAGATAGTGGTCTTGATAGATACTGGGACGGATACAAAATGATAGATAGTTGTCCTGATAGATAGTTGGCCCTAATCCAATAAAGCGTATGTACGTGAAAAACCATGCGACACCTCTCTAAACATAAAACACAAACGGTCGTAAAAAAACAGTCGGTCTGTTGATTTTATCCTGCATTCATGTTACTGTTGTTGTTGTTGTGTTTCACCAAACACACATTAAAAGAAACTGTTCAGATGCGAATATTTTAAAACCTTTTTTTTCGTTCCTTTCTCCCATATAAAATACTGCACAGTGCACATTACATAAAATTTTGCGATTTACAGCACTAGCGGACAAGTAGGGGTATGAAAGGTAAAATACCTCCCTCTTTTGGCGTTTAAAAAAAACAGAACTTGTTCTCTAAGGAGTAGGTAAAGCGACCTGAAAATTGCCTATTCCCCCCTCTTTGACGGAATCCAGTGATTTACAGTTCACATTTTCACAAATGTTGTGACTCTTGCTGTGCTTGAACTGTTCAAGTGAAAATAATAAAATAAACACAGTCCTCTCAATTTACAGTTCAATATTTCCCAACGCACTGTCATGACCTTTTCCGCATATCTGAGCGGTCAGTATTTTTCCGCAATCTCGACAAAATCAGAAAAATCAGTTACCGTAAATAAATCGTACACACCGTAGCGAACACTTTTCCAGAATATATTTACAGATATGTATGTACGTTTTTTCTGCACATATGTACATATAACACAACAGTGTCTCACGTTTTGCACGTTCACGTAGTTAAGTATTCTATATAAAAGCGTGTATTAAAATGAACATATGTATAAATATATAGCACATTTTAATAGTAAAATTATAACTTATTTTTATCTTGCTAACTTATTAAGAGAAAATTTTCTGTGTGCGATGAGTACATGCAGATGCAAACATGCTCGTACCAACGAGAATGCCATTTACTACAGCCACAGTGCAGAACCACTGTGGCCACAGACCGTTGTTCTACAACTACAAGCTACGGCAACGACACTACTTATCTAATTAGATTACAACCGGAACCGATCACTGGCGGACGAACCGAAACCTCTGAAGGGAGGGTAACTTCGTCAAAGAGGGCGAAATGACAGTTAGCAGTCTATTTTACCTACCACTTACTTAAGAAACCAAAAATTCTAAAAAATTCCCAAAACGTTTTGAAAACGCCAAAGAGGGGGAATTCCACCCATTCTCGTCCGCTAGTGCAACCGATTCACGTTACTTCAGTCAAGTAACTTTGGACATGGACGAAAACCGAAGAACCGGCCACCCCAGGCTGATCAATAAAGAAGCTTAATTAGATAATCAAATTATGGTCGATTTTGAATTCCATTCCAGAACCGAGTGGAAGAAAACACGAGAATTCTTTCATCTGACCTACCCATGTACAAAACGAATGCGAACTTCGAACCATACCGGCAGTTCCTTCGACGTCAACATAGACGACACCCTCAGCCACTGATCGTCAGTGCCAGTCGATGTGGAATGTTGTACCATGGTCATCATGTACGAAATCGTCCACGACTTTCGTGTATTCCAACTCCAAGATTTCCACAACGTCAAATGTTGTCTTCCTTACCACTGTTTCTGTTTTTTTTCTTTACCGTGGTATGAATTTTTGATTGACATAAACGGGATTAACTGGTTCCTCCCTGGTTTAGCACACGTGAAGTAAATATGTAAAATAAAAATTATTCAAGTCAAGTTTAACTGACTCCCGATGAAATTGTACCAGCATCATTGAACGCGATTAGTGTGCTGTTCCATTTTATACCATCACTGATAAACGTGACTTCAATCGCTTTGATAAGAAAACGCTCCAGACCATTTATTGCGGCTTTCAACTTCCGAGAATAAAACACCACATCCAGGCACAAGATGGTTGATTTGATTGATAACTTAAGAGAGAAAGGTCAAATATTATATTTGTTCGGATTCGGAGAATATATTTGTACGTAAAAAAAATTCGGAGATACAAAATCTGACTCTCGGCTCCATCCAATCCAAGTAATGAAAAATCAACCATTTTGATCAACCACTAATCGCTCTTTTAAACTTTTTTACGACACAGAAACAAAAGACATCTGAAGTTTTTTTATATAAATAAATTCAACTACATTTTCTCGACTGATAAGCGAGTAGAAACAAAGCAAATGACGCGCCAAAATTGATGAAAAAACTCGTGTAAAATTGGGCCGGAAAACATGGCACCCGCTTGACCGATTACCATTAAACGTTGGCAAATAACGAAATGTAAACAAAAACCACCAAAAGAACGTAACATTCACATTTACGATAATTTCAACGTTATCAGGCGATTATTTCCAAGAACGTAACTGGTACAAATTTAGTTGCCAGTATCTTACATTACAATTGCGTGCTGTATTGTACTTGTTGTCTATTGAATTGATTTGTTTACATTGAAAAAAAAACAAAATCGAAAAGTCAAAATCGATCTAGTATGAAAGCAAAACTTCCAGAATCTATGTAATCATCACCCCCGCTAGCTCAACATCTCCATGGAACTACCCCAGATTATCTTATTAATCCTAAACGTATTTTGACTGACTGATTATGCCAGAATCCCACCACGTGTGCACTTCACATTCATTGCATTAATAACAGAAAAACTAAATTAATGTTCACTTTTTCATTAGTGCATCTGTTTCCGGACTCATTAAGTACTAGTAATAAATTCTAGATTCAAGGTGGAGCTACAAATTCCATATGAATCAGCATATGAATCAATCATCAGACATACAAAAAAGTTCAATCGTACATATGTACATATCTCCCAGATCAACCCAGCAGAGCCCAGTTCTATTCGTTATCAGAATATTGAGTTTTATTGTCCGTATTACAGAACGGGGTTGTCAGTCATGAGACTTGCACGGTGTTCCTTGTTCCCAGTTCCAGATAACAAGTTCAACAACAACAACAACAACAACAACAACAAACATCGGCCAGCCATTGTAACGCCGAGTTAGGGTCCAAACTCGCGATGCCTGACGACATTTCTCCGACTACCGTACTCAATGTCGATATCTCATCATTAACGACATCGATAACCAATCCATGTTATATCACGAAATCATCAACAACAACAACAACAACAACAACAACTAACATCGGCCAGCCATTGTAACGCCGAGTTGTGGTCCAAACTCGCAATCCCCGACGACATTTCTTCGACTACCGTACTCAATGTCGATATCTCAACATTGACGACATCGATAACCAATCCATGTTATACCACGAAATCACGTTTCACGGCATCTTCTCGTAGTCAGATTCGAGCTCAGGTGTATTAAATTTGATTGGTAATATGAATTACCGAGTTTTACTAAAACATGAAAAACTGCTAAATAAACTACTAAATAAACAAATTATGTATGGTCGACGAAGCTTGCCTTATTATCCATGTTGAGCAGTGGAGTCAACACTTTTTCTTCCATAATAGTTACAACTTACATCTAGAGGAGTTTAGTTGAAAAGGAGGTTGATTATTAGCAATTAAAGTACAAATGGATGCGGAGTAATTAATTTGGGAACGGTACGGAACGAATGGAAGGTACAAGATGGAACATTATTGAGAGGTAAACATTCATATGTAAACAAATTAATTGGGATCAAGGCTCATCGGATGTCGGATTCAAGTAATCAGAACAGTACTTTACTTTTCAGGCTTCACCGGGCTTCGAGGTGATTAGGAAAAAATTAATTATCATTATGTTTCTAGACTTCTATTTTAGTAAAAGGATTCGCAAACGAACGTTCTTATAAATATAGTAATAAACATTCTTGTTTATTTCTAGTAGAGCGCAGTTAATCAACTTTACGTGCACAGTACCTTACATGACTAGCGGACGAGAAGGGGAGGAAAAGTGAAATTCCCCCCTCTTTGGCGATTTCAAAATGTAGAATTTGTGGCTCTAAGGTGTATGTAGGTAAAATGGCCTGAAAACTGGCAATTCCTTTGGACCAAATTCCCCTCCCTTTGGAAGATTAGCTCGTCCGCCAGTGCCTTACGTTACCACATAAGCACTGGCGGACGAGCGAAATTCCCAAAGGGAGGGGAAATCTGTCCAAAGAGGGGGGATGAGTATAAATTAGGTCATTTTACATACACCTTATCGAACAAATTCAACTGTTTGAAAATGCACCTTATCGAATAAATTGGGGGGAATTCCACTTTTCCCTCCCCTTCTCGTCCGCTAGTGGCACCAATCTAATATGATTGATTAGTTGATCACCAGAAAGGAAGCACTGGCGGACGAGCTAAACCTCCAAAAGGAGGGGAATTTCGTCAGAGAGAGGGGAATTATTAATTTTCAGGCCATTCTAGCCACACCTTAGGAAACAAATCATACATTTTGGAAACGAGGGGGAATTCCACTTGTCCCACCCCCTCTCGTTCGCTGGTGCTAGAAAAGAAAGTCACATAGAACTCGTTCGAACATAATTGAGAAAAGTCGTATTCTGATGAGGAATATATAAAAAAGTATGAGAAAATTGAGTTAAAAAATAAAAGTATGGGTTCGATTCGATCAAATGTGATGATGTTTGTAAGAAAAAATTTGAACTTTTTGGAAAATTGTATTTTGCTGTCTTATGAAAAAGTAAAAATAGGCTTTATAGAACATGATTTGCTCACTATAACTAAATCACTGGCTCTCACTATCACTATTATACATAATTGTCTCTCAAAAAAGCACCTTACTGCAAAACAAGCAGATAAATCAATAAGCTGATTTCAAAAGAATCCAAGGGAAAGTAGAAAAGAGATGAAACTGGTTCACGTGAAAAACTTTTCACCTTCACAATTTTGCTTCTGAATAAAAACTTGTTGCCGGTGAAAATTCTTATATATTGTGCATTTTCCTTTATTGCTCTCCTTCGAACTCTGAACCTGAAAGCAGCCTTAGTATTTATGGTTTACTACAAAATGCCGGCTAAACCCAACAAAAGAATCCGGTTCACTTGCCTAAAACAACAACCACCAACCACACCAATGCAATACAATAAACTACTAGCGGACAAGAAAGGGGGGAATTCCCCTCTCTTTGGCGATTAAAAAAGTTCATTCACTGTCCCAATGTGTAAGTAAAACGGCCTAGAAACTGCCAGTTTCCCCTCTTTGACGAACTTTCCCTCCCTTTAGAGATTTGGCTCGTCCGCCAGTACAATAAACTGGCATTGGCTAATGGGATAAACTGCCGTGAAGAGGTAAAAGCTGAATTATTTATACTTTCCAATGAAAAGCAATCTCCTCGTCAGCCGGGCCAAATAAAAATAACAATAAAATCCATCAAAAGCTGATGTTAATGTTGTTCTGCGGCCATTGGATTGGAATCAATTTCATGGTGTGCCTAATGCTCTGAAACCATTGGCGGACCAGCCAAACCTTCAAAGGGAGGGGAATCATCCCAAAGAAGGGAGAATTGTCAGTTTCAGCTCATTTTACCTACACCGTAGGGAACAAATTCCCTTTCTTGAGAACGTTAAAGAGAGGGGAACTTTACTTTTCCCTCTTTTTCTCACCCGCTAGTCGTCTGAGACAATTAGCGAATACGATACATTATCTCACTGGCGGACGAGCAAAACTTCCAAAGGGAGGGGAATTTCATCAAAGAGGAGGGAATTGACAGTTTTCAGGTCGTTTCACCCACACATTAAGGAACAAACCCTACTTTTTGAAGTTACCAAAGAGGGGGAATTACATTTTTCCTCCCCTTCTCGTCCGCTAGTGCTGATTATCTGGCATTTGACAACGAGAATAGACCGGTGTCAGTCGAAAAACAGTGAAAACTGGTTAACAGACCAAAAAATCAGCAAAATAAATGGTACTACATGATGAGATGAGCTAGTAAAAACTAGTTAATGGGCTAAAAACACAAAAATAATTGCATTGCATGATTAACACAACATAGTCAGAAAACGACAACAAAAACAACAATAAAGTCTAGCAAAAGCCGAGTTTGGAATCAATTTTGTGTCAATTGGAATCAATTAAGTACATGGTGTGCCTAATGTTAAAGCCCGGTGTTAGTCACAAACAGTAGAAACTGGTCAAAAAGTCAGAATTCACAAAAATAATTGGCACAAAATGATGAGAAAATGACAAAAAATAACAATAAAATCCATGAAAAGTCGATGTTAACATTATTTTGTGGCCATTAAATTCAATTACATGGTGTGTGTGCCCTAATGCTCTGACTTCATTAGATTAGCGAAATCGAATCGAATACGATGCATTATCTGGCATTTGACAACGAGAATAAACCGGTGTTAGTCACAAAACAGTAAAAACTAGTTAACAGGCCAAAACACAAGAATAATAACGAAAAGCCGATGCTAAATCAATTACATACGTAGAGTGCTAATGATTCTATACCGTTATAGCGAATCCTTACTATGGATTCATTATCCAATATCTGGCACCTGACAAAAGGGATAAACCACTGGCGGACGAGCCGAACCTCCGAAGGAGGAAAGTATCGTCAAAGAGGGAAAATTGGCAGTTTTGAGGCTGTTTTACCTACACCTTAAGGAACAAACTGATTTTTTTATTCGCCAAAGAGGGAAAATTCTCCTTTTCCCTCCGCTAGTGTGATAGACAACGGCTTCCGTAACAAAGAAGTCCCAATAAATGAAGCACAGATTGAGTTGAGATATGTAAATACATGCAACCTGAAATCTCTTTGAAACTTTATTATAGACTAAGACTGATTGTATGTAATCTTATATAACAAATTGCGTGACTAGCTCACATAAATAACATTATCTTTCTCATATCCCATCCAACCTCAGGGCTGAAAGCTAACTCGATTTCCTTTTTCTCCGTCATAAAAAGATCAAACACATGCAGAAACGGTAATTCAATGCGGTAGAAGCGATCAAAATTACAGGCTTGATGAAACACTAATTGAAGTACAGGGTATCATGACTTATGAGCACATATTATTATCTTGACCATTTGACTCAGATGACCATTCATGAAAATATAATACCAAAAAAAAGCTCAGTACTGTGGCTGAAAACTATCGTCTGACGGTGCCGTCGTCAATGAAATGAAACGTATGATGTTTCACGGAATCACGGTACAGTGAACACAAAAATTACATATGTAACGGTGATTAAAATAGTTCCCATGGCATGGCAAAGCACCGTTTAGTCCGTGCCATCCAAAAAAATATCTCGAGTTTTTTCATCAGAAACATCGTTAGTGGTTTACTGTTCCATCACTAAATAGATTGAAATCAATATTACGTTACGATTCGTCTAATTAGGTCAAACTCTGAAGCATCTCAGGCAGGAACTTGAAACTTTTCGCGTTCTTGGCTGGATAACAATGAACGATAATTTACGCAGAATTATATACCATACTGCACTAGCGGACGGGAAGGGGAGGGAAAAGTGGAATTCCCACTATTTTGGCAAATCCAAGAAGTTAAATTTGTTCGTTAAGAAGTAGGTAAAATGGCCTAAATTCAGCCAATTCCTTCCTCCTTGGTAAGATTCCCCTCCCTTTGGAGGTTTCGCTCGTCCGCCAGTTTCACAAACTTTCACAATTTTTCGGCCACTTGCAGGCCGTTTAAGCGAAAACTTGGCATTTTTGCGGGAATTCTGGGCCCAAACTCTGCTTGTTTTTTCCCCACTAAAATAGCCAATGGCAAAGAGCAGCACTAAATGATCGCCATCATTCGAAGATGAATAACAGCCACTCCCTGTCTCTGACGAACGCGAAGAGGAGGCTTGTTTCTTCAAGTTGAAGCGTTGGTGAAGAGAAATAGTATCAAAATATTATGTGAGTATCCCTGAGGTCTCTTAAACGTCCGTAAGACGATAAACAAAGTTGAGATGACTATATGTCAGTCAACGAATAAATATCAAAATATAATAAAAAATAAAAAATATAACTAACAAAGACTGCCAAACAATTATAATTTTACTGGAACGGAACGGAACCAGTGTAAAACACACTCTTATTACGCTAACAGTAAGCCATTTTCGGCGAATGAATAATAACCAATAGACCACGCTACACGCTGAAGCACACAACATGTGGTCTAAATACACATACGTAAATACTTTACGGTAAGTAAAGACTCCTCAGAACCCCATCCATAGCGCCAGTATACATAGTTGAATTGGAAAAGACTGCAATCTAACTTTTTACAACAAGCGAATTAACGAACCCAAAAATAATCTTTCGGACAAAATCATTATATTATGCTAAACAGTTTTTCTAGTAATAGTAAGTCTGTTTTCGACGAATGAAGATAATGTGACTAGGCGTTATTTAATATGGAGCATATACCGTGCGGTAAATAGATTCCATCCATAGCGCCGTTGTCGCTATGACAAAGAGCCATAGAGCATATTGTGTGTATTTTTTCTATTTATTTACTACTGGCTGCTATGCTAGTGGTGCTGGCGCTTGTGACGAGCATACAGACTTGGGGACAGACAGCTGTCCACATGTAGAGAAATTCTGTGGTACACGTAAAAAACTCGGGTGAATTACGGCGTGGCACCCATGTCAAAAATTTAATCCTGAAGCAAGGAGATTTCAATGAAAAATTTTCCATGTCATTTATTTACTACTGGCTGCTATGTTAGTGGTGCTGGCGCTTGTGACAAGCATACATACTTTGAAGACAGACAGACAGACAGACAGCTGTCCACATGTATAGAGATATTTAGTAGTACATGTGGATGTGTGGAAAAATCAGGTTAAAGCCAGGTGAATCACGGCGCCCATGTCAAAAAAATGAATCATGAAACACTGACTTACTGGCTGGAATTGACTGACCAGAATACATACTTACCAGCCTAAAACTGGAATAAAAATTACGACAAACACATGGCATGTCACGCAGTCAATTTTCCCCCTCTCCTCTTTAGAGATATTCCAAGCCCCTTTGGAGGTTTGGCTCGTCCCCCGTGTGTACATAGAGTGTTGCAACTCATAGTCAGGCCACAATAAACAATGTTTTTTCATCAAAAGTTTATTCACATTACTACTTGCTAGATCTACTCTTCTGTATGATGAGTTCCTGCAGACAGCAATTTCCGACAGCGGAATAACCTTATCCAGTACACTCTCAAACAGTCTCAAGATAAATACTGATTAACCGACATCATGTTATACTATATTTAGTTATAAACATTCACATTATAACTGTTATGATGACCATCATATAGTAAGCAACAGAAATCTGTCGCCATATACGAATAATATTTTATATAACATCATATTATAATATATGCGCATTATAATTCCCATCATTTGTAGTTGTAGAATAATAATCCGAAAAGCCAATACAACTGTACGGCTTTTACAATACTACTACTATCTACACTAGCGGACGAGAAGGAGTGGGAAAAGTGCAATTCTCCCCACTTTGGCGTTTTCTAAACAATGAATTTGTTACCGAAGGTGTAGATGAAATGACCTGAAAACTTCCCATTCCCCCCTCTTTGGGAAAATTCCCTCCTTCAAAGTATTGGCTCATCCGCCAGTGACTATCTATGATGCCCAGCGGCTAGGATGATCGTAAGCGAAGCTGGTCCCAGTACACTTCTATTATAATAAAATATTATTATATTATCCCAAACACCATTTTATTGGTTGTCGCTCCGCTCGTAAGGTAAAGGTTAATTCAAGTTTTCGAAATACCAATGTGTTCCAAATAGGGAATACAAATTACCAATTGGGAATTTCTCCAAATAGAAGAAAACAGTAGTTCCCAAGGCTCTAGGTGATCATAACCCAAGCGAAAACACATTTATAACCGTAGACCGTAACGCAGGAAATAGCGACCCAGTGAAGCAAGCACCGACGGACGAGAAGGGAGGAAGAAGTGGAATTTCCCCCTCTTTGGCAATTTGAAAAAGTAGAGTTTGTTCCAAAAGGTGTAGGTGAAAAGACTTTTATTTTGCCAATTCCCCCTCTTTAGAAAAATTCCCCTCCCTTTGGAGGTTTCACTGGTCCGCCAGTGGAATAGAAGTAAAGGTTTCAAAAATTGTTGAAATGGTATTTCGACCAGGTATTAAGACACCGAGGTAGAAGAAGGGTCTTGAGGTCTTGAAGCAAGACACATTAACCATATTCGAGGAACCGTATTCCGGAAGGGACTAATTTATTATTCTCCGAAAAGAAGGTAAAAACTCAAAAAATCGTAGTAGAAATGTCAACTGCTGATATAATTTTTATGCATGGGAGATCTCATCGAGACTTTCAAATTAAGTCTCTTAATCGATTGAGAATACTGTATGAAAGAAGAGACTCAGTCAGTCAGTCTGTCAGGACGAAACTTCATAAGCCTAGTCCGTGACACACTAGCGGGCAAGAAGGGGTGGGAATAGTGGAATTCCCCTCTCTTTGGCAGTTTAAAATGACTCAATTTCTCTTCATTCCCCCCTCTTTGAAAAGATTACCCTCCCTTTGGAAGTTTAGCTCGGTGCCGTAACATCATGGCACCTGGCACCAGGAAATCAAATTGGCGACGGATAAAGGATAATAGATTTATAATCGGGAAATGGCACAGAATACCCAAATCGCCAATCGGGTAAAACTTGCTATTGGTTACCACCACTGGCGGACGAGCTAATCCTCCAAAGGGAGGGGTATTTCGTCAAATAGGTTGGAATTGGCAGTATTCAGGCCATTTTACCTACACCTTAACAAATTCTACTTTTTGAAACGCCCAAAGAAAGGGGAATTCCACTTTTCCCACTCCTTCTCGCCCTCTAGTGGTTCCCACATATGTACAAATATGAATACGAGGCGGAGCCAAAAGCTGTTCTGACCAACTTCGAATGTGGTACAAAACCAGAAAACAGCAGGTACGTTTCGGTTCGTGGCAATTACATATGCCACGCTAAACTAAACGCTGTTGTTGGCAACACCACCATCGAACAATACTTAACCAGTGCGTGAGTAACAATGCGCTATTTTCAGTGTCTCAAAGCTGGCCATAAAGACAAATACTGTATAGCTGTTTTTTTACAACTGTCCCGACCTGACGTAACAGGAATAGAGGTGGAATGTGGAACAGAGTTACAGTTGATAATTTTTCTAAACCATAAATTTTCACAGAAATTACGTTATCACAAATACATTGAATTAGGCGCAACGTTTTCATAGTGTCCAAATGTCTTGACGTGATAAAACGAAATGTTTAAAAAATTTGAAAGCGCGCCAAAAACAAGTTTGAATTCAAACTTTCTGAAAAGCCAAAAACCTTGGTTAAACTGCAGAGAGTTTTTACCAGCCATTTGAATACCGTATCAAGTTTCTCACTCTCAATACGTCAGAACATTAGCACGCCTTTTTCGGAAGGCATATAACAGCGGCACAAGACACATACAATACCATTATGCCATTGCCATAGACCATACCACCACAACCAAATAGGAAAGTACGCCATGGTCCATTAGCGGACGCCCCAAATCCCCAAGAGAGGGGAATTGTTTCAAAGAGAAGGGAAATAACAACATTACGGTCATTTCACCTACACCTCAAGACACAAATTCAATTTTTAAAACCACCAAAAGGAGGAAAATTCTACTTTCCCCTCTCCTTCTCGTCCGCTATTCCCATGGTCCTCTTGTGGCACATAGCGGCGCCAGAGGCACCATACAGGCAGTAAATAACCCAATTGGATTGGTATCGGCACACATCGCCATGAACCATCAGGTTTTTTCATCCAGAAGCCTATCGGATGTTGGTTAGAGCCTCCTTGGGCGGACGAGTAAATCCACTAGTAAGATAGGGAATTCACTTGATCAGAATCATTAGAAGAATAGAAAACTAACCAAGAATGTCAATTGACAGAAAAAAAACATTAAATGGGAACACGCAATCAATTATAAAAAATGGAAACAACCAATGCACGCCGAACGTTAGCCAATTAAGAATAAACATAAATCATTCGCATATTCATTGATAAATAAAGCTGTAACCCCAGCGATGTACATGTCATACGGCACCAAGTTATCATAAAGTATTTTTTCCAATATTCGAATGCGCGCCAAAGAGTATTAGGAAACTCAGGATTATAAAAAATACTTGAGGGAGCGGCTGAAAAAAGGACAATTCAAGCCCACATATGCTTTTGCTTTTCAACAGAACAGATGTACAGTCACTAGTCAGTGCGCGCGGCGTCCCGTCCAAAAGCATTTTTGCCATCATCATTTGTATGTATGTATGCGCTATGTTATTTACATTGCCAACAGGAATGAAATCAGCGCGGCCTGCTGTGGAGAGAAATATAGCTTGGTCAGGGTATCTTGTTAATAATTATTTTCCTGAAAACCTTATAGTGAACAATTAATACGTGGTTCATGTTTAATATTATGTTATAAAAATGTAGTGCGAACAGCTGAAACTTTTGGATAAATTTGAACGCGCGCCGAAATTCAAATGCACGCCAAAAGGATGACGGGAAAAATTTCGGAGTAACGAGAAACTGTGACCAGATTTTATCAAGCAGAGGAGCACTGGCGGACCAGAAGGAGGGGGAGAAGTGGAATTCCCCCTCTTTGGCGGATTCGAAAAGTAGGTGTAGGTAAAATGGTCTATTTTCTGTTAATTCGGTTGGAGAATTTTCCCCCTTTTTGGAGGTTTGGCTCGTCCGCCTGTGGAGTGAGCCATACTGTTAGAAATAAAAATATAGACAAAAATTGAATCACTGTTTCATTTTGCCTGGTTGGCATTACAAAGAAAACGAAGTCCATTGAACAAAAACAGATGTTAGTATAGTATGTTTACTTATTTTACCACAGAACAGCTAGCAAACAGCCTTGCCTGTTCAGAGTGAAATCATACGATAAATATGAAAATAACCGATTCAGATAATAAAAGCTATTCATTTCTATTTGACGTAAAGTAAAAGACACGTAACTTGTGTTGACTAAGTGTCTGTAGAAGAAAAGAAGTTCATCACGCGAAGAATAACAACAGATGTTTT
This sequence comes from Daptonema setosum, assembly GCA_964036265.1. Lineage (NCBI taxonomy): Eukaryota > Metazoa > Nematoda > Chromadorea > Monhysterida > Xyalidae > Daptonema > Daptonema setosum. Next base: position 29,384,137 of record OZ038443.1, read on the forward strand.
GTCATTGCCCTAACAATCTACGAAGCAAGGACAATCGCGTAGTTTTCACTGAGAACGTACCCAGATGTTTGATAGAATACATCCTAATTACGAAAAGTAAAAGTTAATATAAGACCGAACAAAACATACTTATTTCATTCGTCCCTCAGATCGGAAAGATTGTTAATGTTAAACACTTGATAATTGAACTAATCTGCCAACTCAAAACATATATTTTAGTATAAAAAACAGCACCTCATTTTCAGCCGCTTGTAATATAATCTTTTTTAATTCTCACACAAATAGTCACACTATCGCTCACACGCAATGGAATATAGTACAAGAGCCATCTACAATATGACACACACTATCCTCCTCACACTAGCGGATGAGAAACAAGGGAAAGTGAAATTCGCCCTCTCCAGCTGTTCCTAAACTTGCAGTTTGTTCCCTAAGGTGTAAGTAAAATCACCTGAAAACTGCCCATTCTCTCCAATTTTAAGAAGTTATCCTCTCTTTAAAGGGTTAGCTCCTACGCCAATGCCTCCTCCTGAATCGATATACAGAAGCGGGCTGGCTTCACTTTATAAAGAGCGGGGAAGGGTGCGGGGTTCTGACTGGCAGGCACTCATTCATGTGCCATACAGATAGACCGGGTGCTTCTTTGCGGCACAGCTTAGTGTGCCATGGCATATGGAACCCTTAGAATCTGTTCTGCGTTCTGGTAAATTAAAAAGAATCGGTAGCACTTTCAATTATTGGCGGACGAGATAATCCTCCAAACGGAGGGGAATTCCGTCAAAGAAGGGGGAAATGGCAGTTTTAATGTCATTTTTATTCTACACCTTAAGGAACAAATTCCATTCTGTTTTTTACGCCAAAGAGGGGGAATTCCCCTTTCTCTCTTCTTCTCGTCTGCTAGTGCTTCCAATGTGCCATAGACTATGCCCGGGCAAACACTTTTATGGTATGGATGGAACCCTCAGTCTCAGATTTTGTAATACAATTAGCTACATATGTATGAACTACGATGCATGTGTTACGTCAGTGAGTCAAAGGGAGGGGAAACTCGTCAAAGGGGGGAGAATTAGTAGTTTTCAGGTTATTTTATCTACACCGTAGGGAACAAATTCAACTTTTTGTAAATTCCAAAGAAGGGGGAATTTCACTCTTTCCACCCCTTCTCGTCCGCTAGTGAGAAAGAGAGCATGAACCTTTTAGAAAGCGGGAACTGCTTAGCAAAGGGATAGCAAGTAAACATGAAGTATGTGAGACTGATTAGAACGGAAGGAAACGGATCCGCGCTTCCGATGATCCAGGACTTCATGGTACTGACAGCCACCCACCTAGCAAGATAGGAAACAAGAGTACGTGAAATGAGATAAATAAGCAATTTTTGAGACCTGTTTTTTCTATATTTTTTTTGCAAAACATGAAAAAACAGAGAGAAAATTCTCAACAATACCGACTATTCACACATGAAAAATTCAGTAGCCTCTTCGATTCTAGTAGTAAAATTTGCAGTATGACTTCACTTCAGATAAACTAGCAGACAACGTTAGTTGTTAACGCGTTAATATCAGGTACTGGTAACTGATATTTGAACATCACAAAAAAAGATAACACGAAACGAAACGACTCGGTTATCAATAGTTGAACTTCGACGTTTTAACCGTTGACATCATCGCAAGTACTGAAATTGACTGGCAGAAACGTGAAATATGATTATACCAACAAACCCAATTCATTGTGTTTCTAATTAAATTGTCCATTTTCAAAATTACATTATTATCTTTGACAAGTCAATCCATCAAGTGCTTCACTTTGACAGATATGTATGGATTCCGAAATCCAATGATGACTTTTTTTCTTAATATCCGCTTATAAATTTATCCGAATCCAAGGCCACCCAGTGAGAGTACAATCAGTGACGGACGACCCAACCCTCCATTTAGAGGACTTTCTTTTGAAAAGATGAATTAGCAATTTTGAGGCCATTTTACCTATTAACTGAGTGAAGAAAGAACAAAGTCCACGTTTGGAAAATGATAAACAGGAGTGTTTTTCTATTACCCTACTCGTCCGCTAATGACAATAACGAGTACGAAACAAGAGTAAATCACGCTAATCTGAATTTTCTACTTACGTATTATTTATCGTTCATCGGTTCTCTTTATAGCTGAATGATTATATATTGAATGAATGATATCTATCGATTAATAGGTTCATCAGAGTCCACGCCCTGAAATTTCAGTCCCATTACGATAAAATTGCAATCATAAATTCCAAACCAACGAGCAAAAGGCCTAGTGGACGAGAAATAAAAAGTCAAAATCCATCGGCTCAATTTCGACCTCTTTTTGCTGTTTGACTAATAAAAGCAAAGACTATTCTAGTTTTTACCTTGTTGACCGATAACCAATGATAAGAACGAAATTCCAATGGATCGATTAATCTCTCATAAACAAGGCTACATGAGATTTAACGAGCAGAACATCCTCTGACTGACAGCCTACGAATATGAATACAAACGTATTGCTTTAAATTTTTTTAAAAAATAGTGGACACGTTGATTGTGGAATAAAAACTCCCATTCAATTCGCGTCAACGCCTCAATGGAAGAATCGAAAAAGTTGTTTAACAGATTTTCACTCTAAATCAATTCAATCTTTATTGCAAACAAAAGTGAACTGGCGTCGGGCGCGTGCGGGCCGCCGTGGAAAGCCTAAAAACCCGCCAATTCCAAACACTTATTGTGTGAAAATTCGAAATTAGAAAAACTGCAGACACTGCGTCACAAAATTGCGCATAATTCACAAAATAACAGCGCAAAGGTAAACAAAATGGAATATTTTTTGTTAACCAACCTCTCCGACAAGCCAATAGACGAGCGATAATTCTTCACGGTTTTCGGCTTCTGTCGTTTTCACTGGTCCACCGGTCAATTTTGTTGAATTTTCGTCATTTTCCGTCAAATTTGTCCGTTTTGCGGGCGTTTTGGTGAATTCCTCCGCCATTTCCGTTAGCTCCGCGGTGAACACAACGCGCGGCTCTATTTTCATTTGGTCTGTAATGGGAAATTTTAATTAAAATCTCGAATTAATTAAACACGAATTAATTTTGAAATCATGAAATGATGAAAAACAATTTAGACAGACATTCATGCTGTCGTAGTAAGATTGCAACGCACAAATATTTGTGGAAACAAATTCAAATTTGGCGCGTAAAAATTGCTCTATGGAAAAGACATGAGACAAGGATTCAAAAAGATGTTTCACACGATACAAATAGATGTTTCAATGCGAAAAACGGCCATTTAGAGTTTTGGCTTTCAGGGACAAGTCTCTATTTGCGTTAAAGGTCGTGTTACGACGGGAATTAACATCAGCCAAGCCACTCTCCTAATTACTTCTCATATTTCAATCTGATTTACAACATTTGCCATAGATTCGACGCGGGGAATCACTTTGAACTCTGAAACTCCTCTATGTACATACGTTCCAGCACCATAAAACACCACTAAATTACCGCATTCACTTCTATTCCAACTGCGCTGCAGAACGAACAATTACACCTCTCGACTAAAGTGAGCTTTTATGATTGTGCCATTTTATAAGATGTGAATAGCGCTGGCGCAGTGTGTAAAACAAAATTTTCAGTTACGAAAGAGTATGATTGAAGAAGAAATTTATAAATAAGCTTCAACTAAGCTTTGTACACATATAAGTATCAAATTATAAATTTGATCGACACATCCGCTATCGCTACTAAGTGTACTAAACGTACTTAACAGGCAAATATAATTGATTAATCATTTGAAAAAAATATCATAGTATAGGAATTGACAGTTTGGACAAGTACAGAAATATCCAAAAAATCGGATATTTTAGATTCACAATCATATCTTATTCTCGTCCGCTCTGAGTAAGAACAGAGATTATATCAACACACTTAAGTGCGAGATTACGCTGTTACTTCTTTGCTTCAGGCCATAAACCAATAAAACCACCAATCTTCGAGGGGAATGTATAAAAGACTACGTAGAGTACCGGACTAGCTAAGGAACAATTTGTCTATTACCAGCCGGTTGGTGCGGTGCGACAGCGGATTGACAAAAGGGGGGATTATCTCATTGCCGAAATCAAAACCTCTTTGAAGCCTTTGATCGTGCGAGAAAACCTATAAATCCTTTTTCCACATTTTTCAAAAAATTGTGGGGAATTCCACTGTTACTTCGCATTCTCGAAAACTGTGTGGTCCAATATGTTTGGCATTTTAGCAGCTGCCAACCAAATGTGCCACCGTGCCAACTCTCGGGGGAATACAGAATTCTCAAATGATTAAGAGACGAAATTTGAATGCGCGCCAACTAGCAGCTTTTAAAACTGTTCAATGTAAAAAAATTATGGTCATTGAACGTGGAATAGATCGGAACTTCCCATCTCACTAAGCCTCACTTTGAAACAGTCGTGTGGCATATTGAAGAACTTAACATAACAACAACCACCTATGTAATTTGGTTAGTCGTAAACTAACATACAAAGAATTTTGCGGTAGTTTTGGTGGCAGAAAACTGAAGCAGACAGAAATGACAAAGCCGTGGAAAGTGGAGCAAACTAAACGATCGCAAAGGTATGAAGTTGCTGGCACTAGCGAAAGAGAAGGTGTGGGAAAAGTGAAATTCTCCCCTCTGTGGCGGTTATTTTACTAGAGTTGCTTCCTCGAGGTGAAAGTAAAATGAACTAATTTTGCCCATTCTCCCCTTTCTGGAGAAATTCCCCTCCCTGAAGGTTTGACTCCTGGACACTGGTTGCTAGACACTAAAGTATAACCATTAAAGGAAGTGAAAACTTCATGTCACCCAAGAGGCCAAGACTGTGCCACTCTAGTGAACCCTTCGAAAAGTCTCTGAAATGTTACAACATTACTGACAGCTGTCGCTGAGGATGATGAATATGAGATGCCACACTTATTAGCGCTTTACTGAAAACTCAATGATTCTCAAAACCAATGATATCTCATTTTATAAGATGAGATGAGATTTACACAAAAATCGATGAAAATGGCATGCTTTTAAAATTCAATTTCCTAAACGATTGTTAACACTTTTCTGTTCGAAAGGTGGTGCAGTGATAAAATGTTACAAAATCAGTGACTGTGACAGCTGCCATTGAGGATGATAGATACGAAAGGCCACACTTATTAGCTTTGCTTAGCAATATTAGTGTACACCGAGGGAAGAAAAGTTAGCGATATGAAGCATTCATAGAGCTTGTATGTTTAGCCTATCCAGGGTTTCTTGTGGATCGGAAAGTTTTCGGCGCGCAGTTTGAATTAAAGTTTTGGTTTCACCGCGAGTTCAAATAAAAAAATTATACCATTTTCCTAATCATTCAATTCAGAATTCAATCAGCGTTAACTTGTACACCAATTTTGGATAATCTTTACCGGGGAAATATTTATTTACCGGGGAAACCTTCACCGCAATGAGGTTAATTCAGAACTCAGTCAGTGTAAACTTGTTCTCCAATGTCAGGAATCATAAACGCTGTGGCCTTCGGAACAACTTATATGGCATATAATGATTTGTTATGACAGATTGCGTGATTGACTGACAACCGGATCTATAAATATGGTGCATAATTGGTTTACGGGGTCTTATAATTGGTTGGGCTATAATTGATCGAATCAAAATTTATGAGGCCTCAAATTTGAATGAGGCGGGAACTTCAAGCTCTGATGGGCTGACACGAAAGCTTGCGTTGCTTGAACCAAATATTTTCAAGAAAAAAGTAGCAATAATAGCGAATGGTGACACACGTTGGTACCAATTGAAATTATTCGGGTTAAACGTTAAATGTTATGCTTACGGTTATATAAGGGTATAAAACTGATAATTGTGCTTCAATTGAATGAGACAATTACATTAAATAGCCCAAATGGAACACGAAAAAGGATACCACAACTCAATCAAATTTACAAAACGTCGAAATTATTTTAGATGATTTTATGAATAAATGTGTATTTCAATAGGTGCAATTATGTGTACGTATAATAGCACGCGTGGGACAAGAAAAAAAGATATTTAACCACAACAACTGACACAAATAATTCGCACATAAATAGTATGACATATTATATTGGTGTTCAATCAATTATATATTAATGTTGCTAATGTGAAACCGTTGCAGTTGCAGAGACCAGTATAACTGGAGAAAAAATCAATTGGTTTGAGAAGATAGTTACAGGGGGCTTGAAAAATAGAAGACAAGTTCGGATACCAATGACGGCGACCTCGAAAAATTATTTCACTTTATCGAATTACCCATAGGAGTGTACATTTATGCTATATCCTCATCTTCTCCTCCACTATTAACCAGAATAATAATAATAAATACGTACATAATGGAGCACTACCGGACGAGATGGAGTGGGAACAGTAGAATTCCCCTTCTTTAACGTCTCAAAAAGTATAATTTGTTCTCTAAGGTGTAGGTAAACGATTTAATTTCTGTGAATTCCCCGCTCTTGGGGATTATTCCTCTCCCTTTGGAAATTTAGCTCGTCCACCAGTGTAATGGAGAAGAAAAAGGTTGCAAATGAAAAAAATATGCTGCGCTGAAAATGTGCGGTTTTTCTTGTTTTTTTTCGCAACGTAAATGTTGCAACTTTATTGATCGACATTCCGCTCGCAACGCCGCGAAACCGCAACATTGATCAATAATTGATATGGGTGATTAAATGACAAATCGATTGATATGCATGGAATGGATATGTCTGACTGACTGACGGACAAGCTGAACGAAATTAGATTAACTGAATGTCGGACTGACTCACTGCATACCACTTGTCGCTACATAACTCATGCATTCGTTCACTCAACTCACACACCTACTCACTTACTAACTCACTCACTAACTCACTCACTGACCGATTATAGTGTGAACATTTCAGAAAAATGTTCGCACACATTGATCCATCAAATCCGGATAACGGCCTCAGATATTTTTATGCCACTTTTCTCCGAATTCATATCTATTGATTGGCGACGGGGTGACTGACTGATTAAATTATTCGTCTGACTGATTGCCTAAATGACTGACAACAATTTTCATCTAGTTAAGTTTTTCACACAAAAACTGTATGAATTTCCAAAATTCCTTGTTTGAAAGGAACCCAATGTGCCCGCTGTTATAATGGCATTTTCATAATTTACAGTATACAGTAATGTAATGGTGAACAAGCAAAAAACTGGGCTTTCACAGTCGAGTTGCAACTCCTTTGCTATAAGTTGCTACTTCTTTTGGAACTGATCGTAACTTCCCGAAATTGTTCGGAACACAAACACAGAAAACCTAAAAGATGAGATCACACCAAATCACCGGCGGATGAGCCAAACCTCCGAAGGGAGGAGAATTTTTCCAAAGAGGGGGGAATCGGCAAAATTCAGGCTATTTTACCTACACTTTAGGGAACAAATTTAAGTTTTTGAAAATGCCAAAGAGGGGGGAATTCCACTTTTCCCTCCCTTTCTCTTTCCGCTAATGCACCAAATATCTATGCAAATGTGTATATTTTCCTAACAAATGGTTTTATATACTATGTATGTTCTACAGCTATTCCCAATCAGCCTAGTAAGACGAGGAGATTTCTCATGCATCTAAGATTAATAATAGAAAAAGAGCAGAAAAGTACTATTTTCAGTCGGTACCAGTCAAAACCAGCCAAAGAGTCAGAAGCCATTGATGTCATGCTGAGAATGACTGTAGATAGTGTAGTACAATATGGCGAAGAGAATCTTCCTTACGGCACGCCACAGCGGTGATGTCCTTTCAAAGCAGTCATGGTAGGCTTTTCTCTCATATCCTCGGTATGTTCTCTTCTAGCACTGGCGGACGAGCCAAACTTCCAAAGAGAGGGGAATTTTCAGAAATCAGGCCATTTTACCTACACCTTAAGGAACAAACTCTAATTTTTGAAATTGCCAAAGAGGGGGGAATTCCACTTTTCCCTCCCCTTCTCGTCCGCTAGTGTCTTCTAGACGCCTAACATTTCTCACAATGGTATGATCCGTGTAATATGATATTGACTTTATTAATAAAGTACAAAATGCGCGGGAAATAGATCTATGGATTCAGAACCTTAATTAAATGACATGATGAAATCCGTTCTCCGGCATATCGGAGATAAAAAAACGGAAAAACCACATACAGCATAAATTTCTCGGTAAAAACCTCATCATTAGAAAGAAAGTATGAAACCACATTTCTAACCTGTTGTATAAAAAGGGAAAGTGATACATTCAAGATCAGAGCCTAATCTTAAGTGCTAAACACACAAACGGGACAGGTTCAAAAGGGGTCACGTCTCTTGAGTTGAGGTGAGGTGACTCTACAACCTCTACGTTGAGTGACTCAACCATGGAGACATGATGATTGTCTCATAGCACAAGGGTTGGACCGCCTCCGGGCAGTATGATATAACCATAGGAAAGATATAACCTTCTTATGAGACTCGGGTCAGTCACGGTAATGCATTGGCGGACGAGCTAATTTCCCAAAGAAAGGGGAATTTCGTAAAAGAAGGGGAATTGGCCGAAAATAGGTCATTTCACCTACACCTTAAGGAACAAATTCTACTTTTTGAAATCACCAAAGAGGGGGGAATTCCACTTTTCCTCCCCTTCTCGTCCACTGGTGCGGTAATGTTTAGTAGTGAAGTGATTAGAGAGCACTGTCGGACGAGCCAAACCACCAAAAGGTGGGGAATTTCCCCAAAGAGGGGGAATTGGCTGTTTTTTTGGCCATTTCATTCTACACAGATTTCACATTTCGAAACCACCAAAGAGGGGGGGGGGGTTCCACTTTTCCCAGCCCTTCTGGTCCGCTAGTGGGAAGAGAGAGATAGTATTTTGGTCTTTTCCTCTTCAAAAGATCAATTTCCACCTTTTTGTTTCTTGTTAAAACTACTGGCGGACGAGCCAAATCTCCAAAGGGAGGGGAAACTTGCCAAAGAGAGAGGAACTGGCTGAATTTAAACCATTTTGCCTACAACTTATGGAACAATCTTCAATTTTTGAAAGCGCCAAAGAGGGGAAAATTCCACTTTTTTCACCCTTTCTCGTCCGCTAGTGAATTCTACTTTTCAGTTCCCCTTCTGGCTTCTCGTCCGCTAGTGGTTTGAGGCACTGGCGGACGAGAAGGGGAGGGAAAAGTGGAATTCCCCCCTCTCTGGCGATTTCAAAAAGTAGAATTTGTTCCCTAAGGTGTAGGTAAAATGGCCTGAAAACTGCTGATTCCCCCCTCTTTGACGATATTCCCCTCCCTTTGAGGAATTAGCTCGTCCGCTAGTGGTTTGGGGTGAAATAAGCCTAGAACATGGGTTATATTAGGACATTCTTGTTGCATAAGCACACTTCCGCACCATCTAGTATATAACCTTACGCAAGATTAATCAATCTTAGACAAGAGAGAAATCTAGGAGTCAAAACCTGATGGATCATGCAATGGGTAATAAATCATTGATCGGTCGTAAATGAGACAGATAGTGTATAGCCGATTCTGGATAACCAAAAACTTTGAATTCAAATCTCTTTTGGTACTCTTTAAAATTTTCTTGGAATTTTCATCTCGCAAAATTATATTTTTGCCAACAAAAACCCTGAGTAAGCTAAATACCCTATCCAGTTAAAATCCTAGTTTTTGGCGCGCATTTTGAATTCAAATCAGCGGTTTTTTCTCGTGCTCTAAACAGCTGAAATCAGGAAAAATTGATTGATAGCAACGTCGACTGGTTTCAACTCGAGAAACTGGCGGACGAGCTAAAGCCCCAAAGGGAGGGGAATTTCGTCAAAGAGGGGGAATTGGCAGTTTTCAGGTCAAGAGGGGGGAATTCCACTTTGCCCACCCCTTCTCGTCCGCTAGTGACTCGAGACCGTCTTCGTGAAATAACCAATGTTTACTTTATATTCGAAACACCTTCCAACAAACATAAATAAAATAAAAAAACTTTTTAGTTTAGTTGGAGTTAGGCTCGAGAAAACCCACCACCAAGTGTTAAGTTAGTTTCAACAAAATGAGCAAAGTTTCGTGCATGATTTCAACGACTTACTCTATCAAGTTTGATAATCACCCTTATTTCACAATCGAAAAATTTGAAAATAGTAAGAAATTTACGAAATTTCCAAAAAAAATCATTTTGTCAAAAAAACTGAAAAATTTTTATTCAACACAGTTAATTTAACACCAGAATGACTGTAGCCGAACTAATAAAAATAGTATAAAATACAAACATTGATTGACCTCAAGTAAATTTACGGTGAACAATCGTCAGCGAATTGCAAATTATCGCCCGGTTCAAGGGGAAAGGCCGAAAAATAATGACCTTTAATAATACCGAAATTTCATCAGAATTGCATTTATTTCTTGCGAAAGATGTAAGCTCAAATGAAGGAATACTATTTGTACAATTTTCGAACAGTTTCAGTTTTTCAAACAGTTTCAGTGTTCCAAACAGTTTCAGTGTTTCGAACAGTTTCAGTGTTTCGAACAGTTTCAGTGTTTCAAACAGTTTCAGTGTTTCGAACAGTTTCAGTGTTTCGAACAGTTTCAGTGTTTCAACCGAGTGAAAGGCCATAGCTGTTCTCGAAAGTTTAATCACGACTCTGGCGATGAACCGAACATCCAGAGGGAAGGGAAGCTCTTCAAAGAAGGGGGAATTGGCAGAACCTAGGCCATTTTACCTACACCTTGGGGAACAAATTGTACTTTTTGAAAGCACCTAAGAGGGGGAATTCCACTCCCTCAACCGCTAATGATGCACGACTAAATAAATAAAGTAACATGCACCGAAACACTGCTTAACAATGTAATAGGATTAGTTTATCTGCTTTCTTACCAAAAGAGAAAAGAAAATGGTCAACACCTAGTTAAATATCTGACCAGTTACTCACAAAAGATGCTTTTATTTTAGAAAACTCTTTCACTCTCATGGTAGCACATTATTTATGGATCAAAGTTTTTTTCCGTCCTGAAAACAGCAATGGAAGAAATTGTGAATGTTTTAAAATTTTAAAACAAGCGTATTTCGCTGTTTTCACAGTTCATCTTTCTCTCATTTGCGTAAATGTTTTGGCACTGTTTTTTGGTTCACAGTGAATCATTGCAAATACAGAAGGCCTGAATCATCGATAGAAATGAGAGGTGTTTCGTAGGCAGAATTTTGAAGCCCGAAAAACAACTATTATCGGAAAAAAGATAAGACTAGATGATAGATGGTTGCATTGCAACAAACGTATTCCAACGTAAACAAAAAGATTCCTTCAAAACATTTAAAAACAAAATCTGAGAAACCTAGTTTCTGGTCATACTTATACTTTGATAATTAAAACGAAATTCAAAGAAACAATTCAATTCAAATCAAATTTATTCTTTACTTTTGCCATAATATCAAAGTTTATGAAGAATGAGAAATGGAGTCTAATCACGCATTCATAAGGATACTCCAAGCTGTATGATAATTTTTTAGAAATATAAGATATATTATATTTTCTTGTTGTATAATACTATACTTTAAACAGTACGTATCTGAAAACCTACATCACGCGAAGCAATAAATTAGCAGCGAAACGGAATTGGTTTAGTTGCCGAGAAAAAAGTGGTAATTAAATTAATCTGTCTCAGTGCAAAACATTATACATGATGCAAATTACGATGTCAGAAATATGGTATGGTCAATTATTTACACTCTAGTAATAATGCATATTCGATGGTTCAATATTCACCATTTTAAATAACGCAGAGTATTTGGATGCCAAATGCAAATCTGCAGTTTCGTTGAACAGGAAAAGCTTAGCGGGTGACGCATGAAATTATTTTTCTGAGTGTTGTAGTAACGTCGGGTTCAGTGCTAAACACATGCTAAATTGACGTGCATTGTAAACTTTTAAAATAACTTAAAAACACATTTTTTATTAAACTTAAATGAAACAAAAAAATTTTTAAGAAAAACAATTGCAACATGTTTTTTCTAGGAACATACTGTTGTTTCACAGCTATATATTCATACAAATATTGTCAGAATTCTCACAGAGAATGAGATGAGAGCGTGTGGTTAGATGTGGAAAACAAATAAGGAACTTATAACACGCATGTTAAACTGACGCGTAATGTGAAATGAAAAAATCACAGAATCTTCAGAACCAGACCGTGATAGTCATCACCATAAAAATAAATTTGTAAAATTTGTATGGTTAAATAACTGAATGACCTAATAAAATTTTGAAAACTTTTAAGGTTTTGAATTCTGCTAAATGGTCATGCATATTTAACACATGCAACAGTGACGCTTGCGTAGTATGTATATAGCGTGGTGTAAACGCGCTAGATCATGAAAAACGTGTAAAATCCACATGCAAACATCGTACATAATGTCACATTTTATTGCGTGCGTTTACTCCTTCTATAGTTTTCTTCGTCGACAAGTAGCAACGATTTTTTTAAATATGTACAAATGAACTAAGTAAACCAAAAAGTAAAACTATTTCAGTCATAAAATTTTATCTCTTATAGATGAATAATCAAAATGTTGAAAATAAATCCGATGCATGTAAATTGAGATGCGTGTGTTAGCGGTTGTATTACATTACATTACGTGCATATGTGGTTGTTGACATTATATTAATTTGGAGAAGAACTGTCTGGGCGGTACTGACTGGATCTCGGTGACTGACTGACTGACTGACTGACTGACTGACTGACTGACTGACTGACTGACTGACTGACTGACTGACTGACTGACTGACTGACTGACTGACTGACTGACTGACTGACTGACTGACTGACTGACTGACTGACTGACTGACTGACTGACTGACTGACTGACTGACTGACTGACTGACTGATATACAGATCGAATCTTCTCTTCTGAATGTCTAACGAGTGAATGTGAATGAAAAAGCGACCCTGAATAACAACTGAATACGGGACTCATATTAAATTTGCGCGCGCGAAATTCAAAAATCTGAAGGCTCAGTGTTGATCATGTGAAAAAAATCCCATAAGGGCATGGATTAGAAGCGGATGTGCCTAATTTGAGATGACAGACAGCTCAGCCTTGTCAGTCAGTTAGGCTGGAAAAGTTGATAAAGAGATTTTTAAGATTCAAGTGAGCTTATACCACACAAATGTTGGGTTGAGTTGAGTCGAACAGCTCACTGGTTTGCATCACCTTCTCTTACATTTGATGCAGCTAACGATTCAAAGTTGTATTACATAGTTAACACTACAACTTTTCACTTGAATCCCGGGTAGCCCTTTAGTTGTCTGTGCAAACATAGACAATATTTACTAAATCCAAAAATGCCGAGCTTTAAAAATTGTATGTGATGATTAGCAGACAACCGGTGAAAATATGCCCAAAATCTGACAATTTGTGAATTCCAGATTTTGGGCATATTTTCTATGAAAATAATCGCGTTTCACAGCAGGTGACCCCGTTAGGAATACTTCTTACAAACACTTAATAACCTTTTTTATAGTAAACGGTTACCCACAGAGCGAAGATAACGACTTAGAATTTAGTGACAGATGTGTGGGCAGTCGCTTACCGTTTTGTACGCTTCATTGAATAGAGAGGAAGTGAAACAGGTTTGAATGGATCTGCAAGGTATGTGGTATGTAGAAGATTCGCAGTCGATTGGGGCATTGAATTCGAATCAAGTATCCAGTAGTCAGGATCCCTTGGGCTTTCAAATTTAGTTTCCTGATCATTCGGGTGAACCTTCACGGTTTTTTTTACAGAACCGTCGACTTACTATGTACTTTTTTAGTTTTTGTTTTTTACTTGAGTATGTGAATAAACATTGAATGCGTTAATTTAACACCTGATTGCGCCCATATTTCTTCGATTCCACCTCTAAACAACCTTGAATCCACACATTTACGATAGGTTGAGATAAATACTGCCTTTCCACGTATTTCTATAAGTGTTATGTTCTCGCCGTTGGCGCTTAACCTTGGATTCAGACTTGATTGTTAGGTGAGCACATACATATGGAATCACAATATATACATAGCAATCTCAATTAGTTGAGAGATTTCAATCGAATGCGTGCCTAGTTCGAAGAAATAGCTTTGCGTATTTCGTTTGTTCTAATTCAATTCACAGAACACTTAACATTTATTTTGGGCAGTTATCACAAGTTTTATAATCAAAGACTGGGACGCCATGAAGAACAAGAATCCTTATAATGTATAACAGAAAATCTCTTCATATTTTGCTTTTATTAATCAACGGTAAACACTTGATGTTGAGCCGTTTTGCATGGTTTAACTAAAATATCGGTATCTACGTAAAGCAAGAAATGTGATAATTAATTACCCGTCGTTTTGGCGATGACATGCGTTATCATCAAGTGTTCTGAATGATGGATGGCGAGGCGAGACAATTATACGTTGGCGCGCACTGACGGACGAGAGAAGAACGAAAAAGTGGAATTCCCCCTCTTTGGCGTTTTCAAAAAGTATAATTTGTTCCCTAAGGTGTAGGTAAAATGGCCTAAAAACTGCTAATCCCCCCTCTTTGGAGAAATTTCCCTCCCTTTGGAGGTTTTGACTGTCCGCCAATGCGTACATACATAGTCATACGTGGTCAAGGTTTATTTTTTTCAAAATTAGTTTATGGACCCGGAATAATACCACATATACAATGATTTAGGCGTAATATTCTAGTCTCGGATTTTTAAACGCGCGCCAATATCAGATTAGAATTCAAAATGCGCGCTAAAAGTACTTTTCTGAGTAACAAATTACCCTAGATGTTCAGATAAATATGCTATAGTAAAAATGAACACTTTTTTGTTTGTTTTATGCGGTCCGGCAACTTCGTAGAAGATTGTGAAAAGTGAACCCGTGTTTCCAGAACGAAAACCCGTCATAAAATGGTTAAAAAGACTATACAGCTTATAACACTGGGTTTATTCATGTTGTTGGGAACTGCGTTTCCGGTCGGTTTTGTCCAACCGTTTACAAATAAGGAAAGACTAGGTTTTCAGGTTGATATCACATGTACACTGCTCGTATTCCATTATGCAATACGTTGTAACACTTTCGATCATCGTTGAAGGAGAAAAATCTTACCTGGGAAATTGACTCCGCTCACCTCTTCGAGGCAAACGGCCTGTAATTAATGAAAAAAAACATGCATAAAATGAGAGAATAACGGATTATTATACTGAACATGGAAGCACTTCAGAATTAAAATATTTCCTTTATTTTGAGCCATTTTTAGAATTTGAAATCTTGTATGCAACTGACACTGGAGGAAAAATCTTACGCATGGGTCATACTTGCTTGTAAACCCAATTAGAATTGTTTGCATAATCAATCATGAGCAGTATATGTGTAAGAACTTAGAGTTGATCTGTTTAAATGTATAATGATTAAATTTATTAAGTATAATAACAGAAGAGATGCTCAGTGTATACGAAATAAATCCAAAAACGTATGTACCAAATCTTTTTTCTAGCGTGACTGATAATAAAACATGACCAATTTGAACAGAAGAGCACCTCAATGTATACGAATTCAGTTCAAAAATAGTACGAATTTTTTTCCAGCGGAACTGATAACAAAACATAAGACCACTTTGACAAACTTTGATGAACCAACTTTTTAGTTAGGGTTCTATCATAGTTCGTTGCAACAAAGTTTCAACCGTGTTGCAACAGAGTTGCAACTATTTTTGGAACACTTTTTGCGTTTCGTTTCATAATTTTCATCTGTTTTTGGAGTTCCGAAACAATTCGGAACGTCATAAAGTGTTCATACAAAAGTTGCATTTTTTGTTGAAACACTGTCGCAATTTTGTTGCAACGGACTATGATGGCACCCTTAGAAAAATTTCCAGTAAGAAAACTGTTCACCCGAAAGCACGCCACGACTGACCGACTGATAAACTCATTGAACTTATTGTTGGCATATCAAATTTTCATTGTTCGTTCGTTCCTACATTAAAAAAATAACCTCGCCGGAATCCAAAACATTGGAACAGATTGGTTTCAAAAGTATGTAGTCAACCGTAAATTTTTATTTGACTTATTGGAGAATCACTTCTTGGAGGTAAACGTGTTTTATGAGGTGGAAACTGTTTTGGTAAGAGTGGACCGCCGGTTTTGTTAAGGTAAGCATTCTCATAGTTCGGTCAGGGTTTCTTGTTATAAAATATTACTTTTATTATCCCGTTGCGCGTATACACAATTAATTATTTGCAGCGTTCGTCTGTTCTCCAAGTATCATGTTCAAAAATTTTAAAATTCTCAAAATTTTTAACGCGCGATAAAATCAGTTTTCTGAGTAACAAAAAACCTTGGATATGCTGTAGTGTAACAAATTCATAAACATAACGTTTTATTCGGTAAATGTAAACATATTCGGGTAATACTTTATGAACTGGAAACCGTAATCGATCGGTTCATTGAGCGTATGCACAAACGACCCAGAATGGGTGGGAAAAGTGGATTTCCCTCTACTTGACGTTCTCAGAAAGTATAATTTGTTCCTTAAGATGTAGGTAAAATGGCCTGATTTCTAAAAATTCTCCTTTCTTTGGGCATATTCCCCTCCCTTTGGAGTTTTGGCTCGTCCGCCAGTGGGTGCAGGGAGGGCGTATGTAACGAAATCATATGACCGTTATCAGCGAAACGTTCCCGTTTCGAGTACCGCTGAAATATGTAGGGGATCGGTCAACTGCCGCCACTGCCAACTGCCGCCACAATTATCAAGACAACTGCTGCCACTTTTTTTGAAATTTTCCGGCTGCAGTTGACTCACCTTAAAGTGGCGTCAGTTGTCGTATGTCAACTGCAGCCACAAAATTCTGAAGTTTTCTAGCTGCAGTTGTCTCGCAAAAAGTGGCGTCAGTTTCCATAGGACAACTGACGCCAAGTTTCGAACGTATCCAACCAAAGATTAAAAGAAGAATGATTCATGTAATCAATGAAGAATGATTCATGCAATCAATGATAAGGTCGCAGACAAGTTCTTTCGAAGTTTTACCATTCTCTTTGAAGTATTACTGTTCGTTAACCCCGATAATCTATCGTAAGACCCTTTAGCACCACGCGGAGCGCGGAGGTTGGATCCGTTCGAAACTTGGCGTCAGTTGTCCTATGGAAACTGACGTCATTTTCAGCGAGACAACTGCAGCCAGAAAATTCCACAATTTAGTGGCTGCAGTTGACATACGACAACTGACGCCACTTTTGGGTGAGTCAACTGCAGCCACAAATTTCTGGAATTAGTGGCGGCAGTTGACTCGAAAATAGTGGCGGCAGTTGGCAGTGGCGGCAGTTGACACACAATCTAATATGTACAGGGTGTCCCATTTAAAAATGAACACTTTGAATTACTCTAAAATCTGCAATTTTCAATCGATTTTCAAAATTTTTGGGTCAAGTTGTAGAAAATTCTTGATCATTTTGTTTGTTTTTTTACTCAAGTAAATCTGGTTTATGAATCGATTTTTATGATGAATTTCCGAACATCCCTGTTTTTCGTCATTTTCACGTAGTCGGTGGTCATTTCAATGTGCAGCATGACCACTGCAAACTCAAGTTCAATCATTTTTGTTATCTGTCGAGAAAAATAATGTAACTAAAACTACTTTTATAAAATGGGAAACGTGGAAATCGAATTGGTGTGAACATAACAATACGAACTGCAGCATACCAGTACCCTCGGCTGTGCGGCAGCACACAACACCGCAGTTCAACACCGCAACCGTTATTTGACGTTTCAAGAAGAACTCTAACTAGTTCCAAGGTAATTTCTGTAACTTTAATCATTGTTTCAGATAATAAAACATGTTTCAGTTTAACAGTGGTATAATAGGCTGATCAGGTTGCTAGCGCGAGCGCATGCCTCGCTCTGTTGTGTGCCGAGAGGGCTGCTAGGCTGCAGTTGGTTAAGTGACGTTCAAAACAATTTGGTTTTCACGTATTCCACTTTGTAATAATGAAGTCAGTTACATTATTCGTCTTGACAGCCAAAAAATGGTTGAGCTTGCTTTTGCAGTTGTTATGCTGATCATTAAAACGACCACCTGCCACGTGGAATTGACAAAAAACAGGTGCGTTAGGAAATCCGGCATAACTACCGTTTCTTAACTCAGATTTACTTGAGTAAAAAAATAAACAAAATGGTCAAAAGTTGTCTACAACTGGGCGCAAAATTTTTTAAAATCGAAAGACAATTGCGGTTGCTAGGGCAATTTAAAGTGTTTATTTTTAAATGGGACACCCTGTAGAATAGGAAAATCGGCAGTCTTACATAATCTAGTGGAAATAACGGGTAATAGTTGAAATTCCTTCGCGACAAACAGTTCCTCCGAACAGGGTAGATTTTTCTTTGAAAATTTGAATTGAAATTTCTTTTAAACAAAAGTATTTTTCTAGGATAAAATAAATTTCTTGTAACTAAGCAACTTACCAAATAGTCGAAACAAAAATACGGTGAGTATAAAGATTTTTCGACGAAGGACTAGAATCGGAACTTAGTGAGGGAATTTCTGCCTTCTGACGATAAATTGATATCAAGGTATTCTATGTAGAGGAGTATAGAGTATGTAGAACTGAAAACAGTTAATCTATTTAACTGTATATTATACAAGTAATAAACCGCGGTGAAATGCAACAAACCCTGCACGGGTACATGTAAGAGTACTGATGTGGTAAAAGTATCAAATAACACAACGATATTCAGGAATTCAAACTGTGAGTTCATTTCCAAGCAAATATAAAGTTTTTCTAGAACAAATAACTTGAAACGTACATATATATGTTATGTAGTTGACTTGTGAAACGCAAGAAAAACTTTTACATACATACAAGAAATTGTACAGCTGTCGTATAAAAGTATATCAAGTCACCACCGAGACCTGAAATTCAAACGTGACGGGTTGGCAGCATAGGGAGGGACACTGGCGGACGCATAAACCTCCAAAAGGAGGGGAATCTTTCCAAAGAGGGGGAAATGGCAGAAATTACACCATTTTATGTACCAATACCAAGGAACAAATTAAACTTAATGGAAACGCCAAAGAGAGGTGAATTCCACTTTTCCCACCCCTTCTCGTCCGCTAGTGGGAGGTAGACGCTCACCAGCTAACCCCCCCCCCCCCACCCATCTCCGCCACGGTATGTTTTTCATCGAACCCGTTTGAAAATGCGGGGCTTCATATCAGCTAGAATATACATTTATACAGTTCACAGTTTGCTTTTATGTCTTGAGAACTCGGTGATACATTGTTGTTTAGATTATTCAGTTCTTCAGAAACAAAATGTAGAAAGGTTTCTGTGGGGTAGGGAAACGCGTTTTGGGGAAATTATTTTTATAAAAATATTCTTATTTGAACAGCGCGATTGAGAGAAATGAACGTTTCGTTAGTAGGAGTAACAATACAGTAAGAATGTATTTGAAACATTAATGTAACGGCATGTGCATGCGCAACTTTTATATTTTCCATAGTTATACCATGCATGTGCTGCGCGGACAGCTCATAACATGGCAAGTATCTACATGGGACAAAATACGTACATATGTACATACATTTGCATGCACTGGCGGACGAGCTGATCCTCCAAAGGGAGGGCAATTTCGTCAAAGAGGGGGGAATCGCCAGTTTCCGGACCATTTTACAAATACCTTGAGGAAAAATACTTTTCGAAAGAGAGCCAAAGAGGGGGGAATTCCACTTTTCCCTCCCCTTCTCATCCGCTAGTGTTTGCATGTGACGGTATGAGCGGACGAGCCAATCCTCCAGGTCCAAAGAAAGGGAGGTTCTTCAAAGTTCAAAGGGGGAAAGTTCTTCAAAAAGGGGAATTTAGCAGCGTTGAGGTCATGGTATCAATACTTTTCGAACCAAATGAAGAAACTGGTGCTGTGCCTGATCATACCCGGGGCCCGCTAGCGGACTAGAAAGGAGAAGTGAAATTCCCTTTTCTTTGGCAAAAAATTCAAGGCTATATGTGACATGGCCTAAAATCTGCTTATCCCCTTCTCGGGGATTTTCCCTTCCTCTGGACAGTTTGGCCTACCACCATAGTACAGATAAATATTAGTCATACAGTTAGGAGCTCAGCACTTGATGTTTCGCCATGAAATATTAGCCCATAAGGCTCTTCATATCAGAGAGCATGGAAGAAAGAAATAAAAATTCCCGATGAGACTTTTCAAGCCTTTTCTGGACGGCTATATTTCCTTCAATCCACTAACGTCAAACAAATGACGAACTACAAATGGGACATGATTTTGGTTTCATTGCTGTAATTAGTTCCTTAGAGTAGGAGAATCGAAGTCATCTAGACGTAATACATGGCATAGTAAAATCTGCGCAGAATGGTGTGGAACAACATCAAATGGAAGTGCTATATATACCAATGATGGTATAAACTGGGCGAACGAATGAACCTCCAAAGACAAGGGAATTACCCAAGGAGGGGGGATCAGCAGATTAAGACCGTTTCTTACACTTTGAAGAGCAAATTCCAGTTTAAAACCACTTAAAAGAGAGAGGTTTTCCCCTGTTCCCACCCCAGTTGGTTCGCTATTGGGAACATATACCATAAAACCTTTGGGCTTTCGTCACTCGGTTTCTGTAGTCGTATTCGTTTGTACCGCGGGGTCTAAGCACTAGCGGATGAGAAGGGGTGGAAAAAGTGGAATTCCGCCCTCTTTGGGGTTTAAAAAAGTTGAATTTGTTCCATAATGTATAATAAGAAAACTGCCGATTCCCATCTCTTCGGGAAAATTCCCCTCCCTCTGGAGGATTGGCTCGTCCCCAGTGCCTTGAAGGCACACAACATTGATGGGACATGCGGGGAGAAACTGGAGGGTGCTGGCACATAGAGAATGAGGCTGATGCAACCCTGTGGTGGAGATTGAATAAGGGTGGTACTACATAGTATTACTGGTAGTACTGGTATATATAGAATAGCATGCCGGAATAATTAGAAAACGGATTTTGAGTGGGAGCCGTTTTTTTAGTTTCGATGGATAGAAAAGCTTGGGGCTTGTCACATTTTTGAGCGAACCCAACTGATCATCACCTCACTGGCGGACGAGCCAAATCTCCAAAGGGAGGGGAATTTCGTCAAAGAGGGGGAATCAGCAGTTTTCAGGCCATTTTACATACACATCAGGGAACAAATTCTAGCTTTAGAATTCGCCAAAGAGGGGGGGGAATCCCATTTTCCCATCCCTTCTCGTCCGCTAGTGCATGACCTGAAGTTAAGGTTTTTATCAATTCATGAGAGACTATGGATACTTTTAGGTGTCAAAACAAGCATCTACCAAAAATACCGAATTCAATGACCGCAATTAATCAGTGATTGCAGCTGGTCTGAGCAGATGAACAATTGGGCTGGGCTTTTAAGACAAAGCCGATGCTCTGTATTTTTAGCCAGATTAGACCGCGGGGGTCAGACCCAGTTGGAAGACCACATAAGACTCAGTACATGTGAATGAGATGTTGTTAGATATCATTTGTAGGATGTCGTAATATCACTCTCACTGGCGGACGAGCGAAACCTCCAAAGG
>OZ038443.1:29410708-29437975 GCA_964036265.1 Daptonema setosum
GATATAAACAAAAGTAAACAGCATTTATTATAGTCATTTAGAGATGACATTAATTAAAACCCAAAGACAAATAGTAGAACTCGTGTATGATTAACGCACAAACTGAAAGTTTTAACTGAGCCAGGGACAGTTGAGTAAATAAATAAACGGGTTATATACGTGAAAACTAGGATGTGCCACAATGTGTAATGTAGGGTATTTTACACAAACTGTTACTGGTAAGCCAGGAATGTTTTTGGGGCTAAACAGAAACATATGAACTGAATATGTAAAGCCTGTATGTTGTTTCTGCGAGAAAAAATACTGTTCAAAACGTCCGATAATGCAAAAATCACTAGCCTCAACTCAACTTAGTTGACATCATGGTTTAACACAGTATACCATGGGGTGACGATGATTGATGTGCGTGTTAACACTGATCGTTTGATGTTTCATTATCAGACGTTTTGGACAATATTTGTGCTTGCAGAAACAACATACGGGTTTTATTAAAAGATCTTGAATTCTTGAAGTCATTTGACTGACTCTAATATTTGTTCAACAGACCATCCAACCGAGTTACGAATCGTTTGCTGTTTATAGAATATTTACTAAACTTTGATGATTGGTTAGACAAATACTAGGGAACGTTCTCCATTGATTTAGTGCGCCATATTTGAATTTGTACTAACCGATTAATTCGTGTGTGGGAAACGAATAAAAGTTCGTCATTCATTTCACTAGCGAACACGAAGGGGTGGGAAAAGTGAAATTCCTTCTCTTAGGTGGTTTCAAAAAGTTGAGTTCGTTCCATAAAGTATAAAGACCTAAATTTTCACAGATTAAATTTCATCTTCATAATTGCCAGTGATTCCTTTTATGAAGATGAATTTCCAAAGTTATAACAAAAATTTCTTCATACGACTTGATCTATGGCAGGTTCAGCGAAATTTCTAAACTCAGGCAAATTAATTCTGGCTTCGAGAACCGATTGAGAGATACATACGTACTACGTTTCAAATTTCAATATTTATCCTCCCCATTGATTTAGCGCGCAATATTTGAATTTGTACAAACCGATGGGTTTGTGTGTGTGTGAAGCGGCCAAGTTTGACATGGGGATTAAATAGCCTGAATCGCGGTGAGATATGTACGACAGACGAGCGGTTCAAAGCCAATCCCAGGTTTCTTGCTAAAACCAGAAAATGGTTTTATTCAAACTCTCTTTCTACCCACGTTCTGTTGGAGAAACTATACTTATAATAGCGAACAGTCATATTTATTGAGGAATGGAATTAAAATAGTTTTTATAGGTTAAGTAAAGCAAAAACTAATGTAAAATAATAAAAAAACATAAACTATTATTAAGTAAATTTGTTTTTATTTGTAAAAATAAAAATCTAGTTTGTTTTCTGTAAAATTATGTTTGCTAACTTATAAAAGAGAAAAATAAAATCTAAACGTTGTTTCGGCCCTGCCTCCGACAACGTTCCTAATAAAATGCTGCTTGGGCCTCCTCAGGGAGATTACAGCGCTCATTGGTTAAATTTATACTTGGTTTAAAAAAACATAAAAAATCATGATAAATATAATTTTTCATAAAATGTGGTTACAATCCATGTAAAAAATACCCAAATAACAACAAATATGTACAAGCATGTATGAGCAGTATTTGTTTTCAGCGCGTGTCTGGTGCATCGAGCACACGTCGGATTATCTGTGTTTAGTGTATTGATTGTTATTATTGCGCATATAACGTTGCAACAAAGAATTTCAAATAAAACAGATAATTATTCAAAAACTTTTTGAATAACTTTACAAAACTGTTTCTTGCTGTAAATTTTGTATTTCCACAGTTTCGTATGATATCTAGCATAAAAGCAGCATGCGTATGCGGCAAAAGTAGGTTGATCAAACTTATTATCTGACATTGCATGATACAGTTTAACCACGGCTTCAATCCAATAGTGAAGTTTAGGTGTGAGTCTAGTGAATCTGAGAAATTGACCGATAACCAGACCTTTAATCATTTTACTATGAACACAACTTGAAGAGTGATACAACTTTTTAACATGAAATGGAAAAACATTGGTTTTGTCGTATATATGAACATTATTAGATCCAGTTTTTATAGTGAGATCTATGTAATTGATACCATCGTTGATTAGTGTTTCTTTGTTAAGCTTTAACGACGAATCATAAATAGCAGCAGTATGATTATCAAGGTCCAGATTGACAGCTAATATATCGTCTATATATCTGAATAATGGTATGTTTTTTGGAAGTGAGTAAGTTTTAAAGTAATGGTATTCCATAATAGAAAGTGTCAGGTCGGCGATCAGAGGACTTGCGTTGCCACCCATCGGAATCCCGCGAATTTGTTTATAAATTTTGTTGGCAAAAGTAACATATGAGTTATTTAAAATTATTTGAATGAGTGATTTGACATCTGACGAATTCAATTGACATCGAGTGCTATTAGCATCATGGTTATTTGTGTAAAATCCATGGCTTCCGAACTTCGATTTGTTGGCTGATATATATATTTTACCGGAATTTGCAAAACAGATGTCCACGAGCGTGAATATGTAAGTTGCGCTCAACGACATTGAGATCCAACTCTGTATATAAAGTTGAGAAGTCAAAGCTTGCACCGATCTCAGGTTTAACATTGTAAGTATCGAGAAAATTTACAACCTGGTAGCTGGAGTCCACTGATATGTACATTTTATTATTATTACGTTTTTCAATAGTTCTACAGTAGTTTTTAAAGTGTTCTTTGAAAGTGAGTAGACAATTGAGGAGGATGGTAGAAATTATCTTAGTAGTACAGTGAGCTGCTCCAGATATACATATATCTAAACTTGTATGGTGATTTGTGTAGATTTGGAATCGCGTACAATAAGGGCAACCTTTTATCTTTGTCAGAGAGAGTTATTCCATAATGAGAGCAAATTACAACATGGTTATCAATTATGTTGTCAATGTTTTCATTAACTAGGTCGTAAGTTCTGTTGTTTGTGATCTCGTTTTTCACAGTCGGATGTATGGATTTTCGTTATGTATGGAGTACCCTTCCTAAGATTAAGGCAAAACGCTAAAATTTATGAAATAGTCAACGACATTTTGAAATACAACAGAAGATTTATAAACATTCATTACAGAATCAATTAACCACTGCAAATATCACTTTGTTTAACTTCAGCAACAGAATTATGTAATGTGGGTTCGAGATGAATTATTATCGGATGCGATATTACTTTATTAAATTTGTAACTTTGTTATATTGATCAAATAACTTGAACAAAAGCGTTCGCAAAACGTTTGGATAGGTTGAAACAACTTTGTATAGGTTTCAGGTTAAATAGTCGGATCGGTGTATTTTGGTTATCAGATTTTTTTATGCCCCAAGTTTTTTTTACCAATCATGCCTGTACACAATGCATGTAGAGATTACTTACTAGGGTTCAAGACTAGCGGCTTTCGAATGTAGTAATCCAATAATTGAGAAACAACAACATATTTTCCAGAACAGTTAAAGTAAACGAAACCTCAATCGTGCTCTAATTAGAACCCACAATAACACTTGTAATTGTACACAAACGGTAAAATGTACAGATAACAAGAAATTTACAACCCTATTTACATCACAGCCACTTTGGAGGTAAACAAAGAAATTTACCCAGTAGCTGTAGGAAATCTCTTAACCATTTATGTAGCTCTCAGATTCAAGTAGCTCTTATAGCCAGTAGGTTAAGTAGCTTTATTGATGGTTAGTTAAACAATAGTGTCAGAAATTTCGTGAAACATATAAATTTCTGAAGGTTTCTATGGGAAATAGAGTTCCTTGAGGAATGCAACATTGGCGAAAAAAGACTGGGGCTCACTGGTGAACGAGTTAACCCTCCATAACTTAGGCTTAGGCTTATTTTCGGGCTTTCAATTCCAGTTGCATAATCAATTCAGTCAGATAGATAGAACAACCTTATATATCACATATTGTTGATGATAGACATACATATGGCTTCAAAGGTTGCATCACTTTCAAAACTACTATACCGCCTTATTATAAATATACTCGTCTTTCAGATAAACATGGTTTTTGAAGGAACCGTTTTCCACGGGCCTTTGAACATAAACAATAATTGGGAACTGGAACATTTAACATCATCATTCTAGCTCTATTGAATTGAACCTACCTAAAATGTATAACATACTGGTTTCGCGCGCAAAACGACATCTAACACCTTACTTATTAGATGTGACCATTATGTCACACATAAACATCCATAAATGGTGATACACCATACCTAGAAGATGTCTTACTACCTTCTAATATGCCCCTCAGGTAGAGGCACACTTACGACTCATATTGAGTTTCAATGACTGACTGACTGACTCACTCACTCACCCACCTCACCCCTAATTCATTAGGCAACAGAAATTTGATCACTATTTCAGTCATTCTATTTCAAACCAATGATGGTGTATACCAGCTTTATGAAGACTGACATAAGGTGTGACAGGCTTGAAGAGCCCTTCAGCGTAATGCGATGTAAGCCTGATGGGAAACACCTTACTACTATTTAGCCTACCGGTAGGTTAAGGAAGGCAGGTTAGAGGCAGGTGTCGATGCAATCTTGGAAATTGTTCACTTATTAGAGGTATCCTCTTATCAAAAATCCTTTTTATGGACCTGCTACCAGATATACAACAAAAAATAAACGTCAGGATATGTGTTACCTGTGTTACCTGTCAGGTTCCAATCTCAGCACCTTCGGTTTGCGAGTCCGGCGTCTTAACCACTAGACTTGACAGCACTAGCGGACGAGAAGGGGTGCGAAAAGTGGAATTCCCCCTCTTTGGCGTAAAAAGATAGAATTAGTGCCGTAAGGTGTACGTAAAATGACCTAATTTTTGTCAATTCCCCCCTCTTTGACGATTTCCCCTTTCCTTTGGAGGACTGGACCGGCGACATTCGAATTTAGTCTCACAAAATCGAATGAGATCTTCCTACCGGCTAATTTCTATTAGTTTGTTGCTAGCGTAGGTTACGGTAGGTTATGGGGTAGGTTAAGTAGGCTAGGCTCCACAGCAGCAGCCTGCAATGGAGTAACCCTACCTGACCTCTACTGTTTGCATAGTCGTAAAAGTGGTTGGGTGATGATGATAAATCAATGCTGATGTTTTTATTGATAGTTGAGTTGAGGTAATTATGCAATGTTGGGTGGTTTGTCAGGCAATCAATCAATCAGTCAATCAATCAATCAGTAAATCAATCAATCAGTCAGGCAATATAAAATAATACGGAGTGTTCGATTGATTAGTTTGGACTTGACTGAAAAGGGACCATTTTCAGTCACTACAACTAGTTTAATTGATTTTGCTATTTTCAAATCATAATTTAGGCGTTTGCTTATTGTTTGGTGTTACTTTATGACAGATTTTTTTTTCGAAAATCGTAGTATATTACAAAGAAACTGTAATTGTCCAACAAGTTTATTCACCCGAAATCTAAAAAACGATTAATTTTTTGTTTTACATGAATAAGTTTTTCTCAATACATTTTTTAATCAAATAATACATGTTTGATGTTGGATTTGATGAAACTTGTGAAATAATGTTCAGAACCCATTTCCCATCGATGTAAGTTTCAATTTACTCACGCAAACCTTAGAAATACAATATATAATAACGATTTTATTGTTTCACAAATGACATTAAAACTATTCATTTTATTTTTACCAATAATTTTTCAATACTTCTGATCAGGGGTGGGCCGGGTTTTTCGGCGTTTTGCAGGGGGTGGAGGGGGGGGGTAGCCGACAGAAAATCCCATTTTACCCGACCTGTCCGAAAAGTGGGGGGGGGGGGTAGATAAAGTCGGGTAGGGGGGGGGGGGGTAGAAAAAAAATTTTTCGCATAAAACGCTTGTTTTTGCTAAAAAATTTTCTATTATAAGGTATAAACATCACATATACCGGTTTTTTCAGATTTTAACCAAAAAAATTTACCCAGAAAACGTGTTTCTTCGAAAAAAATTCTTACAGCCAGAAAATTTTGAAAAATGAGCCTCGAAATCGAGGTTTTGAGGCGGATTTTCTGAAAAATTTCGAGTATGGGGGGAGGAAGTAGGCGACCAAAATTTTTGTCTAGGGGGAGGGGGTAGGCTACCCGCCGACCCTGAAAAGTGGGGGGGGTAAACCCCCCCCCCCCCCCCCCCCCCCCCCCACCTGCGGCCCGCCTCTGCTTCTGATGATAAAATCACTCCACCTTCGGCATTTTCCGAAACAACTAAAGCACTTTGAACGGGACAATATCGTAACTCGAATTTTTTGGTCATATTTTACATAAACCATTTCACAATAATGAGACCATGACACATGTATCCACTCATATCCAAAAATCAATTTATTCATCCAAATTATTGATATATATACAAAAATAGAATATAAAAAGAAAATCAACAAAAAATCACTCGACTGCCGGCATTTTCTGAATCAACTGTCGCACTTTGGACATAACGATATCGTTATCGCTGAAGCAGTCGTCAATGCCGAAAGGTGCTTGGATGGTGACCGAATCGAATAGACAGATACTATCGTCCTGTAATGAGAAAATGTCAGTCAGTTAGTCAGTCATTCAGTTAGTCAGTCAGTCTGTCAGTCAGTCAGTCAGTCAGTCATTCAGTCAGTCAGACAGTCAGTCAGTCAGTCAGTCAGTCAGTCAGTCATTGAGTGAGTGATTCGTCAATGCCGAAAGGTGCTGGGATGGTTACCGAATCGAATAAACAGATACTGCCTACTACTTACAGATACTGTAATGGGAGAATGGCAGAAAAGGGGGGGGGGAAGTGGAATTTTCCCCTACTTGGCGTTTTAAAAAAGTAAACTTTGTTTCTCCATGTGTAGGTAAAAAGACCTTCAAACTACCTCTTTGACGAAATTCCCCTCCCTTTAGAACGTTGACTCGTCCGCAAGTGAATGGCAGTCACTAGATTTGTCAGCCAATTAGTCAGTGAGTTAAACGATTAGTCAGACAGCAAGTTAAACAGTCCTTCTCTAAATCGAAAAATGAGGAAATCGGTTATTCATTGAGCTGTTCACTTTCCGACCGTAACAATTCACGTTCCAATTACTCGAAACTCTGCATTCGTAGAGGGTCAAAAGACTAGTCTGTTAGTCAGTCAGTCATTCATTCAGTCAGTTAGTGAGTCGATTAGTCAGAAATCCATCATTCAGTCAGTCATTCATTCATCCAGTCAGTTAGTGAGTCGATTAGTCAGCAATCAGATCAATCAGTCACTCATTCATTCATCCAGTCAGTTAGTGAGTCGATTAATCAGCAATCCGATCAATCAGTCATTCATTCATTCATCCAGTCAGTTAGTGAGTCGATTAGTCAGCAATCCGATCAATCAATCATTCATTCATTCATTCATCTAGTCAGTTAGTGAGTCGATTAGTCAGCAATTCGATCAATCAATCATTCATTCATTCATTCATCCAGTCAGTTAGTGAGTCGATTAGTCAGCAATCAATCAATCAATCAGTCATTCATTCATTCATCCAGTCAGTTAGTGAGTCGATTAGTCAGCAATCCGATCAATCAGTCATTCATTCATTCATCCAGTCAGTTAGTGAGTCGATTAGTCAGCAATCAATCAATCAGTCATTCATTCATTCATCCAGTCAGTTAGTGAGTCGATTAGTCAGCAATCCGATCAATCAGTCATTCATTCATTCATCCAGTCAGTTAGTGAGCCGATCAGTCAGCAATCATATCAATCAGTCATTCATTCATTTATCCAGTCAGTTAGTGAGTCGATTAGTCAGCAATCCGATCAATCAGTCATTCATTCATTCATCTAGTCAGTTAGTAAGTCGATTATTCAGCAATCCGATCAATCAGTCATTCATTCATTCATCCAGTCAGTTAGTGAGTCGATTAGTCAGCAATCAATCAATCAGTCATTCATTCATTCATCCAGTCAGTTAGTGAGTCGATTAATCAGCAATCCGATCAATCAGTCATTCATTCATTCATCCAGTCAGTTAGTGAGTCGATTAGTCAGCAATCATATCAATCAGTCATTCATTCATTCATCCAGTCAGTTAGTGAGTCGATTAGTCAGCAATCAGATCAATCAGTCACTCATTCATTCATCCAGTCAGTTAGTGAGTCGATTAATCAGCAATCAATCAATCAGTCATTCATTCATTCATCCAGTCAGTTAGTGAATCGATTAATCAGCAATCCGATCAATCAGTCATTCATTCATTCATCCAGTCAGTTAGTGAGTCGATTAGTCAGCAATTCGATCAATCAATCATTCATTCATTCATTCATCCAGTCAGTTAGTGAGTCGATTAGTCAGCAATCAATCAATCAGTCATTCATTCATTCATCCAGTCAGTTAGTGAGTCGATTAGTCAGCAATCCGATCAATCAGTCATTCATTCATTCATCCAGTCAGTTAGTGAGTCGATTAGTCAGCAATCAATCAATCAGTCATTCATTCATTCATCCAGTCAGTTAGTGAGTCGATTAGTCAGCAATCCGATCAATCAGTCATTCATTCATTCATCCAGTCAGTTAGTGAGCCGATCAGTCAGCAATCATATCAATCAGTCATTCATTCATTTATCCAGTCAGTTAGTGAGTCGATTAGTCAGCAATCCGATCAATCAGTCATTCATTCATTCATTCATCTAGTCAGTTAGTAAGTCGATTATTCAGCAATCCGATCAATCAGTCATTCATTCATTCATCCAGTCAGTTAGTGAGTCGATTAGTCAGCAATCAATCAATCAGTCATTCATTCATTCATCCAGTCAGTTAGTGAGTCGATTAATCAGCAATCCGATCAATCAGTCATTCATTCATTCATCCAGTCAGTTAGTGAGTCGATTAGTCAGCAATCATATCAATCAGTCATTCATTCATTTATCCAGTCAGTTAGTGAGTCGATTAGTCAGCAATCCGATCAATCAGTCATTCATTTATTCATCCAGTCAGTTAGTGAGTCGATTAGTCAGCAATCAATCAATCAGTCATTCATTCATTCATCCAGTCAGTTAGTGAATCGATTAATCAGCAATCCGATCAATCAGTCATTCATTCATTCATCCAGTCAGTTAGTGAGTCGATTAATCAGCAATCCGATCAATCAGTCATTCATTTATTCATCCAGTCAGTTAGTGAGTCGATTAGTCAGCAATCCGATCAATCAGTCATTCATTCATTCATCCAGTCAGTTAGTGAGTCGATTAGTCAGCAATCAATCAATCAGTCATTCATTCATTCATCCAGTCAGTTAGTGAGTCGATTAGTCAGCAATCAATCAATCAGTCATTCATTCATCCAGTCAGTTAGTGAGTCGATTAGTAAGCAATCCGATCAATCAGTCATTCATTCATTAATCCAGTCAGTTAGTAAGTCGATTAGTCAGCAATCATATCAATCAGTCATTCATTCATTCATCCAGTCAGTTAGTGAGTCGATTAATCAGCAATCCGATCAATCAGTCATTCATTCATTCATCCAGTCAGTTAGTGAGTCGATTAGTCAGCAATCCGATCAATCAGTCATTCATTCATTAATCCAGTCGGCAGTCGGTTAGTAAGTCGATTAGTCAGCAATCCGATCAATCAGTCATTCATTCATTTATCCAATCAGTTAGTAAGTCGATTAGTCAGCAATCCGATCAATCAGTCATTCATTTATTCATCCAGCCAGTTAGTGAGTCGATTAGTCAGCAATCAATCAATCAGTCATTCATTCATCCAGTCAGTTAGTGAGTCGATTAGTCAGCAATCCGATCAATCAGTCATTCATTCATTCATCCAGTCAGTTAGTAAGTCGATTAGTCAGCAATCCGATCAATCAGTCATTCATTCATTTATCCAGTCAGTTAGTAAGTCGATTAGTCAGCAATCCGATCAATCAGTCATTCATTCATTCATCCAGTCAGTTTGTAAGTCGGTTAGTCAGCAATCCGATCAATCAGTCATTCATTCATTTATCCAGTCAGTTAGTAAGTCGATTAATCAGCAATCCGATCAATCAGTCATTCATTCATTTATCCAGTCAGTTAGTGAGCCGATCAGTCAGCAATCATATCAATCAGTCATTCATTCATTCATCCAGTCAGTTAGTGAGTCGATTAATCAGCAATCCGATCAATCAGTCATTCATTCATTCATCCAGTCAGTTAGTGAGTCGATTAGTCAGCAATCCGATCAATCAGTCATTCATTCATTCATCCAGTCAGTTAGTGAGTCGATTAGTCAGCAATCAATCAATCAGTCATTCATTCATCCAGTCAGTTAGTGAGTCGATTAGTCAGCAATCAATCAATCAGTCATTCATTCATCCAGTCAGTTAGTGAGTCGATTAGTCAGCAATCCGATCAATCAGTCATTCATTCATTAATCCAGTCAGTTAGTGAGTCGATTAATCAGCAATCCGATCAATCATTCATTCATTCATTCATTCATCTAGTCAGTTAGTGAGTCGATTAGTCAGCAATTCGATCAATCAATCATTCATTCATTCATCCAGTCAGTTAGTGAGTCGATTAGTCAGCAATCAATCAATCAGTCATTCATTCATTCATTCATCTAGTCAGTTAGTAAGTCGATTATTCAGCAATCCGATCAATCAGTCATTCATTCATTCATCCAGTCAGTTAGTGAGTCGATTAGTCAGCAATCAATCAATCAGTCATTCATTCATTCATCCAGTCAGTTAGTGAGTCGATTAGTCAGCAATCCGATCAATCAGTCATTCATTCATTCATCCAGTCAGTTAGTGAGTCGATTAGTCAGCAATCAATCAATCAGTCATTCATTCATTCATCCAGTCAGTTAGTGAGTCGATTAGTCAGCAATCCGATCAATCAGTCATTCATTCATTCATCCAGTCAGTTAGTGAGCCGATCAGTCAGCAATCATATCAATCAGTCATTCATTCATTTATCCAGTCAGTTAGTGAGTCGATTAGTCAGCAATCCGATCAATCAGTCATTCATTCATTCATCTAGTCAGTTAGTAAGTCGATTATTCAGCAATCCGATCAATCAGTCATTCATTCATTCATCCAGTCAGTTAGTGAGTCGATTAGTCAGCAATCAATCAATCAGTCATTCATTCATTCATCCAGTCAGTTAGTGAGTCGATTAATCAGCAATCCGATCAATCAGTCATTCATTCATTCATCCAGTCAGTTAGTGAGTCGATTAGTCAGCAATCATATCAATCAGTCATTCATTCATTTATCCAGTCAGTTAGTGAGTCGATTAGTCAGCAATCCGATCAATCAGTCATTCGTTTATTCATCCAGTCAGTTAGTGAGTCGATTAGTCAGCAATCAATCAATCAGTCATTCATTCATTCATCCAGTCAGTTAGTGAATCGATTAATCAGCAATCCGATCAATCAGTCATTCATTCATTCATCCAGTCAGTTAGTGAGCCGATCAGTCAGCAATCATATCAATCAGTCATTCATTCATTCATCCAGTCAGTTAGTGAGTCGATTAATCAGCAATCCGATCAATCAGTCATTCATTCATTCATCCAGTCAGTTAGTGAGTCGATTAGTCAGCAATCCGATCAATCAGTCATTCATTCATTAATCCAGTCGGTTAGTAAGTCGATTAGTCAGCAATCCGATCAATCAGTCATTCATTCATTTATCCAGTCAGTTAGTAAGTCGATTAGTCAGCAATCCGATCAATCAGTCATTCATTTATTCATCCAGTCAGTTAGTGAGTCGATTAGTCAGCAATCAATCAATCAGTCATTCATTCATCCAGTCAGTTAGTGAGTCGATTAGTCAGCAATCCGATCAATCAGTCATTCATTCATTCATCCAGTCAGTTAGTAAGTCGATTAGTCAACAATCCGATCAATCAGTCATTCATTCATTTATCCAGTCAGTTAGTAAGTCGATTAGTCAGCAATCCGATCAATCAGTCATTCATTCATTCATCCAGTCAGTTAGTAAGTCGATTAGTCAGCAAACCGATCAATCAGTCATTCATTCATTTATCCAGTCAGTTAGTAAGTCGATTAATCAGCAATCCGATCAATCAGTCATTCATTCATTTATCCAGTCAGTTAGTGAGCCGATCAGTCAGCAATCATATCAATCAGTCATTCATTCATTCATCCAGTCAGTTAGTGAGTCGATTACTCAGCAATCCGATCAATCAGTCATTCATTCATTCATCCAGTCAGTTAGTGAGTCGATTAGTCAGCAATCCGATCAATCAGTCATTCATTCATTCATCCAGTCAGTTAGTGAGTCGATTAGTCAGCAATCAATCAATCAGTCATTCATTCATCCAGTCAGTTAGTGAGTCGATTAGTCAGCAATCAATCAATCAGTCATTCATTCATCCAGTCAGTTAGTGAGTCGATTAGTCAGCAATCCGATCAATCAGTCATTCATTCATTAATCCAGTCAGTTAGTAAGTCGATTAGTCAGCAATCCGATCAATCAGTCATTCATTCATTAATCCAGTCAGTTAGTGAGTCGATTAATCAGCAATCCGATCAATCAGTCATTCATTTATTCATCCAGTCAGTTAGTGAGTCGATTAGTCAGCAATCCGATCAATCAGTCATTCATTCATTCATCCAGTCAGTTATTGAGTCGATTAGTCAGCAATCAATCAATCAGTCATTCATTCATTCATCCAGTCAGTTAGTGAGTCGATTAGTCAGCAATCAATCAATCAGTCATTCATTCATCCAGTCAGTTAGTGAGTCGATTAGTCAGCAATCCGATCAATCAGTCATTCATTCATTAATCCAGTCAGTTAGTAAGTCGATTAGTCAGCAATCCGATCAATCAGTCATTCATTTATTCATCCAGTCAGTTAGTGAGTCGATTAGTCAGCAATCCGATCAATCAGTCATTCATTCATTAATCCAGTCAGTTAGTAAGTCGATTAGTCAGCAATCCGACTAATCAGTCATTCATTCATTAATCCAGTCAGTTAGTAAGTCGATTAGTCAGCAATCCGATCAATCAGTCATTCATTCATTAATCCAGTCAGTTAGTAAGTCGATTAGTCAGCAATCCGAACAATCAGTCATTCATTTATTCATCCAGTCAGTTAGTGAGTAGATTAGTCAGCAATCAATCAATCAGTCATTCATTCATTCATCCAGTCAGTTAGTGAGTCAATTAGTCAGCAATCAATTCACTGAAACCTCTGCATTCGTGAAGGGCACGTGATTTTTCGTCAGCCAATCAGAAAGGCGTTGTCGTCGTTTGGTGATCTCTTCTGGAGTGAGTGTTGATGACTGGCTGTTGTGGTTGACACTAGGGAGGAGACGAGACACGGCAGCTGCAATATAATTTTTTATAGCAATCTATATAATAACAACAACAACAAATCTGCTCTTGACTGAGTGTGAATGACTGGTTGTTGTGGTTGAGACTGGGGGAGGAAACCAGACACATTGTTGTTATCAAGAACAACAATAAAATTTATGAACAACGGTAACAGTCATTAACAACAACCGGATTAACAACAACAACAACAAATCTGCTGTTGTTGTTGTTGTTGCAGTAGGCAAAGACGTCCCTCCCCTGGTTGTCGTGTCACCGTTTAGCAACAACAACAACAGCAACCTCATAATTAACATCAACAACATCAACGACAACTGCAACAACTTCAAGAAAAACAACAACATCTTCATCATCATCAACAACAACTTCATCAACATCATCAACAACAACAACATCATCATCAACAACAACAACATCATCGTCAACAACAACAACAACATCATCATCATCAACAACAACAACATCATCGTCAACAACGACAAAAACATCATCATCATCAACAACAACAACAACATCTTCATCAACATCAACAACAACATCATCATCAACAACAACAACAACAACATCATCATCAACAACGACAACAACATCTTCATCAACATCAACAACAACAACATCATCAACAACAACAACAACATCATCATCAACAACAACATCATCATCAACAACAACAACAACATGATCATTATCAACAACAACAACATCATCGTCAACAACAACATCATCATCAACAACAACAACATCTTCATCAACATCAACAACAACAACAACAACAACAACAACATCATCAACAACAACACCAACCAGTGGCATCACAACGGCTCTTCTCACATGATACTAAACGTTTTATGGAAGTCTCCACCACAACCGTCAGCTTCGACGTATCCGGATCTATCAGGATCAGGTTCCCCGAAACCGGATCCACGCAGTACACAATACCTGAAAAATCACGGAATAGAATTTATAGATTTTTTTATCATGGTAGTTTTATCACACCATATTTTGTTTTGTTGATTCTTTGTTATTAGTTATACGGTTTTGAAAACCGATTAAAGATAAGTCAATCTAACGAATTCATGAAATTATAAAAAATAACAATTAACCAGTTTTTTGCTCAGTTTTAATCATTAAATTTTTAATCACATCTACTTTTTATCATGTTTTTATTGTTAATTAAAGTTCGATTCAAGTGAGTTAACCCAATGAAATCTGGAAATTATAAACAGTAATAATAGCTTACCTTGACACGATTTTCCATCGGCCAATTCCAATATAATTTGTTGGTCGATCAAGTCAGCCGGAGATTTCTGGGCTTCGCCAAGCCAGCTTGACTCTAACGACATGATTACTAAGTGTTTTACCTGCATATGTATGCAAATGCAAATAGAAAATATGTGAAAAAACATGGAATATTCATCAACAGTGCTAAAATCATGCGGTCTTAATTAACAATACGTTTCTTTGCATATAAGACATTAAAATTTTTATCCAAAAAGGGTAATTTGAGTTGTCACCGAAACTCAACTGAAGTTCAGTGACATAAGACTATCCAGGGTTTTTTGTCTTGTTATGTTTCAAGTTTTTAACATGCAGTTTAGGCTCAATTCTGCTTTTGCCGCCCCTTAAATTTCTGAAACAAAAATGTTTCAGACATGACATGACCAACATAAGAATATTTTTGATTACAAATGTATAACATAAGTAACGGCACCATCAATTTACCGTAGGGCTTTCCTCATTATCGAGTAAATTAAGTCGATAATGAAAATTTTAGTTATAGTTTATTTTATTATTATTCATTAAATTTATAAAGTAACCAAAAAAACAGGCAAGTACAAGGCACAACAATAGGAAGTCACCATAGAATGGATACCCGCTCACGCAGGGTACCCAGGTAATGAAACTGCAGATCGACTTGCTAAA
Source organism: Daptonema setosum (assembly GCA_964036265.1). NCBI lineage: Eukaryota > Metazoa > Nematoda > Chromadorea > Monhysterida > Xyalidae > Daptonema > Daptonema setosum. Next base: position 29,425,975 of record OZ038443.1, read on the forward strand.
GAGGCATGCAGAAATGAGGGGATGGTCAGATGGAGAATCAATCCATCGAAAGACTACCTAGGCAAACTCATAACCTCCCATATGGAAGTGCTGTGGGTTAATCAGTGGAAAGGCACAAGCCTAACCAGACAATCTAGGCTGCTAATAGGCAAGCCTGAAAAAACTGCGATAAAACGCATTATCAAGCTCCCCAAGAAAGAGTTGAGGTTACTAGTGGAAATAACCACTGGACATTCAACCCTAAACAAACACCTATCAAAGATGTTAAGGAGGGATGACCCCTCATGCGACCGGCTGAGGAAACCTGGGAACACTTCCTTTTCGAATGCTCGGCCTTTAGGAAACAAAATGCTAAATATAGCATAAGCACAGGAAGGAAATTGAGACCAAACAGTCCATATCCAACCTAATAAAATACATTAAAAGCATGGGTAGATTTCAATAAGATACCCTGCAATGTACAAAATCCTAGATATACTGTATATATGGGCCAAGAAGAACCCTCTACGAGGGCAAGTGAGAGGTTAACTCAATAACTAACCAAACCCAGGGTAATCCGCAATAGCACCTGCAATTATGGAGCTGCGCGACGGCCGCCGACTACTAGCCGAGCGACCGACCCTCAACAACAACAACAACAACAAGGCACAACAATGAGGAAAACAAATAATACCCACGGTGAATTATTTACAATCACAAAACACATAAATTACCTTTCACCATTAAAAAGAAAACAAAAAAGCACATTTAAGTCCCGTTAAAAATAACATTTAACTCTAAATTAAGTAACGGACACCAAGACGAAAACCAGTAGGAGAAAAATGAGATACAAATAAAATCACAACCATTTAAAAGGACAACGCAGAAATTTTTGCTGAATAAGATTCCAGACTTCCCAGAAAATCGTAAAAACTGATTTAAAATGTGTTACACTTCTGAAAGTCAAACAGAACATTGAATAAAATTGCACAGCCAAACTTTAGTAATAAAATCAGTATGAAAACGTCAGAGAACACGTTATAGAATTATTTAGTAGCATCAAAAGAAATCAGTGTTATGTAAATTAAAATCTGCTTTTGAAAACAAGACGCGTTCTTTATTTTCCGCTAAACATTTTCGATCATGAGACCGTGAGATAACAAACGAAAAAAAATCAACCATTAATCTTTACCGAACCATATGACTTTTTTGGTTTAGCTCAAATTATTTCTATTATTTCATTATTCTAAATGTATAATTTAATAATAATTTAATTATTTCCGCTCATTATAATCACTCTAGTTTGCTGTTGTTTTTCGCGTTGGCCATCAGTTCAGCCGGGTACGAGGGATTCTCAGTTGAGTAACACCGATCCAGGATTATCTGGAAGAAAGGTGAAAAATTTAGGATAACATAATGTTTCATGATAAATATTCAGCTCAGCTCGATGTTCAAAATTCTGGTTTCACAGCTTTATTAATAGAATGCTATTACCACGTTTAGTTGCTAAGGTTTACGTAATGAAGCGTCTTTGATCTATTTTCATAGTTATTATATAAAGAGATTTGTCGCCTGTCCAGTCTAGTGCATAGGACGCCGGCCTCCAAAGCCGGCATTCCTAAGTTCGAAACCTGACTTGAGACACAGATCATGACGCGTTGCTCTGGGATTTCTGCCATTGCCCATCAGTTCATTCAACACTCCGGCCACTATGAAGGCACCATTCTGATATGGTATTAGTGTGCCTCGAGACTTCAGTTAATGGAGAAGTCCAAGTAAAAGTGAAAGACCAACCTTGTCTTTGAAGAGCTTGAATAGGAGCATATAATTAGCGGACATGAGCAACACCAGTGTGATGATATGCTGCCATTCATGCGAATGTACGAGCATCAGAAACTGACAGACAATGGCCACCAGTTCCAGACTGCAGAGCAGATTCAGTGGTCGGACGGCCTGACGGGCAAAGAACTGGAAAGATGGTGTGGCAATGTATTGAGTTGATGAAAAAACTTACACCATTTAAAGTAAACAAATGGCAGAAGTTGAAACCAACATAATTTTCACGCAATTGATAAGGAGACAGAATTCAAAAGCTCAGTCTATCATTTTTGTGTACCCAGATAATTATTTTTACACACCTGCTTACCAGGTTTTTCTAATTAATATACTTTTTTTTGTTTTTTTTGTTTGTTTGGTTGTTTATACGGTGGTTAAAATTTTCGTTCAAATCAGACACTGGGTCGACGAGTCAGAGGGACGTCGTAAAAACAATGTAGTAAACTTTTTGTGAGATAAATATGATATGATTTGTTTGTCCTTTTTTATATTCTAATAATTGTTAATCATGCCCAGTCAAAAGTTTTGGTACCTCATTAAATCAGATTTTTTCCACACTACACATTGGATGAAACAGTGGAAAGCAGATTTCTAATTCCTACGTTACGTGTAACTGAAAAGATAGACCAACATAGAATCGTTCATGAGCGCGATCATTAGGCGTTGCCACGACGGTGAATGTGCCGAGTGCCTGATACGGAATACGGTCAAAGTGGTACAGACGACCCGGCGAGTATAGTTCGTTCGCATTCCATCTACAAAGAGAAGCAGGTTTAACGAAAAATTAAAAAGAAATTAGAGATGTGAAAAAAGCTACTTTTTCATTTATTTTGCCCGAATCTTAACGGCGTCTGAATCGTTGAAAACACAAATAATATTTTGTCAGACAAGTGTACTAAAGATTTCAGCAATGCGATGCGCTACAATTTTTCACCGCCCCATACCGATATTAATGTATGAAATAAAAACGAAGGACTCGGCCTAATTATTGGTTAGTGTAAATGTACCAACAAAAACAGGCTATGATCACTGATCAGCTTTATCAAACGCAATTTCGAGGCCAATTCTGAAGTACCATTTTCTAACGGAAATCGAAGAACTCAGTCTGATGAATACAGAACAAGAAACCCTGACCGCGCTAAGAAAAAAACAAAGAGGCTTGACTGAATTACTTTATTTAACCCTATAACAACAGTAAGAAAAGAAACCCACTAACGCCGGTGAATAAGCGGACAGGGCACTCGGTGTCGGTGGCTTCACCTTCTTCCACGCGCCCAAATGTGCCGCGCATCGATGTATCAGATCGCAGTACTGCAGTGGGAACATGTAGGTCAGGTACAGGGTCAGGGACGTCGTGAAGACGACCAGACAAAGCTCGAACACCCAGATACTGTCCACGACCAGTGTCGGCTGCAAAAATAAAGGCATGGAAGAGAATTAAAGATGTAAAACAATAACAGCAACACTAACAATAATAAATCGAATCAACGAATACAACTTCTTTTCACAACAAGACACAAACAAGAAAAACTTTGAAAACAACATAAAAAAATAGAGCTACTGAAATGAGAGGCAGTTCTCGAGAGATGCCGACAGCCGTATATAGCATTTTCAGGGTTTCTTACGACCGAGAACGGCACGCAATTTGAGCGCATGCCTTTTATACAACATACGAAAGTTGTGTCTAATTTTTTGAATTTATGCCTAGAAAGAGTGTTTAACAAGACACCCTGACGTACCATTATTTCGGTATTTAGTTTATCATAAGATCAAGGTACCTTTCTTGAACGGTTTTCCTGTTTCCGAGTAAAACATCGTCACGTCATCAACCTAATAACCAAAACTAACCGGTGTAAAACAGGTCGGCAGATAAATGGCATAATAGGCGACAGCAAACGCCGAGTAGAGACTGCGTTTCATGCGTTGTACCAGGTCAACGTACAAGAGATCGGCTTCTTTACGAATCACATTACCATTGGCCGTACAACAGTGCTTACTGTACTCGATGTCAATCATGTCCCATGGGTGGGCCTGCGTTATAAACAAACGTATTATACATTTATGACAAAATTCTACGGAATTTTTTTTTCGAATCAACTAAGTGGCCGAAAAAAATCGAGAAACCTACAGCTACAGCAGGATAGGATAACACTCTAGGAACCTGAGGGACACATTTTTTTTGGTTAATGAAACTTTTTCACAAAACTTGTTTCTAAAGTTGTGCAGAAATTTCTAGACTTGTTCGGTGTTCGTAAAAGGTAACACGGTAACACGGACTTCTGTGTTACAGATTACGATTTTTCGCATTTTCAAAAGACAATTTAAAAAATGTCGTAAAACTGTCGTAAATCGTCTGACGAACTGTCAGTCGTCGGTTATTTATCGAGTTAGCGAGTGAGTGAGTGACTGAGTGAGTGAGTGAGTGAGTGAGTGAGTGAGTGAGTGAGCGGATGAGTGAGCGGATGAGTGACCGGATGAGTGCGCGGATGAGTGAGTGAGTGAGTGAGTGAGTGAGTGAGTGAGCGGATGAGTGAGAGAGCGGGTGAGTGACCGGATGAGTGCGCGGATAAATGGGTGAGTGAGTGAGTGAGTGGATGAGTGAGCGGATGAGTGAGTGAGCGGATGAGTGAGCGGATGAGTGACCGGATGAGTGCGCGGATGAGTGAGTGAGTGAGTGAGTGAGTGAGTGAGTGAGTGAGTGAGCGGATGAGTGACAGCAGCAACATATACCGCTGGCTTAGGCTTAGACTTAGGCTTAAAAAATGAACATAAAAAATCACATGTTTTCAGGAAGTCAATAAACCCATAAGAACTCGATGTCAATGGCTCAAAGCACTCCCCTCTAACTGACTGACTGGTGTGATGAACCAACAGTTAATTATCATTGCTCGATCGTAAACAAAAAAATAATTAGCTATCTTATCTAGGCTCTCTGGGGGGATTCGAACCCTCATCTTACGATTGCAAATCAGACGCGTTGCATTACGCTACAGAGACTGAATTCCCAGAGAAGGGCCCCATACACGTCCAAATCCTGGCTAATCTAGATTACCCTAGGTTAATCTTTTTTTGTAGTGTATAAGTATGCCCATGGCTAATCTTGATTAACCTGGGTTAATCTTGATTAGCCTAGGCTAATCTTTGCGTTCATTTGTTCGAACGCTTGTGGTAAGAAGTTTTCTTTGAAATAAATTTGGTGTAAACGTTATAAAATTTCACGAGTAATCGGTTGGGTCATGCTGATCGCTGGGCCTACTCACGAAAAAATTTCAGATCCAGAAATCAATTTATTCTTGATAAATACTGGAAATTAAGTTTTCGCACAAATGAACGCAAAGATTAACTCAGGGTAATCAAGATTAACCTAGGTTAATCAAGATTAACCTGGGTTAATCTTTTTTGCAGTGTATTTTGATAGGAAAATGTATCCTAGGTTAATCAAGATTAGCCAGGATTTGGACGTGTATGGGGCCAAAGACTGCATATTCCGATTGAAAAATTCTTCTGGAAAAATAACTTCCTGGTTGTTCATCACACTCACTCACTCACTCACTCACTCACTCACTCACTCACTCACTCACTCACTCACTCACTCACTCATCCACTCACTCATCCGGTCACTCATCCGCTCACTCAACCGCTCACTCATCTGCACTCATCCGTTCACTCACTCACTCACTCATCCGCACACTCGTGGTAACTCATCCGCACACTCACTCTCTCACTCACTCACTCACTCGCTCATTCACTCACTTACTCATCCGCGCACTCATCCGCATACTCATCCGCTCACTCACTCACTCACTCACTCACTCACTCACTCGCTCACTCTCTCACTCACTCATCCGCGCACTCATCCGCTCACTCACTCACTCACTCATCCACACATCCATCCGCTCACTCACTCACTCATTCATCCGCACACTTATCCGCACACTCATGGCCACTCATCCGCACACTCATGGTCACTCATCCGCACACTCATGGTCACTCATCCTCACACTCATCTGCACACTCACTCACTCACTCACTAACTGAGTCGACCGGCAGTCTAAGGTTACGTTTCCGGGACATTTTTCTGGCCATGTTACAGATTCCATATTTTTTTTCCGTGTTACCGTGTTACCTTTTACGAACACCGGACTTGTTCACTTCTGAGTTCCAGACAGACAACCACCAACCTGACCAGGGAATATCTCCGGACTGCTGGATATACCCAACGTCGGCCCCCACCACCGGTACATCAACTCGTTGTAGAACATGAGCATGTAGATGAGGATGCTGCAACACAACAACGTTAATAACAAAAACTACAACAACAACAAAACGGATATCAACAACAAATAACGTTGATTATTTTTATTAACAAGTAATATATCAAGAAATGTTTTCAATATAATGAAAAAACCAACGGAAAGAAGAGATGCATCAACGAGGCCAGCGTGTACGTATGTAAAACGCGAAGAAAGCTGAACATGAACGACGACATGACAGCGCCGAACATGGGTATCTTGAGCACCGTTTCCACGAATCGTAGTATCCACGGCACTTGGAGGGGGTCGCTGTCCGGTGGAATGATCGTGATCTGAAAAGTATTGATTACAGAATCATTATCAGGGTTGAAATAAAAAAAAAATATTTGGGAAACAAGAAAAAATGCCTGTTAGTGTTGGCCGAAATTTGGTGATCATGAATTACGTTGTAAACAGGATTTATTGCTCTTGTTGTGTTATAGTCAAGACCCAGCGTTTCTGTTTCTGAAAAATTATGCGTAAATTAGCTGTAGTATAATTTGATGTATGAATTTTCTGCTGACAAAAAAAGATATGTTTAGACTTTCATAATTCGGTTCCAAAATCCCATTCACTGTCTTGCCGTTCCGAAATGTTTCGGAACTCTTAAAAAAGAAAATGATAATACCTAATACGAAACATTTTTGACAGTAAGGAGAGGTTCTGAAAGTTAACACTTAACACACCAACCCGATTCAGAAAGCAAAGCGTGACCCGACGTCCAAGTATCAGCCCCACGCAGGACAACAGATACGGATCGATCAGATAGAGCTTCTGAAAAGTATGATTTGATTTATCAATTTAAGTACTTTTTTTTTTATGCTGAATTAATTTTTTTGATGCCGAAATTAAATAAAGTAAAAAAAATTGAACAGATTAGATTGCTGAAACAACAGGAAAATAGTAAAAAAATTGCTTTTTTTCGAACAGATTTCTTCACTTGTATATTTTCGTAAACGCTGTTTTGATAAAGTGCCTTGTTAACATCAGCCTTAAATAAGCATGAGAATAACTCAACGTTTATTTGTCTCATAATATCAAGAGTATAATGGCGATTTTAATAAAATCATATGAAACCGAAAGTGTAATGCGAGAAACAAAAGTGAAGATCACATTCAACCAAAAAAATCATTTCAATCAAAATACAGAAAAGGTTGGGGTGCTGGCCATTGGCGAACGAGCCAAATCTCCAAAGGGAGGGGAATACTTCCAAAACGGGGAAATGGCAATTTTTAGGCTAATTTACCTACTCCTTAAGATGACAAATTTTACTTTTTGGAAACGCCAAAGAGGGGGAAATTCCACTTTTCCCACCCTTTTCAACCAACCACGGTGTGATGAACGTAGGAATTGGGCAGCCACCAGATGGTTTTGTAGAGATTGACGTACTGCAGGAAAAGCGCCAAACAAGAGTAGAGGAACAGCGTGCACTCGAAGAAGAGTTCGCCCTGAAATTGATTTATTTAAACCATTATCATCAGGGGTGGGCCGGATTTTTTGGCGTTTTGCAGGGGGTGGGGGGTAGCCGACAGAAAATCTCATCCTACCCGACCTGTCCGAAGAAAAGTGGGGGGTAAGGTCGGGTAGGGGGGTAGAAAAAAAATTTTCGCAAAAAACGCTTGTTTTTTTTGTTTTTGCTAAAAAATCTTGAGGCCGATTTTCTAAAAAATTTCGAGTAGGGGGGAGGGGGTAGGCGACCTAAATTTTTGTCTAGGGGGAGGGGGTAGGCTACCCGCCGACCCTGAAAAGTAGGCCCCCCCCCCGCGGCCCGCCTCTGATTATCATGTAATAATGCTTTCACCTTACCTTACTTTTTAATAGTAATCTTATTTGATACGATCTCCATCAGATAACCTCATAAAAAAAATGATTGATTGATTGATAAGTTACCTGATTCTGTGGTAGATCGGGTGGTAGCTCGGGATGCAGCGGCACTTCGTACATTTGTGTGGACGCGTTGAATGCGTGCTTCCTGGAAAAACCATGAGAAATAAATCAAATAATTGTCAAGTGGTTAGGGCGTCGTCCTCGCTCGCCGATGGTCCAGGTTCGAGACCCCGGGTTGACACAGCGCATTCAAGAATGTTGATGTTTTTTTTGTCATTTGTGAATCGGATGACTGTTTTTTCATTATTTATTAGTGACTTGGTATCCAACTTTGATTCCCCTACGTTTCCCGAGTAACCTAGGGCAGCTGGTTTCTGGCGGACGAACGCGGCAATCTGAATCTGCACATCCAAAAACTGCACATCTGTAATCTGTAGGCTTACGCTTAGGCTTAGGCTGACTTAGGCTTAGGCTTAAAATGTCGTATTTTATTTTGGATGCGCAGTTTTGGATCTTGGATGGATGTGCAGTTTTTGGATGTTCAGATGGCCGGACGAACGAGCGGAACCTCCAAAGGCAGAGGAATTTATTCAAAGAGGGGGAATCAGCACTTTGAGAAACAAATTACTTTTTTGGAACAGCCAAAGAAAGGGGAATTCCACTTTCCCCTCCCATTCGGTCCCATGCAGCCGATTAACGTTGTTATAATGAACCAAAACCACTAACCAATCCAAAAACGCCGATCCCTCTTCATTGGTGGTACAAACCGGCGGTGGGGCCGGTGGATTGGACCGATTATGGACGGACGACCGAATGCCCTGCTTCTTGCCGATCGCCATGATTAATCTGTTGATTTGTTCTTGTTTTAATTAATAATTATTTTTATGTTTTAATTTTATTTTTTTCTACGACTTTTTTAGGTTCGTTGTTATCGTTAGGCGCTGGTAGTGATCACTAACGAAACGAACCTTATCGAAACTTCCGAAACGAACCTTTCTCCCGAAATATGTTACTTCGTTTCGTTATTCTCGAAACGAAATTCCATAAATTTCGTTTCGATTGCTACCGAAACGAAAAATTTCGATAAGAGTTTCGATTCGATTTGTGGGTTTTCAGTAACTGTGAAAAACCTATCTGACCATTCACTTACTCACCCACTTACTTACTCACTCACTCACTCACTCACTCACTCACTCACTCACTCACTCACTCACTCACTCACTTACTCACTTACTCACTCACTTACTCACTCACTCACTCACTCACTTACTCACTCACTCACTCACTCACTTACTCACTCACTTACTCACTCACTCACTCACTCACTCAGCACTCACTTACTCACTCACTTACTCACTCACTCACTTACTCACTCACTTACTCACTCACTCACTTACTCACTCACTTACTCACTCACTCACTCACTTACTCACTCACTTACTCACTTACTCACTCACTTACTCACTCACTTACTCACTCACTCAGCACTCACTTACTCACTCATTCACTTACTCACTCACTCACTTACTGACTCACTTACTTACTCACTCACTTACTCACTTACTCACTCACTCACTTACTCACTCACTCACTTACTCACTCACTCACTTACTCACTCACACTCACTCACTCACTCACTCGCTGACTCACCGACTAATGTTTTATATAATGGAAGTGTCTATGAAACGTGAGCTATACGTCTCATGTGTCTATGGAGGTTCGGTTGTAAGAATACAATAGTTTATTAAACCTTATCGAAACCCTTAACGAAACTTTTTCGTTTCGGTAGCTAACGAAACGAAACAGGGAATTTTCGTTTCGAATCAATCGAAACGAAACTCAAAAATTTCGTTTCGTTTCGTTTCGTTCGTTAGTGATCACTAGGCGCTGGGCAGAGTGTAAAACCCCCCTCGAAAACCCCCCTGAGGGGGGTTTTCAACTCCCTGAGGGAGGTTTTCTTGAAAAATAGTGTAAAACCCCCCTCAGGGGGGTTTTCGAGGGGGGTTTTACCCGATTTGACGAAATAGATGAAAACCCCCCTGGTACTTAAGGATTTAGAAAACCCCCCTCAGGGGGGTTTTCGAGGGGGGTTTTACCCGATTTGATGAAATAGATGAAAACCCCCCTCGAATTCCCCCCTGAGGGAGTTCTTAAGTACTAGGGGGGAAATCCAGGGGGGTTTTCTTTAAAAAAGAGAGTAAAACCCCCCTAGTGTTATAACATAGGCTAGGGGGGAAATCGAGGGGGGAATTCTGAGGGTCGAATTTAGGGTTGAAAATAGAGCGGATTAAAGCGGATTATTATACTTTGAGTGCTCCGCGGTCTGTGAAGAGCTTGTTATCCGCACCCATGCACGCACCAGCTTACACAACCGCACCCGGGCCTACGCTGAGCACTAATATACGCATTGGCCAATCAACCGCACCCATGCCCGCACCACACATAAGCACGCATCGGAAAGTAAGTGCACACTCTGACTATTACCCATGCACCTACCGCACCCATGCAAACCTTCGAACAAAAAGTCATGATTTAGCGCATTTTCCGCACCCATGCACGCATCGGACCTTGCAACGATACCCATGCATTTTCTGGTTTCCAACACGCATTAGAACGAATTTCCGCACCCAGACACCTCTGTACACTCGCGTGCCTCAGAACACATTCCGCACCCTGACCCGCACCCATGCACCCGTGCACGCTTTGGAACAAATTCAGTCACAAATGCATTTTGAACACTCAATGACGCATTGAGACAAATTTCCGCACCCATGCACCTTTAGTTTCTCAGCGCGCATTAGAATAATTTCCGCACCCATGCACGCTTTGGGACAAATTCATCCTCAAATACACTCTAAACACATATTTACGCCGTCGAACATTTTTCCGCACCCATGCACCTCATTTTACCATGTGACCACAATTTTCATAAAAATATGTATATACATACATCGCACAAAAACCAGGAATTGAACAGGGTAACTCTCGCGCACGAGACGAAAACCCTGCCACTGAGCCAACGACCCATCTGACAACGATGCTTAAAACACTTCAATGTATCAAGCTGCCCAAATCCTTAAGTACCAGGGGGGTTTTCGAGGGGGGTTTTACCCGATTTGATGAAATAGATGAAAACCCCCCTCGAATTCCCCCCTGAGGGAGTTCTTAAGTACCAGGGAGGAAATCGAGGGGGGTTTTCTTGAAAAAAGAGTGTAAAACCCCCCTAGTGTTATAACATAGGCCAGGGGGGAAATCGAGGGGGGAATTCTAATGGTCGAATTTAGGGTTGAAAATAGAGCGGATTAAAGCGGATTATTATACTTTGAGTGCTCCGCGGTCTGTGAAGAGCTTGTTATCCGCACCCATGCACGCACCAGCTTACACAACCGCACCCGGGCCTACGCTGAGCACTAATATACGCATTGGCCAATCAACCGCACACATGCCCGCACCACACATAAGCACGCATCGGAAAGTAAGTGCACACTCTGACTATTACCCATGCACCTACCGCACCCATGCAAACCTTCGAACAAAAAGTCATGATTTAGCGCATTTTCCGCACCCATGCACGCATCGGACCTTGCAACGATACCCATGCATTTTCTGGTTTCCAACACGCATTAGAACGAATTTCCGCACCCAGACACCTCTGTACACTCGCGTGCCTCAGAACACATTCCGCACCCTGACCCGCACCCATGCACCCGTGCACGCTTTGGAACAAATTCAGTCACAAATGCATTTTGAACACTCAATGACGCATTGAGACAAATTTCCGCACCCATGCACCTTTAGTTTCTCAGCGCGCATTAGAATAATTTCCGCACCCATGCACGCTTTGGGACAAATTCATCCTCAAATACACTCTAAACACATATTTACGCCGTCGAACATTTTTCCGCACCCATGCACCTCATTTTACCATGTGACCACAATTTTCATAAAAATATGTATATACATACATCGCACAAAAACCAGGAATTGAACAGGGTAACTCTCGCGCACGAGACGAAAACCCTGCCACTGAGCCAACGACCCATCTGACAACGATGCTTAAAACACTT
>OZ038443.1:29438175-29477136 GCA_964036265.1 Daptonema setosum
ATATTGAGGTTTTACTTTTATTTCCAGCATAAAACTAAAAATTATGCTCTATAATAACCAGGTCAGTTTTAGGCGCTGTGGATTGGGTTTTCACGATTCACGTGGGATGCGTGATTGTATGAGGTTACCCCCTCTATCTGGGGGGGGGGGGGGGCGAGTAGGTAACCCCCTGCCTATAGAAATTTTTAAGTTGACCGTAAACAACTTGTTTCAGGATTTTCTTTACCCCACGTCTCCCGAATAAAAATTTCGAAAATTTTACCGGAAAAGTCACACGACTTGATGAAATTTGACGTAAACTTGACGATATTCGAGTAAGATTTCGAAAACGTTATTTTTTACGATAATAGGAAAAATGTTTCAGTAGCTTTTTGTGTATGTTCTTCTTCTTTTGACACGAAAATCGTTTTTTTATCTGACAGTACAAGACCTGACCCCCAGTCTTGGAAATTTCAGAAGATGGGATCGGCTGTCTCCACCCCCCCCCCCTCCTTGAACGCCAAAAAACCCGGCTCACCGCTGTCTATTGTATTTACTACCATCGTTTGCTCCTCAAAAACTGTGATAGATTATAAACTCGCCGAATTCTCCCTTCATACATATTTGATGCAAATATGTTGGTCAACAGAAATAATGATTAAAGTTGAAAATTGAAACTAAAAAAAATGCAGGCTTTTCTCACCGGAAAGTCCGGAATATGGTTTTTGCAATGAGTAATCATCATGCCTAACTTTAACAAATACTATTGTTGCTAAGCATGTGAAATTTCTCTGTTGTGAGCCGCTTAGTTTACTTCTCAGGAGTCATTGTCATGAAAAATGCCTTGACTTAAAAAAAGTGAAAATAGTTGAAACGCCATCGAATTCTTGTCTCTGGCTTTTTTACGATCAGCACTAATAAGAACCATATTATAAACTCATTATGCTTTGGGCATTTTTGTTTCTTGTTTCTAACTTTTTTATGTGTGAGCATTTTTTCACTGTTCTTTAATAAAAAAAAACGTAAAATCCGAAAATTCTGGCGTTTTTTTCTTTCATAGTTTTATAGGGTTATCTTATCACGTGTGTACTTATACCAGATGCTTTGATTCTCATAAGCTACAATTAAAGATGCTGGCACAAGGGCTAAAAAGACAAAAAATCTACTATTATCGGACTATCGTCCGAAACTTGATCGAAAAATATAAAATAATCGTTTGAATCTTTGCAGTGTCTGGAATATGTGCAAATAGACATATTTATATACATATTTAACCCGGGTTAGATTTTCAGATTCCTAGTTGAATCGAAGTATGCTTATCAACAAAACGTGCAAAAAAACGGAAAAAGTTTCAAAGAGTTTGAGAAAATTCGTTTTTTTTCGTTCCGTTTTTTATTGTGTTTGGTATTTACAAGCTAAAGTTGAAATTTGGTACTCATGATAGTTATACACAGTTAAATGAATTATTTTTGACATGGGATGCATAAAAAATGTCACATGGCAGTGAAGATTTGCGTGGGTTGAAAATTTTTACTATTTGAACCTGACCACAGTCTCATCATAACTCTAATAAAAAGTTTTTCGTAATTACTTATATTATTTTTGAAAACGGTGATGAAAACTGTATATTAGCTATAATGTAATTTTTTTTGTCTGATGCTGTTTTGAGGGTTAAAATGACGATAACCAGTAAAAAAATGCGTATTTGTTCAAAATAACGTATTTTTTAACCAGCTCCGTTTTTGGTTGTGAGTCTTTTAAATTCAAATTGACAATGGATTTCAATACTCATAAGAGTCCTAGATAATATTCTAAAAAATCTTTGACTCAAATAGTACCTGATTTTCGGAAATTTCTAGCGATTTTTGCTCATTTTCGGCAATTTCTAGCAAAATTGGCGTTCCATCCGTTCCGTTTTTTGTTATGATAGATTGTTTTACAAACTAATGTTGGAATTTGATACTCAGGTTAGTTATACACAGTTAACTGAAATAATTTTGACATAGGAAGCATAAATGATTTAACATGAGAGTTAATATTTGTGGAGATTGAAGAAATGTACTATTTGGACCTGACCACAATCTCATCATAACTCTTTTAAAAAAAGTTTTTCTTAAATGCTGATATTATTTTTGAAAACAGTGATGAAAACTGCATATAAGCTGCAATGAAAGTTTTTTTCGTCAGATGCTGTTTTCCAGGTTAAAATGACGAAAACCCCTAAAAAATCTGTATTTGTTCAAAACAACGTAACTTTTTAACCAGCTCCGGTTTTTGTTGAGAGTCCTTTAAATTCAAACTGACAATGGATTTCAATACTCAAAAGTGTGCAGTATAATATTATAAAAAATCTTCGACTCAAATTTTACCTGTCAGGCAGCACATTAAAAACAAATTTTTTTGCCTGCGATTTTTGCTCATTTTTGGTCATTTTTAGCAAAATCGGCGTTTTATCCGTTCCGTTTTTTGTTGTGTCAGACTTTTTTGCAAACTAAGTGCGGAACTCAGTACTCATAAATGTTTTACATGATTATATAAATTATTTTTGACAAAGATACTACCTATCGGTCACCACGGTGAAAATAAAAAGTTTTGCCTGCGATTTTTGGCCGTTTTAAAAAAAAATTCTGAAAAAGTGGCCGAAAAAATAAAAAATAATTATCCAATTCTTTGGACGGTCTGGAATCTGTGTAGATGGACCATGATTACCCCCAGGTTTAATTTTCAGCTTCCTAGTTAAAGCGAAGTATGCTTGTCCAAAAAATGTGCGTACAGAAAAAAAAACGGAAAAAGTTCTTCGGGAAGACAAAATTGACTCTCGTCACTGATACAACCGATGAATTTTCACCAAATTCACTACACATGTGCAACTTTTAACGGGAAAAACGATAATGCAACTTAAATTTCAAGATATTCATGCGAGAAACGACTTTTTTTACAAAAAATCATCAAATTCATACAAAAAGGAGTTTACCATCGAACCATATTAAGGTTTCGGACTATCGTCCGAACCTTGATAACACACTCAATGGATTACTCATACACCGCTTATTTTGATCCGTTGTAATTAGTCAGTACTATTTTTTGATGTACCAATGTACGTACATACAAAAAACTTACTATTACAAACAACAAATTTTTTTTAAATACTTTGAATCCATTTACTCCTCAAGCACGTATAGTCGAATTTTTCGGTTACGACTTTTTTGGGAACTGTTTTTGTGTAAAACATTTCTCTCACCCAGTAATTTGCGGTCGGAAGCAGCAATTTCGGGATTGATGAAAAGGTTTTACACACAATTACGTTCCTAAAAAGAGTTGTGATCATCTTTTTCAGAACTTTTTTTGTTTTAAACTTATTCATCAATCCCAAATTGCTGCTTCCGACCGCAAATTACTGGGTGAGGGAAATGTATTACACAAAGAAAGTTCCCAAAAAAGGCGTAACCGAAAAATTCGACTATACGTGCTTGAGGAGTAAATGGATTCAAAGTATTTAAAAAAAATTGTGTTGTTTGTAATAGTAAGTTTTTTTGTATGTACGTACATTGGTACATCAATAAATAGTACTGACTAATTACAACGGATCAAAATAAGCGGTGTATGAGAAACAAACAAAACAAAGCATCTCCATCCGTTATCGCATAACCTTTTAATGCATACTGTGAAGATTGATGTAACGCAATTTATTCAAGTCACGTGACCTGGCACGTGGATGTGGATATAGCATGATCTTCATTGAGCTGTATTTATGCTGTTATACATAGCATTCTCAATTGATTATGAAACTAAAATAAATTGCGCCATGAAGATATGCACTATTCACAAGACACATTTTTTGTAAAACTTTACTAGTGACGATCTTGGAATTTACTACACAATCGGAATCATATTCACCTAATGAAGAATATCGAAGAATGAAGCAGTAATAAAAAGGTAGTATTTGACTTTTTCCGAGTGATTCTTTTTTATAGCAAAATGATTTCGGAGAAAAACTGATAACTACATATGCAACGTTATAAAAAGTTCCTATGCACCCTTTATTATGTACACTCAGCTGACAAATTGAGAAAGACGCGTCTTGATCCCAGGTCTTGTGATGAAGACGCGTCTTGTTCCCAGGTCTTGTGATGAAGACGCGTCTTGTTCCCAGGTCTTGTGATGAAGACGCGTCTTGTTCCCAGGTCTTGGGATGAAGACGCGTCTTGTTCCCAGGTCTTGTGATGAAGACGCGTCTCGTTCCCAGGTTTTGTGATGAAGACGCGTCCTGTTCCCAGGTCTTGTGATGAAGACGCGTCCTGTTCCCAGGTCTTGTGATGAAGACGCGTCCTCATCGCCCCCCCTGGGATCTAGACGCGTCCAGCTGACGGCGGGAGTTACACGTATGACCCCCATACAAACCGTAGGTTTTCTCAGGCAATCCGATTTAAACACAAAAAACAGTACA
The DNA here is from genome assembly GCA_964036265.1 of Daptonema setosum. NCBI lineage: Eukaryota > Metazoa > Nematoda > Chromadorea > Monhysterida > Xyalidae > Daptonema > Daptonema setosum. Next base: position 29,442,602 of record OZ038443.1, read on the forward strand.
TTCACTGTCCGCCGGCCAATGTCCTAGAACTCCGGAACAGATTTGTTTTTTTCCCGAATAAGTGAAAACCAGGGCAAAACGTGCAGGATAGCGAGGTTTTTATGAATTCAAAAGTTGCTTAACTACATATTGTAAAATAACTGTATGTCGGAGTACATATTTGGATTGTTGAACGGTCGCCTTTAGAATATGCAGTGAAAACGCTTTGGAGCCCTCTGGGCATTACATAGAACTGTCAAATGTGAGACAAGCCTGGTGTGTTCGCTCCATTGCTGTTGTTGTTGTTAATGTTGTTGTTCTTGCCCTCGTTCTTGTTTCTGTTGTTATACATGTTGTCACTATTGTTGTAACTTGTTGTACCTACAGTATATAGCTGTTGTTGTTACACATAGCTGTTCTTGTTATACTTATTTGGCTGTTGTTGTGAAAGCCCGTTAGTCTGCATACCGCTAAGTTACATTGCGTTAGTCTGCATACTGCTAAGTTACATTGCATTAGTCTGCATACCGCTAAGTTACATTGCGTTAGTCTGCATACCGCTAAGTTACATTGCGTTAGTCTGCATACCGCTAAGTTACATTGCGTTAGTCTGCATACCGCTAAGTTACATTGCGTTAGTCTGCATACCGCTAAGTTACATTGCGTTAGTCTGCCATAACCAATGATGGTGTATACCAGCTTTATGAAGATTTATAAGGTGTGACATGCTTGAAGAGCCCTTCAGCGTAATACAATGTAAGCCTAATCGGAAACGCCTAATTATTGTTTAGCCTACCTGTAGGTTAAGGAAGGCAGGTTAGGGGTAGGGGTTGGTTATTTGTGTATGAAATCTGGAAAATGTATTTCAAAAAAAGTAAACCTACAGAGGTAACCAACCCTCAATGCCGGCTGGTCAAAAGATCCTGATATCAAAAAACTTATTTTTATGGACCTGCTATTTTATTTATAAAATGAAAAATAAACGTCAGGATATGTGTTACCTGTCAGGTTCCAATCTTAGCACCTTCGGTTTGCGAGTCCGGCGTCCTAACCACTAGACTTGACAGCACTAGCGGACGAGAAGGGGTGGGAAAAGTGGAATTCCCCCCTCTTTGGCGTAAAAAGATAGAATTAGTGCCGTAAGGTGTACGTGAAATGACCTAATTTCTACCAATTCCCCCCTCTTTGACGATTTTCCCCTTCCTTTGGAGGACTAGCTTGTCCGCCGGTGCTAGACAGACGACATTCGAAATCAAGTCTCACAAAATCGAATGAGATCCTCACAGTAGCGGACGAGAAGGGGTGGGAAAAATGGAATTCCCCCCCTCTTTGGCTGTTTCAAAAAAAATAGAATTTGTTCCTCAAGGTGTAGGTAAAATAGCCTGAAAACTGCCGATTCCCCCCTCTTTGACAAAATTCCCCTTCCTTTGGGGATTTAGCTCGTCCGCCAGTGGATCCTCATATATACCTGCTAATTTCTATTAATTGGTTGCTAGCGTAGGTTACGGTAGGTTATGGGGCAGGGTAAGTAGGCTAGGCTCCACAGCAGCAGCCTGCAATGGAGTAACCCTACCTGACCTCCACTGTTTGCATAGTCGTAAAGTGGTTGAGTGATGATGACAAATCAATGCTGATGTTTAGCAAACATAATTTTACAGAAAATATACTAGATTTTTATTTTTACAAATAAAAACAATTTTACTCAATAATAGTTTATGTTTTATTTATTTATTTTATATTAGTTTTTGCTTTACTTAACCTATAAAAAAATTTATTTTAATTCCATTCCTCAATAAATATGACTGTTCGCTATTATTATATTGATAGTTGATGGTTATTATGCAATGTGGGGGTGGTTTGTCAGGCAATCAATCAATCAATCAGTCAATATAAAATAATACGTTCGATTGATTAGTTCGGGCATGAGTGAGAAAGGGACCAAGAGTCAGATTCAAAAAGAATATTTTTTAGAGTGTTATTATATAATTTTATATTATTTAGCGATCCGATTGTTGTTGATTGGTCAGTTATAAGAAAACCTAGCAAATGGATGAATAAAATTGAGTGAAAGCCTTTTCATTAAAACAAAAAAAAACATCTTATATCCCTTACGTTACGATACACTTCATTAACGCAAAACTTTATTCAATTCCTCCAAAACGTCCTGGTATGTACATGAATAATGTTGCAATTTTATTTTCCACATAAATAAACCTTTCGAGAAAAAAAATCGTTACAAAAAATTATTGTTAAAGGTCGTATGTTGTTTCTGCGAACAAAAATCGTGCCCAAAACTTCTGATAATGAATTATCAGACAATCAGTTTTAACACGCACATCGATCATCATCACCCCATGCTCTGGCGTTAAACTATGGTGTCAACCGAGTTGAGTTCAGGCTACTGATGTTTCATTATCAGATGTTTGGGCAGTACGTTTGCTTGCAGAAATAACATACGGGCTTTACAAAGGAAATCACTCGGCAGTGGTCGGCATTTTCTGAATCAACTGGCGCACTTTGGACATGACGATGTCGTTATCGCTGAAGCAGTCGTCAATGCCGAATGGTGCTTGGATGGTGACCGAATCGAATAGACAGATACTGTTGTCCTGCAAGTCAGTCAGTAATTCAGTGAGTGAGTGAGTGAGTGAGTGAGTGAGTGAGTGAGTGAGTGAGTGAGTGAGTAAGTGAGTGAGTTATTGAGTGAGTGAGTTATTGAGTGAGTGAGTGAGTGAGTGAGTGAGTGAGTGAGTGAGTTAGTTATTGAGTGAGTGAGTGAGTGAGTTATTGAGTGAGTGAGTGAGTGAGTGAGTGAGTGAGTGAGTGAGTGAGTGAGTTATTGAGTGAGTGAGTGAGTGAGTGAGTGAGTGAGTGAGTGAGTGAGTGAGTGAGTGAGTGAGTGAGTTATTGAGTGAGTGAGTTATTGAGTGAGTGAGTGAGTGAGTGAGTGAGTGAGTGAGTGAGTGAGTAAGTGAGTGAGTGAAATCGTCTGTCAATCAATTTGTCATGAGTTGGTGAACCAGCGATTCAGTCAGCCACTAAGTCGGTTAGTCAATCAGTCAAACACCGACTCAATTAACCACCATTGCAGGCAGTAAGGTATTAAGGAGGTCAGTCAGGTCACAAGTCAGCCAACCAATCATCCAATTCAAGTTTATCAGTCAGTCAAACGATCAGTCAGTCAATCAGTCAGTCAAACGACTAGTCAGTCAATCAGTCAGTCAATCTGTCAATCAAAAGACTAGTCATTAATCCGTCAAAAGAACAGTCAGTACTCAGTTGGTCAGTCAGATAATCCGTCAAAAGACCAGTCAGTCAAACGAACTCAATCACTCAAACCTCAGCATTCGTAAAGGGCACGTGATTTTTTGTCAACCAATCAGAAAGGCGTTGTTTCCGTTTACTGATCTCTTCTGGAGTGAGTGTTGATGACTGGCTGTTGTGGTTGAGACTGGGAAGGAGACGAGACACGGTAGCTGCAACAACAATTTTTGTGAATAACAATAACAATCAACAACAACAACAACAAAACCATAACAACAACCCCATCTTCGTTCATCATCATCCACAACAGAAAACGAGAAACGATAGCTGCGACAATCAGTTTTAATGAATGACAACAATAGTTATGGAAAATGATAACAGACAACAACAACAATCGCATGATCAACAACAGCAACCTTATCTTCAACGACAACAGCAACATTAACAACGACAACATCACCAACATTAACAACAACATCATCATCAACAACAACATCATCATCAACAACGACATCAACAACACCATCATCATCAAAAACAACAACAACAACATCATCAACAACAACAACATCATCAACAACAACATCATCATCAACAACAACATCATCAACAACAACACCAACCAGTGGCATCACAACGGCTCTTCTCACATGATACCAATCGTTTAATGGAAGTCTCCACCACAACCGTCAGCTTCGACGTATCCGGATCAATCAGGATCAGGTTCCCCGTAACCGGATCCATGCAGTACACGGTACCTGGAAAATCACGGAATAGAATTTTTCGAGATATTATTTTGTAATCATGGTAGTTTAATCACGTCATATTTTGTTTTGATAATACACTGTTATTAGTCAACCGGTTTTTAAAACCGATTAAAGGTAAGTCAAACCAATGAATTCATGAAATTATGAAACATGTGTCAGGTTAGTAATTTTTTTGCTCAGTTTTAATCATCAATTTTTTTTATCACATCTACTTTTTATCATGTTTTTATTGCTAATTAAAGTTCGATTCAAGTGAGTTAACCCAATGAAATCTGGAAATTATATACATTAATAATAGCTTACCATGACACAATTTTCCATCGGCCAATTCCAATACAATTTGCTGGTCGATCAAGTCCGCTGCGGATTTCTGGGCTTCGCCAAGCCAGTTTGAGTCTAACGACATGATTACTAAGTGTTTTACCTGCATATGTATGCAAATGCAAATAGAAAATATGTGAAAAAACACGGAATATTCATCAACAGTGCTAAAATCACGCGGTCTTAATTAACAATACGTTTCTTTGCATATAAGACATTTGAATTTTTTATCCAAAAAAGGTAATTCGAGTTGGCACGGAAACTTAACTGAAGTTCAGTGACATGAGACTATCCAGGGTTTCTTGTTACTCGAAGTTTTTGACATGCAGTTTAGGCTCAATTCCGCTTTTGCCGTCTTTTTAACTTTCCGAGACAAAAATGTTTCAGACATGACATGACCAACATAAGAATATTTTTGAACACAAATGTATAACATAAGTAACGGGAACCATCAATTTACCGCAGGGCTTTCCTCATTATCGAGTAAATTAAGTCGAAAATTTAGTTATAGTTTATTTTATTATTATTCATTAAATTTATAAAATAACCAAAAAACAGGCAAGTACAAGGCACAACAATGAGGAGAATAAATAATACCCACGGGGAAATATTTACAATCACGAAAACACTTACGTTACCTTTCACCAATAAAAAGAAAACAAAAAAAAGCACACAGTCCCGTTAAAAAATAACATTTAACTCTAAATTAAGTAACGGACACCAAGACGAAAAACAGTGCGAGAAAAATGAGATACAAATAAAATCACAACCATTTAAAAGGACAACGCAGAAATCTTTGCTCAATAAGATTCTAGATTTCCCAGAAAATTGTAAAAACTGATTTAAATTGTGTTACACTTCTGAAAGTCAAACAGAACATTGAATAATTGCACAGCCAAACTTTAGTAATAAAATCAGTATGAAAACGTCAGAGAATACGTTATAGATTTAGTAGCATCAAAAGAAACCAGTGTTATGTAAATTAAAATCTGCTTTTGAAGACAAGCTTTATTTTCCGCTAAACCTTTTCGATCATGAGACCGTTAGACAACAAACGAAAAAAATTTCAACCATAAACCTTTTCCTAACCTTATGACCTTTTTTGGTTTTTAGCTCAAATTATTTCTATTATTTCATTATTCTAAACAGGGGCGGACCGCTGGGGGGGGGGGGGGGGGTAGGGGTGGGTTACCCCCCCCCCCCCCACTTTTCAGGGTCGGCGGGTAGCCTACCCCCTCCCCCCTAGACAAAAATTTGGGTCGCCTACCCTCTCCTCCCTACTCGAAATTTTTGAGAAAATCGGCCTCAAAACCTCGATTTTGAGGCTCATTTTCAAAAATTTTTGGCTGTGAGATTTTTTTTTCGAACAAACACGTTTTCTGGGTTAAATTTCTTGGTTAAAACCTGAAAAAACCGGTACATGTGATGTTTATACCCTATAATAGAAGATTTTTTTAGCAAAAACAAACAAAAAACGAAGCTTTTTTACGAAAAAAAAACTTTTTTCCTACCCCCCCCCCCCTACCCGACCTTACCCCCCCCCCCCCACTTTTCGGACAGGGCGGGTAGGACGGGGTTTTCGGTCGGCTACCCCCCACCCCCTGCAAAACGCCAAAAAACCCGGCCCACCCCTGATTCTAAATGTATAATTTAATTATTTCCGCCCATTATAATCACTCTAATTTGCTGTTGTTTTTCGCGTTGGCCATTAGTTCAGCCGGGTACGAGGGATTCTCAGTTGAGTAACACCGATCCAGGATTATCTGGAAGAAAGGTGAAAAATTTAGGATAACATAATGTTTGATGATAAATATTCATCTCAGCTCGATGTTCAAAATTCTGGACTCACAGCTTAGTTAATAGAATGCTATTACCACGTTTATTTGCTAAAGTTTACGTAATGAAGCGTCTTTGAGCTATTTTCATAGTTATTATATAAAGAGATTTGTCGCCTGTCCAGTCTAGTGCATAGTACGCCGGCCTCCAAAACCGGCGTTCATAAGTTCGAAACCTGACTTGTGACACAGTTCATGACGCGTTGCTCTGGGGTTTCTGCCATTGCCCATCAGTTTATTCAACACTCCGGTCACTATGAAGGCACCATTCTGATATGGTATTAGTGTGCCTCATGACTTCACTTCAGTTAATGGAGAAGTCCAAGTAAAAGTGAAAGACCAACCTTGTCTTTGAAGAGCTTGAATAGGAGCATATAATTAGCGGACATGAGCAACACAAGTGTGATGATATGCTGCCATTCATGCGAATGTACGAGCATCAGAAACTGACAGACAATGGCCACGAGTTCCAGACTGCAGAGCAGATTCAGTGGTCGGACGGCCTGACGGGCAAAGAACTGGAAAGATGGTGTGGCAATGTATTGAGTTGATGAAAAAACTTACACCATTTTAAATTAAACAAATGGCAGAAGTTGGAACCAACATAACGTCAAACGTTTTTGGTACCTCGTTAAATCAGATTTTTCTCTACACTCTACACATTCGATGAAAAGGTGGAAAGCAGATTTCTTATTCCTACGTAACGTGTAACTGAAAAGGTAAAACGAACATAAAATCGTTCATGTGCGCGATCATTAGGCGTTGCCACGACCGTGAATGTGCCGAGTGCCTGATACGGAATACGGTCAAAGTGGTGCAGACGACCCGGCGAGTAGAGTTCGTTCGCATTCCATCTGTAAAGGGAAGCAGGGTAAACAAATAATACAAGGAAAATAAGAGATGTGAAAAGAGAGGCCACCTTTTCATTTATTTTGCCTAAATCTGAACAGGGTCTGAATCGTTGAAAACACACATAATATTTTGTCAGACAAGTGCACTAAAGATTTCAGCAATGCGATGCGCTACAATTTTTCACCGCGTCATACCGATAATAATGTATGTAAGTAAAAACGACGGTCTCGGCCTAATTTTTGGTAAGTGTTAATAAACCAACAAAAACATGCTATGAGCAGCTTTATTAAACGCAATTTCGATGCTAATTCTGAAGTACCATTCTCTATTGGAAATCGAAGAACTCAGTCTGTCTTAGCGTAACCGGAAACCCCGACCACGCTAAGAAAAAATAAGAACAAGGAGGCTTGACTGTATTACTTCATTCAACCCTATATAAGTTAGAAAATAAACCCACTAACGCCGGTGTATACGCGGACAGGGCACTCGGTGTCGGTGGCTTCACCTTCTTCCACGCGCCCAAATGTGCCGCACATCGATGTATCAGATCGCAGTACTGCAGTGGAAACATGTAGGTCAGGTACAGGGTCAGGGACGTCGTGAAGACGACCAGACAGAGCTCGAACACCCAGATACTGTCCACGACCAGTGTCGGCTGAAAGATAAAGGAATTGAAGAAAATTAAAGATGTAAAACAATAACAGCAACACTAACAATAATAAATCGAATCAACGAATACAACTTCTTTTCACAACAAGACACACACAAGAAAAACTTTGTAAACAACATTAAAAATAGAGCTACTGAAATGAGAGGCAGTTCTCGAGAGATGCCGACAGCCGTATATAGCATTTTCAGGGTTTCTTACGACCGAGAATGCACGCAATTTGAACGCATGCCTTTTATACAACATACGAACATTGCGTTCAATTTTTTGCATTTGTGCCTAGGGGTCCATAGAAAGAGTGTACAACAAGATACCCTGACGTACCATTATTTCGGTATTTAGTTTATCATAAGATCAAGGTACCTTTCTTGAACGGTTTCCCTGTTTCCGAGTAAAACATCGTCACTTCATCAATCTAATTACCAAAACTAACCGGTGTAAAACAGGTCGGCAGATAAATGGCATAATAGGCGACAGCAAACGCCGAGAAGAGACTGCGTTTGATGCGTTGCACCAGGTCAACGTAGAGCAGATCGGCTTCTTTACGAATCACATTACCATTGGCCGTACAACAGTGCTTACTGTACTCGATGTCAATCATGTCCCATGGGTGGGCCTGCAATATAAACAAACGTATTATAATTATATGACAAAATTCTGCGGATAATTTTTTTTCGAACCAACTAAGTGGCTGAAAAAATTTGAGAAACCTACAGCTACAGCAGGATTTGCTGTAATTGCTACAGATTAGTCCTGCCAAAAAAAAGATACTTTCATTCAACGAGTAAATTTATATTATTCATAATGATTAGTTATCGAAGAAAGAAAAGGACATTTCAACGTCTTTTATTGTTCAACACTCTAGGGACCTGAGGGGCACATTTGTTTTTTTTTGGTGAATGAAACTCTTTCACATAACTTATTTCTAATGTTGTGCAAAAATTTCTAGATTTGTGTACATCTGAGTTCCAGACAGACAACCACCAACCTGACCAGGGAATATCTCCGGACTGCTCGATATACCCAACGTCGGCCCCCACCACCGGTACATCAACTCGTTGTAGAACATGAGCATGTAGATGAGGATGCTGCAGCAACAACAACGTTATAACAAAAAACAACAATAACAACAACAAAACGGATATCAACAACAAATAACGTTGATTATTTTTATTAACAAGTATTTATAAAGAAATGTTTTCAATATAATGAAAAAACCAACGGAAAGAAGAGATGCATCAACGAGGCCAGCGTATAAGTATGTAAAACGCGCAGAAAGCTGAACATGAACGACGACATGACGGCACCGAACATGGGTATCTTGAGGACCGTTTCCACGAATCGTAGTATCCACGGCACCTGAAGGGGGTCGCTGTCCGGTGGGATGATCGTGATCTGCAAAAGTAATGATTACAGAATCATTATCAGGGTTGAAATAAAAAAATATTTGGGAAACAAGAAAAAATGCCATTCAGTAATGGCCGAAATTTGGTGGTCATAAAATACGTTGTCAACACGATTTATTGCTCTTGTTGAGTTATAGTCAACAAACAAGACAAGACCCAGTGTTTCTGTTTCCAAAAAATTATGCGTAAATTAGCTGGAGTATAATTTGATGTATGAATTTTCTGCTAACAAGAAAACAGATGTGTTTAGGGTGCTTTCAGAGTAAAAAGGAAAGTAAAAAGGAAAGTAAAACGGAAAGTAAAATCTGTAAACCAATTGACCGGAAAGTCAATTTTGTTCCCGAAATTTTGTTTTCAGTCAATAGGTTTACAGATTTTACTTTCCGTTTTACTTTCCTTTTTACTCTGAAAGCACCCTTAGACTTTCATAATTTGGTTCCCATTCACTGTCTTGACGTTCCGAAATGTTTCGGATCTCTTAAAAAATGTCAATACGAAACATTTTGGACAGTAAGGAGAGGTTCTGAAAGTTACACACCAACCCGATTCAGAAAGCAAAGCGTGACCCGACGTCCAAGTATCAGCCCCACGCAGGACAACAGATACGGATCGATCAGATAGAGCTTCTGAAAAGAATGGTTTCTCAATTTAATTGATGCCGAAATGAAATAAAATATTAAAAAAAAAACAGATTAGATTACTGAATTAGCAGGAAGTTTGACAAAAACAAAAAATTTGGCTCTTTTCGAACAGATTTCTTTACTTGTATACTTTTGTAAACCCTGTTGTGATAAAGTGCCTTGTGCAGCCTTAAATAAGCATGAGAAGAAGTCAACGTTTACTTGTCTCAAGAGTATCATGGCGATTTCAATAAATAAAACCGTAAGTGTAATGCGAGAAACAAAAGTGTAAATCACATTTAACAAAAAAATCAGTTCAATTCAATAAAATCAAAATACAAAAAAGATTGGGGTTCTACCCACTGGCAGACGAGTTAATCCTCCAAAGGGAGGGGAATACTTCCAAAGAGGGGGGAATAGGCAGTTTCAGGCCACTTTAGCTACGCCTTAGGGAACAAATTTAACTTTTTGGAAACGCCAAAGAGGGGGGAATTCCACTTTTCCCACCCTTTCAATTTTTCAACCAACCACGGTGTGATGAACGTAGGAATTGGGCAGCCACCAGATGGTTTTGTAGAGATTGACGTACTGCAGGAAAAGCGCCAAACACGAGTAGAGGAACAGCGTGCACTCGAAGAAGAGTTCGCCCTGGAATTGATTCATGATACGATCTCCGTCAGATAACATCAAATAAAAGGAAATGAAAAAATGTTAAAAATATTAAGTGCGCATTGTTTGCTTCAGTAAACGAGAAGTACAACAAGAACAAATAAAAAAAATAATATGATTCCACGTTTGCCTAAAACGCTGAGGCGTAAATGTTAATGTGGTGTGCCATATTCATTTCAGTTTAAAAGTTCGGGACAAAACTGCTCTGCTGCTACTACATTACCAGTTGAGTCTGTAAAAAACTGACCTAGAGGACAACACAGTCAAGTTTTAACATCACAATTCACGACGTACAATCGATTAGTCAAAGTTATTTCAAGACAAAGTTCAGTTGAAATTGAAATTCAGCAAAAACTTAAATTTTCGTGAAAGCTTACGAAATTAAGTTCATCATTTCGTTAACATAATATACTGATACATTGCTCCATCAGATAATCTCAAATAAATAATTGATTGATTGACAAGTTACCTGATTCTGTGGTAGATCGGGTGGAAGCTCGGGATGCAGCGGCACTTCGTACATTTGTGTGGACGCGTTGAATGCGTGCTTCCTGAAAAAAAAAACATGAGAAATAAATCGAATAATTGTCAAGTGGTTAGGGCGTCGTCCTCGCTCGCCGATGGACCTGGTTCGAGCCCCGGGTTGACACAGCGCATTCAAGAATGTTGTTGATGATTTTTTTGTCATTTGTAAATCGGATGACTGTTGTTTCACTATTTATTAGTGACTGGTATCCAACTTTGATATCCTCTACGTTTCCCGAGTAACCTAGGGCAGCTGGCTCCCGGTAATCGCGACCCGTCGACCGGTCGACCCGTCGACCGAGATCGGTCGACCGGCCATTTGGAGGTTTTTAGGCTGCCTACATAGCTGGATAGGTTTAGAAGGCTAGGCATGAGCATCAAAATTAGGTTTCTGTGTAGGCTTAGGCTTAAGCTTAGGTTTTTGCGATAGGCTCGAGCGCTAAGCCTAAGCCTAAGCCTAAGCCTACACAGAAACCTAATTTTGATGCTCACACCTGCCAAACTGTTAGTATAGTGCTCCAGAATAACTTTTGTAAACTTAAGTCGGTGCTAGGAACTAAGCCGAAGCCGTACAAACAATATCAAAATTCTGGGTCGACGGGTCGACGGGTCGACGGGTCGCGATAGCCGCTGGCTCCTGGCGGACGGACGCGGCAAGTTGAATCTGCACATCCAAAAGTGTCCCGTAATCTGTAGGCTTACGCTTAGGCTTAGCTTAGGCTGGCTTAGGCTTAAATTGTCGAATTTAATTTTGTATGTACCAGTTTTTGGATGGATGTGCAGTTTTTGTATGTGCAGATTCAGATTGCCGGACGGACGAGCGGAACCTCTAAAGGCATGAGAATTTATTCAAAGAGGGGGAATCAGCAGTTTTGAGGCCATTTTACCTACACATTGAGGAACAAATTACGTTTTTGGAACTGCCAAAAAGGGGGAATTCCACTTTCCTTTCCCATTCGGTCGCAAGCAGCCGATTAAATTCATTATAATAAACGAACACCACTAACCAATCCAAAAATGCCGATCCCTCCTCATTGGTGGCGCAAACAGGCGGCGGGGCCGGTGGATTGGACCGATTATGGACGGACGACCGAATGCCCTGCTTCTTGCCGATCGCCATAATTTATCTATTGATTTGTTCTTGTTTTAATTTGGGTGTTGAGTGATAAGGATGGGGGTGTCCTAAGGCGAAGTGTTGAAGCATAGGACAGAAAAGTGGGCTGGATTGCACTTTTGGGATCCGAACCCCTATTTGACCGACCCCTATTTGACCGACCCCTATTTGACCAGACCCCTATTTGACTAGTCAAATAAGGGTCCAAGAGGACAATAGACCCCTATTTGACCGTGGTCAAATAAGGGTCCGGACCCCTATTTGACTGGTCAAATAGGGGTCTGGTCAAATAGGGGTCTGGTCAAATAGGGGTTCGGATCCCAAAAATGCAATCCAGCCGAAAAGTGTCCTAATCCTAAGGCGAAGTGCAAACAAACATGATGTTTCAAAACTCAGAACCCAAACGGAGTAACGAAACGTAATTAGTTTTTATGAGAATTGATTACGGTATGTTTGTTACGGTAGATTACGGTAAATTAACGGTAATTTACGGTAACATATATTTTTGCATAAAGAAACAGAACACAGTGAAATGAATTAAAATATTTTTCCGGTTGAAAAGGGATTGGTTAAAATGGACAAAGCTGGATAATTTGATAAATCATCGATTTTCTGAGAATGTATGCGGTTGGAGTGGGTAAATGTGAGTCTTACGAATAGAGCAGGTTCTGCTAGATTTGATTATGCAGTTTATCACACCATACTTCTTCTCACCCGCAACTAATCACTCATGGTGGTTTAATATTTCCAGATTAAATAAATTAACGTTTACATAAACAATGCTGCTTAGCAACTACACAGTCGGCATAAGCTCCATTGCATTTTAACAGGTGACCAATCAGAACAGAGAAAGCTGTTCGCTTTTCTCTATCCTGGTTGGCCGGCTGTATTATTGTCAGCTGCCAGGTGCATGGTTAAGCTTCTTTATACTTAAGCACAAGATATTCCATTGCCACCATGCATCATAACACTTACCCGTGCTACTTCACCAATCTACAACCGCGTCCATACACGCGTCCGACCACACTATTAATCACACAAACTCAGGTTTTACTAAATGACACTAGTGACTTAACCACAGCTGTTTCAAAGGTCCCATCCTCAACCCAATCTTACAGTCAAGAAAGCGCATGCACCAGCTACAGCGGCTACGCAAAATCTGCCCTCAAAGTCGTGCGGAAAGCTTTTCACAGGAGAAACATCCGAGGAACATCTTGTGAAGCATGTATGTTAGAAAAGCTAAGAAAATAACGCATGAGTACAAAGGGGACGAGCTTTCTAACTTCGATACAGAAAAAGAAAAACCTATCGTTGTTTCTGCCTTATCGTGAAACAACGAAAAAACTAGTGAGGCAGGCGTCTTCAGTCACCGTCGTGTTATTTCTGCAAACACAAATATTCCCAAACGTCTGATGATGAACATCAGAAACTCAGTGTTAACACGCACATCAATCAGCATCACCCCGTGTTATACTCTGTTAAACTATGGTGTCAACCGAGGTGAGTTGAGACTAGTGATGTTTCGTTATCAGACCTTTGGGCAACATTTTTGCTTGCTGAAATAATAGACAGCCTTCAGCAAAAACATAGAATGCTTTCTATGAAAAGTTTCGCAAACCGCATTCCGTGAATCTATTACCACATCCATATAGCTGATTTATTGTTACCGCGTGTGGCCTTACCTTGACCTTGCGCGCATGCGGAACATTAGGTCCAATTTTATAGTTGCCTCTTTCCTCTTCAATTTCGAAACTTAACCCATTTAGTTTTCAGAATAAGTTTCCCCAATGCATTTTGAAGTTTTTAAACAGGAAAATAAAATAGTTAAACGCCGCAAAGTTGTTGTAACACTGCTGCCAAAGTTCTCACTAATGTTTCACATGTGCACATGGACAAAGCAAGGTCAAACACGGTAACAATAAACTAGCTGTATCCATATCATTGATAACCCAACACTGAACCCACTCTCGCCGGTATCCATATACCCAGCCATAAGACAAACTAAATACATGTATGACTCCGCATTCACACCCGATAAACAACGCCAGTTTTTCGTTATTATTCGCAAAACACAATAAAATTAAAAAAAACCCAAATTCAAAATTAAATTCAAGTACCGTAACCTAATTTACAAATTTTATTTCAAAAATAATTAGTTACCCAAACACCGTTTGTCTTAAAATCAATTCTCAATTGGGTTACGGTAAGTTATGAGAAAATTCCCATATAAATTCTCATAAAAATTAATTAACCTTCTAAGAACCACCCAAACTGGTAAATAGGAGGGTGCTTGGATATTAGATTAATCCATTTGTGCAACCGTAATCTTTTAGATTACGGTAGTTATGTTATAACACAGGGAATAAATATACCGTGTGTGCAATACAGTAACCAAAGTGTGCAATTTGGATGCAAGGATTACGGTAACTTACAGAATTGATTCAAAGATGATTTTGGCATTGAATAATGAACTATTTGAGATAGCAAGAATCACTCGGGGGTTTTCGAGGGCGCTGATTTCGAATTTCTTTTTAGTTTTTGAATCAAACAATTACTTCATGCCTTAACTGAATCCTTGATAAAAAAACTAGTTAATAGTGGATCCAATGTACTCTAACATGCTAACGGTGAATATAATTGAACTTTATAAGTAAAATGAACTTAAGTGGCTCATTATTTAATTCTGTTTTGAGCTGACACTTGTTAGTAGAGGAAAATAGGGATCTTGGACTGAAATATAATAAACTATTTTAATTTAGATTTGATCCGTGAATGACTCAGTCATTTATTCATTAGAAGTAATATATAGATGGAATAAGATTAGTCAATATATGAGTGTCTGGGATGATGACAGTGAATACCTTAGCAGTTTTAAGATAAAACGATTTATCTTAACCGAGGTGATTCGTTTATAAAGTAGTGTCGATCATTTTATATTTCTCTACAGCCACTAGCCTAGATATTTCTATATGAATCTATCATGAGCGTGCTGACGCGTCTGCAAGTCATGTTGGAGTCATTTTTTTATCTCAAAACTGCTAAGGTATTCACTGTCATCATCCCAAACACTGATGTATTGACGATTCTTATTCCGTCTTAAATTAATTTTAATGAATAAATGAATGAGTCATTCACGGATCAAACACATGTGAATGTGAGACTGATATTATCAGTGCTTACAAACGTTAATGACTTTTTCAAAATAAAGTTTTGTTGTAAGAAGTCCCTTATTGGTTACGGAATATAACGACGGTGTTGTCGACAAAGACGTTCCATTTTTTTGTAGTTTCTGTAAACTTTTTTTTGTAGTTTCTGTAAATATGCCAACGGGTTTACCCTAGTTACTTTTTTTTCACTCACGCATTATTCCACATCCACAGGCGGTGACATCAAAAGTCGGCCATCGCACTGACACCCTAATAGCGCATCACTTTCATCATAAATGTTCACACGCATCAGCGCATCACCTGAACCTCCTTTACTCTCATGCATACATGTACGACAAAAACCTGTAACTAGATACAAATATGATTATATTAACATGGGAAATCGTAACCACTTTACTCAACAACCGTGGCTGTATTTTTGCCAAGAACAAATGTATAAGGCAATAGTTAGGCCTTACTCAGTATATATAAAGTTATTGTGACAGTTTTATACCATACAATGAAGAAAAAATGGTCAAGTGAACCGGTATAAGTTCAATCGGCCAGTTGGTTGGTTCTTTGTCACACGACGATAGAAATCTATTTATGTTAAAGTTTTGGGACAAGAGAGCCGTCTCACGTCAAGACGGGCCGGGCCGGTCCACAAATGACACAAATAATACAAAAAACAACAAATAATAAAAATGATCACAACTCTTCGAAGAGTCGTTTTTGTGCCGATTGATTTGGACTCGGCACACCATCCAAGACCAGAGTGAACTGGCCTCGGATGGGGTAGTCAGATCATTGGGATCAGCACGAATCAAGCTGAAATTTTTTCCCTCAATCACTCAACGGTTTTCATTACTTCATTCATTCAGTCAGTCATTCAGTCATTCATTTCTATGTATCTTCATATTCATTACTTCATTCACTCAGTCAGTCATTCAGTCATTCATTTATGTGTACATTCTTACCACTAACTGAATCTCGGGCTTGTTGTTGTTGTTGTAGGCCGCCTCCGCCAACAATTTTTTGTAAATATGCGTTTAACCTATACATTTTCAAGGGTTTTAATCAGTTAGTCATCCAGTCTGTCCGTCAGTCAGTCAGTCAGTCAGTCAGTCAGTCAGTCAGTTACATAGTCGGTCAGTCAGTCGGTGAGTCACTCAGTCAGTCAGTTAGTCAGTTGTCAGTCAGTCAGTCTGTCAATCAATTCTATGTATGTACATTCATACCACTAACCGAATCTCACGCTTGTTGTTGTTGTTATTGTTGGCAGCTTCCGCCAACAATTTGTGGAACGCGGCGGCAAACCGGTCGTCCAGTTCACCAAACCTATAAATTTTAAAATGTTTTTAATCAGTCTGTCGTTCAGCCGTCACTAGTCAGTCAGTCAGTCAGTCATAACGGTTAATAAATGAACCATCCGTTCTATCACTCAGTTGCCCATTCTGTCAGCCAGTCAGATATTTGGCCAGTCAGTTTAGTTGGAAGCCCGAAACCAGTTCTACTATCTCACAAATAAATTTATATGTAGGTGCCATAAAACACACAAACCGAGCCTATACGAGAAGTACATAACTTGTGTCAAAAAAAACGTGGAGTTGAATTTTCATTCATTCAGTAAACAGACATTCAGTCAATAAGTCGATGAGTAATCAGTCTTTCAGTCGGACAGGCAGTCAGTAAGTCAGTCATTCAGTCAATCACTCGGTCTGTCAGGCATTCACTAAGTCAGTCATTCATTCAGTCAGTCAATCACTCAGTCACTCCATCGATCTATGAATATGACCTATCCAGGGTCGAATCAGTTTCCTCCAGCATGGGAGCTTCATCGACTACTTCCTCATCTTCATTCTCCCTGAAACCGAAGACATCTTTGAAATATTGGTCAGTCAACTTGTAGCTGTTGTTGTTGTTGTTGTTGTTGTTGTTGTTGTTGTTGTGTTCATCACAACACCTGCAAATCATGCAAATGTTTAATAAATGAAACATTCAATGAGTCATTAAGTCATTCATTCAATCACTCGGTCTGCTAGGCATTCACTAAGTCAGTCAGTCATTCATTCAGTCAATCAATCACTCAGTCAGTCAGTCATTCAGTTAATCAATCAGGTCATTCATTCAGTCAGTCAGTCTGTCAATCTGTAAATCCATATTTACCACATGTACACGGATAACAATGTGACATTCAAATTTAATCCAATAGTATTCATTCATAAAAAGATAATTAACATAACCTGACGTCTTCAACGTCCACATTTACCGTAACCTCATACGTTGAGAGGATTTTCAACGTATGGAGGTTCTTGCCCTTGGACCAACACTTTCGAGCTTTCTTCATTCTGATTTTGAAAAGCAGCAATGGGGTTAGAGCGTAAGCGACGGTTTACGTAACTAAGCATCTTTGTACACGTACATCTGGACCATGGTTTGTTTGTTGTTCAGTTGTCAGGATTTCTATGTAAACTAAGGATCAACACAATCTTCAAGTTGAGTCAGTTTAAATGGAAGCCCGAAACCAGTTCCACTATCTCACAAATAAACTTATATGTAGGTGCCATAAAACACACAAACCGAGCCTATACGAGAAGTACACAACTTGTGTCAAAAAAACGTGGAGTTGAATTATCATTCATTCAGTAAAACAGACATGACTGACTGACTGACTCACTGACTCATTGACGCTGTACCAAATCTTAATCAACTGACCTGGCCTGACGACTGCGCGAACGGCGCGACCTGAAATTGTTGGAGTCAATGAGTAAGTGTATGAGTGAGGGTTGTGTGTGAGTGTGTGAGTGTGTGAGTGAGTGAGTGAGTGAGTGAGTGAGTGAGTGAGTGAGTGAGTGAGTGAGTGAGTGAGTTAGTGAGTGAGTGAGTGAGTGAGAGAGTGAGTGAGTGAGTGAGTACGTGAGTGAGTGAGTGAGTGAGTGAGTGAGTGAGTGAGCGAGCGAGTGAGTGAGTGAGTGAGTGAGTGAGGGAGTGAGTGAGTGAAGTGACTTGAGTGAGTGGTGTGTTAGTGTGTGAGTCAATGAGTGTATGAAAGTGATTCAGTGAAAGTGAGTAGGTGAGACAGTTTTTGAGTTAGTGAGTGAGTGACTCAATACCAACTTGCTCGTGGAACGACGATGGGTGGCCGAACGAACGCGGCGGACCGACCTGAACAATTAAATTATATAGTGGAATGACTGTCAGCACAACCGACTAATGGACGGAATGATTTTTTTTCAAAAACGTATATATTCAGCAGATGACTGATCAAATGTCTTATCGGTTAGCTAACTCACTGACTACCAACTTGGGACGACGGCTGCGTGTACGACGACGACGTTGACTGGCGGCAGGCCACTCACCAACCTGCATTCAGTCAGTCAGTCAGTCAGTCAGTCAGTCAGTCAGTCAGTCAGTCAGTCAGTCAGTCAGTCAGCTAACAATGTTGATGGCTCCTTTGGCCACCGCACGAATAATGGTCAGGGCTTCGGTACGAGCGACACGTGGTACACGACCTGTGGCAATGAAATTCTAATTCAAAGACAACAGCAACAACAACAACAACAACAACAACAACAACAACAACAACAACAACAACAACAACAACAACAACAACAACAACAACAACAACAACAGCAACAACAACAACAACAACAACAACAACAACAACAACAACAACAACAACAACAACAACAACAACAACAACAACAACAACAACAACAACAACAACAACAACAACAACAACAACAACAACAACAACAACAACAACAACAACAACAACAACAACAACAACAACAACACCAACCGGATGCAATGCGAGTGGCGATGGTTGAGCGATCACCGACGGGGCTGCGCGATCGTTGTTTGGCGGCCGCCGACTTGGTCGACGACGACTTCCGACGGCGGGACTTGACGGGTGTCGACATGCCACGACGGCGAGGCGACGGTGCGGACAGTGCGGTTGAACGAGGTGCCATAGTGATGCTCTGAGTGAGTGAGTGAGTGAGTGAGTGAGTGAGTGAGTAAGTGAGTGAGTGAGTAAGTGAGTGAGTGAGTGAGTGAGTGAGTGAGTGAGTGAGTGAGTGAGTGAGTGAGTGAGTGAGTGAGTGAGTGAGTGAGTGAGTGAGTGAGTGAGTGAGTGAGTGAGTGAGTGAGTGAGTGAGTGAGTGAGTGAGTGAGTGAGTGAGTGAAAGAGTCGTCGGCGATTGGAAGCTGAACATGCCAAATGAGTGTATGAACGAGGTTAGTGATTGAGTGAATTCGTGTATAAGCATTGACTTGGAAGGTAAAATGGGAACTGGGATTACGGTAATGTCAAAGGAGATTACGCTAGGTGACGTTGAGTCAGTTCAATGAGTGGCTCGGGTCAGTTGAGGTCAGCTCACAACCAACATCACTAGTTGAGTGCTGGTGAGATGAGGTGATGATGATCGGTTAATGAGTGATGTCAGAGACCAGAAATGGTTGTTGAGGGTGATGTGAGATGAAAAAAAGTGGCAGTCACTTTGGAAGGTTATTCATATTCATACCTTGAATTACGGTAGTCTGATGTGTGGGCGTGAAGTTCATGATAATGACTTTATAGTTTGTTTGAATTTTAATTCTGATGGGTCATTCAGTTCTTTGAGTGCATTTCATGTGCATGTCATTTCGAGTTTCAACTTTGATTTTTTTAATCAGTATGACCGATCGACTGTTGGATGTATCTACTCTGTATCTACTCTGAATCTACTCTGAATACTTGTATAATCAGCATTGTCTGGTATTTTTGCGTGGAAAAAAACACACGGAATCCTTTCACATCATACGTTCAGTCTTTTAATCAGGGGTACGTTCAGTCTTTTAATCAGTTAAAAATTGCATGCCACAACTCACTAGCGGACGATAAGGGGTGGGAAAGAGGGAATTCCCTCCACTTTGGCCTTTTCAAAAAGTTGAATTTCTTTCCTAACGTGTAGTAAAAATGGCATGAAAACTGCGAATGCCCTCCTTCCTCTCTTTGATGTAAATCCCCCTCCCTTAAGAAGGTTCGCTCGTCAGCCAGTGACAAGTCTTCTTTGACTTTCATTTTTATTTCGTTTTCTCTCTTAATTTTTTCTCCATGAGGCACATTCCCCATACCCCCACCCCTTCCCAGACTGTGAAGTGAACGTGTACCCACAGCTTGATCAGTTTCGTTTGTTTCGGTTTGTTGGGCACATTCCCCCATCCCCCACCCCCTTTCCCAGACTGTGAAGTGAACGTGTACCCACAGCTTGATCAGTTTCGTTTGTTTCGGTTTGTTGGGCACATTCCCCCATCCCCCACCCCCTTTCCCAGACTGTGAAGTGAACGTGTACCCACAACTTGATCAGTTTCGTTTGTTTCGGTTTGTTGGGCACATTCCCCCATCCCCCACCCCCTTTCCCAGACTGTGAATCAGTCAGTCAGTCAGTCAGTCAGTCAGTCAGTCAGTCAGTCAGTCAGTCAGTCAGTCAGTCAGTCAGTCAGTCAGTCAGTCAGTCAGTCAGTCAGTCAGTCAGTCGGGAATCGAGTAGCATGTGGGAGTGTTCCCATGTGGTTTTTAACCTCATACGTTGAGAGGATTTTCAACGTAAGGAGGTTTTTGTCCTTTGACTGACGAGCTTTCTTCATTTTGATTTTGAAAAGCAGCAATGGGGTTAGAGCGTAAGCGACGGTTAATATATAGCCATGCCATCGAATTCAGATAATAAAAAACATTCCAATGTTGCCCTACATATGCTAATTTCATTGCATACTGTTGCATTCCAGCGAATACTTTGTTCACAAGTTTATTCATAGCGCCGGATGAGGGAACGTAGTTTTAATATACTTTGATTATAGTGCAATGCATGCGAAGAAAGTTTTTTATTGTTGTATAGTATTACGGTAGACTGCATTGTGAGTTTATACATAATGTTTCTCACTCTTTACGTGAATGGTTGTGCTCGTGGACCAACACATTTAGGGACGGCTTAGTATATAACAATGCATGCATAGAAAGTTACCTAATGTTGTATAGAACTACGGTAGACTGCCTTGCGAGTTTATACAAGATGTTTCACAATCTTTACAGGAATGGTTGCGTTCGTGTCGTGGACCCACCCGTTTTAGAACGGCTTAGTATATAACAATGCGTGCGTAGAAAGTTATTTATTGTTGTATAGTAATACGGTAGACTGCATTGTGAATTTATACATAATGTTTCACACTCTTAAGGGAATGGTTGTGCTCGTGGACCCATACATTTAAGAACGGTTTAGTGTATAACAATGCATGCATGGAAAGTTAATTATTGTTTTGTTGTAAAGTAACTGCCTTGCGAGTTTATACAAGATGTTTCACAATCTTTACAACTGCCTTGCGAGTTTATACAAGATGTTTCACAATCTTTACAGGAATGGTTGCGTTCGTGTCGTGGACCCACCCGTTTTAGAACGGCTTAGTATATAACAATGCGTGCGTAGAAAGTTATTTATTGTTGTATAGTAATACGGTAGACTGCATTGTGAATTTATACATAATGTTTCACACTCTTAAGGGAATGGTTGTGCTCGTGGACCCATACATTTAAGAACGGTTTAGTGTATAACAATGCATGCATGGAAAGTTAATTATTGTTTTGTTGTAAAGTACTACGGTAGACTGCATTGCGAGTTTATACAAGATGTTTCAAATTCTTTACAGGAATGGTTGCGCTCGTGGACCCACACGTTTTAGAACTGTTCAGTAGATACCATTACATACATAGATACTACGCGCGCATGCTGTCTACAGCACAGTGTCCATGCTACAAAACGTGCAGGTACAAATTTGTAATCTCCTCTGCGGGGCTCACGCGCTTTTCGTCGGCTAACGATAGGTTATCGGGGGCTGGCAGACAGTAACGCTTTGCATGGAACAGTAATGCTGCTAGAGAAAACCCAAAACAAAGAATCTGTGGGTCTGTAATCATGCCTCAGTTACCCTCTGTCACAAATTTATTTGTAGAGCTGCGGTTGTAATAATGAATGAACATTACATAATTTTTTTTAAATCATGGTAGTACGACATGTTTATACGTATGATAATTGATCAAAACCACGCAGAAGTCAACAAGAGACATAAAAATCACAAACAAGACCCATTACCGATTTATTCTTAAAAAACGTATTTTGTATCAGAAAACAACTTTTTAACATTCAATACAACGCGAAATAATCAGCTTTTAATCTTCTCGAGGAAGATTTTTATATGTAATAGGAACGCTAATAATAAATGCTAATAAAAATAATTTTCAAATAATTAAAAAATCATTTACAATTACGGTTTGCTCCCTTAATAGAAATTATAACAAAAAACGAAGTGCCAAACGGGCAATAAGTAAGCACATATGATTGGTCTAAACAGCATCTATAGATATAAGAGGTAAAAACAAGGAACTAAAGTAAAGATAGTGAAAGATCCTGTATAAATACACAATACAATTCACCGTAATTCTATGACAAATTAAATAGCTTTCTATGCATGTAATGGTATCTACTGAACAGTTCTAAAACGTGTGGGTCCACGAACGCAACCATTCCCGTAAAAATTATGACGATCCTGTATAATCACACAATACAATCCACCGTACTTCTATGACAAATTAAACAGCTTTCTATGCATGTAATGGTATAGTCGAATTTTTGGTTAAGACTTTTTTAGGAACTTTTTTGTGTGTAAAACCTTTCCCTGATCCCGAAATTGGTCATTCCGACCGAGGAAAAAAGTTACAAAAAAAAGTTTATGACATTTTTTTTCTTTGTCGGATTTTTTATTTTTATAAAATTAAGCATGCTTTGCTGATTTTTTTCATGTAATTTTCATGGAAATACGTTGACTATTGAGAGGGTAAAATCAGGGATCGATAACATGCGAAACGAAACGAAACGAAATTCCAGGCTTTCGTTTCGCAAGTATGCGAAACGAAGTAACGATTTCGCTAGGAGGTTTCGTTTCGCATGCTTAACGAAATTTCGTTTCGTTATCGATCACTGGGTAAAATAGTTTTCAAAGTTAGATTATATTTTCAAAAATT
Organism: Daptonema setosum; assembly: GCA_964036265.1. Lineage (NCBI taxonomy): Eukaryota > Metazoa > Nematoda > Chromadorea > Monhysterida > Xyalidae > Daptonema > Daptonema setosum. The sequence goes on from OZ038443.1 coordinate 29,465,823, forward strand.
ATTTTACCCTTTCAATAATCAACGTATTTCCATGAAAAATACATGGAAAAAATCAGCAAAGCACGCTTAGTTTTATGAAAATAAAAATTCCCACAAAAAAATATGAAAAAATTTCATAAACTTTTTTTTTTTACTTTTTTTCTCGGTCGGAATCACCAATTTCGGGATTAGGGAAAGGTTTTACACACAAAAAAGTTCATAAAAAAAGTCTTAACCAAAAAATTAGACTATATCTACTGAACAGTTCTAAAACGTGCGAGTCCACGAGCGCAACCATTCCTGTAAAGAATTTGAAACATCTTGTATAAACTCGCAATGCAGTCTACCGTAGTACTTTACAACAAAACAATAATTAACTTTCCATGCATGCATTGTTATACACTAAACTGAGGCAATCCTATTTTTTCTCTGATTTATGCTTCGTTTTCCAAAAAAAAGATTTTTAGTCACAAACTTTTCCGGTCACTTGTGCGAAACCATAGTTTTGAGAAAAGTTTTACTGGTGACATTTTTTTGTAGTTTCTGTAAATATGCACCCTGGCAGCATAACCCTGGCATCATATTTAGAAACTGTGTCGGTGTTTTTGACAGAATCCTAAGTTCAACAGATTTTTTTTGAATCCACGAAGAGGCTAGCTTAAACTAACTCCTTCACTAACGTACAGTCTGTGTTCGGAACGCATATTTCCAAAACCCAAAAATTTTCCTAGAATTTTTACCTTATACGAAAAATTATTTGCGCATACTAAGGTGGATAACCACGGAAATACCACCGCTGCGCGGGCCTAACGCGCTTGTCCTCGCTACCGCTCGGACAAGCCAGCCTTACGATAGGTAATCGGGGGTTAACGGACAGTAAAACTTCATATATAAAATAATTTTGGTGACAGAAAATTTCGGCGTTCAGAAAAAATTCTAGGAAAATTTTTGGGTTTTGGAATTTTGAACGGTGAAAATGTATGGAATAATAAATTTTTGTTCTCCTCTAAAATAATTTGATCAGTCTGATTTTGAGAAGCAGGAAATAAGATTTGCTATGAATTTCGAAAAAAGTGTTTACGTCATGAAATTAAAAATCTAATTTGATTACACGAAACAAATCTGGGACTCACGAGCGGTGTTGTAATGATACAGAATAAGATGTTTATTGAGTGCAATATCAAAGGCTAAGTCTAAGCCTAAGCCTACACTGAAACCTAAGTTTTATGCCCCCGCCTTGGACCGTTAGCACCGCGAAGCGGAGGTGTCCAGCGTGGTTTTTCATGTCACCACAAGCCGAACCGTTAGCCATAACCTAAGAGGTAAAACACTCATTTTTTAATAACATGTATTTTTCATTGAAATACATTGATTATCGAAAAGTTGAAATAATTTTTTGAAATATAATTCTAACTTTGAACGTTATTTTAACCATTCAATAATCAACGTATTTCCATGAAAAATACATGAAAAAAATCAGCAAAGCAAGCTTAATTTTATGATAATAAAAATTCCAACAAAGATATTTATTTTTTTTTAAATATTTTCGAGAAAAAAATTTTGTTTGTTCATTTGTTCGAAATCATCCATCCATTCAAGGAAAAGTTTTACTGGTGACAATTTTTTTTGTAGTTTCTGGAAATATGCTGCCAGGGTAGAACCATGTTCGTTATTATCCATGTCTTCAGGGCAATGAGTTTAATAAAGGGCGCAATATTGAAAAAAGGCGATGTACATAAGAGATCAATTATAAAACCAACTATAGGTTTCATTGTTTGCACGAGACCGTCCCTCTTCTCCCGCCACACTTTCGGACACTCCTTTTTGTGTTTCTTCGGATCCTTCAGGTTGTCGAACCCTTTTTGGCTCAACACATAACCCTTATTCCGAATACACACCGTAATCCTGAAATGGAATAGCAAAAACATGATAACAAAAATGAGAAGGACGTACCATTTGCGGACGACAAAATCCTTTAAAGGTAGGGAAATTTTGTCAAAGAGGTGGGAATTGGCAGTTTTCAGGCGATTTTACCTACACCTTAGGGAACAGATTCCACTTCTTGAAACCGTCAAAGAGGGGGGAATTCCACTTTTCCCTCCCCTTCTCGTCCGCTAGTGGGACGTACTTAGTATTCACTTTCCAAAAATTACCGCGCATTGAAGGCAAAGGCGAAGTCACCTATGATAATTAGGAATTTTTATCATGTTCGCAGAGTTTGAGGGAAAATTATTACAAAAATAGGTAACAACTACGTAAAACAGCGCAAACCTACCGGCATCTTGGATTACAGCATTCATACCGACCATCTGTGGATCCTGGCTCGGTTTAGGGTCATCTGATCGTATCATCGGGCGCAACTAAAACAGAAAGACAATAACAATAACAACAACAACAACAACAACGACAACAACATAAACAACAACAACAACAACAACAACAACAACAACAACAACAACAACAACAACAACAACAACAACAACAACAACAACAACAACAACAACAACAACAACAACAACAACAACAACAACAACAACAACAACAACAACAACAACAACAACAACAACAACAACAACAACAACAACAACAACAACAACAACAACAACAACAACAACAACAACAACAACAACAACAACAACAACAACAACAACAACAACAACAACAACAACAACAACAACAACAACAACAACAACAACAACAACAACAACAACAACAACAACAACAACAACAACAACAACAACAACAACAACAACAACAACAACAACAACAACAACAACAACAACAACAACAACAACAACAACAACAACAACAACAACAACAACAACAACAACAACAACAACAACAACAACAACAAAAACAACAACAGCAACAACAACAACATTCAAAAAGTCAATAAAACAAGGCCAAATTATGAGAAGAGATGGTAGTAACCTCTCCTTTGCTTAATCTCCAGAATATTTTGAAACCGGTTTCGTCGGCGAGGTTCTACAAAGACAGTGAAATGGGTTTATTGACAGAATGTTTGTATAAACAAGTTGAGCGGCTGAACGACAAAGTGGAACTACTGGGGCCAATTTCTAAGATTTACCGACTGGGAAAGGTAAAGGTAAATGGAAAGAAAGTAACAGAAATATGAGTATTTTTTACCCTGGTACTTTTTCTGGTAAAATTCACCTCTACCATTTACCAGTGCCATAAAATGAATTACCATTTTCTAAAAAAGTGATTTGGTAAATTGATGGTTTTGATGAAACATCATGTCATTCATGTGCGAATTTGTGCGAGCGATTTTATTTGATACAAAACCGAAGCTTTTGTGTGTTTTCTTTTACATATTCTTGATCACTGATTTTTTTTTACGAATTTTGAGATCAAAAAGAGCCAAAAAGGAGCTGAATTTTTTTCGGTCGATTCGTTATTCGGGTCGGATTCGGCGGTGTCATGTGAGCTTGATTAAACGTTGATCGAATCGAAAGAGTATTATAGAGCTCGTGGTGACAGTATTTAATCAGTTAGGGTCATTGACGCAAAAAACTGGGAATGTTTCGTTAAAATTTTTGAGAGAAACTCGAAACGTTTATAAGGTGATTTGGAGAAATCGCTTAAAACAGGCAGACTTTCATATAACACATCCGTATGTGAAACGTGACCGATTCTGTAGCTACTCTGCATGGTTTTGCTTGCTTTGTTATGTACTGCCATAGTGGCTGTCGTTTTACACCTCGTTGTGGAGCTTGAAATCCCATCAAATAACGGGTTATAACATGAAAAAAATTCATTAAACCGTCCTTACCCCGTAACTGTTTCTGTGAAAATTTTTTAATAAGTTAATAGTCATCTTAACAGTCACAAATTACCAGATTATTTTACCCTGCTCGGAGGATAAGGTAAAATTTTCTGGTAAAATCGACTTTTCCGGTGAATGTTGGAAACTAAATTGGTAATTGGCAACTGGTAAATGCCAAAAAAATTGTAAAATCAGGTTACCGGAATGGTAATTTTAAGAAAGTGATTTTACCAGTACCAGTACCTTTATCATTTACCTTTACCAGTCGGTCGGTAAATCTTAGAAATTGGCCACTGAGACGATCTAGTGGGTTCGGTTGAGGCTACAAGGAGGCATTGTAATCCGGAAATTGGTCCTAAAATATTATGAAGAAACAAACACTATATGTTATTTTCCACTGCAAACATAAAAAACATAGGAAATAAGACTTCTGATTCAAGAATACGTCTTACTCACTAGTCTGACATTTTTCGAAAATAAACCGATCAATTGCAATGAAGCACACCACAAATAAAACCGATTCTTATGCACTGCGTCTTTTACTTGTCGTGTTTTTACTTACCCTGCATGTATGAACTTAATATTACGTTTGAAAACTTTTCTCAATATGAAAAATTACCAACCCCTTCAGAGCTGGCGGTGTTACCCAGAGAGGTGTACGTTGTCAGCTCGGTGTTAACCAGAGATGTGTCGCTCATTGTAATGAGAGAGTTGCTCTGCTGAAAACTTTGATCATTCGGCAAGAGTAACAAAAAACTTCATTGTGCAGGTTACCAGTTTATTCACCTCAGCCCTGCAGTATTTGCAGTATTTCTTCTCTTTAATCGGCTGTCGTGCACGGATTTGGTGATCGGTCTAAAACGGAAATCGTGATGCTACTGAAATTCGTTACAATCACTTGATTATTAAGGTTTTTTAGGCAATTTTTTTGTCAGCACGTCACCTGACTGCATATTTCCAGAAACTACAAAAAAAGTTTCGGCAGTAAAACTTTTCCCTGAATGAATGGATGGTTTCGAACAAGTAAACAAATGAATTTTTTTTTGACATTATAAAAAAAAATTTGCTGGAATTTTTGTTGTCATAAAATTAAACTTGCTTTGTTGATTTATTTCATGTTTTTTCATGGAAATACGTTGATTATTGAATGGTTAAAATAACGTTCAAAGTTAGAGCTAAATTTCAAAAAAAATCCAACTTTTCGATAATCAACGTATTTCTATGAAAAATACATGTTAAAAAAACACGAGTGTTTTACCTACGCGCCCAAGCCCTTCTCAAACCCTAAGTCCATTTCATTCCATCTAACTTTATTCGATTGAATCATTACTTTAATTTAAACGATTTTGATCCGTTTTACAATTGATGCAAATGCGTATTATACGTTGAAAAACTGTTGTTATTCCTCTCCTTAAACCCTTTAGGGTTTCGAAATGTCCCTTAGGACAATTTCCGTATATATCGCGTCGTTATTCTCTTTTCATGTTCAATTCTAGAAATTCTTTAAACCTAATTATTTTTCATGTTAATTTTTACCTCTTTAATTCAGATAATTTGTAATTCGTAATTTTTGTAAGACCGATTATATGCGAGACAACGCAATGAAATCTGAATCTGAAATCTATTCATCTTGATTGATGAATTTCGTACCTTCGTATAATAATTGCACCATTATTCGGTTATCTATACTGATTATGATAAGGTTTGCTAACAGTTTTAATTTCATTGTTTTACAAAGAAGCCCAGTGAACAAGTTTTACCCTTGCTATCAGTTGCGTGCGGGATTATAACTACAGCACAAACATGGTACCGGCTATAAGATAAGCAGATAAGCATCGAGATGGCCGAAACAGGCAGTGCTCAATGCTCAGCTCTTATTGGTAAGCCACGCCCTCATGCTTGAGGTTGATTTATACGCGCTAAAGAAACTGATTTTACGCCTCAAATACTTTGGATGACCATCACATCGTTGCGACAAGAAGTCATTTTTTTAAATGCCCTTTCATTCTTTCAGCCCTTAACTCGCGTGCGCCAAATTTTGTATTCCCGTTACAAAATTGTGGTGCCAAAACACGTGTTTTTGCTCATATCTTCCTGTATGTGCGGAATTCAATCAAATCCGTTTCTAGGGGGTTTTTGTAGACCCTAATCTTCAGTTTTATGCACTAACGGGCGATTTTTAATTTTTTTGACTGGCCTACTTTTCAAATTGTTTTGGTTGATTCTTATACCAAACCACTCTTAAGAACTTCTATGGAAACGAGAGAAAATTCTCGTAACACTTTAGGACTGAACAAGTTGTTTTGCTCAATTACAGGCAAAATGACGTTCAACGTTTCACAATGCTGTCGAGCAAGTTATGCTCTGTTCATTTGGTTAACTTTCTAAACGCAGTTATTACATACAGTCGGTGAAGCAGGTTATGTCTTGTAGAACTGTTGCCATATAACGGGAATATGATGATGAAACTTGGTGGAGATATAGAACAGGACCTGACGCATGGTTTCAATCAGCAAGAATATTAAAAAAGTCGTCCCTACTCATGAAACATCACCTTTACTGCCAGTTCTTTGTCCGTGACCGTTTTTGATTCTTTATAGTTTTCTGAAATTAGTACCACGAGTGATTGATTGCTTCACAACAACAATTCACAATTGGATAAGAACTCACTCACTCACTCACTCACTCACTCACTCACTCACTCACTCACTCACTCACTCACTCACTCACTCACTCACTCACTCACTCACTCACTCACTCACTCACTCACTCACTCACTCACTCACTCACTCACTCACTCACTCACTCACTCACTCACTCACTCACTCACTCACTCACTCACTCACTCACTCACTCACTCACTCACTCACTCACTCACTCACTCACTCACTCACTCACTCACTCACTCACTCACTCACTCACTCACTCACTCACTCACTCACTCACTCACTCACTCACTCACTCACTCACTCACTCACTCACTCACTCACTCACTCATTCACTCACTCACTCACTCACTCACTCACTCACTCACTCACTCACTCACTCACTCACTCACTCACTCATTTCGGTGCGGTGGTCGAGGAATGTCGTGAGTTGAGTTGACGTTGTTGTAGGTCAGGAATCAGTAGTATATGTGGGGTTGATGAATAAATCAGTAGTGAGAGTGTCAGTTGTTAGTGGGTCAGTGAAATGAACATGAAAAATGATTTGCGTTATATATGATTCCTTAGATTGCCTTTATCATCGGGACGAGACGTGATTGATATTCATCATATTTGAACGTATAACATTAACCGTATAGTTCTGATCAAACCAAAACACCCAGGGGATGTTCCCACCATCTTTTGTTGTTGGGTCGGAATTTTCTCGAAAACTCCGTATAGTATATCCAGGGTTTCTTAATAGCTAAAAACTTTTTGGCGCGCAGTTTTAACTCAAATCTGTTTTTGGCGCGCTTAAAAATTTTGAGAAATACAATATTTTTTTCACATAACCATTTGGCAAACGTACGAAAAGTGCACATAACTCATTAATGGCATACGCGCCACGTAACCGGTCACGAATTCAATTTTTGATAACAAGAAACCCTGACCAAGCTATACATTTAATAATACATGGAAAAGTTTAACTATGATCCGAACAGTCATCAGTTGAGAACACTGTTTCTTTTTACTCAGAAAAGTTGTCCACATGACACAGAAAAAGTACGAAATTGGTGTCTATTTCATGGTAAAGCTGGATAAATTTGCTGTAATGAAGTCAGAATTATTTTTCCATAATTTTTAAAAGTTTACCCCCTCTTCTCACCAACACATCAGCCGAACCAGAACCATGAGTCGGGAATTTCTCCGGCGAATACATCGCGATAATTTACCGAAATAGGCCGAGACGATAAAACGAAACGAACACAACTGCGGTCACCGCGATAGTGAACCGCGAGTTATTTAAAAGGTACCGGTACGAAATTTCGAGACACTTACCGAGTGTATTTCACAGTTATAATTTCGTTTTCTTACCGATGTTGTTCAGGTTAGCAATATACTCATAGTTCGATTGTAGTTAAAGATACATACTGTAGTAGTTCACTTATAGTTAGAGTATATAGTTCAGGTTATATGGAAATGTAAGAATTTACACGACCACGTGTTTCTGCGATAAAAAATCTGGACGTGGTAGGATTGGTTCCTATCAATTTTTTGCGTTATCAACTGATAATGAGAGAATGAGTTTCAGTGAGCCCTATAACTAGTTTCACTCTATGGGGCTTTTTTCATGACTCACTTTCTCACTCACTCACTCACTCACTCGCTCACTCACTCACTCACTCACTCACTCACTCACTCACTCACTCACTCACTCACTCACTCACTCACTCACTCACTCACTCACTCACTCACTCACTCACTCACTCACTCACTCACTCACTCACTCACTCACTCACTCACTCACTCACTCACTCACTCACTCACTCACTCACTCACTCACTCACTCACTCACTCACTCACTCACTCACTCACTCACTCACTCACTCACTCACTCACTCACTCACTCACTCACTCACTCACTCACTCACTCACTCACTCACTCACTCACTCACTCACTCACTCACTCACTCACTCACTCACTCACTCACTCACTCACTCACTCACTCACTCACTCACTCACTCACTCACTCACTCTTTCACTCACTCACTCACTCACTCTTTCACTCACTCACTCACTCACTCTTTCACTCACTCACTCACTCACTCACTCACTCACTCACTCACTCACTCACTCACTCACTCACTCACTCACTCACTCACTCACTCACTCACTCACTCACTCACTCACTCATTCACTCACTCATTCACTCACTCATTCACTCACACACTCACTAACTCTTTGACAGCAATATGAAATTTTGAAAATTAGTTGGACAGTAACGACAACCATTGCAGCGGCCTAGAGTGTTGCTGTTTTACAGTTCATGTTTCATTCAACATATATAATTCTTTTGGATAACTTTGAAAATACGGAAGGCGGAACTCTGGCCAATTCGGACGGTAACGACAGCCACTGTAGCGGCTCAGAACGTTGCTATTCTGCAGTTCCTGTTTCATTCATCATATATACAGGGTGGTCCAAAAAAAATGACAACACTTTGAAACTGAATAACTATTGGCACAGAGATCAGATTTGATTGAAAGTTTCAGGTATTATCATCAACATACTAACTTAGAAAAATATATAAAATCAAGGGGATCCGACAATCACAGCGGCCACCACGCATTAATGTTTGCAAAAATGCGTGTGGGTCAAAAACCGAGCGATTCATACATGAGCATTTAGGACATGGCTTACCCGTGACTTGTGAAACAATAAACTCAGTTATTTTAGCCTGTAATCAATCAAAAGTCGTTTTTACTTATTCTAAAGCATTTTGGGTTTAAAATTTTTAGATTTTATTCTTCATTCAATAAAATCTTGTTTTAGAGGTGAAAACTGCGTGTATCTTCTTCTCACATTGAAAAACATTGATCAGTGTTCATTTTTCACCAACATAACTCTATGTATGTAGTACATAAAGATTAATAATACGCGATAATCAGTTGTAAAAGCCGACTTACATTCCAGGCAGTAATTATTCAATAAACTCGTCGCCAACTCCAGACCTGATCAATCAAATTAAAGGTTAAATTTCGCAATAATCGCTTCATAATTCTCCGGGTTAGTGCGAAAAATCGGCTGATTTCTTCGTCGTAGGCCATGTTTCATCACATACTAGTGTATATTGTAAACTCTTACAGTTCCTTTGATTAGTCTGCGTTTCTATGTAGACCGTTCAAACACAACCTTTGAAAACTCGTTTTTTTCGTCTTCCAATCGACTAAAACATGGCGCCAATTGACTCAGAATGTTTGAAAATGATATATATATGATGTTTCACACATGATATGACCTCGAAAACGAGGACACACGCATTGGGCCGTCCTTGGGACGGCCCCCTGCTGGGCCGTCCTTGAGACGGCCGTTCAGGCTCAAATTGAGTTTAGGGGGGTTACTGAGCATGCTGAATCGATTTATCGTTGTTAAAACACCATATGTTCAATGTTCAATTGAGTTCACCCCGAACTGACATCACAATACGGCGGTAGGGACGCGTCCGTGAGCCCGATTCGATTTCTGACCCCATATTTGAAGTCCCAGGCCCACATTACCCCTATACCAACCCTTATATTACACATTACACGCACACAGCTCTCACAAAGACTGCTGGCGCTTATCGACTCATATTCCCAGTAAGGGTACGTTTATAGTCTTCCCTGAACGTTCCCAGGAAACAGTTGTTATAAGCAGCGACCAATGTGGCTGCTATATGTATATGTCCCCAAGGAATGATTATTAAATTGATGTTGATATAGCTTCGTCAAGGTTTCTTGTTCTCAAAACAGGATTTGGCAGGTCGGTTACGCACGTATGCCGCCAATGAATAAAGCGCAACTTTCGTATGTTTTCCAAATGTTATATGTAAAAAAGTATTTATTTCTCGAAATTTTAGGAGCGCGACAAACACAGATTTGAATTTAAAGTGCGCGCAAAAAGAGGTTTTTGGCTAACAAGAAACCCTGGATAGACTATAACACAAAGTTTTACATCACGCAAGAAAGTCTTCGTGAACGAATGTTGAATGTTCTTCCTTCAGAAATTTCTCTGAAAAGAATTCTTCGTGGTTCTTGAATTTAAATTTTATAATCAGGTCAGGTGTGAATGCTGTGATTCTAACCTGTACTACGTAGTAACCTGTAAAACCTGGAAACATAAATAAAGTTTGTCAAATGTGAACGTACTTTCTCAGGTGCCTTCATAGTCAGTTGCAAAAACAATGACAGACTGACTGCCTGACTTGACTTTCATGGCCGGTGGTCCAGTCGTGGTTAACTGCGATAATTTATTCAAAAACATCGCTCACTAACTCACTAACTAACTCACTCACTCAGTAACTCACTCACTCATTCACAAACTCATCCAATCACTCACTCCCAAAAATGTGGGCCTCTACGTTCATGGCAGACCGAATAATGCGACAGTGAACCTGCAACCTGCAACCTGCAACATGCAACATCGCTCAATCACCCACTCATTCACTAACTCACTCACTCACTCACTCAATATCTAACGCACGCACTCACTCACTCACTCACTCTTTCACTCACTCACTCACTCACTCACTCACTCACTCACTCACTCACTCACTCACTCACTCACTCACTCACTCACTCACTCACTCACTCACTCACCCACTCACCCACTCATTCATTCACTCACTCCTCACTCACTCAATCGCTGACGCACTCACTTACTAACTTACTCACTCACTCACTCATTCACTCACTCACTCACTCACTCACTCACTCCCAAAAATGTGGGCCTCTACGTTCAGGGCAGACCGAATAATGCGACAATGAACCTGCAACCTGCAACATGCAACATCATTCACTAACTAACCCACTCATTCACTCACTCACTCACTCATTCACTCACTCGCTACTCACTCACTCAATC
>OZ038443.1:29487336-29504836 GCA_964036265.1 Daptonema setosum
CTTTCCCTTTGGAGGATTAGGTTTTCCGCCAGTGCTTTAGGGCATCCCACAATCGTAATCACGAAACCCCTAGGCCGTCAGAATAAAGGAGGCTTATGTAATATTGGGAAACCCTACATAATTATAACCTCACAGTCATCACCCTTCCATGATCAGCTTCAGTGTGATGACTACATATGTATATGAAAGTGGAACCACTGACAGACGAGCTAATCCTCGAATTCACAGAATTTAAGTCGTTTTTCCCAAACCTTAAGAAACAAACATGTCATGTGTACATATGCTTTCGTAAGTCTTGGGCCTGGCCCTATTGAAATAAAAAAAAATGAAGTTAGTCAGTCAGTCAGTCAGTTACTAACTCACTCACAGTGAACTCACCAACAAACAGTCACTTTCTCACTCACTTACTTAATTAATTTGAACTCTCACTTATTCATTCAATTGATCACTCACCCATTCACTCACTCTCTCACTCAATGTCTCAATCACTCACTCAATCACTCACATATTCATTAATTCACTCACTCACTCATCTAATTACTCACTTACCTGACTTGTAACTTAATCTTGTTTTCTAATTGTGCTTATCGTACAAACAGTTCGCACAAATGTGTTTTGCAATTTAGTTAACTTTTTTTCCCAACACCATTTTACAAGCATCGCAGGGCGCAAATGCAGAAGCTGATGTTTCAATTTTTGTATTTCCATGTTAATTTACATTTTGGATTCGTATGTAAACTACCGTAACCTTTGTATTGGATTCCAATGTGTGATTAATCAGATTTCTAAGAACCAAAAATGCTTTTTCCATGTAGGGTGATCACCTTATATGGAAAAATGCTTTTTTCATGTAGGGTGATCACCTCATATGGAAAAATGCTTTTTCCATGTAGGGTGATCACCTCACATGGAAAAATCAATTTTCCATGTAGGGTGACCACCTCATATGGAACTGGTATATAAAAAGCACCTCATATGGAAACATAATTTTTCCATGTAGGGTAAGTACCTCATATGGAAAAATAAATTTTCCATGTAAGGCTGGCTTGTCCGAGCAGAGCGAGGACAAGCCCGTTAGCACCACGCGGAGCGCGGAGGTGGGATCTGTTTGCATAATATTGTCATGGGACTGGGAAGTTTCACCCCGCGGAACTTTCACCCCGCGATTTTGAGGTCTTTTCACCCCACGGGAAAATGGGATTTTCGTGGGGTGAAAGGACACCGCTAAAAATATGAAATTTAACACTTTAGAGCGGTGTCTTTTCACCCCGCCTGGTTAACCTACCGTAACCCAAATTCTAGTTAATTTGCAGATCGACCATAATATGTATGATACATATGACGTATCCGTGATTCAGTGAGAGTGTGCGTCAAATTCAATTTCGAGACTCATTTTATGCATCAAAATGCAAAATAAACTTGTTTGAAAACTTTCAATAATGATTCGATTTACGTGACAATGGTTTTCCAGACTAAATCGAACCTTCTGATTACGATGGTGAAGTCAGAATGGTCGCGGTGTAAATGCTGCCAAATGTAATAAAAGTACTTGCTTCAAATTTTAAATTGAAATTGGAGAAGTTAAACTTACGAATTGAACTACAGGAGATCTTTGAGTAAAAATCATAGTTACAAAGGAAGAGCAGAGAATTGAAAATGAACAAAAACTCTCCAGTTGATCGAATGAATGTGGTTACTTTTTATTGTTTGTTGAAATTGTTCATTGAAATACGAAATCAATTATATAGCAAACTAAGATTGTTATCTCGATTTGCATGAAATTGAAAATCCAGACTAAATCGGACACTGTGATTACGAAGATAAAGTCAGATTTGCGTTGAGATTGAAATTTGAAACGTTGAAATTTTTTATGTCATATACTGTTGGTGCAGCGGGTTATATGTATCTTGTAAAACTGTTGCCTTACACTTTCCAAAATTGAGTTTTTCACTGATTATAACGAGAATATGATGATAAAATTGGTGGGGATATGGAACAAGGTCTGACGCACCTTTTTGGTTAGCAAGAACAATAAAAATGTTGTTCTTACTCATGAGACATCACCTTTACTACCAGTTTATAGTCGATGTACGTTCTCGTCCTTTTTTCAGCCCGTGATAAAGCCCATACACAGTTCCTGCCTGCAAAGCTGCTCAGTATGCAACTCGCTGGTGAAACATCAGGCACATTCACAGGTTTCACCACACAACTTTTCATAACCAGCATTCTAATGCGTGTGTTACAAGATGTTCCTCCAGTGTTTCATTAGTTAAAAGTTTTGCACACGGTTTTGGCGGCAGAATGCGTGTGTTGCTACAAATTTTTTTATTATCATTCAAACTTCAAAAGTGTCCCAGAACCCATTTTTATCCCCACCAGTTGTTATCCTCATATTATTGATATAATCAGAGAAAAACTCAATTTTAGGAAACATATGGCAACAGTTTCGAAAGAAATAACCCTCTGCACTGACTGTACATTCTGCTTCCCTTGTTCTCATTAAACAGTAACAACATTCATTACATCAACTAGAGAGTTTTGTTTATTTTCAATTCTCTCCTCTTAATCTGTAACTATGATTTTTACTCAAAGATCTCCAGCAGCTCGATTTAGTTTCTCCAACTCCAAATTACAATTTAAAACAAGTACTTGTATTACATTTGGCAGCGTTTATACCACGGTATTTCTGACATCACCATCGTAATCAGAAGGTTCAATTTAGTCTGAAAAATCATGTTCACCTAATTCAAATGAATATTGAAAGTTTGCAAAAAAGTTTATTGTGCACTTTCATGCGTGAAATGACTGTCGAAATTGAAATTGACACTCTCTCACTGACTCACTCATCATGGGTATGCTACTTATCTTGGTCGATCAGCCAATTAACTAGAAACGGGGTTACGGTAGGTGAACCACGTGGGGTGAAAAGACACCGCTCTCGGGTGGTGTAAAACTCAAATTTTAGCGGAGTCCTTTCACCACGCGGAAAAATAGGATTTTCGCGGGGTGAAAAGACCTCAAAATCGCGGGGTGAAAGTTCCGCGGGGTGAAACTACACGGACTCATTGTCATCATCCCAATGAAGACGCACGCTAAGAATGTTGTGAATACTTTTCAAACGGACCCCACCTCCGCGCTACGCGCGGTGTTAACGGGCTTGTCCTCGCTCTGCTCGGACAAGTCAGCCTACGATAGGTTATCGGGGGTTCACGAACAGAATTACTTTGAAGGAGATTTTTTCTTAGGAGAGAAACACAATTTTTTCATATGAGGTGATCACCGTACATGTAAAACGCTTTTTTCCATATGAGGTGATCACCCTACATGGAAAAAGCATTTTTCCATATAAGGTGATTTCTACAAAAACATATCATATGAGGTGATCACCCTACATGGAAAAATAATTTTCCATATAAGGTGATTTCTACAAACACTGTTATTCCCTGTTGTTTCAGTAATCTGAGTTGGTTAGGATACTGAATTAAATTTTGCGACAATCAGTTGCGGATTTTACGGTCGCGGAACTGAACGCGTCCACGTGGACGTGGACGGTCCGCATATTTCCAGAAACTACAAAAAAATTGTCATCGGTAAAACTTTTCCCTGAATGGATGGATGATTTCGAACAAATGAACAAACAAATTTTTTTTTGAAAATTTTTTTTTATTTTTTTATTTTTCTGTTGGAATTTTTATTGTCATAAAATTAAGCTTGCTTTGCTGATTTTTTTCATGTATTGTTCATGGAAATACGTTGATTATTGAATGGTTAAAATAACGTTCAAAGTTAGAATTAAATTTCAAAAAATTATTTCAACTTTTCGATAATCAATGTATTTCCATGAAAAATACATGTTATTAAAACATGAGTGTTTCACCTCTTAGGTTATGGCTAACGGTTCGGTTTGTGGTGACATGAAAAACCATGCTGGACACCTCCGCTTCGCGGTGCTAACGGTCCAAGGCGGGGGCATAAAACTTAGGTTTTAGTGTAGGCTTAGGCTTAGGCTTAGCCTTTGAAGAAGGGCTCGGACCCTAAGCCTAATCCTAAGCCTAAACTGAAAACTAACCCTTAGCCTCATACTCGGCGATCTCGCTTAGAAGGAACAGTCTGTGATAATTACTAAGCCGAAGCCATACAAACAATGGTAATTTTTTAATGCAAATAAGAGCGCTAGAATGGGATAGTTTCTTCATAACAAGCAATCCTATTTTTTCTCTAATTTATGCTTCGTTTTCCAAAAAAAAAATTAGTCAAAAATTTTTCCGTTCATTTGTGCGAAACCATAGTTTTGAGAAAAGTTTTACTGGTGAAATTTTTTTTTGTAATTTCTGTAAATATGCGGACGGTCCACGTCGCCTCCCAAGGGAACAGCTCGCGTCCAGCAGACGGCGGTAGTTACCCGTATGACTGTACAGGGTCCGGCCCATAATAAATCCCTACCATAATAATGCCGAACCAAAATAATGCTGTACCAAAATAATGCCGATTTATTTTGGGCATTTTATGCATACCAAAATAAATCTGAAAATAATTTTCGGTTTACCAAACTGCTGGTGCCTTTCATTATTCTTAATATTGAACCAATACAAGTAATAAATCGATAGAAAAGTAAGTTTACACAGGTTTTGCAAAAACCGCCGATGCGTCGGCCGTGGTACGCATCCAAAATTGCATGCGCCATTGCACTTACCTACTCATTGACTTTTATACATGCATTTTGATCTTGAACTTAAAAAACGAAGGGCCATCGGTCCCACATATAACAATAGTTTTCAACTGATGAATTTCGTTGCTTTCATTCGTTTTGTTTTCGTAAATATAATAAGTGTATCACTATCAACCATCGTTAACCATCGGTCTCTGTCTTCGTGCTACCTCAAGGTCGATTGATTCAGAACGCCTAACTGTCCTTTTTATGCAATCGTTCTTAACGGGGATCTAACATTGAAATCGAGCCAAAAAAAACGGCGATGCCGGGTAGAAGTCCCTTATCAACCAACTGTAGATCGTGTGACTTTCAACGCTGCAAACGCTGATGACGCATGTAAATTTGCACGCGTACCACGGCCCACGCATCGGCGGCATCACAAACAAAAATTGACTTAAAGGGTGAATAATTTTCGGATTGACTGTTATAAGGCCAAACAAGAAACCCACCCAGGGGAGCGGATGACATGAATTTTTCATAGACATCTGTACGTACTACGTAATGTACATACATACTGTAAATACGTGTTGCATTTTTTACTGATTCATACCTGATCACTGGCGGACGAGCTAAACCTCCAAATGGAGGAGAATTTCTCCAAAGAGGGGGGAATCGGCAGTTTTCAGGCCATTTTACCTACACCTTGAAGAACAATTTTTAGTTTCTGAAAACGCCAAAGAGGGGGGAATGCCACTTTTCCCTCCCCTTCTCGTCCGCTAGTGTACCTGATCATGGTCATCGTACACGTTCACGCACAAATTACCATGGATTTTTTTGGTATAGCAGATTAAAAAAGGGATTTTTTGGTATGGATTTGTTTTGATATAGGCAAATCAGAGATTTTTTTTAGTTTGGATTTTTTGTACACCGTCGTATTCACATACGTGCAAAGGAAGGCGACGTGTTAACCAATTAATTGACTCACCACTTAAAACTGACCAATTATGACGAAAAACGTAAGGCACACATGCCGTCACACATGCCAATATCCCATAACAGTTACTTTAGTTGTTAAAGGTTGTTCATCACCATCTTATTTTGTTGTGGATAAATACACCATGTTCGCTCACTAGCGAACGAGAAGGGGAGGGAAAAGTGGAATTCCCCCTCTTTGGCGGTTTCAAAACGTAGAGTTTGTTCCCTAAGGTGTAGGTAATGATAGCCTAATTTCTCCCGATTCCCCCTCTTTGGAAATATTCCCTTCCGTTTGGTGGTTTGGCTCACTAGCGGACAAGAAGGGGAGGGAAAAGTGGAATTCCCCCCTCTTTGGTGTTTTCAAAAAGTTGAAATTGTTCTCGAAGGTGTAGGTAAAATGGCCTGAAAACTGCAAATTCCCCCTCTTTGACAAAATTTCCCTCCCTTTGGAGGTTTAACTCGTCCGCCAGTGGTTTGGCTCGTCCGCCAGTGTGTTCGCTCACACCATTTTTACGCATTGATTACATTTTATTACGAACAGAATGATTACAATACAGTGCTGTGTGACAACGATAAAAAGAAAAATTAAGGTATAGTGTTGGTAATCCCATAATGCCCAAAATAAATCGGCTTTATTTTGGTACAGCATTATTTTTGGCAGCATTATTTTGGTTCAGCATTATTATGGTATAGCAGAATCAAGGATTTATTTTGGCCAGGATTTAAATTGATATACCATCACTGTACATATGTACGTATTTTAAAGATACCCAGGCACTAGCGCACGAAGAAAGAACGAAAAAGTGGAATTTCCGTCGTCTTTGGTAGTTCGAAGAATTGGAATTTGTTCATTAAGGTGTAGGTAAAATGACCTCGAAACAGATAATTCCCCCTCTTTGAAGAAATTCCCCTCCCTTTGGATTAATAATTCGTCTGCCAGTGTACACAGGTATACCTTTAGGGCATCCCACAATCCTTATCACGAACCCCAAGGCGCAAGGCCGTCACATTAAAGGAGGCTTATGCACTAGCGGACGAGAAGGGGTGGGAAAGGTGAATTTCCCTCCACTTTGGCGTTTCAAAAAGTTGAAATTGTTCTCGAAGGTGTAGGTAAAATGGCCTGAAAACTGCAAATTCCCCCTCTTTGACAAAATTCCTCTCCCTTTGGAGGTTTAACTCGTCCGCCAGTGGTTTGGCTCGTCCGCCAGTGTGTTCGCTCACACCATTTTTACGCATTGATTACATTTTATTACGAACAGAATGATTACAATACAGTGCTGTGTGACAACGATAAAAAGAAAAATTAAGGTATAGTGTTGGTAATCCCATAATGCCCAAAATAAATCGGCTTTATTTTGGTACAGCATTATTTTTGGCAGCATTATTTTGGTTCAGCATTATTATGGTATAGCAGAATCAAGGATTTATTTTGGCCAGGATTTAATTTGATATACCATCACTGTACATATGTACGTATTTTAAAGATACCCAGGCACTAGCGCATGAAGAAAGAACGAAAAAGTGGAATTTCCGTCGTCTTTGGTAGTTCGAAGAATTGGAATTTGTTCATTAAGGTGGAGGTAAAATTACCTAAAAACTGCCAATTCCTCTCCCTTTGGAGGATTAGGTTTTCCGCCAGTGCTTTAGGGCATCCCACAATCGTAATCACGAAACCCCTAGGCCGTCAGAATAAAGGAGGCTTATGTAGAATATCGGGAAACCCTACATAATTCTAACCTCAACAGTCATCACCCTTCCATGATCAGCTGCAGTGTGATGACTACATATGTATATGAAAGTGGAACCACTGGCAGACGAGCTAATCCTCGAATTCACAGAATTTAAGTCGTTTTTCCCAAACCTTAAGAAACAAACTCTACGTTTTGAAATCGCAAAAGAGGGGGAAGGGATTCCACCGTTCCAACCTTTTCCCGTCCGCTAGTGCTACCTACCAAAAGCGAATGAGAAAGAACATAATGTGGTTAAGTTCCACTTTGCGTTGCGGCTCGTAGACGGGAATTCCGTAGTCGGAAGTGTAGATAAAACGAATGAAAAACATAAGAATCATTCACGATTAACCAAGTTCCGTTCCTTTTCAAAAAATTGCGAAGGGGGTGGGAAACGTTTAATTCTCCCTCTTTTACGTTTTCGAAAAGTATAAGTTGTTCCCCTAGGCACTAGCGGACGAGAAGGGGTGGGAAAAGTGGTATTCCCCCCTCTTTGGCATTTTCAGAAAGACGAATTTGTTCTTTAAGGTGTAGGTGAAATGACCTTATTTCTGCCGATTCCCCCTCTTTGGGAAAATTCCCCTCCCTTTGGAGGTTCGGCTCGTCCGCCAGTGCCCCTAGGTGTAGAAAAAATAGCCTATTTTCTGCCAATTCCCCTCTCTTTGACAAAATTCCCTTCCCTTTAGATGTTTGCCTCGTCCGCTAAAGCTAGTGTTTGCATACGTACGTAACATAAACCAGCGAACGAGAAAGAGAGGGAAAAGTTGAATTCCTTCCTTTTCAGCGGTTTCAAAAAGTATATTTTGGTTTTTAACGTGTGGTAAAATGGCCTAACTTCTGCCAATCCCCCCACACAACAAAATTTCCTTATGTTCTGAAGGTTTTGCTCGTCCGCCAGCGTGCATACGTACATACACATTTACTATAGCTTTCCCAATGCCACTAGCGGACGAGAAAAGGAGGGAAAAATGGAATCCCCCCTCTTTGGTGAATTCAAAGAAGAGATTGTTCCTCAATGTGTGGGTCAAATGGTATAATTTCTGCCCATTCACCCCTCTTTGGAAAGATTCCCCTCTCTTTGAAGGTTTGGCTCGTTCGCCAGCGCCCAATGCTGTTTTCTCACTACATACATATATGCTATACGTGATGTTTCACGGTGAAACGCAGTAAAATCTTGCTGACGTGAATTGGTAAACAAATTATGGCTTCCTTTATTTCAGATAACAACACAGGTTGAGTGCGTTTTTTATTGATTTATTGTTGTTGCATACTGATGATTTTTTTATATTTTCAGGTGGACGCGGCAGTTTTGGAAGAAAGTCACATACACTGGTGGACGAGCCGAACCTCCAAAGGGAGGGGAATTTCATCGAGGAGAGATAATTGGCAGTTTTCAGGCTATTTTACCTACACCTTAAGAAACAAACTCGACTGTTTGAAAACGCTAAAGAGGGGGAATTCCACTTTGCCCACCCCTTCTCGTCCGCTAGTGCGTCATTCACCAGCGGTCAAGAAAGAGAGGAGCAGGAGGAAATTCCCCACGTAATTTTTTTTTATTTGGATTGTCAAGGTGTAGATAAAACGCCGTTTTTATGTATTCTTATTCTGTATGTTGTTTTTGCAAGCAAATTTATTGCCCAAACGTCTGATAATGAAGCATCACTAGCCTCAACTTAACTCAGTTGACACCTCAGTCACTAAGTTAAGAAGTCGGCACTAGCGGACGAGAAGGGGAGATAAAAGTGGAATTCCCCCCTCTTTGGCTGTTTCAAAAAGTAGAATTTGTTCCCTAAGGTGTAGGTAAAATGACCTGAAAACTGCCGATTCCCCCCTCTTTGACGAAATTCCCCTCCCTTTGGGAATTTAGCTCGTCCGCTAGTGGAAGTCGGGTAGTTCTTTCAACTAGTTTGTCTATACGTAAAGAACTACCCGGGTAATTCTTTCAACCAGTTTGTCTATACATAAAGAACTACCCGTGTAGTTCTTTCAACTAGTTTGTCTTTACATAAATAACTACCCGTGTAGTTCTTTCAACCAGTTTGTCTATACATAAAGAACTACCCGTGTAGTTCTTTCAACTAGTTTGTCTTTACATAAATAACTACCCGTGTAGTTCTTTCAACCAGTTTGTCTATACATAAAGAACTACCCGTGTAATTCTTTCAACTAGTTTGTCTTTACATAAAGAACTACCCGGGTAGTTCTTTCAACTAGTTTGTGCATACATAAAGAACTATCCGGGTAGTTCTTTCAACTAGTTTGTGCATACATAAAGAACTATCCGGGTAGTTCTTTCAACTACATAGTTTGTGTATACATAAACAACTATCCGGGTAGTTCTTTCAACTAGTTTGTGCATACATAAAGAACTATCCGGGTAGTTCTTTCAACTAGTTTGTGCATACATAAAGAACTATCCGGGTAGTTCTTTCAACTAGTTTGTGTATACATAAAGAACTATCCGGGTAGTTCTTTCAACTAGTTTGTCTATACATAAAGAGCTATCCGGGTAGTTCTTTCAACTAGTTTGTCTATACATAAAGAACTACCCGGGTAGTTCTTTCAACCAGTTTGTCTATACATAAAGAACTATCCGGCTAGTTCTTTCAACTAGTTTGTATATACATAAAGAACTAGCCGGGTAGTTCTTTCAACTAGTTTGTCTATACATAAAGAACTATCCGGGTAGTTCTTTCAACTAGTTTGTCTATACATAAAGTATTAAAACGGTTTCGGAGTTAACCTGCTATTTGTTTGTGTTAATTTATAGATGAAATACTTATTTTTAAATATATTTAATAGATAAAATCAAGATTTTATTTTCAACGCAATTACACATGACGTCTGGTTTGTACGATAATATTAATATTATAATCTTGTTTACCATTCTTGTGTTTTACGTTATAAAACACTTTCAAATCATTGAAACTATAGTATATTTTAGTTACTATTCATCTGTGTAAAAAGTACATTACCAGAACGACTTCGATGGCCCATCATAGTCCGCCGACCTCACCTCAGATTTCTGGAAAAGGTTAGTCATGTAATGAAAAAATACTCCCATTCATATTGTTATCTGGCGGTTGTCCAGAAAGTTTGGGGAATTTTTGAACATTTCAGGAAACTAGAAAAATCCGGAACATCCTGAGAGGCACACTGGCGGACGAGCCAAACCTCCGTATGGGGGGGGGGGGGGTGTATTTTGTGAAAGAGGAGGGAATAGGCATTTGCTAGGCCATTTTACCTACACCTTGTGGAACAAAAAATACTTTTCGAAAACGCGAACCAGGTGGAATTCCATTTGAAATTTGAATTGTTGCCATTTGTAAATCATGCATGAGAACTTTGAGCTGCATCCGTGAATTAGGATCCGTTTCCTCATATAGGGTGCTGAGCACCTTACATGAAACACCTTATATGGCCTCATATGGGGTTATAAAAAGCACCTTAAAGGTGCTGAGAATTTTTTTTCTCAAGAACGGTGTTTTCATTCAAGGTGTTTTTCATGTAAGATATGAGATTCATTCAAGGTGATCATATACCCATATAAGGACATCACCCGACATGGAAAAAGCATTTTTCCATATGAGGTGATCACCCTACATGGAAAATTGATTTTATCCATGTGAGGTGATCATTCTACATGGAAAAAGCATTTTTCCATATGAGGTGATCCCCCTACATGGGAAATGATTTTATTACCGTCCATGAGCAGTTATCAAGCAATTTCATCAACGGTTATTTATAAAAAACACCACTCATGAGCGGTGCGGTATATCCTTCATATGCGGTGATCACCTTGAAGGAATAGTGGAGTTTCCCCTTTTTTGGCGGTTTTAAAAAGTTTAATTTATTCTCTAAGGTGTAGTTAAAATGGTTTATTTTCTGCTAACTACCTCTTTTGAAAATTCCTCTCCCTTCAGAGGTTTAGCTTGTCCCCCAGTGTCGCAAACCGTTGATTATCCGTTATTGATAAAATATTCATTTTTTTCAGCAACTGCGGCAATCGGATCTGACGGCTATTTTGGCGCTATTAGTTTCTGCGATGGGTGCCTTTGCCTCTTTGCCCTCCTGTAGCGATCTCGATCATTACGTTCGTGTTGGCATTGGGTTTCCTGCCACCGCTCCAGCGACCGCTGGTCGTGATCGTGTCCGCTCTTTCCTTGTGGACTCGTCTGAGTTGACTGGTGCATCGTACAGCGCGCTGGAAGGATTTTTGTTCCAATTTAGCACGCTTGGAGATAGCATTCTCGAGATGAACAACCTTATGAATGACGCCACCATGTCTGCCATCTCCCGTGTTAATGCTCGGTTTACATTGGTGTCTGATTCCACTGGATTTGCACGTTGTAAGATCATTGAGTTTGTCCTCAACGACACTGGAGTATTTGAGGAGCTCGATAATTAATTTTATCGTTGCATATGGTTATGTTAAGGTTTTTTATACACATCATGCATTTGATGTTATTTGCAATTGAGATGTCAACTGTTGAATAAATTGACTACAGTATGTGGAAGTGATTGACTGATTTCCTATCTTGATATAAATAAAAAAATATGTGTCTTATCCTAGAAACAATTTTTTATACGAACAGGCAAGAGTTAAGTATGAACCAATCAGACATCTGCAATCCTATACATTATCTAAGTCTGATGAAACGTGAACTGGAAAAGTGACTTTTTTCAGTGTCACGTTTGTGAGTGAGAGATCAACTGTTGAATTAACGGCTAACTGAATGACAGATAAATTTACTAACTTGATATAAACTATCCAACTCACATATTAGAATTTTATGTAGAATTTTCTAAACAACTTCGTAGAAAGCAAACTTGTTGAAATTGAAGAGCTCAGCATAACTAATGATTCACGTTTCATCCATCGTGTTCACTTAGTTATGGGATTGAAAGTTATTGCTTGCTTTTTTCGTCCCATTAACCAAAAAAAATAACCCTGTAACGTTGAGAACGGACATTAAAAATTTATATGGAATCGTGTCCACCAATTATACCAACCATTATTTAAATTACATTTTTTTGTACTTGGGAAAGATTCTAGGAAAATATGTGGGGTTTAGAATTTTGCCATGCGTTTGTACAGTATGAAACATTGAGATTTCCAGTACACTACTCTAATATGTCGGCTAAAAACACCGACTTTTAGGTTTATTCCCACTGTTTGATTTCACTTCCAGCTTCCTCGATGTTTCCCTTTCTTAATTCAGGTGTTTGTTTAAACCAAAATTTACGTAGAAGTCCCACTGAATAGCTAAAATCATACTGCATGATCGGATCGAATGTTAGCCTCATAATCAGTAGATAATGATAAAAAAATAATTACGGTTGCGCTATCTGTGAATACTATTATCGTTTTTTATTCACTTAATTTTGATACATGAACTCCTGTGTGAACTACCGCTTTCTGGTCTTGAGTGAGTGAGTGAATAACAGAATGAATAAGAGAATCTTTTCAGAAGGTTAAACACCATGAAACCCTTAGCACATCTCTCGGCAAAAAAAGAGTACATTCTGTATTATAAAAATGGTGCTGAATATTTTTAGTCAGTCAGTCAGTCAGTCAGACAGTCAGTCAGTCAGTCAGTCAGTCAGTCAGTCAGTCAGTCAGTCAGTCAGTCAGTTAGTCAATAAGTCAGTCAGTATGTCCGTCAGTCAGTGAGTCAGTCAGTCAGTAGGTAAGCTTGTCTATTCCACAAAAAAATATTAATTAAGAAAATCGGTTTACCTGATTTTGCAAATCAGGTTTCAATTGGTGACCATAGTGTCTCACGAATGATTGTTATGTTTTTGTGTTTTATTGACTAGATTTTTCAACTTGTTAGCAAATAATTCTAAAAACTATTCAAGTTTATAGCTCTCATGAAACGTGAACTAACGATGACATTTAATAATCATATAATCCGCTTAAAACAGTTGTGGTCTGAAAAAAGATGCAAATTTGCGTAAATAACAGACATTGACCGGTACATTCAATGAACTTACATTGCATAAACATGTAATTGAACTACCTGTAAACATGTAGTTGTACTAAACGTATGAAAAATTCACTAACGAGTGAAGTCACCAGCAACAAACCGCTCTCATTTTTAGCTTTGTATATTTTTTTCTGTGGAGAAGGGGAGGAGAACGTCGAATAATTTGGTCCACAGTATTAAATGATGAAACGTGAACGGTTTTTCTTCCTCCAGCGTTTCTTGCCTTATACGATATGAGCCGATGCTCTAGTAGTTTATCTGATTATAAAAGTTTATTCCATCAGACTCAGCTGGGCAAAGTTACTCCTCTCTGGAAGAAGTTCGTACAGAAATGTTATTTGAAAAAAACTCGCTCGTTGAATTCATGACCACGTGAACCAAACGCAGTACGGACTTGACCAGCTGAAAATCAAATCGACAGACTGATTATATACCTGACTGATTGACTGACCGATTGACTGATTGACTGATTGACTGACTGACTGACTGACTGACGAACGGACCATCATTCTACATGGCACCAAATATCGGGTTTCCGTTGTCGTACCAGAGAGCGATGAACGACTTACCCATCGGAACTGATTCGAAACCTTTCAGAGTCTTTCCAGCTTCGAATGCTAAAAATAAACTTGGTTAATGAAGAACAAAGAGACAGACAGACTGACAGATATACAAACAAACAGACAGACAGACAGACAGACAGACAGACAGACAGACAGACAGACAGACAGACAGACAGACAGACAGACAGACAGACAGACAGACAGACAGACAGACCGACAGACAGACAGACATACCTGGAATGGCGTGACGTGCACGATACTGAGTACTCAAACTGAGGTTCAGCTCCTGCCACGTGTCCTCCCATTCCTCAGCTGTCAGCATGTGACCGTCGGCCGATGGCACAAACGCCTTCTTCTCGCCTGGGGAAAAAGGATGGTGCTTGATAGATAGTGTAATCAATTAGTTTCGATCAAGGATTAGTTACATACCTTCAACGACAATGGCCGGTGCTGTTTCGGCAATCACCTGGATGGCTTTGCCAGTTTCCAGATCTGAAGTTGTCGACTCTGCCACCTGAGCAGCTGGTGGAGCTGGAGCTTGTCCACATGGTGGTGGAGTGTCTTCATTGGATGGCTCCATTGACTTTGATCCTTTAGCTGAATCGAATGCGTTTCGATTGTTCTCTGAGGAGCGGCGGCGGATCCCAGGAGCGGCGGCGAGTGAGCTGAGTGAGTGAAAGAGTGAGTGAGTGAGGGAGTGAGTGAAAGAGTGAGTGAGTGAGTGAGTGAGTGAGTGAGTGAGTGAGTGAGTGAGTGAGTGAGTGAGTGAGTGAGTGAGTGAGTGAGTGAGTGAGTGAGTGAGTGAGTGAGTGAGTGAGTGAGTGAGTGAGTGAGTGAGTGAGTGAGTGACTGAGTGAGTGAGTGAGTGAGTGAGTGAGTGAGTGAGTGTGATAAAGGTATACAACCACCTTAATTAGACTTGGATCGGTGGTTCCACCGAGACCCTCGAAGAACGCAACGCGATTGTTCACACCCTTGTATTGATAACCGGGACTTTTTGCGTTGGGCGCCATTTTAGTGACTAACTTTTTGTATATCAATCTGATTAGGAACTAATTGGAAGCAAAGTCTTTTCAATATGAGGATATGTAAAAAAAGTTGTTGAGGTGTGTTGATAAAATCAGTTTTGTTAGATGTCAGTCAGTGGTGATGATGATTTTGATGAGGACCTATAAGATTTAATGAGAAAACAAAGGTTTTTTGCTTCTTACTGTCGGGCTGATTAAAAATCAAAAGGTTGAGCAATTAAGGTTACGAACTTTTTTGCTGCCTTGACTCCCTTGATTGTGTGTAACACATTGATTCTGAAATTTTCACAACATTTGACTCACAATTGATTTTCACGTTTTCAATTATTCTGTTACCCTGCTACACATGTTTTTTCATGCAACGTTATGTATGTATGCTAAGAATTTCAGCGTTCAGCTAGAAATGGGATGCGAACGTTTTTTTATTCGTTTCTCAGGTGCAGAATTGTGTGAGTACATCATCTAAAGTACATCCTATCGGATAAATGAAAGCATGTTTGCTGTAATTCAGAGACCAAACAATCATAATTTTCCACACATAGTTTTCTTTTTATTTTTACATATTCAATCAGTACATTTCAATATTCCATATTATCACTCGTTGAAATATCTTATTTGATTACTGTAGTTTGGAAAGCTCAATATAATTGAAGATTTCGCAGAGAAAATTTCAGAAAATGAAGCACGAAAGACCGGATGCAAAGATTAATCGATTTGTTGATCATATACAATTACGGCTGATCATGCCACATTTTCGAAAGTTAATAACTCACATGTTCATTGGGTACAATCATAACTAATACTCTTCTTTATTCATAATAGTCTATTTTGGCTTCGAGCCCCTTTTCGGGCGTTTGCAGAGGACCAGAAAGCCTTGAACTTCAGGACCCTCGAAGACTACCTCGTTCTTCAATTTGGGGTAGGAGGCACGTTCTTCAGACATCATGACACGACCGAGGTACTCAGAGTCTGTAAGTACATAAGTGGATGAGTGAGTGAGTGAGTGAGTGAGTGAGTGAGTGAATGAGTGAGTGAGTGAGTGAGTGAGTGAGTGAGTGAGCGAGTGAGTGAGTGAATGAGTGAGTGAGTGAGTGAGTGAGTGAGTGAGTGAGTGAGCGAGTGAGTGAGTGAGTGAGTGAGTGAGTGAGTGAGTGAGTGAGTGAGTGAGTGAGTGAGTGAGTGAGTGAGTGAGTGAGTGAGTGAGTGAGTGAGTGAGTGAGTGAGTGAGTGAGTGAGTGAGTGAGTGAGTGAGTGAGTGAGTGAGTGAGTGAGTGAGTGAGTGAGTGAGTGAGTGAGTGAGTGAGTGAGTGAGTGAGTGAGTGAGTGAGTGAGTGAGTGAGTGAGTGAGTGAGTGAGTGAGTGAGTGAGTGAGTGAGTGAGTGAGTGAGTGAGTGAGTGAGTGAGT
This sequence comes from Daptonema setosum, assembly GCA_964036265.1. Lineage (NCBI taxonomy): Eukaryota > Metazoa > Nematoda > Chromadorea > Monhysterida > Xyalidae > Daptonema > Daptonema setosum. The sequence goes on from OZ038443.1 coordinate 29,503,676, forward strand.
GAGTGAGTGAGTGAGTGAGTGAGTGAGTGAGTGAGTGAGTGAGTGAGGTTGTTGTTGTTGTTGTTGTTGAGGGTCGGTCGCTCGGCTAGTAGTCGGCGGCCGTCGCGCAGCTCCATAATTGCAGGTGCTATTGCGGATTACCCTGGGTTTGGTTAGTTATTGAGTTAACCTCTCACTTGCCCTCGTAGAGGGTTCTTCTTGGCCCATACATACAGTATATCTAGAATTTTGTACATTATCTTATTTGGGTATCTTATTTGAAATCTACCCATGCTTTTAATGTATTTTATTAGGTTGGATATGGACTGTTTGGTTTCAATTTCCTTCCTGTGCTTATGCTATATTTAGCATTTTGTTTCCTAAAAGCCGAGCATTCGAAAAGGAAGTGTTCCGAAGTTTCCTCAGCCGGTCGCATGAGGGGTCATCCCTCCTTAACATCTTTGATAGGTGTTTGTTTAGGGTTGAATGTCCAGTGGTTATTCCTACTAGTAACCTCAACTCTTTCTTGGGGAGCTTGATAATGCGTTTTATCGCAGTTTTTCCAGGCTTGCCTATTAGCAGCCTAGATTGTCTGGTTAGGCTTGTGCCTTTCCACTGTTTAACCCACAGCATTTCCATATGGGAGGTTATGAGTTTGCCTAGGTAGTCTTTCGATGGATTGATTCTCCATCTGACCATCCCCTCATTTCTGCATGCCTCTTTAGCAAGTCGGTCTGCAGTTTCATTACCTGGGTACCCTGCGTGAGCGGGTATCCATTCTATGGTGACTTCATTTTTTGAAGCCAGTTCGTTTAGTTCCAGTATGCACATTTCTATGCACTTGCTGGAGATCGTTTCACCAATTAGTGAGTATATGACCTTTGAGCTATCAGTATATATGGTGATCTTTTTACTGACCACCCTATTTTCTAAAAGCTGTCGTGTCATAATATATATGCCAGCCGTTTCAGCCTGCAAAACACTGCACCAGGGTTCGAGATTTGTGCACAGTTCGTCCCCGTTGTTCAGTATTATAGCGGCCGCTCCGGCCTTTCCCTCTTTATTTTTGGCTCCCTCTGTGTAACAGACTAGATTCAAGTCAGAGGGTTGTTCCGGGGAGTGGTGTTCCCACCATTCTCTGGATCTTATGGATGCTTGAAACCTACGGGTTACGGGCAGCCT
>OZ038443.1:29509836-29674836 GCA_964036265.1 Daptonema setosum
TATCCATGTCTTCAGGGCAATGAGTTTGATAAAGGGCGCAATATAGAAAAAAGGCGATGTACATAAGAGATCAATTATAAAACCAACTTTAGGTTTCAAAGTTAGCACGTGACCGTCCCTCTTCTCATGCCAGTGTTTCGGACACTCCTTTTTGTGTTTCTTCGGATCCTGCAGGTTGTCCATCCCTTTTTGGCTCAACACATACCCCTTATTTCGAACACACACCGTAATCCTGAAATGGAATAGCAAAAACATGATAACAAAAATGAGAAGGACGTACCATTTGCGGACGACCAAATCCTTTGAAGGTAGGGGGATTTTGTCAAAGAGGCGGGAATTGGCAGTTTTCAGGCGATTTTACCTACACCTTAGGGAACAGATTCCACTTCTTGAAACCGTCAAAGAGGGGGGAATTCCACTTTTCCCTCCCCTTCTCGTCCGCTAGTGGGACGTACTTAGTATTCACTTTCCAAAATTTACCGCGCATTGAAGGCAAAGGCGAAGTCACCTATGATAATTAGGAACTTTTATCATGTTCGCAGAATTTGAGGGAAAATTATTACAAAAAGAGGTAACAACTACGTAAAACAGCGCAAACCTACCGACAACATGGGTTACAGCATTCATAGCGGCCATCTGTGGCTCCTCGCTCGGTGTCCTTAGTTTTGTACATAAAGAATATGCTGCCTTTAGGGTCATCAGAACGGATCATCGGCTTCAACTAAAACAGAAAGACAACAACAATAACAACAACAACAACAACAACGACAACAACATAAACAACAACAACATAAACAACAACAACAACAACAACAACAACAACAACCACAACAACAACAACAACAACAACAACAACAACAACAACAACAACAACAACAACAACAACAACAACAACAACAACAACAACAACAACAACAACAACAACAACAACAACAACAACAACAACAACAACAACAACAACAACAACAACAACAACAACAACAACAACAACAACAACAACAACAACAACAACAACAACAACAACAACAACAACAACAACAACAACAACAACAACAACAACAACAACAACAACAACAACAACAACAGCAACAACAACAACAACAACAACAACAACAACAACAACAACAACAACAACAACAACAACAACAACAACAACAACAACAACAACAACAACAACAACAACAACAACAACAACATTCAAAAAGTCAATAAAACAAGGCCAAATTATGAGAAGAGATGGTAGTAACCTCTCCTTTGCTTAATCTCCAGAATATTTTGAACCCGGTTTCGTCGGCGAGGTTCTACAAAGACAGTGAAAGGGGTTTATTGACAGAATGTTTGTATAAACAAGTTGAGCGGCTGAACGACAAAGTGAAACTACTGGGGCCAATTTCTAAGATTTACCGACTGGGAAAGGTAAAGGTAAATGGAAAGAAAGTAACAGAAATATGAGTATTTTTTACCCTGGTACTTTTTCTGGTCAAATTCACCTCTACCATTTACCAGTGCCATAAAATGAATTACCATTTTCTAAAAAAGTGATTTGGTAAATTGATGGTTTTGATGCAACATCATGTCATTAATGTGCGAATTTGTGCGATTTTATTTGATACAAAACCGAAGCTTTTGTGTGTCTTCTTTTACATATTCTTGATCACTGATTTTTTTACGAATTTTGAGATCAAAAAGAGCCAAAAAGGAGCTGAATTTTTTTCGGTCGATTCGTTATTCGGGTCGGATTCGGCGGTGTCATGTGAGCTTGATTAAACGTTGATCGAATCGAAAGAGTATTATAGAGCTCGTGGTGACAGTATTTAATCAGCTAGGGTCATTGACGCGAAAAACTGGGAATGTTTCGTTTAAATTTTTGAGAGAAACTCGAAACGTTTATAAGGTGATTTGGAGAAATCGCTTAAAACAGGCAGACTTTCATATAACACATCCGTATGTGAAACGGGACCGATTCTGTAGCTACTCTGCATGGCTTTGCTTGCTTTGTTATAGTCGGCAATGAATTACTGTTCCAAAAAGGAGCGTGATTTATCGATAAACAACCTGATGTTTTAGGGGTGGCACGTTTTTTGTCGATGAACATTTCGTCTGTACAAATGAGAAAAATCACCTTTATCTCACGATATCTTCATTGACAAAAATCTGTCATCGTGAAGCATCGTTTGTTTGCATAAATTATGTTTTCGATGAAGATATCGCCGGTTAAATGTGATTTTTCTCCCCTCACAGACGAAATGTTCATCGACAAAAAACGTGCCACCCCTAAAACATCAGGTTGTTTATCGATAAATCACGCTCCTTTTTGGAACAGTAATTCATTGCCGACTATATGTACTGCCATAGTGGCTGTCGTTTTACACCTCGTTGTGGAGCTTGAAATCCCATCCAATAACGGGTTATAACATGAAAAAAATTCATTAAACCGTCCTTACCCCGTAACTGTTTCTGTGAAAATTTTTTAAAAAATTAATAGTCATCTTAACAGTCACAAATTACCAGATTATTTTACCCTGCTCGGAGGGGAGGATAAGGTAAAATTTTCTGGTAAAATCGACTTTTCCGGTGAATGTTGGAAACTAAATTGGTAATTGGCAACTGGTAAATGCCAAAAAATGGTAAAATCAGGTTACCGGAATGGTAATTTTAAGAAAGTGATTTTACCAGTACCAGTACCTTTATCATTTACCTTTACCAGTCGGTCGGTAAATCTTAGAAATTGGCCATTGAGACGATCTAGTGGGTTCGGTTGAGGCTACAAGGAGGCATTGTAATCCGGAAATTGGTCCTAAAATATTATGAAGAAACAAACACTATATGTTATTTTCCACTGCAAACATAAAAAAACATAGGAAATAAGACTTCTGATTCAAGAATACGTCTTACTCACTAGTCTGACATTTTTCGAAAATAAACCGATCAATTGCAATGAAGCACACCACAAATAAAACCGATTCTAATGCACTGCGTCTTTTACTTGTCGTGTTTTTACTTACCCTGCATGTATGAACTTAATATTACGTTTGAAAACTTTTCTCAATATGAAAAATTACCAACACTTTCAGAGCTGGCGGTGTTACCCAGAGAGGTGTACGTCGTTGTCGTCTCGGTGTTAACCAGAGATGTGTCAGTGTCGCTCAATGTAATTCGAGAGTTGCTCTGCTGAAAACTTTGATCATTCGGCAAGAGTAACAAAAAACTTCATTGTGCAGGTTACCTGTTTATTCATCTCAGCCCTGCAGTTTTTGCAGTAATTCTCTTTGGTCGGCTGTTGTGCATGGATTTGGTGATCGGTCTAAAACGGAAATCGTGATGCTACTGAAATTCGTTACAATCACTTGATTATTAAAGTTTTTTAGGCAATTTTTTTGTCAGCACGTCACCTGACTGCATATTTCCAGAAACTACAAAAAAAGTTTCGGCAGTAAAACTTTTCCCTGAATGAATGGATGGTTTCGAACAAGTAAACAAATGAAATTTTTTTTTGACATTATAAAAAAAATTTGCTGGAATTTTTGTTGTCATAAAATTAAACTTGCTTTGTTGATTTTTTTCATGTTTTTTTCATGGAAATACGTTGATTATTGAATAGTTAAAATAACGTTCAAAGTTAGAGCTAAATTTCAAAAAAATCCAACTTTTCGATAATCAACGTATTTCTATGAAAAATACATGTAAAAAAACACGAGTGTTTTACCTACGCGCCCAAGCCCTTCTCAAACCCTAAGTCCATTTCATTCCATTTAACTTTATTCGATTGAATCATTACTTTAATTTAAACGATTTTGATCCGTTTTACAATTGATGCAAATGCGTATTATACGTTGAAAAACTGTTGTTATTCCTCTCCTTAAACCCTTTAGGTTTTCGAAATGTCCCTTAGGACAATTTCCGTATATATCGCGTCGTTATTCTCTTTTCATGTTCAATTCTAGAAATTCTTTAAACCTAATTATTTTTCATGTTTTTTACCTCTTTAATTCAGATAATTTGTAATTCGTGATTTTTGTAAGACCGATTATATGCAAGACAACGCAATGAAATCTGAATCTGAATCTATTCATCTTGATTGATGAATTTCGTACCTTCGTATAATAATTGAACCATTATTCGGTTATCTATACTGATTATGATAAGGTTTGCTAACAGTTTTAATTTCATTGTTTTACAAAGAAGCCCAGTGAACAAGTTTTACCCTTGCTATCAGTTGCGTGCGGGATTATAACTACAGCACAAACATGGTACCGGGATTATAACTACAGCACAAACATGGTACCGGGATTATAACTACAGCACAAACATGGTACCGGCTACGCAGATAAGCATCGAGATGGCCGAAATAGGCAATGCTTAATGCTCAGCTCTTATTGGTAAGCCACGCCCTCATGCTTGAGGTTGATTTATACGCGCGTAATAAACTGATTTTACGCCTCAAATACTTTGGATGACCATCACATCGTTGTGACAAGAAGTCATTTTTTTAAATGCCTTTCATTCTTTCAGCCCTTAACTCGCGTGCGCCAAATTTTGTATTCCCGTTACAAAATTGTGGTGCCAAAACACGTGTTTTTGCTCATATCTTCCTGTATGTGCGGAATTCAATCAAATCCGTTTCTAGGGGGTTTTTGTAGACCCTAATCTTCAGTTTTATGCACTAACGGGCGATTTTTAATTTTTTTGACTGGCCTACTTTTCAAACTGTTTTGGTTGATTCTTATACCAAACCACTCTTAAGAACTTCTATGGAAACGAGAGAAAATTCTCGTAACACTTTAGGACTGAACAAGTTGTTTTGCTCAATTACAGGCAAAATGACGTTCAACGTTTCACAATGCTGTCGAGCAAGTTATGCTCTGTTCATTTGGTTAACTGTCTAAACGCAGTTATTACATACAGTCGGTGAAGCAGGTTATGTCTTGTAGAACTGTTGCCATATAACGGGAATATGATGATGAAACTTGGTGGAAATATAGAACAGGACCTGGCGCATGGTTTCAATCAGCAATAATAATAAAAAAGTCGTCCCTACTCATGAAACATCACCTTTACTGCCAGTTCTTTGTCCGTGACACTTTTTTCTTTGTAGTTTCCTGAAATTAGTACCACGAGTGATTGATTGCTTCACAACAACAATTCACAATTGGATAAGAACTCACTCACTCACTCACTCACTCACTCACTCACTCACTCACTAACTCACTCACTCACTCACTCACTCACTCACTCACTCACTCACTCACTCACTCACTCACTCACTCACTCACTCACTCACTCACTCACTCACTCACTCACTCACTCACTCACTCACTCACTCACTCACTCACTCACTCACTAACTCACTCACTCACTCACTCACTCACTCACTCACTCACTCACTCACTACCCCACTCACTCACTCACTCACTCACTCACTCACTCACTCACTCACTTAGGATGCCAAAGGTGTTCAATCGTTCAACAACACTGAACTTGACTACGTGTCGCGACAGTGAGAAACTATATGAACGATTAAGGGAGCGAGTGAGTGAGTTATTGAGTGAGCTAAAGCGTGAGTGGCTAATTCAGTGAGTAACTAAGAGAAAGAGAAACTTGATTTCACTTTGTGACTTGGTAAGCCTCGTTGCGATTAAGGTGAGAAACCTGAGCAAAAGTTAAAAAAGAGTGATCGAGGAAGTGAGTAAGCCAATAGCGGAAGAGAAGGGGTGGGAACAGTGGAATTCCCTCTCTTTGGCGGTTTCAAGACGTGGAATTTGTTCCCTAAGGTGTAGGCAAAATGGTCTCCTTCCTGCTGATTCCCCCCTCTTTAACGAAATTCCCCTCCCTTTAGAGGATAAGCTCGTTCGCCAGTGGAGTGAACGGATTAACGTCCTTCAATCAGTCATGAAAGAAGTTATTTCTTGAAAGATTGTCAACTCCGTAAGATATTTATATGAAAAAGAATCTGGCTTGAATTCATATTGGTACCCGGGGTTCGAACTCGATCAGATGGTTTCTTGGTCTGAAACCCAAACCACTGCGCTAACTGACGCCCTGAAACATCATCTTTTACATTGTAGTTTTCGACGGCATGATGGTTTTCGCAATGCGCTTGGGCTCCGCAGATTTTCAGAGCAGCCGACTTAAGACTAAGTTTATGATTAATTTTTCGATCCGTATAATAAAATAACGTTCTAAAATGCATAGTGAGAGATCGTTGAAAGTTATGATAAGTCATGATGAATTGTTACTATGGCCCTGTGCACGTATAAGCTTTGGGCTTATAATTATAAGCCCAGGGCTTATAATTTACGTGTTAAAGTGGAGTTCACTCTTTTAACTACGCGTGGCGCTATCAATCACCTTGATTGATAGCGCCATTTTGATTGATAGTGCCGTTTGATTCATAAAACCGTTTTGAATACAGTTTTTATGTAAATTTTGACTTCTCTAAGGAAGTCTACGCTTACTCAAACTAAAATTGACTCACTCAATGACTCACTCACTCCCTTGCTCACTCACCCCCATGCCCCTAACTCACTCACCGACTCTCGCGCTGACTGACTCTCGGACTCTGAGTCCTTGACTCACTGACTAAATGGCCTACTGACTGACCCAATGACTCACTTTCCAACTCAATCACTCTCATTTGAACACTCACTCACACACATACTCTCTCACCAACTGCCTTACTCACTCACTCATTCAGTCTGACTCACTTACTCACTCATTCATTCACTCACTCGCTCACTAACTCACTCACCGTCTCACTCACTCACCCACTCAGTCCCTCACTAACTGAATCTCTTACTCACTCATTCAGTCACTGAGTATCTTCCTTCTCATTCACTCACTAACTCACATAACTCACTCACTCAACTCTTAAGTACCAGAATCCAAAATAGAATAGTTAGAAGAGGGGGCACCGTTAGAGTATATACCTCAGTATAAATTTATAAGCCCAGGGCTTATAATTTATAAGCCTAGGGCTTATAATTTTATATACTTTAACACGCAAATTATAAGCCCATAGCTTATACGTGCACAGGGCCTATATTTCTGAGTTATGACAGTGCCATCTGAAGTTTGAAGTCGAACATTATGGGGCAACAATTATTTTCTAAAATTGAATAAATTTATGATTGAATTGTTGGTGAGTAAATTTAATATTCAATTTGCTCCCAGAACCCTTCTCCCTCCCTTTACAGTACTGAGTTTATTTTGTAACTGGTTGATATCATCATGAATTTCTATCATCATCTCACACCTGCCCTCTTCATCGAATGGTTGGAACTTATTCTAACTGAAGATTCTTTTTATTCTCAGAAACCGTGTAGTCGGCGAACAATCATCGATATTCTAACCTAAGAAAGTATTTTGTTTCTTTAAGGCTTTCCGAAATTAGGGAATCTCATTTCTTTTCTCTCCCGCTGTTGAATATGTATCCGATGAAGGATGAGTCATTTTTGTGTTTGTTGACTTTAATGGATTCGAATTGAATAGAGCATCGAGATATGTGTCCTGTGGTATATCATCCATTCAGTCATCATATCTTGTATTTCATCATAGCTTGTATTTTTTCTCATTGAATTCATTTCTGTAGTGAGTAGCGATCAAGTCAAGAACCGAGCCATCATCTAGCATATCATTCGATTCGACTTGAATCATTATGATTATTTTGGATTGTCTTGGATTATTTTTCTATAATTATACGTTTTTGGTTCAATATAATTTTGATGAAGATAATCCGATGTTCACAATTGTATTTCAATTACACCCTTTGAAAGAAACTTTTATAGTCGCTAATCCATCTTTTCAAATTTTGAAGGGTTGAAACTGTAGAACCTCAAATTAGTTTTCGATCAAATAATGGTTGCCCTTAAACTCTATACTAACGGACGAAAAGGGGTTGGAAAAGTGGAGTTCCCTCTCTTTGGTGTTTTCAAAAAGTGGAATTTCTTCCCGAAGGTGTAGATAAAATAGCCTAAAAACTGTCAAATTTTCCCTCTTTGACAAAATTCCCATCCCTTTGGAAGATTAGCTTGTTCGCCAGTGCTCTATACCATACGTATTTCCTAAATTCGCGTATTTTCTGTCCTCATTTTGGCCTTCGTTAGCGAAACCCAGTTATCGCTATCAAACGAAACGAAATGAAATTTTGTCTTCTCATTCCGGGATGGTCCTCCGATTTCGAAAGCAAGATTTGTTTCGAAGATTCCGGAATAGTTCGTTTCGATAGCGATCACTGGCAAAACCCCACTTTACGATAACAACATTCACTGAACGCAGATAAATCAATCTTTGAAAATTTGCAGAACGGGCTCAACATGTATATAAATTTTATTATATGCAAATAAATTTTTAATTAACAAATTATGCTGCCCTCATCTTTGCGATGTTCGTCCAATCGACATCGCCAAAAACAACAACAGCAACATTTGCGGTCCTCATCTCACCACTGCAACAACAACACTAGCAACAACAACACTAGCAACAACAACCACAACAGTTGTGGATTTTATACACGGATTTGGATTTTATCACTACTCGTGGCGTGTTTATTTGTGGATCTAGTCAATGCTGATGACGGTTGGTTGAAGACAAGTCTGAATAAGATGAACTATGATTGAAATACAAATAAGAATTTGTATTTTATAAACTGTATGATCAGTCTGATCATTATTTTAGAATACAATTCCATTAACCGGATCTCTCTTTCAATCGAACCGCCTACAAATACCAACTTATAAATCAAAAACATCAGTTCAAATTCAAAAGGTAAGGTAAGAGAGAACAGAGTATCGTTTATTAAATTGTGAAACAGCAAAAGGGTTCCAGTTCCAGAAAGATCTACTAAACATAATACGGCGTTACTAGTATTTTTAATCAACCAGAGTGGGGTGATGAAAACGACACTGTATTACACACGAGACACGAAATAATATAACTTATTTCTTAACCAGTCTCAGTTGGCCAGTGAAAACTTTACTTCATCACAGAAATTTGGTTACTGATGTAGTAGGTTCCATGGTTCGGCAGAACAATTAGATTATGCTAGTCGCCAGCTGAGCTGGGTACACTAGCGGACGAGAAGGGGAGGGAAAAGTGGAATTCCCCCGTCTTTGGCGTTTTCAAAAAGTAGCTTTTGTTCCCTTAGGTGAAGGTAAAATGGCCTGAAAACTGCCAATTCCCCCCTCTTTGACGAAATTTCCCTCCCTTTAGAGAATTAGCTCGTCCGTCAGTGGCTGGGTACACTCAAGATCTTATCCAATCGGCCTGTGACCCTTTCAAACTTCATTATTTTATATCATGTTGAATGTGGGTTTGGTAAACTTCACTGGTTTGTTGCAATTCATGGCAGGTTTTTAAGCATATACCAATCTCATTTTTAACTGAATCGTTCAGTAATCGAATGAATATAAAATACTCGGTCGAGTTCGTTTACAGCCGCCTTCGGGTCCTAGTTTGAGAACGGAGTTTAGGAGTATTAGAAAATATATTAGTAAATAAATTCTAGTCCTACCAAGAAACTGAAAAATTGCAAGTATCCTGGTAGGATTCGAACCCACGACCTTCTGTTTGACCTGAACTGGCCAGATTGTTTAGCGTTCTAAAGCAAGGTGTGCCATTTTTTTCGATGGTACCATGGTATAATATGAAAAAAGTATTATAATAATAAATATATCAATATTTTTTTATTATTATAATAATATTTTTTTTACTTCCAGAGTCACCGTTCATCTTTTTCTCTTTCGCCGCCGAGCCGCACGACGTCGTTGCGTTCCGGGAACAGCCTTCATATCTACACTGTGCGCCCTCATTACAGGTATCATAAAAAAAATCAAATCACATTTATTCAGTTGTTATGCCATAATAGCAAAGTGCATTACCTTGCGTGTTGCGTCAGTCAATTAGTTTTTGGCAATTAATTTTGAGGGAGTAGAAAAATCTTCAAAGTTCTCATATAAATTTAATTTGTCGCCTGTGCGTAGGGCGCCAGCCTAAGAAACTGTCGTTCCTAAGTTCGTCATCTGACTTGAGACACAGATCCTGACGCGTTGCTCGGGGGTTTCTGCCATTGCCCGCCAGTTTATATAAACTCTTTGGCAGACCTGTACAATACCCCGTGCTAGCCCGTGCTGGCACGGGCCAGATCGCGCACCCGCGCAGCGGAAAAAGCCTACCCCCGCGCAGCCTAAACTCGAACGAATAGAAAAAAAAAATAAAAAGAAATAAAACAAAAAATAAAAAAAATAATATAAAAAAATATTCAGGGAGACATAACATGTATTTCAATTGAACTAATTTACTCAAAAAACCTAAATTTTATTCAAAAAACCTTTATAAAATATGGTGGTCCTGGTCCAAGGTCCGTGGTCCATCCATTCAAAAACACGGATTTCATCACAAATGACACAAGTTTAACCGGTGCGCCGACAGCGTTCGCTATCAGCTGAACACGCTGCAGGTAATTAGACATTCTATTAACGAGCCACTCGGTATGTCAGTTTTCAGACATGATTCTAATACAAATCAGTGAGCTTCATAACGCTGAAATTTCGGTGCTGCGCGCAACTCAGTTTTGCAGTTTTCAGATATGTTTCTGATGTTGTTCAGCGGGCTTTAAAAACGCTGAAAATTTGGCGCTACGTGACACTTAACATGTAAATTTTCAGACATGATTCTAATACGAATCAGTGGGCTTCAAAATGCTGAAATTTCGGGGCTGCGCGCCACTCAGCCTGACAGTTTTCAGATACCTGTCTGATACAAATCAGCGGGCTTCAAAACGCTAAATTTTTTGCGCTACGCGCCACTTAGAGTCAGTTTTCAGACATGATTTTAATACAGATCAGCGGGCTTTAAAACGCTGAAATTTCGGCGCTGCGCGCCACTCAGTCTTTCAGTTTTCAGATATGTGTCTGATGTAGTTCAGTGGGCTTTAAAAACGCTGAAATTTCGGCGCTACGCACCGCTCGTCATGCCAGTTTTCTGATACGTTTGTAATACAAATCAGCGGGCTTCAAAACGCTGAAATTTCGGCGCTACGCACCGCTCGTCATGCCAGTTTTCTGATACGTTTGTAATACAAATCAGCGGGTTTCAAAACGCTGAAATTTCGGCGCTACGCACCGCTCGCCATGCCAGTTTTCTGATACGTTTGTAATACAAATCAGCGGGCTTCAAAACGCTGAAATTTCGGCGCTACGCACCGCTTGTCATGCCAGTTTTCTGATACGTTTGTAATACAAATCAGCGGGCTTCAAAACGCTGAAATTTCGGTGCTACGCACCGCTCGTCATGCCAGTTTTCTGATACGTTTGTAATACAAATCAGCGGGCTTCAAAACGCTGAAATTTCGGCGCTACGCACCGCTCGTCATGCCAGTTTTCTGATACGTTTGTAATACAAATCAGCGGGCTTCAAAACGCTGAAATTTCGGCGCTACGCACCGCTCGTCATGCCAGTTTTCTGATACGTTTGTAATACAAATCAGCGGGCTTCAAAACGCTGAAATTTCGGTGCTACGCACCGCTCGTCATGCCAGTTTTCTGATACGTTTGTAATACAAATCAGCGGGCTTCAAAACGCTGAAATTTCGGCGCTACGCACCGCTCGTCATGCCAGTTTTCTGATACGTTTGTAATACAAATCAGCGGGCTTCAAAACGCTGAAATTTTGACGCTGCGCGCCACTCGGCCCGACAGTTTTCAGTTATGTTTCCGATACAAATTAGCTAGCTTTAAACGTAAAAATTTCGGCGCTACGCGTCACTCGGCAAGTCAGTTTTTAGATATGTTTATACTACAAATAAGCGGGGTTCAAAACGCTGAAATTTCGGCGCTACGCGCCACTCAGCCTGACAGTTTTCCAATATGTTTCTGATGCAAATTACAGAGTTGAAAACCTCAACTTGGCGCTAAAGGTTGTATTTATTTATGTTAACCCCTGTGTATGTTTTCCCGAAAAAACCGTGCCGGCCTCTGTAAGGGGTCACCCGCAAGATTTTCGGGTCTGGGAGAGGCTGAACCAGCTAGAATCAATTCCATTCATATAGACTGGTTGCCAATGCAAGGCATGTGTGTATTTTTAACACATAAACGTACAATCATGTAGGAAAAGCTGCACGCGAAAATCGATTTTTCTGGCGACCCACGAAAAGGCACCCCTGCGCAAGCCAAAATGTCAGCACGGGCTAGAATGGATTTCATTGTACAGGTCTGCTCTTTGGCCGCTACGAAAACACCGTTCTTAATGTGAATGGTATTAGTGTGCCTGGATGGCTTCAGTTAATGAAGAAGTCCAAGTAAAAAATAATTACTTATTAAGTTAATTAAAATAATTAATTATTGATTATCTTTAAATAATCAATTTCCCAGGCTCTCGGCGCCGAATGGACAGTGACGTGGAGAAGAAATGACCAGACGTTGAATATTGCCGCTTCGGCCGGTCGATTGTGAGTTTTTCTTCATTTTTTTTTAATTTATTTTTTTCATTTATTATTTTGTTTATTCATTTATTTATTTTAATGTTTGTTATTCTGTTTGGGGTTGGATTGGATGAAACACGGAAAGTATCTACTAATGGAAAGACGGGTAAGATGTGAAAATGTTATCACAATAGTTCCGTAGTCGTGTGCAGGGACGGGATGGGGTTCATGTTGGGTGAGTAGTTTATTCAGTGTGTTTGAGAATACGTTATTTCTCATGGAAGTCTGAAACTGACAGATCAAAGATTTAATCATAAATCCTGTTTTCACAATTTTTGTGAATTGTGAAACAAATCGGTTGGTTGGGGTATTGAAATTTTGATTTTTATTCGAAGATGTAAATAAATCATTCGTGAAGATTCTACTTATGCGCTAGTGAATAACGGCTAAATAGAGATGATTTTGCGCCGGAATGTGATCAGTATTCCATTCATTTACGTGGTTATTCAAGTTTCCTCCTACTTTCTCGTGAAGGGTTTTCCGAGGCAGAAAAGACGTTTGTCAAAGAAACGGGGATCCTTCGAACAGGGGTTTGGCATTATTAAATATTATTGATCTCGATTCTTGATTAACACTTGCATCTATTATAGAATTCGATTTTAGGAGAAACTGATATCTTATTTTTATTCTTCTCGTCCGCTAGTTCGCTTAGTGCATTTTATTTATGTGATCATCATCATTGACTGTTTGCTGCCAGTTTAGTTGTTGAAGAGAAGGCATTTCTTCATGAAGTGAGAATATTTTGTTGTGAAATTTTTCATATTACCTTCTAAATGGGTTAGAATCCATTTTGTAAGCCCATCATCTCTTTCCTTCTTATCGCCCGCTGGTTCGAACAAATTTGCATTTACGCGTCATGAGCGATAGTTATATTACAGCATTAGCGAACGGAAAGGGGTGGGAAAATTCAAATTTCCTCCTCTTTGGCTTTTTCAAAGAGTATAATTTGTTCATCAATGTGTATGTAACATAGCCTAATTCCTGCCGATTCCGTCCTCTTTGGAAAGATTCCCTTCCCTTTGGTGATTTTGGTCGTCCGCCATTAATATACAGTGATGGTTTGCTATTGTCGAAGATGTTTTTTATCCCCGTAGGTAGGTAATTTATTCGTTGATGATAACATCTGATGATGTTCTTGCACTTTTGGTGTGGTAGATATTAAGGGAAAGAGCCTGTTCAAAATGGTCTTGTATATCAAAAACTAATTCTATAGAGACCTCACATGCAATGTTCGTATGTTTTCAAAGAAATCATGTGAAAAAAAACGAAAAAGAGATTTTCTCGATAATTTGAACGCGTGCGAGCAGCGAATTTGATTTCGAATTGCGCGCCAAAAACTTTCTGGCTAACCAGAGAAGTTGGATGAATATGGGTAAGCTATAGCATTGGCGGAGGAGAGGAGATAATCCTCCGAAGGGAAATGAATTTCGTCAAAGACGGGGAATTCGCAGTTTTCAGGCTATTTTACCTAGGTTTTAGGAACAAATCCAACTTTTTGAGAACGCAAAAGAGGGGAGAATTCCACTTTTCCCACCCTTCTCGTCCGCTAGTGAGATGAGCTCGGAGTAATGATCTCGGTAATTTTCATAAAAAAGCATATTACTTTCATTTCCGATATTCTTTGTCGATGGTGAATACAATTCTGATTAATCGCTCACACACATTTATATGGTTGCGGGCATTTAATCGATTATCGGTCGGCCGTTTTCCGGCGCGCGAATGTGTGAGAATTTCGTTGTATTGAACGTCAACTAACGGATTCAATTGTTGTGCAAAACTTGTAAATGTAAATGCAAAGGTGCAGTGTAGTGTAATACAGGAGCAGGGTTTTCCCCGAGTTCAATTGGTTCGAATAACTTTTCCCCCAGACTTAGGACACCGACACTGTTGGGGAAAATGCAATAACCATATATATATATATTGTAAATCTTACTTTAATTTTCGAGATTTTTACACGACACGTGGACAAGATGCCAACGTTGCGCTTGGGCCTAACTCATTGCAATGGCATAGGTACGTTACGGATCCATTTCAAAAAAATGATATCAAATATTTGGATCAATCAGTATGTATTTCAGCTTTTTCTCTAATGTGTCCATAATCTGCCTATAAAAGTGAAGCGGGAACACATTTTATCAGCTTATCAGTCGTTTGGACCCTTTTATTGGGTCCGGTACAAAAAAACGCGTCCTTACCGACCCGATCGGGGCGAAAGGGTGTTGGGTTTTATTATTATCAGCACCATCAACGCGAATATGGACTTGTTGATTGAGGTATTAGTGGGGCGGGCCGTGAGAAAGTGAACTTTTGAGTAGGATGTGTTGTGGTATGAAATACCCAGGGTTTCTTGTTGGATATTTGGATGTTATACTCAAGAAAGTTGGCGCGCAGTTTGCGCAAAATTCAAATTTTGTTTGATTGGCGTTCGGTTTGATCGGCGCGGCGGACTCGAATACGGATGCTAGTGGTTATTAGAGAAGTAGGAAGTTGAAAAACGGATATAATTTATTAAATGTTAAAGTTACTCGAAGAATTTGACGGTTTTTTATTTTTCATATTGTTCACGCCGAACTGAACATTGATGATGTTGTTTGATAAGCGTTTGGTTGGACCGAGCGCTCGAACTTGTTGAATAATGACTGACTGTTTTTGAATAGTTACATAGGAGGTTGACTAGAGGGGGTTGAAAGTTGAACTGAATGGTGAAATTTACGTACATATGAAATTTATTTTAGCTGCAAAATCCAATCAAAAATAATATTAACTATGGAAGGAAATGATTTTGCTGTGGTTGTTGCTGATGTTGTTCTACTCAACTTCACTCGTAATGGCGTTCGAGTTACTATCAATCGAGTCAAGTTGTTGTTGTTGTTGTTGTTGTTGTTGTTGTTGTTGTTGTTGTTGTTGTTGTTGTTGTTGTCGTCTGCAATCCTCATCGTCTTACTACAGCACTGTGTTGAGTAGTTGTCTTGTCGGAACAATTAAGTTACGGAATTTTCGGGTGCAGATTCCCCCCGAGATTCAAAGGGGCTGGTACTCACCACACCACTGGCGGACGAGTCAAACCTCCAAAGGGAGGGGAATTTCATCAAAGAGGGGGGAATATAAGTTTTCAGGCCATTTTACTTACACCTTGACGAGGAACAAATTCTGCCTATTTAAAAAGCCAAAGAGGGGGAAATCCCTTTTTTCGTCTGCTAATGATAGGTTTGACGTAGCCCTTCCTCCATATTGCATAACAATGCACTTACAGTGGAGGGGGGGGGGGGGGTCGGACCCACCATGGGTCTTAATGATTGTGATTTGATTAGACATTCTCTCTCCACTGTGTTGTCCGTGACTGACTGTATTATGCATCATATTGGGTATTGTGCTCAATTAGGGAATTTTCGGAGTTGTGGTTGAGATGGGTTGAGTAATAGCGGAAACTATATATATGAAGATGGATGGACCTTTTTCCTGCTCATCATAGCTTTTTTGCCACGAACACGAAATTGCATTAACATGTAGCGTGGCGAAACGGTATGACAGAAGAAAAACGTAGTTGGCCAGTCCAGTAGTTTCGGTCATTGGGATGAATTTCTATTTTCTGTGAATGTTTGGCGTAGTTTTTGTTCAAGTGAAAAGTATTCAGTCACATTATACCATCTATCCCGTCCACACTTGTCCCAGCTGTGGGTTTTTAGCCACAGTCCGGGGGGGGGGGGTAGACTGTGGCTAAAAAACGGCCAGTGCTCAAATTTTACTGTGACTAAACGGTACTGTAGTAGCTAAAGAAGAATCGGACTGTGCTTAAATGGTACTGTGGTTAAACGGTACTGTGGATAAAGAGGAATCGGACTGTGCCTAAAAGCACTCACGTCCACAGTCTACCCCCCCCCCCCCCCCCGGACTGTGGCTAAAAACCCACAGCTGGGACAGGTGTGATCCCGTCCCGTTAGGTCATTCATTACCTCACACTCACATTCAATATACAAACCTCGAATACGTTGTCTTTTTTGTCGGTGTTTCACCGTCCCAAATTACGCAGTCAGTCACGGTTTGATGGTTTTGAATATCTTCTGTCTGACCCCTCCACTCAGCCACACTTTTTGTGAGGTCTCGTTTCGCAATTTCACCAGCGGACGACAAGGGGTGGGAAAAGTGGAATTCCCCTCTCTTTGGTGTTTTCAAAAAGTGGAACTTGTTCCTTAACGTGTAGGTAAAATAGCCTCAGAACTGCCCCCCCCCCTGTTTGGCAAAATTCTCCTCCCTTCGGAAGATGAGCTCGTCCGCCAGTCGGGTGAATGAGTTTTTCCCGAACGGGGCGAATGAGTTTTTTCCCGAACGGGGTGAATGAGTTTTTTCCCGAACGGGTGAATGAGTCTTTTCTCGAACGGGGTGAATGAGTTTTTTCCCGAACGGGATAATGAGTTTTTCCCAAACGGGGTGAATGAGTTTTATTCCCGAACGGGGCGAATGAGTTTTTTCCCGAACGGGGCGAATGAGTTTTTTCCCGAACGGGGCGAACGAGTTTTTCCTTGATGCGATCTAGAGTTTTTCTCTGACGCTGACCCAATGAAATCCCGTGTTTTTGTCGTTTTTTTTCGGGTGTCGGATGATCGGTGGAAAAATGCGGTGGCGCCGAGCAACCCCATGAAATATGCATGAGAACAAGGCGGATGCATCGGGGGTCCGTTTGACGGTGAATCTGTGGTTTTGCTTTTTGCTGTTTCGCCGATCTCGGGTTGATTGGTGCCGAGTTCATCGGCGTTTACGGCAGAATCACTAGCGGAAGAGAAGGGGAGGGAAAAATGGCATTCCTCTTTCTTTTGGCGATTTCTAAAAATAGAATTTGTTCCCTAGGGTGTGATGAAATGGCCTAGTTTCTGAAAATTCGCCCCTCTTTGGCGAAATTCCCTTTTCGTTGGAGGTTTGCCTCGTCAGCCGGTGATTACGGCAGCATAATGAATAAATGAAATGAACAGTAAGATGGGACATAATGAACTTCTTGTGAAATTAGTTCTACACTGTGTGTGTGTGTGTGTGTGTGTGTGTGTGTACTGTGTGTGTATCAACTGGCATTTAGTGGGTGTTCGAATTTGGCTGAATTATTAATGAATGAATTTCATGCGTAATTCTGCGTGATTGATTCACACCCGAAATGCGGAATGAAAAAAACCATTGCAATGAAACCTCCATGTAATTATCTATTTATGGATGAACGACTATGGATATGTATGTGATGTATAAATGAATTTTGTTACATTCACATACACGTACATGCGGTGCGGCTTTACTGATTGGTGTTGGAAAAACCCTCAAACGAAACCTGACATGTGGCAATGGCGTCGTAGGTTCGAATCGGAAGCCATCGGTGTTCCGTGTTCGATGATTCATGAAAGCTTCCGTGAACCGTGGTATAACGAAATACATGATGACTAATTTTTTGGTTCATTTGAAGAAGGGGTGGTAGAAATTTTGACTGGGTTCAGATTTTTTTATTTTGGACCTCTGGAAAACACTGTTATCATGTATGGGAAGTTTCTTCGTGGCATTTTGAATGGTTGATATGGTTGGGTAAATAAAAAAGAGAAAAAACAAAATTAGAAAAAGCGGGGATTTAATTTTTTTCTTGTTTTTATTTTTGTAAAAATCATGGTTATTTTCAGGCACAAGTAATGTATCATGAACTGTGATATCAATTAAAGTCTTCTTGACTGCTGGATGGTGGGCTTGGGCTACATTATCCTGTTAATGATGATGCCTTCGATCAACAACCACAACAACACTCAAGAGTCAAGGAATACTTCAAGATTTGGGGTCCTTGGTATCGTTGGTCTATATTTGTAGTACAACAACATTATGTAATATAATAATAGCATACATTCCTGATCTCATATTGTTATTATATTATTATTATATCCGGTAACAGAAAGCATCTCCGCCGGCTATACGTTATTGCGGAACCCGTTCCCGTATTGTGTTTGTGATTGTGATATTATATAATGGATTGGGGCGGATGTGGTACTGAATAGGGGTGATTATAAAAAAGAAGTGGAGGAATCCAAGCGGGGGGAAAATTCCTTCCCTTTGAAGAAATTTTAAAGGCAAGTTTGCTAATCAAGAAAATAATTCACGGTTAAATGTCTGTTCCGCCATCTGCCGCACTGGCGGACGAGGCAAACCCCCAAAGGGAGGGGAATTTCGTCAAACAGGGGGGAATTGGCCATTCTACCTACACCGTAAGGAACAAACTGTACTTTTTAAACTGTCGAAGAGGGGGAATTCCACTTTTCCCTCCCCTTCTCGTGCGCTAGTGCCTGACCGGACATACATACAACCTAGACCATGAGTCATACGAGTACGTCAGGTTTTGGTCAGTAATACATATAAATGTATGTATGTATTCTAGGTACACACAAATAATACATGTGCTCTTTCTCTCCTAGTAGTACTAGTTCCACTATATGTATGCGTCACGAATGTATGCACTGGCGGACGAGCTATATCCCCAAAGGGAGGGGAATTTCGTCACTGAGGGGGAATTGGCAGTTTTGAGGCTATTTTACCTACACCTAAGGGAACAAATTTTACTTTTTGAAAACGCCATAAAGGGGGGATTCCACTTTTACCCCTTCTCGTCCGTTAGTGAATGTATGTATGTATGTATGTTTGTATGTGTATGTTTGTATGTAGGCGAGAGTGAGTGCGTGTCGTTTAATATAAAATGGAACCACTCAAGCGCGTCGTAACGTGATATATAGAATGTATACCGGACACCAGTGTCATTTCATTTGTGTAAGGGACAAACTCTCTCGAATGTGGAATCATGGTGTGAGTGAAGGGGGAGAAAAGGGGTGAACCGGTAGCATAATTACAGAAACTACAAAAAAAATTCACCAGTAAAACTTTTTTAGAATCAGAACTATTATGAATTCACAAAAATATAGTTTGGCACAACGGAAAATTTATGATCTATGATAGTTCAGGGAAAAGTTTTACTGGCGAAACTTTTTTTTCGTAGTTTCTGGAAATATGCGAACCGGTAACGGGGGGGGGGGGGGGGGGGGGGGGGCACAGGTTTTCACCAGCCGCAGTTAAGCCTAAGCCTAAGCTATCGGCAGACAATGAGAAAGCAATTCGTTATTAATGAATGATGAGGTAATAATGCTCCCGCTACCAGCATCCACGCCACGTCGACAAGTGTTCGTGTTTGTTTAAAATGTTGTTTTTTTAAACGAGTTTTTGGAAAACGGTTCCACACACCATGATTATAGATCCCATTCATCCGGTTATTGGGTTTTCATATTATAGGCATCCATAATTATGGATATTGTTGGTGAATCACCATGCGCAGTAAAAAGGTGTGAATAAATCGAAAACATACATAAGTGCACCTTATGTATGTATGTATTACCACCCTGGGAATCTGGTATCTGGATTCAATCAAGGTGCCATACCATTGAGTGCCTTGGCCGCAGGTGCCATCTAGTGGATGGTCCTTCAGGGTAGCCGAGGCCGAGGGTACATACCACCAAGAAGGGGGTACATACCACCGTATTTGAAAAATCTGTACCTGATTGATGGGAAAAAATTACTCCGCACCGCATGTGCGTTATTTCTCGCGCAGTGGTTTCTGTAGTCCGGTACGCCGATTCTCCGTGGGACAAATGTCACCTGGACGTCTAATGACATCGTCGGTGCCGGTGGTTCATTTTCTGTTCCATTCCATGGTACATGTCTGTGATTATTACCGTAAAAACGTGAGGATATGCTCATGTGTGAAGGCCGAAGGGGGAATACTCGGCTGTCAATAAATACATGATTTAAAATGTGTTATTCAAGTGCAAAATTTTTTTTGTTCCGTTCTTTGATCAAGATGTGCAGAACTCTTAAGATGTAATTTGAAGAGTTCAATGATGTTGACTTGATGTCGTTGTGGTCGATGGTCAACAACGATAACTGTTCGAAACTCATTGTCGCGTCCGAAACCGCAATGGAATACGGGCTATCTGTCGTGTCGGTCACTCTCTCTCTCGCAAGTGCCACTCGTTCCATCAGTAGTACGCCAGGGACTTGATGTTTGGGGCACCATAACACCCTGCGATTGGAACCCTCAATGTCCCCGAAGTCGTGGAACATGCCCTCCCCCCCCCCCCCCCCGGAAAACTATTCGAGTGGTTCTAGATTCTAATTTCGTTTATTAGGTTGTATTTGAAATTGCTGCCCAACTTCCAAACCACAAAGAAAATGTGGCAAACCCTAAGAAGCATACTCTTCTGAAGTCACATTGTCATCCGCTTTTCCACTCCTCATGTGCCGTTTATATGGAAGGGACTTCCTGTAGAGGAGGAGAAGGAAAGGGAAACGTGGATCCCCCTCCATTTTAAAAGTTTCAAAATGTAGAATTTGTATCAAAAGATGTAGGATAAATGATTCAAAGCTCTCAATTCTTCCCTCTTTGGGAAAATTCCTTTTCCTTGAACGACTAGCTCGTCCGCCGGTGGATACTTCTATACTATGGGGGAGGGGGGAGGGGGGGGGGGGTATGCAATGACCAGTATATATATTCCATGGTCCCAATGACCAATGACCATGTAGAACACGTGTCGTCCCCGTTCCCGCTATTCATTGCGCCCGATTGCAATATCTGGAACATGGAATTGACGTAAAGGGGAAGTGTGACTTTACGATATGTTATGCATGAGATAGTGGAATGTGTTCCCGAATTTGAAGTTCCAGGACCAGGGGGAGGTGTTCGTTCGGGAAATGTTGAACGGACTGTATGGGATAATGAACATGGATGAAATTTAAGGGGGTGTGTATAAAATTCTTTTCATTTACAGAACTTCATTTTTATGTCATACAATTCACACACTTTTTGTGGGACTCGATTCGAAAGATGTTGATGTATCAATTAACCATCACAACACTGACGGACGACCACTACAGTCGGAGTTAAGTAATCTGGTGTGAAAATCTCGGCTTTATAACCGCTCACCACACTATTGTAATACTTGAAATTCTAGTGAGTTGTTGGTTGAACTTGCGTTTGGTATAGAATATCGAATCAATACTAGTCTGGTACGGGTAAAGGCTGAAAGGGATTATCATTTATTCCATGGTCAGTCAGTATAAACCACCGGCGGAGGAACCAATTCCCCAAGAAGAGGACATTTTTTTGAAATAGGGGGAAATAGCAGTTAAGGCATCTCACTTACAACATAAGGATAATTTTTTCGGAACTGCCAAAGAGGGGGGAATTCTACTCCCCCCTCTTCCGCTATTGGTATAAACGGCGTCGTAAGTCGTTATAATTGAAATCGTAATTCAGCTTTCCTGAAATCCGATTCGAATCACTTGCAATTCATCAACCATGTTGCCAATGGTACATAGTAGTAATGTGTCCCGTTTTATGGCACATTTGGGGCATTTTATATCCCTTATCCACGTCTGGGGCGTGTAATGGCATATCTGGTGTTTGGTGGTATCGTACTGATAACGCTCGAAGAATGTCAGTGACATGTGACATCAAGTTGAGCGTGACATGTGACATTAAGTTGAGTGTGACATGTGACATTAAGTTGAGTGTGACATGTGTATGTGACATTAAGTTGAACATGTTGTATGTGACATGTGACGTCAAGTTGAACATGTTGTATGACACATCTACAGTATGTATAGTCGATTTACAGTACCGGGTGGCGACTTTTTCTGGGACATGAAATTTCAAATGAAACATTTTCCTCACGGTCAAATATTGTGCACGTCTCTCTGTTCGATAGTCTAAACTAATTTACCTCAATTAAAAACCACCTCACTCGGTATAATCAAACTGACTACTTTGGTCATCGAGTAAATGAGATTTTACCTTGTTCGGTGGGATAACCAGTTTTCATTTTACGGCAGCGGATTTTGGTTGAAATGCAATTCATTTTTTGCTACCCAAAATTTTGGTAAGCCGCTTTTTTCCCACTATTTCATACTGATGATTCGGCTTTGACACGAACGAAAGCAACAGCTGCCCGCGAATAAAGTCATGATTTATTGGAATATTGCATGATTATCGGCGTCGGTGGGGAGTCTCTGTTCCCGGGAGTTCAGACTGTGATAAAATAAAGGTATTCCCTATTTTTGGAAAAGCTCGAGAGGTAGACTTTACTCTTCAATGAGGAGCTTATAGCTTGATTAAATGGCTTAATAGCTGCAGATTCATTCTTTTGAATGGCATGTTCTTCTCTATTGGAATATTCGTTCATTCGCCAGTGATTCCGATCACTAGCAGACCAGAAAGGGGAGGAAAAGTGGAATTTGGAAAAGTGGAATCCCCCTTCCCTTCTTTGGCAGTTTCAAAAAGTTTGTTCCTTAAGGTGTAGGTAAAATGTCCTGACAACTGCCGATTCCCCTCTCTTTGGAGAAATTCCCCTCCTTTTGGAGGATTGGCTCGTCCGCTTATGGCTATTTGTGCCGTGTTATTGTGCCCTATTTGAATGGTGTATGTATACCGCCAATTAGTACATACCACACGGGGCGTGGGGGCAACTTGGGAACCCCCAAGTGGGGGTGAAAACCATCCTCCCCACCTTGGAGATGAGTACAATACTGCAAAGTACTGGAGTACATGCTTTTATCAAGTGTCTGTTTTTTTTCTAGTTTCTATTGTTGTTTTTTTAGTTTCTGTTGTTTTTCTCTCACCACCATAATTAGTATTCAATAGTGTGTGAATGAATGGCCCACGGTATGAAGGTGCCACAGCGAGGAAGGAAACGGGGGAAGCCAGGGGTGTCGCAACTGGCGCCATATATTCACATGTGCCATGTAATTTGGGGCGTGTTTCAGGGAAGGAGGAAGGTGATGACTGAATGTGTGACTGACTGGACATATGTATGTATGTTTAACACATGTTGCAACTGACATATTGGTGCGACATGAACATGTTGAATGCATGTCTGGTGGGTGGCTGTAGGGAAGGGAGCATGTTTGCATGTTCGCATTCAATTGTGTGATTCTCTGAAATTCATGAAATGAGCCAAAATCTCAGGAAACGCAAAGAAATCTGATTTGACCATAGAATTGGCAGTTAGGAAATAAGCGCTAATGATTGGTAATTGTGTTCAAAGAGACAACATTTTACATAAGTTTTTGGAACTCTGCTGAAGCCAAAATCGGGGCAGTACATACTTACAGACTACAGTACATACCTTCACTTTATTGTACGGCTAAAGGATTTATAAAAAGGAGCCCGACCTACATGATGTTCGGGTTTAACTAGAATATAAACACCCTTGGACGAGCCAAACCGCCAAAGGGAGGTGAATTTCGTCAACGAGGGGGCAATTGGCAGTTTTCTGGCCATTTAACTTATACCTTAGGGAACAAATTCAACTTTTTGAAACCGCCAATGAGGGGGAAATTCCACTTTCCCCACACTTCTCGTCCGCTAGTGAACTGCGGACAGCTGGAACAGCCGAATTTCGAGTTTTACTCAGACGACAAATGTCTTCGACATGGCACCTGCATTTGGACCAACTCAAAATTAATGACACTTTGTAACGAAGGGGCTATGACGAATGCCTTTTCAGTTTTCATTGTTGTTATTGGTGGGGTGGAATCACTAGCGGATGAGAAGGGGAGGGAAAAGTGGAATTCCCCCTTTTTTAGCATTTTCAAAAAGTCTGTTCTTCAAAGTGTAGGTAAAATGGCCTGAGAACTGCCAATTACCCCCTCTTTGACGGAATTCCCTTCCCTTTGGAGGATTATCTCGTCCGCTAGTGAAAGTATGTACTTGAAGTTGACGTTTGGCAGTGTTCCGTAACCTTTCACGGCTGACAGTCGACACTCTGAGATAAGATGTTGAAATACAGTTTTAATGTGATGTGATTTGCGAATACGACGTTAATCAAATTTCGGGTGATGATTCCATCTATTAACGTTTTGCATGAACGTTAGCAACGATGCTATTTGAAAACAGATCGGATTTACCACAGTTCCGGGCGAAATTCCAGATCGTTTATAATACGATGATTTCATTACGGCAATAAATCACATTACATACATTAGGAATAGGAGGGAGAATCCAAGCTATATCATTGAAATGTTTGCTTTACACGAAAAAGAAAAAAAATTAGCAATAATCTCCCGTTTAATGAAAATTTATATAAAAAAAGATTTTCCTCAAGTTTGGTTCACTCATATAGTACTAGAATTTGAAAATACTTCTTTAAACATTAGGGAAATGTTTTCTTGGAAATTTCCTCTCGGTTTGCCGATCATCTTTCGTGCTTTCGTGCATGTCATGATCTCGGATGTTTACCCTTTGAGCGATCTGGCTGCTGGATGGTTTGCCTAGATATTGAAATGAATCGGTCATGGTATATGACTAGGGCGGATGAGCAGTCCGGACCCTTTTATACCCATCGTGAGCAAGAAAATTCTTATTAAGGTAATACGATTCAATAAAAGAAAAACGCAGATCTGAACTCATATCAGACTTTTTCAGCTGGTACACGGTACCGTTTCAGTTTGTTTTGTTTTCACTGTTCTTCCACTGGTGCCCAAGTGCTTCTCTGGTATTTCTTGGGGACATTGGGGAGCCTCACTAGCGGACGAGAAGGGGTGGGAAAAGTGGAATTCCTCCCTCTTCAGTGATTTGAAAAAGTACAGTTTGTTCCCCAAGGTGTAGGTATATCGACCTAAAAACTGCTGATTCCCCCTCTTTGCCAAAATTCCCCTCTCTTTGGGAATTTCGCTCGTCCGCCAGTGGGGAGCCACCATAAATGACCATGAGAATGTCTTATAGGATGTCATGTTATTGCATCGTGTTTTGGGTAGAAATGGGTTGGGTGGGGTAAACATGATGCGGCTTATTAAGGGGGCAGGGGGTTCCCCACAAGGGGCAGATTCACTAACGGACCAGGGACCAGAGTGGAAATCTCTCTCTTTCGACAATGGCACCAGTTCCGAAAAAGTATTTTTTTGATTAAATAGCTTCCAGATTGTTAATTTCTCACTTTTTGGGAAAATTCCCCTTCCATTGATGATTGGCTCGTCCGCCAGTCGGCATCAGATTCAACTGGCCTGGCTCCATTTCAGCTTCTTCAGAAGCTGGGGGACTTTGATTACCAATGCTTATTATAGTTTTAAACGGTGTACGGATTCCGATGGAGCGAGGGACTTGGAAATCGTTTCAAAGAAGGGGTTGCTGTGTATTTTGCATGAATTTTTCGCGCACACTTGGTGTTTCTTACTCTTCTGTACTTCTCATTTACTTTCGTAAAACCGCTATTTTAGGATGTATGATTTCACCACGTTTTCGAGTTGGCTTCAAGTTTCACAACGTTTTCCAGAACTCATTTCCTCCATGGAACGAAGGTGTCGAATGGAAATACCTGTAACTGGTAATCTCTGCAATTTCATCTTCGGATGATTTGAGCTCTTTTATCTCTATTATTGTGGCTGCCAGGAAGCAGACACGAAATGAGTTTTTTGTATCATGGGATTAGCTGTTTTGTTTAGTGATAGGGCGGGCTGAGGTCTGTGGGGGTCCACTATGTCCGGGGGGGGGGGGAGGGCCCCAAACGCAACCGGGTGTTAATGAACGGATTAATAGCGGACTCGCTCATGCTTGGAAATGGGTATCATGATGTGGTTTTTGTTTTTGTCATGATTTTTTTGGATGGTTTCGTGGGTTTTTTTGTTGTTGTACGGAAGGAAGGGGAGATGCGTTTTCGTAACGGTGCTCTCAGAGTTCAAAGGAAAAAGTATTAATTTGATTGAAAAACTTTGAATTATTTTTTTCCTCTTTTGTTTCAGGAAAAAATTTGTCAGTCCGAACTCTGATGTTTTGAGAATTTTTGCATTTTCCTTTTGACTTTACTTTGGACTCCGAAAACATCGTAAAGTAGGCCTGTTTATATGCCTGCGCATATTCGGAGACACAGAACAAAAACAGACGGATAATACAAAAAAATAATTGAATGCATAAAAAGGATGGGTACTGAGGAAGAGAGAAATGGTAGTATTCTGATATTAGTGATGTTTTTCGTCTTTGAACTGAACTGTACTCACGCGGGTCTGTTTCTGATTTACTGAGTTTTTTGGTACGAAAATCGGTGGGTTCAATGAGCGAAAAGCCGCCTCTTTCATTCCGTGGAGAGCACGTTTTTACGAATTTTTTAGGCGACCACAACAATAATACTATGTTTGTTGTACGATTGCCTTTCCCTCGGTTTATTACGGATTTAGGGCAGAGGGAGGGATAGTTTTCTAAATATAGATGATGGTATTTGATTTATCCAAGATTGAATCAGTCTTCTTGTATAGTTCAGGATGCGCAAACATCATATGATGTTTTTTATTTGACTGATAGTTTGCTGAGGTATGGGTAAGTTGACTTGAAATTTCAAGAGACGGCTATTTCTTCAGAAGAGGTAGTCATCATCTAATGAGCCATTTTACCTTTATCTTACGAAATGAATAAAATTTTGAAAACAGCCTAAGTGGGGGTAATTCCACTTTACCTCCTGAGATTCAGCAAAAGTATGTATGTACCCACTCCTCTTTTCTTCAATCACCCCATTAGTTTTGTAATCGTATATGGGGGGTCAGACCGAATGGGAAACACCTGGTCAAAAGTCCACAAAAAGGGATAATCAGCCGTTAATAGGCCATTTAAACTATACTTTAAGCTTGAGAAACAACTACCTTTTTGGAAACAGCCAAAGAGGGGGTAATTCCACTTTTACCTGCTTAGATTCAGCAGTAATGAGTACGCCACCCTTTCTTCTCTAATCAATCACCCCATTACTTTTGTAATCGTAGATGCGGGTCAAACCCAAGGGGAAACACCTGGTCAAAAGTCCACAATAATCAGCTGTTAATAAGTCATTTATACTCTACCTTAAGCTTGAGGAATAACTACCTTTTTGAAATAGCCAAAGTGGGGGGTCCACGTTTACCTGCTTAGATTCAGCAGTAATGAGTACTCCACCCTTTCCTCTCTAATCACCCCATTACTTTTGTAATCGTAGAGGGGGGTCAAACCCAACGAGAAACACCTGGTGATTGTCCAAACGACCATAAATCTAATTTGTTGTGGTTGTTGGCTCGTGAGGTACTAGCGGATGAAAGAGTCCCCTAGAGGGGGTAATTTTCCCTAAAAAGAGGGATATTTAGTCAGTTTTGAGGCAGCTTTACCTCCACCTTAACGAGAAAAATGGTTTTAGATTTGAAATAGGATGAGAGGTGATTATGTTCATGTTTTCCTGGCTTTATCGGTCACTAGTAGTGGAGTAGTGGTACCCAAAGGATTGGTCACTTGGCTTATATACCTTGGTGCGCTATAAAAAGCGCCAATTAAGCTAATGCGTTTATCGGACATCAAATAAGTGCCAAGGTAGATGTTAGACAGAGCACTTGAGCTATTGGGTCAAGGTGTGTTTATATTGGTGGGTTGTACCTTAATGGTCTGGCACAGGCATCATCCCATCAGAGAGGGACTCGCTGATAATTTTCCATTTTTATTTTTCATCCAACGAAAGAACTTTCTGGGGTGATCGACTGATGATACATGATTTACTTTCCATGATGGAACGATGAAGGTTTTTCAAATTTTGGCGCGCGTTTTTGAATATGGATAATTTTTTTTCACATCTCATATCGACAACATCAACATGTACATATGAATGATGTGCCACATCCCACATTCATGGCGGACGAGGAGGGGTGGAAAAAGTGGAATTCCCCCTTTTTGGCGTTTTCAAAAAGTTGTATGTGTCTCTTGAGATGTACTGTAGGTGAAATGGCTAGAAAACTGGCATTCCCCACTCTTTGACGAAATTCCCCGAATTGAACGAAAATTGACGATATTTCCCGACCAACTCATTTCCGTGAACCCTGAACCGGACAACTGACTTGGCTGAGCGACATCTTCACTTATGTAGTTGTTGCAATAACGGGTGTTTACACGAGACAACAACAGACGGACATATGTATAGAGGATACTTTACCTTGTAGAGTGCCGACAATTGTCTTTGGTTGTGTGTTAATCGGTGAAGCTAAACAGCGGACGAGTTGAGTGAGTGGATTTGAGAAAAAATTCTAAAATTTGAACGCGCGCCGAAACGAATTTGAATTCAAATTGCGCGCCAAAAACTTTCTGATTGACAAGAAATTTTTGGATTTGGTTGGGGAGAATTACGCTGCTGTTTAGTCGGTGAAGCCAAACAGTGATGGGGTGGCTAAAAGTCGGCAAAAACCTAACGGGGGATAGGGGGGGGGGGGGGAATATCTGTCTTTTAAGGATGTTTCCTTTTTTGCCAGAATTTCATTTTCAGTCTCTGGTTTTCCTAAATAGGATATGTTAAGAGTCTTTAAATCTGATCTGATAATTCATTTTCCGCCATTGATGTTGCACAAACATCGGACATCTGTTCTATTCTATTGGGTGACGTTGACTTTGGCATCGAATTCAGCGTATTGTTTCGGTTTCGTTGAAGAAGGGGATACGCTTTAGATACTGTTCAATACGATTGCAGTGAACGTATGGATGTTATGTTAATTTATAAATTTTCTTTGGAAAATCACTGCATTTCATAGTAAATAAATCTGATTGGTGTTGTGGAGATATAATACAGACCAAGGAAACTTTCCAGGTATTTGAGTAGTGAGCGGAGCCATTGCGGTTCTCCAACGTGTCATTGATGTCAACACTAGCGGACGAGACGGGTGGGAAAAGTGGAATTCCCCCCTCGTTGGGGTTTCTTCAAGTAGGATGTATCCCCTAAGGTGTAGGTGAAATGTCCTAATTTCTGCCGATTCTCCTCTCTTCGGGAAGATTTCCCTCCCTTAGGAGGTTCGGTTCGTCCGCCGGTGCTAATGAGCCATTGCGGTTCTCCAACGTGTCATTGATGTCAACATGTCATAACTTGACATTTGATTGACACATGCAGTGGTAGTTGGTGGTACATGTCTTCACTCTTCTTATTATATAGTCGTCTCGACACCTGGGGAAACTACACGGCGTATAATAATACCTTTATAGGTTTTTCTAGGCAGGCTCACAAAAAACGCTTATGTAATTGATTGAAAAAAAGCTTTTTCCGAGTAAGTAACAGATTGTTTCTTGTTTCTAGAACTTCACAGACTTCCCCGAAACCGGTTGTCATAAGCAGCATGCAATATGGCTGCATACTTGCTCGTCGTGTGTAAATAACAGCAAAAAGCAGCCCTCTAAACATGCGGTCTCTAATCATTCAACATGGTGTCCTCATGAGCCTCCTCATCCAATTCACTAGCGGAGGAGAAGGGGTGGGAAAAGTGGAATTCCCTTCTCTTTGGCGGTTTCAAAAAGTATAATTTGTTCCCTAAGGTGTGGGTAAAATGGCCTGAAAACTGTTATTCCCCCTCTTTGCAAAATGCCCCGTTTCTTTGGAGACTTAGCTCGTCCGCCATTGATCCAATTTGGTCGTAATCAATGGGATTAAGTGGGATTGAATGAGTGAATGAATGAATGACTACGAGAGTGGAGTACTCGCCTCTTAACGGTTGGGATCAATGGATCAAGGACCTTCAGACCTCGTATGTACCCTCCGTGCGTAAGGGACTGACATCTTGATTAACTGACTGACTGACTTACTTACTGACTGATTGACGGGTTGTTTTTCGATATGACGCACTTTTCTTGACCTGCAGAAAAAAATCATTTCTTGTACATTTTATTTCTTTTTAGACAGCGTTCAAATGTAATGACAATTATACACTGAATAAGACACATAACAAATGAGTATTCCATACTTGATATCCTTGCCTCCTCGGTATACCATACCATATCAAACCATACCATACCACACCATACCTGCTCTGCTACCTTACTTATGTCGGTCTAAGATTCCGTGCCCTTCATATCAAGGTCCGGGGTCGATTTCTTCGGCGTTTTTCGAGTATACAAAACACGTGTCTTGCCATATTTCTTTGGTGCGTCGTCGTTTGCGTTTTTTATAATGTGATGGAGCGTTTTTTATGATTGACAAACTGGCGTACTGGGCTGGTTTGTGATGTTCGGGGCTAATTTGAATGTGAGTGAGTGAGTGAGTGACTGACTGACTGACTGACTGACTGAATTGGGAGAATCGCTGATGGGGATATGGTAATAAGATAAGCATATAAATATAGTGCAACAATTTAGAACAGTAAAATTATTGTTATCTTGCTTACTTAAAAAAAATTTCCGAAAACTAAAAAAAAATCTTGGCTGATTGACTGATTCGGGAGTAAATTGTTGATGGGGATGGGGTAAATTTGCAAAAACATAACTCATAAGCGTTCGTATGTTGTCCAAATGTGATTTGACAAAAAAAATCTAAAAAAATTTAACGTTCGCTAGAAGCAGATTTGAATTTAGAATGCGCGCCAAATACATTTTTTTATCATCAAGACACTAGCGGACGAGAAGGGGTGGGAAAAGTGGAATTCCCCCCTCTTTGGCAATTTCAAAAATAGAGTTTGTTCTCTAAGGTATAGGTAAAATCACCTGAAAACTGCCAATTCCCCCCTCTTTGGCAAAATTCCCCTCCCTTTGGAGGATTGGCTCGTCCGCCAGTGCATCAAGAAACCGTGGATAGTCTGTACTATATAAGGTACACGTATAACGGGCTTTTAAAATCGAGTTTCATCATCGATCCATGATGCCATTTTCATTGTAACCGCTACTGGAGCATCGGTGAAACCCGTTCGGTCATCACTCATCATTAATCATTTCCAGTGTCGTTTTTGGGAACCGAAGTACGACAACCGACCACCGAGTATTGCAACTCAGAATGGTTCTGTTTGGGGAATCCAGTTTCAAAGCAAAATGATCGTTCAGGCAGTATATTAACTATGTATATTCATGAAAATAGGGGATATCGATTCGTGAAAATCGGTTCGAAAAGTATCAATCACTTTCTTTTGAGGGTTCAAGAAACTCCTCATTTCTTGATTGATTCCGGTGAGTATTTTTCGAACCCTGGCATGTTAGAGCGAAGGTTGATTGGTATTCCTGCTTGTATTCTATCGGAACGTATCATCTCATTCAAAAAGATTTGAAGAGCTTTGGGCTGAAAAAATTCTCTACACCGATCTGATGGTAACCGAATACCTCCCGATCTGACTTCCGAATATTCACGACACAACCTGCGAACGTGCCGCTTGTAAATACGAATCTACGAAACAAGTGCCGGGACAAAGTAAAATGAGATGAAACTCGTGACTTTTTCTGTGCCACCACGAGTCGGTGACAACTTGTACCACAATCGTGTCGCGTTCACCATTGATGTTTTTTTTAACTTTTTTTCGATTTTTATGATTTTTTGGTGTATAATAATTAGATTTTGTTACTAACTAGACTAGATAATTTTTTCGGATGCTGCGGAGTTTCCTGTCTTTGGGCTCCTTCCAACTGTAGTTCACGCCAACATATTCTACTTCTGGCTTCCACTTATATTATGCGTACTCGAAGTGTCGTGGGAACTGATTTTTTTTAATTTTGAACGCCTGCCAAAAGCAGTGATTTAAAGTAACAAGAAATCTTGGATTGGCTATTTACATATATGTATGTACTTCTAAATGTATCTAACGGAAGTTGTCGCGCGATCATTAGCGCTTCCTCTTTGCCGGGGTTTTTGTTTTCTGTTGGGTCAACAACTGTGATCCCTCCTACTTCGTTCATACATGTACCAGACATGACCATTGGCAGAAGAGCCAACCTTCCAAAGAGAGGGGAATTCCTCCAAGAAGGGCAATGGGGAGAATTGAACTGTTTTACATACTTACGAATTCCAATCCAAGCAACTTTAAGCCACGGCTAGCGAGGTGGGATTTCCACTTTTTTATGCTATTGGTACCCAGACATGACGACTAACCGAACTTGACCCGGAATACGGATGCCAATAGAACATCTGATGTTACTAACAACGGTAGAAAATAGAACAGGTCAATTAGAAGGTGATTTTCTTTGAAAGGCTTATTACTCGTTCACTGGTTCTGTTAACCGAAGCTGGTTACATATGTATTTACTGGACTTCTTACTAGAATCATTGGTTTCTCGGATCATTGGTTATCGCTCGAATTCGGGTTCAACAAGTGTGTCAGTGACGACGCCCGGTTTTCGGTGATTCTGATTTTGAGGATGGAATCTTAATGACCTGTCAAACAAATGACGTTTATGTTATGGGTTCGTTTCGTGACAACTTTTAAAGGGTATGGTTGTGGTGGTAAACTGACCGAACGGAGAGGCGTGTGATATTTTTTCTATAATTTTGATTCTTAGTTTTCTCACAAGTTTACCGGGAGTCTACATTGTTTCGATTCAATTTCGATTCCCCACTCACCGGACTTCGAAATGACCACCAAAAAGTTGTTTGTTGCTCGTATGTACAGTGGGTACTCCGTACGTACAGTACCTTTAGCTGAAAAATGGCACATTTGCAGTTCAGCATATGTAAGTAAGTAGTCGGTAGTAGACATTTTGCAACTTTTCCCCGAAATGACCTATTCTTTGTTCTACATAATCTGGAGTGAACTCGTGTCAATTCATTTCGTACTTGGCTGACTGCCTTTGGTTATTGTGGACGCTCAAAAGTTGACTCTACTCTCTGGCAGTTGGAAGAATAACTGCTCTTCGTGGGCCTTGGCGGATGAGAGCAGGAGAAACGTACGGAAATACCTCTCTTTAGACAGTTTTTCAACTTGGACTTTCCTTCTAATGGGAAATTAATTATTGCCGCATGGTTGCAAATTAGCCTCTTGGGCAAGTTCCCAGTTGTTTTGGGATGATTAACATTTGTAGGTAGCTTTTGAATAAATAGGTACATATTTTGCAAAGGATGATCATATTGACTTAGAAGTGGGGAAATTCGCTAATTGAGGAGATTGAACATGCAGAAGTCGTGTAACTAAACTTATAATTCATTTAAAATTACCGAAAATACAGGTTTCCATATTCCGTCTTTGTTGTTTTCTCTTCCGCTGAGTGCTTTGGACGCGGTTATCGAACAAATCGCGCGCCATTCGACGCGCTAATCCTCCAAAATAAGGGGAATTTTTTTCAAAGAGAGGGAATTAAATTTTCTCAGCCTATTTAACCTACACCGTAGAGGAAAAAATCTAACTTATGAAAACGTCAAAGAGGGGGGAATTTCAATTTACCCACCCCTGCTCGTCCGCGAGTGGTATGGAATGATTTCGTTGAAAACTGTTCCGAGCATTTTTTGCGACGGGGAAGGTTGCGATGGCTCTATTGGAGGCCGAGCGGAACATCGGCACGGAAAAACTTAGTATCCGTGCCGTGAATATTTATTGTTGTCACATTTGGTAAACGGAACATTAAGATGGAAAATTGTTTTGAAAAGTTGAAGTTTTTTTATGTAGCTCAATAAATGGGTTCTGCAATGGAACAACATGGGGGATGAAAAAGTTTTTGGTTTATGGTTGACGTTATCTCGGGGAAGAATCGGTGAGATATAATCTCTTTCGCCAGGTATATGTCAGTGGGGTATCGGACACTAGCGGGCAAGTAGGGAAGGGAAAAATGGAATTCCACCCTCTTTGGCGGTTTCAAAAGTTAGAATTTGTTTCCTAAGGTGTAGGTAAAATGGCCTAATTTTTGACAACTTCCCCTCTTTGAAAGAATTCTCCTACCTTTGGAGGTTTTGTACGTCCGCCAGTGGTCAGTGGGGTATCGGATGGAATAACAACCTTTGGGTAGCGGTATTGGTAAAAAAATAATTTGTATTGATTGAGTTTGATGAAAGATGATTGGTGAGACATTTTTAGTTGACTCCATGTTAGGTGATTCGTAATTTAACTTCTAGACACATGCACAGTGTAATTGAATACAGGGAGAGTTTCTTACTTATACTTGAGTGGATAGTGCGAAACACAAAAATATTAATTGTTTGTAATATTTTACTAAAAATAAATTTCCCATTCCATTGCAGGCACGTGTTCGAGAACGGCACACTACGGGTCAACGTCGGCAAGGCGGGCGGTTCGTTCGACCAGGATGCGGGCGTGTACCAGTGCGCCGTACAGGTCAAGCATGCGGCTCACTCATGGACGTTTGTGAGTAAGAAGGCAAAGCTCACCGTAGCCGGTGAGTGAGTGAGTGAGTGAGTGAGTGAGTGAGTGAGTGAGTGAGTGAGTGAGTGAGTGAGTGAGTGAGTGAGTGAGTGAGTGAGTGAGTGAGTGAGTGAGTGAGTGAGTGAGTGAGTGAGTGAGTGAGTGAGTGAGTGAGTGAGTGAGTGAGTGAGTGAGTGAGTGAGTGAATGAGTGAGTGAGTGAGTGAGTGAGTGAGTGAGTGAATGAGTGAATGAGTGAGTGAATGAGTGAGTGAGTGAGTGAGTGAGTGAGTGAGTGAGTGAGTGGGTGAGTGAGTGAGTGAGAGAGTGAGTGAGTGAGTGAGTATTTTGTTTCATTGTAGTTCTTCCCCGTTTCGAGGAACAACCGCGCGATCAGTCGGTGGTGGTCGGGTCGGCGATTCTGCTGCCTTGCAGGTTGGTGAGATAGCCGAGTGGTTAAGTGATTAGTCTGACATGTGAGAGGTGCCGGGCTCGAACCCTAACAATTTCGTTCACTTATCCTTTCTCTCATTTCATCATCGAGAGCCGTGCCAGCTCTTACTGTAATGGTATACGAATCTGATTGTAATCAATCTACATTGTTTCAATGACTCACTGTAATGCCATTTTTCAAGGGCCTCATGACGTAATTTCCTCGTGTTTTTCACCAATATGTGCCATTGATGAAATGAGTCATGTTATATGGTAGGTATTATGGTGGCCGGTGGGTACCAGTTATTATGGCATGGGGGGGGGTTAGGGTACTCTGTTTTATTGCCAGCCGGGTAGACAGAAGGTTGGGAAGGGGGGGGGGCATAGAATAGTAGAGGTACATAGTCTATATGACGCAGGTTGTAGTAGTAAATATTTCTGTCGACACATGATGGGGTGGATGTTATTTTCTTGGAATTTTTTTGAAAAATTAGGAAGTGAGAAAATTTTGTAGGTGAACGTTATAGTAGAGGGAGAATGTGACGTACACAATTTGGTATCTGAAAACACACTTTTTTGCTTATTCACTCACTCACTCCCTCACTCACTCACACCACACACTTACTAACTAACTCACTCACTCACTCACTCACTCACTCACTCACTCACGTCGCTCACTTACTCACTCACGTCACTCACTCAATCACTCACTCAGTCAGTCACGTCAGTCACTCACTCACTCACTCACTCACTCACTCACTTGCAGAGTCAGCGATGCGGCACCTCAGCCCTCAGTGCAATGGTACAAAGATAATGTGCCATTGGATGTGGAGCAGGAACCTCGGTTCACGATCATCCAGCTGACGAATTCCTTGGAAATCAGGGATGCCCAGTACGGTGATTCAGCGACCTACAAGTGCCGACTGAGTATACCGGACAAGTATAGATACAGTACGGATGCAACGATCACTGTCGTCAAACTCAGTTGGTTTTACTCACTCGCTCACTCACTCACTCACTCAGTCACTCACTCACTCATGCGCTTATGCGCTCACCCACTTACTCACTCACTCATTCACTCACTCACTCACTCACTCACTCACTCACTCACTCACTCACTCACTCACTCACTCATACAGACGAACAAGACGATCTCTCCGAACCGCAATTCGTGGCCACACCCCGCGGTCGAGTCGTCAAAGTGGAAGAATCGGCCGTATTGGAGTGTCTGGCTAACGGTCAACCCAAACCGGAGATCACCTGGCTCAAGGTTGGATGTTGTTGTTGTGTTTGGATAACCGGAGTTTCTTGATTTTACTATATCAGGAACATCACTCTTCTCACTCACGCACTCATTTACTCACTCACTCACTCACTCACTCACTCACTAACTCACTCACTCACTCACTCACTAACTCACTCACTCACTCACTCACTCACTCACTCACTCACTCACTCACTCACTCACTCCAGGATGGCCGCAAGATCGACATGGATGCCACGCACGCGATCGTCGGCAGTTCACATCTGTACATGTCGGCGGTGAGTGCGGACGACACGGGTACTTACACGTGTCGTGCCACCAATACTCATGAAAGTGTGGACACCAATGCCGCATTGGAAGTGATCGGTTGGTTATTATTTTGTTTTATTTCACGTCTCTTTCAATCAGTGTTTATATATTATTTTATTGATGTGATAAGTTATGATATGGAATGGAGCAAGAAATGAATGTTCAGTCTCAGAGCCTTATCGAACGAAAGCAGATAAACGCATACTAGTGAAACAGAATTATCATACATATAAAAGTTATTGTATGTCGATCAGAATATTTAGGCAAGTTTATTACTTGCTAGCCAAGAAACAAAGTTTTTTTCGTAAAATTACTATCTTTTCAAAACAGTGGATGACTGCTGCCACTGCCACTTTCTGCCTGCAACGAGTCCTCCTCGTACTGCGCTTGGAATTGTCGCTGCAATATAATAAATAGCATTTGATATGAGCTCTCAATTAAGCATTCAACAATCCGTCAATCAATCAATCAATCAATCAATCAAACAAACAAACAAACAAACAAGCAATCATGTGAAAACTTTCGTAGAAAAAAAACGCACAAAAGATAAAAAAAATCTACTATGTATATACAATAATTTACTCAAACCTTATAATGTTGGACCAGGGCGCCGAGTCGGGCGAAGGCGTGCGTCCGACGTGGCGCATCTACGTAGTACATGGCCTCGCTGTCCAACTGCAACTTTGAACAGTTGGGCAAAAAAATCCGTTTGGGCATATTTGCCCTTGGTTGATGTAGTCATGTGAAGTTGCTTTTAATAATTCTCAACAGTTTTGTTGTTCTTGCGAATAAATTTACTCGATTAGTAAAACAACTAGTAAAAAACGGCAACTGTCAAATGAAAAACTGTCGAACGATAAAAATTTTAACTTCTTTTAAATGATAGTTAAACTTGATAACTAAATGATAGTTAAAAATAAATAAATAACACGAACCTTGATATCGTACACCTGATTGTGGCGAGTGTGCTTGTCGTGGTGGACGAAAACGAGCTGAATATGTGGCTGGTTGTCGTTGGTGACGACCGTGAGACCGATGATGAAGCCGATGTGGGCGTTGACGAACATGGTTTTGATAGAGGATGTCGTGATGAAGCCTAGGACCAAGAATTAGACATATTGGATTGGTAGCGGTTCCTCAGTAAAATACTCAATAAGACATTATGATCATATGAATAGCACAATCTGATTACTTGACTTGACATACAAACAAGCGGAGTTTTAACATTGAAATTAGAAATGCGTCGTTATTAAACTGATATCGTAAAACGTACCGGCGAACACATCCTGACCGATCTCGTCGTAGTAGTTGTGGAGCGGGTACTCGCTGAGGCCGTGGCTGGGCAGCAGGGACTTCGCACTGTAATGAAATGAAATAAACTGCAAAACCAAGCTACAATGAAATATTGCAATATCTAGAATAAATCTAAACAATGTAAAGAGTGAACCATGCCGGATGATCCTTCAACGGAGGCGTCTTGATGCCCTCCTCGAACGGGTCCCACTTTTGGCATTTGGGTGACATGCCCGCCATCTTCTGCAAAAAACGGTGCTTTGAGTTCAAAACTACGTAGCTGAACCACTGTGCTGAGTAAAAATCGTGCAAAGCGTAATGAATTAAGATTTAGTAATTTAATTTTTGTTGTTGTGAACAGTGGCCGTATCCGACCTGGCTCGTTGTTGTGTGATCGGTGGCAATCGAGTTGTACGACATCAGCGATTCGTTGCTCTCCGCCAGCTGGAATCGTGGAAGAATTGTTTTCTGCCATCTGGTATTCTACGACACTTCAATTGAGTCAGTCAATAACTAATAGGTTGACCAAGATTCAGGACCTTCATCAAACCTGGCCGCGCAGCACAATTGTTTTTATTTAAAATATTCTTATTCAATAATCTTGTAGTGGAAACTGACTCGTAAGTTGTTGTTTTTGTTCCTGCTGCTGTTGTTCTTGTAGTTGTTGTCGTCGTGCATGGACACCTGGTGCTCTGGCCAGTGGATGCCCAGATGCGGTGCGTTCAGTTGACCATCCGAGCCCTCGACGACTGCGTAGCTCGGTGGCGATCGCGTGCGACGTCGTGGGCGTCTTTCGCCCTGTTAATTAGATTACCTTTTGTTCGGTCAATCAGTAATTCAGTTTATCTGTCTGTCTTTTCGTCGTTGTAGTTTATATAAACTATTTCTTCAGTCGTTTATCAGGCGCCCCAGTCTGTCGTTTGTTGGTTTGTCAGTCAATCCGGTATATCGATAGTTAGTCAGTCCGTTAGGTGGTGGGCTGTTGGTTTGACTAATTTTCAGTCATAATGTTAACTAGTTAGTCGATTGCGCAGGCAACTATCATTCGGTCAGGTCTTTGTATTGAGGTAAAAAACGGGTATTTTTTTTATCAACTATTGAAAATTTCAATCTCACGTCAGCTGTTCATAAGACATTCGATCGATCATTCAACCAACCTGTCGCGTATAGCCGCGTGCTTGTGCGTACGAGTATACCTAAAATGAAACTAAAAGTTGATTAGTAACGTAAAGTATAATCAAATTGGTTAATAAGAACAATTAGCAAAAACATAGCTTAACGTTGTTAACAACAAAGTTGACTTCAACAACTGCTTTTAAATAACAACAGCAACAACAACAACCAACGTAATGTTGATGTGTGTCGTCGTCGTCGTACTCGGTTAAGGCGTCGGCAGCCGTTGTGCTGGCCGGTTGCAAATGCGGATTGTCCTTTGTCAGACTGAAATAACTATAAATATAATTCAACTGTTTCAAATAGTTTGGTGTAAATAACTAAGAAACGAAAAAAATATTTTAATAATATGAATTGTAAGAATGATAAATATTATATATCTGTATATAATAAGAAATCTTTGTGTAGTAAGTAACTACAGTAAACTAACTGAGCGGCGCCCATGTTTTCCGCGTTGTATGATGGCATAGCTATAGTTAAACTCGAATAGTGTTATGCTTGACTTGGTAAAGTTGAGTCGTATAGTCAGTTGCGTTTTGGTGATTGAGTGTTATGTCTCCGTCAAGAGGTGTCGATGACCGACCTCGAAGTGTCAAGTTGAAGTAATAAAAATCAGAAATGGAAACAACAAATTTAACGTTACTAGGGTAAACCCGTTGCTACGCAACTGTTTCTTATGTTAACAAAAATCAACTATCCTAAAGAAACATTGTGTAAACCCGTCGGTTAATTAAATAACTGTAATACAAACATAATAGGAGTAACCTAATTACATTCAAAGACATGGAATTTAACACATTTATAAAGTTTCTAAAGTTCAAATAAAGTTAACAGATTCAAAACATTCATAAGAATATGTTATTTTAACCCGTTGAAATCAAACGGTTTGATAAAATTTTTAGCTTGATTTAACTGCTCTGCTGGCATACAAAAATCAACTATCCTGAAGAAACATTGTGTGAACCCGTCGGTTAATTAAATAACTGTAATACAAACATAATGGGAGTAACCTAATTACATTCAAAGACATGGAATTTAACCCATTTATAAAGTTTCTAAAGTTCAAATAAAGTCAACAGATTCAAAACATTCATAAGAATAGGTTATTTTAACCTGTTGAAATCAAACGGTTTGATAAAAATTTTAGCTTGATTTAACTGCTCTGCTGGAAAAATTTCTTTATATTATTCAAATTGTAGTGAAATTAAGTTTTTCGCTTACATTCAAAGACATGGAATTTAACCCATTTATAAAGTTTCTAAAGTTCAAATAAAGTTAACAAATTCAAAACATTCATAAGAAGAGGTTATTATAACCCGTTGAAATCAAACGGTTTGATAAAATTTTTAGCTTGATTTAACTACTCTGCTGGCATAATTTCTGGCTGACGATGATTTTCAAAGTTTCCCATCAAATGTAGGAAGGGTTTGAGAGAGTTATTTTGTTACGTTTGAATTTTAAGTGATTCAATAAAGTGTTAATGAATTGCAATTATCATGACCTAAGCACCGGTTGAGGTTAGTGTTGGTCAGGTTGAAGGGTATGTGATGATTTGTGTTCTTCTTGCCATCAAGAGGGTGACGATGATTTTTTCAAGTTTCCCATCAAATGAAGAAAGGGTTTGACAGAGTTATTTTGTTACTTTTATACTAAAAAAGCGTGACATACATACACACATCGTCTAATTTATATATAGACTAGGGTAAACCCGTTGCAGGGCAACGGATGATCAATTTAAATAATGACCGTTTGTAGGAAATCATAAGTTTCATGCTCCGAAATCGATGAATTATCTATGTACGTTTTTATGTAAACCATAAAAACGTTTTATTCAGTTTAATTCACCTGACCTGTGTATCATAAAAAATAGGTTCGCATAGTAGTTTCTTAACATGATTAAAGTGAGAATAACCCGTGGAAAAAAAGTTTGTCACCGTAAAGTTCTCAACTCATACCCGCTTTTGTCATACTTACATCTCATCTTTATGAAACAATAAATTCATTCAAATATCTACTGTATTTTTACCCGTCCCGTGGAAAAAAAACAATTTTTTTTTTATTTGAACTGAAAAACATAAGCACTCATGGCCACAACAGTTAGCACATTAAAACTACAATTCCAGTTAAGATCAATAATGTTTCCAGTTCAAAATATAGGGGAAATCCTTGTGTTTGATGACAACATTTATGTATGATATAATTCGTAGTTTCTGAATGTGACTAATTATGAGAATGAAACATTTCAAATAAACAGATCATAAATGTTAAACTTCATTTTAATTATCTTGACCTCATGGATAATTGACGTACATTAAAGGTGAGTTGAGGTGTCATGTTACGTTTAGTTCAGGAAATCGGTGTTGATCGATTGGTAGGGTGGCGATGATTTTTCTTCATCGATCTTTTGATCTCAGCGTAACTTTTCTAAATAAATGAATAAAAGAGTTTTTGGGCGTTGCGTTTCTGATATTTATATCGAACTGGCTCTGGACATACATACATACGGACATTGCTATTTTTATATATAAGATAGATAGACTAGGGTAAACCCGTTGCTACGCAACTGTTTTTTGATTGTACTAAACTCAACTATTGTATTCAAACTCAGACAAAACTCATTGACTCGTTCATTAGCTTCGCTTTAGCTCATTTACAGGAAATTATCATATGTACGCTGACGCCATCGATATAAAATAATTAACCCCTGTTTTATTGAGTATCAATGTAATTTCTTCATTCAGTTGAAATTACGCACCCGTTGAGAATAGTATTTTATCCATTATTTTAATAATCTATTTTAGCTTAACGGCGTGGAGTTTTACACACCCTTCTCCACACTCGTTCATTAGCTTCTCTTTAGCTCATTTACAGGAAATTATCATATGTACGCTGACGCGATATAAAATAACTAACCCCTGTTTTATTGAGTATCACTATAATTTCTTTATTCAGTTGAAATTACTCACCCGTTGAAAATGGTTTTTTATCCATTACTTTAATAATCTATTTTAGCTTAACGGCGTGGAGTTTTACACACCCTTCTCCACAACAAAATACGTCGTTTGATTGAATACGTACATATGTACGGTAATATATAACTTAACTGAATTTTCAATACATAAAATTTACCCAGTAGATTTGTGTTTTTGTTTAAAAACTGTTTTCCCAAGATTAATTCAAATTACAGTATGAACTCTGAGAAAAAAATTCCCTATCACCCAGTGTTTTTCGTTCATAAAATAAATTATTGTCACCCGTCCCGTTTCAAACCCAAAACGATTTTTTTTTCAATTTTTTTAAAGAACAGAAACAGTTAAATTAGATTTTAATTGTTTTCACCTCACGGATAATTGAGGTATGTACATACATCGAAGTGGAAGCAACATGTTATGTTATGTTCAGGAAATGGTGTTTATCGATTGGGAGGGTGGTGATGATTTTTTTTCATTGAACCTTCGAATCTTCAAATACAACATGAACCAAAACGTTTTTCATAAAGTTTACTCGAAAGTTTTGTTGTCGAGGAGGGTGCTGATGATTGCAACCTTTTTTGAGAAGAAATAATTAGTGAATGAAATAAAAAAATAAATGGATCGCAATTATCATAACCTCACCGAAATATCATGACCTTAGCCTCGGTTGAGGTACATACATTCTGGTCAGAATGAAGGGAAGGCGATGATTTATTTCGTTGTTTCCATGAAGCAATAAAAGGTTTTTCGTGTTCTTTCATGATATTTATACTAAAGCGTGACAAACAGACAGACAGACATACATATATGTACATCGTCTAATTTACTAGGGTAAACCCGTTGCTACGCAACTGAGTGTTAAGTTTACAAAAAATATTATCGATGTAAACCCGTCAACATACAAAATTAGCTTCGTTATATGTACCACAAACACGTTGCTATGCAACTCAAGTTATCATTGATTCATATATGTAGTTCTAAGTTAAAACTTCTAACAATATTTCTAGAAAAAACAACACATAGCCTCCCGTTGAAAACTCGCTACCCGACCCGAGATTTCAATACGTTAAACTTACCCGACACATTAAGTTCGGAGTTTATTGTTTAAATATTTTTTGTTTTAAGAATATTTCAACTCCGGGATCACACTAAAAAAGACCCGTGAAAAAAATCAAATAACCCGCTATTTTCTATAATGAAGAATCATGTTTTACCCATCCCGTATAAAACAATTAGAATATCGGATAATTCGTAGTGAAGGAAGACCAGTTGAAATATTCAAACTTTACCCGATCTTTTTTAATTTTAAAAGTTTTTATTTCGAACTACCAAAATATTAGGCGGCATTTTAGTTAAAGTCTTTCAATTTTTCAGTTCAGTGCATACGTATCTGTCCTACTCCTACATAATGTAGAGCAAAACATGGGTAATTAATAACTTATCAAAAATTTTCATTCCATTAAATTTAATTGTCTCATTTGACTCTAACTTCACTTTGTTGTCTTAGTGACTTCAGTGAGAATACCCGTGGAAAAATTTTGAGCCATCCATGAAGTTAAACGCTTATTATCACCTAGTTTTC
Organism: Daptonema setosum; assembly: GCA_964036265.1. NCBI lineage: Eukaryota > Metazoa > Nematoda > Chromadorea > Monhysterida > Xyalidae > Daptonema > Daptonema setosum. The sequence continues at coordinate 29,553,413 of OZ038443.1, forward strand.
GTTCAAATATATATTTTAACCCGTCCAGTGGGAAACAATTTTTTTTCTTTAAACTTGAAAACATAAGCACTCGTATTCGCTACAGTTAGCGGTACAATAAAATTACAATTCCAATTAAGATCAGTGATGTTCCATTAAATTTAATTGTCTCATTTGACTCTAACTTCACTTTGTTGTCTTAGTGACTTCAGTGAGAATACCCGTGGAAAAATTTTGAGCCATCCATGAAGTTAAACGCTTATTATCACCTAGTTTTCGTTCAAATATATATTTTAACCCGTCCAGTGGGAAACAATTTTTTTTCTTTAAACTTAAAAACATAAGCACTCGTATTCGCTACAGTTAGCGGTACAATAAAACTACAATTCCAATTAAGATCAGTGATGTTTCCAGTTCAAAATATGGGGAACATCATTGGGTGTCGATGAAAACTTATGTGAGTATGTAGGTGATGATGACAGAATTCGCAGTTTCTAAACGTGATAAATTATGAGAATAAAACATTTCGGATAAACCGATCATAAATGTTGAACTAAACTTTAATTATCTTGACCTCACGGGTAATTGAGGTACATTGAAGGTGAGTTGAGGCATTATGTTTAGTTATGGAAATCAGTGTTAATCGACTGGGAGGGTGGTGATGATTTTCCTTCATTGAACTTTTAGTCTGAGCGTAACTTTTTTAAATAAATGATTAAAAGAGTTTTTTGGAGTTTCAGTTCTGATATTTATATCGATTCATTGTGTGGACATACAAACTTACAAACTCTATTCTTTTTATTTATAGGATATATAGAGTCCTAAGATTAGTTCAAGTTACAGTGAGAATACCCGTGGAAAAGAGTTAAAGCCACCCGTGAAGTTGAACACTTATTATTATCGTCTTCGTTCATATATCCGTTCTATAAATTCATTCAAATATACATATATATTCTACCCGTCCCGCAGAAAACCAAAAAAAACAATTTTTATTTAACCCTAAAAAACATAAGCACGCGTGGCCACAACAGTTAGCGGCACAATAAAACTACAATTTCAGTTGAGAACAATGATGTTTCCAGTTCAAAATATGGGGAACATCTTTGGGTGCTCTTATGTGAGTAGGTGATGATGATAGAATTCGTAGTTTCTGAATGTGATAAATTATGAGAATGAAACATTTCGATAGAATTCGAATAAACCGATCATAATTGTTAACTACATTTTAATTATCTTGACCTTATGGATAATTGAGGTACATTAAAGGTGAGTTGAGGGAGCGTCGGTTGAGGTAAGTTTTTGTCATGTGGAAGGGTATGTGATGATTTGTTTTATTCTTGCGATCAAGAGGGTGACAATGAATAAACCAATTGGTCCCGAATGATGAAAAGAGGTTCTTAGCGTTTCGTTGCGATCTTATATAGAGCGTAGCGTGACACACATACAAACATGGATTTTAAATAATAAGATAATGAGGGGAGAGTTAAGTTCAATGAAGTGAGTCGAGCTGGCAGCGATTACGGTAATATTGAGTCTGCAAGACTTTGAATTGAGTAATAATACCAAAGAATAACCAGATATATAGAAGGTTCGGCGAACGTTTTGGTAAAAATTTAAAAAAGCTAAAATCTTGAAAATGAATAAAATTTTCAGTTCCACCGGCCATCACGAAGCCGCCCAAAGATGCTGTGATGAACGAAACCCATGACGTAGAATTCCTCTGTGATACGAACGGTCGACCGGGACCGGCGGTGACATGGTATAAGAACGGCGAGACCATTATACCGTCGGATTACTTTCGGGTGAGTGACTCACACACACACACTCACTCACTCACTCACTCACTCACTCACTCACTCACTCACTCACTCACTCACTCACTCATTCATCCACGTACGCAGCTGACTGTCGTGACTAGATGTATGAATAATCGGAGTTACTGAATATCGTGAGTGAGTGAATGAATGAGCTGATGAACTGACTGACTGACCGACGGATTGACTGAATGACTGGGTGATTGACTGACTTCGATTGGCAGATCGAAAGCGATCGTCTACGGGTGCTTGGTCTAGTTCGCGGCGACACGGGTGTCTATCAATGTTTGGCTGAAAATGGCGCTGGCTCGATACAGGCTTCGGCGCAGTTGATGGTCGAGATGGCTGGTTGGTTGTCCTTTAAGTTGCGATTGGTTGTCGTTGTGTATTTTAGCGGGTCGCGGATTTCTCAGCGATCAACGAGTATCAGACATTTTCTAAGCCAGTACTATTCTTCTCGATTCTTTGCACAATTCACATCACTTTCTGCAATTCACTCAACTTCACTCAGTTTTCTCTTAATTTTATGTTGGTTTTTTTCGGATTTGGAAGTGAGAAAATCGTAATTACTTGTTTAAAAGCTGATGAATACTTTCTAGAGTACCTCTATCCGCTCTATTACAATCTATACCCCGAATATAATGGTAAGTGCTGATTTGAAGACCGGTCTCGGTCGAATGTTCTATAGTTTTTTGTCAATCACATGCATCACCAAATCAACCTCGAAACAGAAATGAACTAAATGAATGAAATTGTCTGCGAAAAATATGAAATATTAAGTTCATTATATTAACCATTTTTTACAAAATATTGAGTTTCAAAGCCGGTGATAAAGGTACTTTATCAAATAATAAAATGTTGGCAGAAAAATTCAGATTTATTTTAATTTTGCGTCGTTTACTATGTGATACACAACCGTTGTTAAAAAGTTTGTAATTTTTGCAGCAATTTAATGTTTTTGTTTATATTTCAATGAAAATGAGGGTTGATTAGTGAATAATGTAGGACAAAATGTAATAAACATTCGATCGGTTTGGGTGCATGCTTTTTTTATAAAACAACCACTGAAGAAAAAACCAAAAATTACCCGTTTTGTGGTGTATCAACAACAAAATCCGCCGTTTTTATGATTAATTAACACTCACCCATTCAATTAATAATAATAAAAATGATTAATAAATAATAATTAATTATAATATACGTTTGCGGGGCGTGATGTGAGTGCAGAATTTTTATTAATAAAGTTTGATGCCATGTTGTAAATGTTTTAATGATTTGACTTTGACTAATGTTTTTATCCAAGATTAGTGTAGTATATGGAAAACAGTTATAACTGAACTCCAGATTTGGTGAGCGCGTGTGATTAACGTTTTAATCGGGATTCAATGAGCTATGAGCGTTAACGAAATCCACCGTCATCTCCGAGTTCATTCCCTGAATTGTCGTTGTTACATTCATTTCATTGTACTATATATATATTTTAGAGATATAAATGTTCCCCATATTTACCGTGCGGCTCTAACTGGTTGTTTGGTTCTAATTCTAGTGTGAGTAGGGCTCACCTCCTAATTTCCAACTTCTAGTCACCGCCGTGGCAGAGAAACTGGTTCTATTTGACGGTTAGATTTCCGACTAAATTTATCGATTGATTTACCGGAACGTAATTTCATTACTCCTAACCTCTCGATTATGCAGTGAACTTTTCACTTTCGCCTACTTTTTTCATATGCTTAGTGAGTTAGAATCTAGAAAACTTAACTCTTTTAACCGCTTCTAGAATTCTGCGATTCCTATCCCTGTGTTCGGGGTTGATTTCCATGTTTCAGATTGTATTTTATTGGAGTTTTGGCTTGTTTACATTTATAGTTTTTCGATTGTTTTTTCATGGCCCATACGTTTTGTTGTCTGAGTGTATAACCTTACATTACCGGGGTAATTATCCCGATTTGAATATTCAATATTAAGAATTTAATATAAAAACTTCAATATTAATGTGCTATTCATTAATATAATCACTAACCTTTCCATTTTTGCGGCATCGATTGGGTCAAGCTGTTCTTTCTACCAATGGTTGAGCAGTATTGAACAAAAACTACATTCAATATTACGCTTGGACATGCTCAGTAACTTTAAATTAAAATTAAATTTTTATTCAGTTGTTATGCCATAATAGCAAAGTTGGATACCAAGTCACAAATAAAGTGAAATAACGGTCACTCATATTTACAATGACAATCACTGATCATCAACAACGTTCTTGAATTCGCTGTGTCTCAACCCGGGGCTCGAACCTGGACCATCCGCATGCGAGGCCGGCGCCTCTTGATAAAGGAAGCGACAAATAGTATCATCCGAGTATCTAGTTACAAAGAAAAACTTCTACTTCAAAATCATTTTGGATCTTTTGAACTGTTTCAATTACATAATGAACAGTTAAATTTGGTGGCTGAGAAATCGTTTGAGTTTCATGTGGATGTTTTGAAAGGTTGCATGATGCGTTACATGTTCCATTTAGAGGGAAAAACTTACAAACAGAAGGGACGTAACAAGATACCTTTAGACTTTAGTAATCTATAATCTATCTATCAATACCAGAAATAAATCAACAATGTCCTAATATTGTGCAGTGTTATCTGTCGGGAGTGATCTTCCTAACGTCCTAACCTGTTTCCTAACTGTGTCTCCTAATCCTACTCCCTAACTGGCTGCCTGATTCGAGTGATCGTGCCTAACCAACCCCAAGTCTAATCCGATTAGATAAAAAGTAAAAAAACTTTAATCACAAAAAACTAAAAATTTATTACAATATTTCTGAAGTAATCGTTTCAACAGTAATAACCAAAGAAAAATTTACCGAACGATTTTTGTCGTATCGTATGACAGTTGACAGGTAAAAACACTTTCAACTCTCTCTCTATTCGAAAAAATCTCGCTTCAAGGATACCATTCCGATGACGAAAATATCATTTAAAAAAGGTTTAATTTTCCTAATATCGAAACAGAAAAAACTTTCTGCAACAAAGAACACCCGAAATTATTCAAAAATTGCATTTTCGCAAAAAACATAAATTTTAGAAAAATTGGGGTTTCGCCGTAAAAACCGGATTTTTTTTTAAACTTCGGATGGTTTCCAAAAGGTTCAATTTGAAAAACATACGCAAGAAAAAACCTCTGATTCTCACCTCCATCTGACTACAAGCAGATGCGAATCTATCGTCCTCTACTGTCGAAGGTCAACCAGTTACCACGGCATCCAGTGGCACAGATTCGGATGGCCTCGAGGGTCTGGCCATGTCCACCATGCCCACCGTCGATACCAAACTCGTCAACATGCTCACACCAGGTACAGGCCATTCTGGCATGATAGAAGGAGAATGTTGTGAATAAATAATATTGAATATGAGTGATGTTTCCAGGATAATACAAAAACAAAGTAATTGGGATAATGTAAAAAGTCGAAAAAGTAAGAGGATTTCAGTCTGTATTGTTCACCAGTTCAGTCATCCGCGAGTGGAGTTCGCTGGAAGAGAGTTACTTTCCGTTATCCACATTGATATATGCAGATGCAGCTTATTGAAGAATTGAAGAATAGGCTTAGAACGTCATATTCATTACTCTTGCGAAGGGACTGGCGGGCGAGCTAGTCCTCCATTTTTGGGAGGGGAATTTTGTCATTGAGGAGGGAATGGGTAGTTTTCCGGCCATTTTAATACACCTTAGAGAACAAATTATACTTCATGAAAACGCCAAAGAGGGAAGAATTTCACTTTTCCCTCCCCTTCTCGTCCGCTAGTGTTAAACTTCATATTCATTACTCTCGCCCATGAAATGGACCCCACTTCTGGCTGTCCTGCTAATTCTATCGCAATCTTCTGATGTCTATGTATAATAGCGGCTTTTATCGGAATCATATCTCAATTGTACTAAATAGTATAGTTCTTCTGCTTATTCATTGACTTGCCAGTTTTTTTACTGATTTCTTGACAATTCTTTTTGATATTAGCGCAGAATCAGGTCAATCATTTAGGCTAGGTGTGTTCTATAGAATACAATCCTATGGTGCGTGATATGAAGTTTTTCAATTTATCGTTTTTTGGTAACTATGTAGTATAGATCTTCGATTCGTGTGGATGTTTATGGGTTACTATTTATAGTCGTCAATCAAGTTTTTCCGAATTCATACCGAAGGGTTCCACGAATTTCTCATCCATTCTGTACCACCACCAACATACCGTACCGACTTGCAGATCCCTCGTCGGCGGCCACCGCGGAAGTCACGGCCAATTACGACATGATTCTGTCCAACGTACCGACGGAACCGCGGAATCTGCGCGCGGTTACGGTAGCCAGCCGGCACGTGGAGCTGATCTGGGACGAACCACTGCAGACCCAGGGCGGCGTCAAGTTGTACCACGTGTTCTATAAGAGGACGGGCAGCCAGCGGTTGGTATAGCTGTTGTTGTTGTGATTGTTGTTGTTGTTGTTGTTGTTGTTGTTGTTGTGATTGTTGTTGTTGTTGTTGTTGTTGTTGTTGTTGTTGTTGTTGTTGGTTGTTGGTTGTTGTTGTTGTTGTTGTTGGTTGTTGTTGTTGTTGTTGTTGTTGTTGTTGTTGTTGTGGATGTTGTTGTTGTTGTTGTTGTTGTTGTTGTTGTTGTTGTTGTTGTTGATGTTGTGGTTGCTGTTGTTGTTGATGTGGTTCTTCTTAATACTAACTAGAAGTTTTCGTGCGCGTAGTTTCACAAACAGTATTGAGAATGCGATGAGTCCCTACAGACATTGGGAGGCGTCAAGTTTTCAAACCTCGTGTTCTATAAGAGGACGGTCAGTTGGTATGGTTGTTCTTGTCGGACCAGGCTATCAGTCATTCAGTCAGTCAGTCAGTCAGTGTCAGTCAGTCAGTCAGTCAGTCAGTCAGTCAGTCAGTCAGTCAGTCAGTCGTCAGACATGGAGAAGATTATTCTCACTTTTCAGGTACACTAATTTTTATGAAATTTAGCTGAATGACACTAATGTTCAATGTCAATAACAAAAAACTATAATATAAAACTCTAAAATTTTTAGGAAAACAATTAAAGTGGTTAATTGATTTATTTTCCAGCGAACGAGTAACGAACACGACGACGACACGGATCACGATCAAACGACTGGAGCCGGCGGCCGAGTACGATTTTCGTGTGCTGGCGATCAGTCGGAGTGGCCGAGGGATCACATCGCCGGCCTTGACGATCGCTACCATTGCTGAACGTATGCTGACTGACTGACTGACTGACTGACTGACTGACTGACTGACTGACTGACTGACTGACTGACTGATTGACTGACTGACTGACTGACTGACTAGGTGACTGACTGGGAAAACTTTTTTAACTACTAACTAAATAATCAAATAACCAACTAACTAACCATCATATGCAACTCAACTATCCATACTTTTCAGAGGAAGTGCCGGGTTCGGTGGCCAACGTAGCCCTGGACGTGCTGAGTCCAACTTCGATCAAGGTGACCTGGTCGCGACCCGCCGAAGACGATACGTTCATCAAGTTCTACAAACTCTTCTACGTTTGCACCGACGAATCAGTGTCGGGCAGAGATGCTGAGATCGAGATACAGGTGAGTGTGAGTGAGTGAGTGAGTGAGTGAGTGAGTGAGTGAGTGAGTGAGTGAGTGAGTGAGTGAGTGAGTGAGTGAGTGAGTAAGTGAGTGAGTGAGTGAGTGAGTGAGTGAGTGAGTGAGTGAGTGAGTGAAACATTCAGTCAGTCAGTCACTTAGTTAGTCATTGTCAGGTAATTCATTACTTAGTCAGTTAGTCACTACCTTGACAATTATTTAGTTAGACATCCGGCTAATCATTCGTGTTTAGCCAATCAATCAATCATTCAATCAATCATTCAATCAATCCACCAGTCAATCAACCACTCCTTTTCAGATCTCATCCACAGCAACCGAGTACACTCTACATGGTCTGGAAAAGTACACCCAATACTCGGTGAGAATGGAGGCACACGGTGATAATGGTCCCGGACCCTCATCCATGTCGGTGGATGGCCGCACACTCGGCGATGTTCCCTCGGCGGCGCCGAATGATTTCGCCGTGGATGCCAGTGGCACCAAGGTTGGAAGTCATTACCAACCATCAGTATGTGAAATAAATGAAAAAACCTAAAGAAAAAGGTGATTCGGGGGGTAATGTGAGTGGCGAGTGCAAAAGGTCAACACCTATACTGCTCATGATTGATTATGCAAAAAACCGAATCGGGTTTGCGTAGGATCCGTAAGATTTTTCCTTCAGTGTCAGTTGCATACGAGATTTTAAAATCTGGAAATGACTCGAAATAAAGCAGTGTTTCAATATTCGGTGAGATAATTCGTAATTCTGATACTTTTATGAATGTTTTTTTATTACATGCCTATTACCTCGAATAAATGATTTCCCAAGTAAGATTTTTCACCTTCAACAATGTTCGAAAGTCTTACAATGTATTGCATAAGGAAACACGAGCAGTATACTATCTACACATGTTGACTCGGAAATGTACCTCTCTTCTAAATAACAGTTTTCTGTCATTTTGAAGTCCGATTATACTGTTCTTGGATTATTTTTTATCATGAAATACCTTGAAACTTGAAAGAAGCATGAAAAACAAGTTACAGGTTTTCATTGTTAAACATGACTTCATTTCCAGAGCATCCTTGTCACCTGGCAACCACCGCCCGGTCGTGCGCAGAACGGTGTCATCACCGGCTATAAAATTCGTTGGAAGGTGGGTTGAGTGTTTAATTTTTTCTAATTCTAAACTTTTTTTTTGCTTTTCCGTTAGAAATGATTGTTTGTTGCTTTAGAATAGATTTTCACATGAAAATGATTGTTGATTAATCAGTAAATTTTAAAAAATCTTCCAGGCCTCCCCGCGACGTCGCGGCGTCCGCCCGCAGTCGTTCACGGTGGATGGGGATCATCTCAAGTACGAGATCACCTCCGATATCACACCGGCATCCACGTACGATGTGAAAGTGCAGGCCATCAATGCCTACGGATCGGGCCCGTACACCGAATGGAAGAAAGTGACCACGTTTGCCAAGGAACGCGAAGGTTGGGCACTCGGATTATTCTGAATAAACTATTCAGGTTTTTGGCGCGCAATTTGAATTCAAACTATAAAATTTGAAGTAGCTATACATGCCTTCACCAATAATGGGCAAGAAGAGGCGTAGTGGACAGCGGCGGTTGAAAATCTATCCCATTATCCAGAGTGTCATTTCGACGACGTTGAGAGATTTAATTTTAGTGCACTTATGTGCTGAAATAGCTAGTTTTGTTTCAACGTTTCGCGACTTTTCTTGTGTTTTTTTTTTGTTTTTTTACCTGAATAAACTTGTATATTTGGCTTGCAGAAGATCAAGTGCCGGGCGCACCGCAATCGCTTCGGCCACAGGCCGATAGTACGAGCATCGCGCTGACCTGGTCACCACCGCTGGACGATGGTATCATGGTACGAGGGTACGTCGTGGGATGGGGTGTCGGCATACCCGATCTGAATACGAAACGACTGGGCGCCAATCAACGCTACTTCAAGATTGAGAGTTGGTTAAGGATGTTGTACAGAAGAGTCACCACATTTTTTTTAAAAGAAATTGAACAGTATTACAATTGAACACATTGCGCTGTTTTTTTCGGAACTATGGTGGAAGTTTCACAAATTCGATCGATCCTGAGGGAAGTTCATTCGTAAATTTCTATATCTGACGGATGTGTTGGCGTAAATCGAAAAAGAAAAAAGGAAGACTTGCATAAAAATTAAAATTTCTCCGAAATGAGGTAAAAATCAAGAAAAAAATTCCAGATCTGGATTCGTCGCGTGAGTACGTGATCAGCGTCCGTGCCTATAACCACGCCGGCAACGGTTTCCCGATGTACGAATCGGTGAGAACGGCGTCGCCGAGTGCCGTGCTGCCGAGCATGCACGGTCATGACGATGATGACGACTACGATTATGAGAACATCGATGGTGCGCCGTTGGTTGGTACCAAATATCTATTCCACTACGCTGGCGGACGAGAAGGGGTGGGAAAGTGGAACTCCCCTCTCTTCGGCGTCTTCAAAACGTATAATTTATTCCCTAAGGTGTAGGTAAAATGGCTTGAAAATTGCCGATTCCCCCCTCTTTGACATAATTCCCCTCCCTTTGTAGGATTAGCTCGTCGGCCAGTGGTTGGTACAAACCAAATCATGTTTACAATAGGTATTATTAGGCTGTGAAATTTTTGTTTAATAACGAGTGTCCCTGACCGAGCTATCGGCTTGATGGGCGCCGTCAGATTGGTAAGATTATTACACCCTTCGTATTTTCCATCATTTTTCAGCCGACACCAGTGTACGTTCGCGCGATCACCCTATCTTCGGTGGCCATCCAGCTGACGTGGACGGATCGCGATCTGTCCGATGAGTCGTTCGCCCCGCAACGTCCACTTGATGGCCGACTATACAACATACGGTATACGGATCATGCCAATGGTTGGTTAAAGTTATGCTTCAGCGACGTCTAGTCTAGTGGTTAGGGCGCCGGATTCGCAATCCGAATGTCCTTGTATCGGAACCTGGTCAACCTGGCAGGTGGCACAGATCCTGACAATTTGCTCTGGGGTTTCCGCCATTACAAGTCAGTTTATTTGACCTGTCTGACCATTACGAAAAGACCGCTCTGTTTGACCATGGTATTAGTATGCCTTGTTGGCCTTAGTATTGAGGAAGTCTAGGTAAATGAGATGTACCGTCTGAACTCGATTTCCAGGTCAGCGCGGTTACCAGTTCATAAACGCTACGGAAACGGCGTTTGTTATTGATCATCTGCGACCGAACACACAGTACGAGTTCGCCGTTCGGATTATGTTGGGGGCACGGACTTCATCTTGGTCAATGCATGCGCTCAATAAGGTTGGTTCGGTCTGTAGCTAATTAGTCAGTCATTTTGTTATCTATTTAGTTGGTTAGTTGGTAAGTTAGTCAGTCAGTCAATCAATCTCAAACAGTCAGTGGGTCATTCGATTCATTATGAAGTCAGTTGGTCAGTCGTTTACTCAGTCAGTCAATCATTCGGTTCGGTTGTTTCATTGTTTATCCAGTCAGCCAGAGCCAGTCAGTCACTCAGTCATTTTTGCTGTTAAATCAGTCAGTCAGTCAGCCATACAAGCAGTATGTCAGTCAGTCAGTCAGTCAGCCATACAAGCAGTATGTCAGTCAGTCAGTCAGTCAGCCATACAAGCAGTATGTCAGTCAGTCAGCCATACAAGCAGTATGTCAGTCAGTCAGTCAGTCAGCCATACAAGCAGTATGTCAGTCAGCCATACAAGCAGTATTTCAGTCAGTCAGTCAGTCAGTCACACAGTCGATTAGTGAGAATATTAACAGTATTGAGAGTTTATTAAGAGTTATCGAAACTTTCCAGACTGACATTGCCCCGCCGACCAGTGCGCCTCGTGATTTCACCGCCTCACCATCACCAGACAACAACCCACTGGCCGTTATGTTGAGCTGGCAACCACCTCGATTCTCCAATGGTCCCATCGTCGGTTAGTACTGTTGTTGTTGTTGTTGGCTGTTGTTGTTGTTGTTGTTCTTGTTGTTGTTGTTGTTTTTGTTGTTTTTGTTGTTGTTGTTGTTGTACTTGACGTAGTTGTGGTCGAGAAATTCTTCTCTCTGTCTATCTAAACACTCAGCTGAAGCTGTTTTCAAAACGTATACTCTTCCCAACTTAACCCAAGTACTTCAAACGTTGAGTTCGTAACTCATGTAATATGGGCTAACAGTATCTCGATGGTTGTAAGTTAAGTGCCTCAGTTTAAAGTGATGAGCCTTACTTGGTGTGCCTTCTATGCAGTTAAATACAACTTTTTTCAGATGGTGTAGTTGTAGTAGCAGCAGCAGTAGAAGTCTTTGTTGAACCATGCAACTCACCACAAATGAACTTTCCCCAATTGAACCTTTTTTAAGTCATTTTATTCACCTGGAAACTCTTTTCAGAATACCTGCTCTACCATTCCACGGATCCGTCACTTCCGATCGTCGATTGGAAGTACGATGCCTTACGTGGCGATCGTCTGATGTATACGGTAGGTGAGTTACTGCCACAGACCACCTACTACTTCAAGGTGCAGGCCAGGAACGATCGTGGATTCGGACCGATATCTAATGAGAAACAGTACAGGACGGGTGGCGGAGGTTGGTTATCGATGTTGATGCTGTTGTTATTGTTGTTGTTGTTGTTGTTGTTGTTGTTGTTGTTGTTGTTGTTGCTGTTGTTGTTGTTGTTGTTGTTGTTGGTGGTGTTGTTGTTGTGGGTGTTGTTGTTGTTGTTGTTGTTGTTGTTGATGTTGTTGTGTCGTTTGGTCCCTGGCAAGCACTACTCGAGATTCGAGTAATTGGCAAAATTCTAATTCGAACGAGACAACCCAACAAATAAATCGAAAGAGTTTTAGGAGGTAAAGGACAATTAACTGTAAACCTATTCTCGGATTTTTATTCATATACGGCGAAAGAACTATTTATCTATGTATCTGTACATAAAATCCTATACATCTTTTTGGAATGGTTTATCATACCCGATTATACTTACTGGCGAACGAGCTAGCCCTCCAAAGGGAGGGGAATCTCTCCAAAGAAGGGGGAATTGGCAGAAATAAAGGCTTTTACCTACACCTTAGGAAACAAAATCTACTTTTCGAAAAAGCTAAAGAGGGGGGAATTCCACATTTCCCACCCTTCTCATCCGCTAGTGTACTTACTTACATTTTCCAGGTGCCAGCGGCGGACCGATCGGTGGGCCGCCGGCGCAGGCCGACGGCAACGCCGAGAAGCCGTCCATCGAAAAGGCCATGCACGATCTGATCGATAAACATAACAAGGACTCGAATATGTTCTTCTATATCGTGATTGGTGCGCTGTCGACGGTGAGTTGGACGTAAAAGCATACCTTTGAAATATGTTTTATGAATTGAGCAATCGCCAATTAGTACTAATTATTTTCCACTTAATTTCATTTAACTTACCGCTCGGGCTTTGTCATGTAGAGGCAGAAGTTCGGGTTTAGCATGCTAATCGCGGTCTGAAACATGGTTTGGTATTTCGATGAAGATGATGGCGTATGATCGACGTTATCTATCTGAGTGGTTGGTTTAGTGGGGTAGGTCCTCAATTTGCAACAATGGTGAACCACATACGGTGAGGGATAAGGCGATTTGGTATTTTGTCCTGCTCACACCAGGGTACGGAACGCCACTCCAGCCTCAGAGTTGGGTAACCAAACCATGTTCACGATTATCAGTGGTAAAATATGTGTGCGTACCGGGCTATATCGTGTGTGTCTTAACCCGTACGCTGACCGCCACCACCTAACTTGGCTGCCAAGAGTCGAACGCGGGACCTGACGATCCAAAGTACGATATATAGGGTGTCCCACATAACTTGCAGCATTTTGATCAACCACCACTAATTCAACGAGTTATACATCATCAGATAGCATATAGTCTGATGTTTTGTTTGCCGCATATTGGAGGTTTATACCTATCACATAGCTTTAGATATAACTTTTTTCGTGGAAATAGTCAAAATCGAAAAAAAATTCTTTTCCTTGAATTTTTCGATTTTTTGACGATTTTCTATTGTTAATCTTTATTGAAATAACTTTTAAAAACCTGAAATCACTAAAACACATAATGAAGAGCACACCTTTTGCAGTCATTCACAAAGTTTCGAGAATTTTTTTTTCAAAAGTGCACATGAACTGTATTGGTCACGTTCCACGATTGCCGCTCAGTTGTGATGAGTCGCTGAGCGAAACACGTCGAAATTGGTGAAAAAAAAATTATAAACTGTAATTTTACGCTCCTAATTTAGTTTAATATCTGTTCTTTTCTATTATTTCACTTATAAGTTGTAATTTTGTGCATTCCAGTTCGATTAAAATCAAAAATAAAAGTCGATAATGACTACTTTCATAAAATGGGCTGTATCTCAAGCTGTATAAAAGTTTTGAACCTTCAATATACGGCAAACAAAACATCAGACAATATGCTATCGAATGATATACAACTCATTTTATTAACTGCACAACAAAAAATTTGGCGGTTCATTAGAATGCTGCAAGTTATGTGGGACACCCTATACATAGCTGATTCCATCAATTTTGCAGGTGGTTCTGATCGTCATCCTATCGGTGTTCGCCTGGTGCTGCTTCCGTCAACACGGTCGTCGACGTCGCGATGGCTACGTGGCGGGTAAACCCACCGAAGTCAAGCCACCGCCAGATTTGTGGATCGATCACAAACATGTGGACCATGGCCGGCATAATGGTTGGACTGTTGTTGTTGTTGTGGTTGTTGTTGTTGTTGTTGTTGTTGTTGTTGTTGTTGTTGTTGTTGTTGTTGTTGTTGTTGTTGTCGATGTTGATGTTGTTGTTGTTGTTGTTGTTGTTGATGTTGTTGTTGATGTTGTTGTTGTTGTTGTTGTTATTGTTTTTGTTGACCGTTACACGGCATACCAGAAACATATTCTGTTGTTTTAGATGATCATAACACACCACCGGATTCCATGCACGACTTCAAACAGGCCGTCTACAGCGCCAATAACGGCGAAGAACCGCATCACGCCTATCATTCCTTAGCAGGTTGGTGGTCTTGAAACATCAGCATGAGCTGCTAATGACAAAACTTTTTTTTTCAAATTTGTTAAGTTAGTTAAAACATCAAACTCTGCATACTATTTTCATCACACGAAAAAAATTTTGGTTCATCACTCTACACACACGATGATAAGTTTCGATTATCGTTGAACGAAAATATTGGTTCAGTTTTCACTTCGGCGAGAAACGATGGCCAACGGTGGGTGATTGGTGGTTTTTTAATAAAGGCGGTAGATTTGAATTCGAATTTTGAATGGCACGTTTGAGCGGGAGATTTAAATTCGAAATTTGAATTTCCCGCACAAATTTAACGTAAAAGATAATAGCTGCCGTTTCTGTCGTTTCTCTCTGAATCCACGAATTCATTTAGTTACACTGCGCACACACATACGAATAATTTCGTAGTTTCGTTCTGAATGTTGTAATGTAATGTAAGCTTCAGTTTCACAGTGGTGGTGGTGTTGGAAAATTATAATTGTCTTATCTTATCGTTGCAGGGGAAATTTTCGTGCTGCTTTACTTTTCTGCCGAATTTCTTCACTCCGCCCCATCTTTAGAATGCCGTGCTTAAGTCCGTGCTTAGCCTCTAAAATAGTGCCAAATTGTCGTGTCTTGTGGCTTTATGTCATGTCTTGTTATGGTGGTGGTAATGAAAGTAGTAGAAATAGCGCCCAAAACTTCTTATTATTCCGCAGGTCGTCATACGTTTTCAGGCAAAAAGTCCCAATCATTTGTAGAAAGTTAGTGGTGGTCGTGATATGAGCAAAGCGAAAGAATTATGTACCGAACCATGTGAAAATACCTGTGTATCAGAGGAAATTCATTCAAAATCTTGGATCATTGGATCTACACACTGGCGGACGAGTTAATCCTCCAAAGGGAGGGGAATCTTTCCAAAGAGGGGGGAATCGTCATAAATTAGGTCATTTTACCTACACCTTAGGGAACAAATTTCACTTTCTGAATTCGCCAAAGAGGGGGGAATTCCACTTTTCCCACCCCTTCTCGTCCGCTAGTGGATCTACATGATTGAAGCTCGTTCATGGTATCTTGTTACAAAATTTTATTATCAGAAATTTTATATCCATATAACAAATTTCGCGTTAAAAATTGATTTTGCGTAAAATTTCGGATTTTCAGTAGTTCAACTAGTGAAGTTCGTAGGTTGTTCGGTGATACACTGTTGCTTCACAACGTTTGCATAAATTTATCGTTTGTTTATATTGATGTTGGATGACTCGATCCCAATCCATTAATGTTCTGATGTTGTGGTCGTACGTCACTTTTCAATGTCACACTTCAAGTCACATGTCACACTTCAAGTCACATGTCACACTTGATGTCACATGTCACACTTGATGTTACATGTCACACTTCAAGTCACATGTCACATTTAAAGTCACATGTCACACTTCAAGAAAGTCACATGTCACACTTCAAGTCACATGTCACACTTCAAGTCACATGTCACTCTACAAGTCACATGTCACACTTCAAGTCAATGTCACACTTCAAGTCACATGTCACACTCCAAGTCACATGTCACACTTGATGTTACATGTCACACTTGATGTTGCATGTCACACTTGATGTTACATGTCACACTTCAAGTCACATGTCACACTTCAAGTCACATGTCACACTTCAAGTCACATGTCACACTTCAAGTCACATGTCACATTTCAAGTCACATGTCACACTTCAAGTCACATGTCACACTTCAAGTCATATGTCACACTTGATGTTACATGTCACATTTGATGTTACATGTCACACTTCAAGTCACATGTAACACTCCAAGTCACATGTCACACTTCAAGTCACATGTCACACTTCAAGTCACATGTCACATTTGAAGTTACATGTCACACTTCAAGTCACATGTCACACTTTAAGTCACATGTCACACTTTAAGTCACATGTCACACTTAATGTCTCACACTTGAAGTCACATGTCACACTTCAAGTCACATGTCGCATTCTAGCACGCAACACGACTGCACGAATGAACATGTCCTCGGTGTCGTTCGGACCATCGGCCGACTCATCGGGCATTCATCATCATCCCACCCTTAACAACAACAACACTAAACTACAACAACAACAACCGCAACAGCAACAGCACAACACCTTACCAACTTCCCAGCCGTCTTTTATGCTCCACAACCACCATCTCCACCATCGGGAAAACCGCTCCAGCGATCCACCCTATATGGTCACATCCGCTTCCCCGTCCACACGTTATGTGGATGCTCCAGGCGCTCCGGGTGGACGGGAGCGACGCTCCACCACAGCCGCATCAACCAACTCAAGTAGTCTGGTACTAGATGCGCGCAGTCCGCACTCGGCATCAACCGGTATAAATGCGCGCGCATCTTCCACGCATTCCTCATCGGCATCCGCGTCCGCATCTCAGCTGCCGGCATCGGCGATCGTCGATAGTGGCGTGGCAACGATGAGCGATGCCGAAAGTTGGCTGCCCGGCATGCTTAATGAAGCATTTTTAAGGGCATTTGATGCTTGCCTTTTGCACTTTTGCATTTTTAGGGTGGTATGTTGGGAGCGATTGATGCCTGATGCTTGTGGGGGTACCTGTGACCTAAGACCTGAACGTACTAGTAGAGAAATAGGTAGACCATGTGTCATCATGGCTGTTTTTTTACGATAATCGCAGGCACGTTGCTCCCAAACCCGCCCTAAAAAGGCTTGAAATCGAATCGAAGTTATGTGACTGAATTCGGATATTTTTGGGACCACCGTAAGCGTGGAATCAATGTTGTAATTGTGTTTTTGTTCAGTTATTTTTTAACTGTTTTCCAATGCATGTGACGGCGAGGCGAAAGGGTACAAAAATATCCGGCATTCTGAACTCTCCAAATGTAGTTTATTATTCTTGTTCTTGATCTGATTTTGCGCCAAGTCAGAAAATTTGTGTCAAATGTTGCTGAACCAAGATTTCACTATTTCTTACTAAATCTGACTAATCGACAGCCGAACAATAGTTTAGTAATCGGTTTGTGATGAAGGCGCAAAATTATCCCGAAAACGAAATAATCTACTCTAGAGCATGTGCACATTGCAAGCTCCTTGACTTCTACAATTGCCGGCGTGTTTGAATGGTGGAAGTATAGTTCTGTTGTGAAAAGATAAGAAGTTTAGGAGCTTTTTTATGTTTCAAGTTATGTTTACGATATGAATATCAGTTTGAACAGGCATGCAATCTTTTTTTTAGTACTCCCAAGGGATTAGAACAGAGAACTTGAAAGCTCGTCCGTTTTTGGAATAGTCTTGAAAGTAACCGAAAAAGAATCTCCTGATTTCCTGAGAATGCTATAACTATAGCCCGTATGTTGGTTCTACAAGCAAAAACGTTGACCAAAACATCTGATAATGAAACATCAGACAACCAATGTTAACACGCACGTCAGTCATCATTACCCCATGCTACACTGTGTTAAACTATGATGTCAACCGAGTTGAGTTGAGGCTAGTGATGTTTCATTATCAGACGTTTTTGCTTGCATAAACAACATAATATATACTTCTTTGCACCGCTATAGCCAAGCTTCTTAGTTATTTTCTCTGGTGAATGTCTTGCACTTCTTGATGACGAAATAAACAGTTGTTGGTTGTTGTGAAAACACAAATTGAACATTCGAACATTTGATTTGCAGAGTACTTTTCCTAAAAAAATTACAAATTAACAGAATTCATCGCTAATTTATCTCATACATTTGACTAAAACTACTAAAATATATGATGAAGGGCTTCCTGAGATTCACGTGAGAAAAAGTATTGAATGTTCACGATTTTCAACTTTGGAACGGCAACCACTGGCGGACGAGCCAAATCCCCAAAGGGAGGGGAATTCCGTTAAATGAGGGGGGAATTGGCAGTCTTCAAGTCATTTTACCTACACCTTAGGGAACAAATTCCACTATCTGAAATCGCTAAAGAGGGGGAATTCCACTTTTCCCACCCCTTCTCGTCCGCTTGTGACGTCAATGTCAACTGTATCAAATTCATGGGAAGACACTAGCGGACGTGAAGGGGAGGGAAAAGTGGAATTTCCCCCCCCCCTCTTTGGTGTTTACAAAAAGTATAATTTCTTCCCTAAGGTGTAGGTAAAATGGTCTGAAAGCTGCCGATTCCCCCCTCTTTGACAAAATTCCCCTCCCTTTGGGAAATTAGCTCGTCCGCCAGTGTGGGAAGACGCAAGAGTGAACATACAAGATCATGTGGAAGTGGAAGGGAGAAACTTTCCGATGGTGAAGGACTGTAGTCTCAGAAAGCTCTTTATTATATGATCATCTCAAACAATGTTATCATTTCACGAAGTTTCATCCACTTTGTTCTACTCGCAGGTACACTCAGTCGCTCATATCATCACCAATCATCCGGCAGCAGTGTGGATCTGGTGCAATCACATTCAGCGAGACAACGAACGCCGCAGGTTTGTGAAACATTTCTACTTCATATTTTTCATAACAATAATCTTTCACTTGATTAATTAATTGCGCAAAAAAATAAGCAGCAGGTGAGTTGAGTTGGTCGACATTTTTTTTAATGGCTCTTGAGCTTACTATAGTAAAGTCGATTTATCGAATGGAGAAGTTTTCAAACGTATTGAAGCTTTATTGAGCGTCGTGTAAAACCTTTCTATAACCCACCTCAATTTTCTTGATTAAAACCTGAAAAAAACGGTATATGTGATGTCTATACCTTATAATAGAAGATTTTTTTTGCAAAAACAAGGCTTTTTTGCGAAAAAAAATCCCCCCCCTACCCGACCTTACCCCCCTCCCCCCGCCCAGAAAAATCCCCCCCTTTTCGGGGTGGGGGTGATCTGAGATTTCAAAATTCTACCCTCCTCCACCCCCTGCAAAACGCCAAAAAACCCGGAGCACCCCTGACCCACCCCTATGTCATTGTTTGCCGGGTTTCAGTTGTCAATTGCTCTGATTTCGGATTGCGAAATATTCCACATAACAGTTGAGTTGGGTGTACTCAATAGTTTCATGGACTAAAACACTCGGAAATATCGATGAATCCATCTTTTTTGAGTTGGGAATTTCGCGGGTGAAAGAAAGTTTTCACATGAAGCAAATTGAAGCTTGGGTACGTTTGAAAGAAAACGTACTCGATAAATGATTGTATTTGTGTGAATTATAGCAATAAGTATTCTTTGAATTTTTGGGCTGGGTCTTCTGCTACTTCTAATTGAGCTAACATGTCGTTAGGGTTATTTTGTATTTCACGCACGAAAAACTGCATTCATCGGATTTTTATTCAGATTCGTACGTTCACTTTCTTGCCGACATTTTTTCCATCGAAACTATGTAATATAATTTCGATAGCGTCTTGTCTTTAGCGTATGAATGATAACTGCTTCCTATTCTAAACTTTTATAGTATTTTTTTATCTTAGAGGTCAAAAATAAAAATTCCGACTATATTAATCCAAATATCCATATCTTGATTCATCGCCCATGCTTCCACTTTACCAATACTCTGATCCCAGCATGATCCTCAACTCAACTCAACATAACATGTCCATTACACTAACAATCATCACCTACCCGATCCGCTTTGCAGACAATCTATGAGTCGCCCAACGGATTGCAGGTGGTTTACACCGGACCAAGGAATCATCAACAACCGACGGTCAGTATCGATGGCAACGTATCTGGCCGACATCACAGTCCGTATCAGTCAACGGCGGCATTGGGCATCACGCCGACGCCACCACCGCAAGTGCCTGGTTGGTATAGCCTCGCTCACTCATTCACTCACTCACTCCTTGACTCACTCACTCACTCACTCACTCACTCACTCACTCATTCACTCACTCACTCACTCACTCACTCATTCACTCACTCACTCACTCACTCACTCATTCACTCACTCACTGAATCACTCACTCACTCACTCACTCACTCACTCACTCACTCTCTCACTCACTCACTCGCTCACTCACTCACTCACTCACTCGCTCACTCACTATACTGGCAACATTGTTGAAAATCATGAATTCATTCATTCATTCATTTGTTCATTCATTCATTCATTCATAATTCATTCAATGACTGCATTTGGCAGTCAGTCACACACACTCAATCAGTCATTCACCGTTTGAATCAGTAACTCATTCACTCAATCAATCCGTCAGTCATTCACCATTTCACTCACTCAATCAGTCAGTCACCCTTTCACTCACTCAATCACTCACTCATTCACTCACTCACTCTTTCAATCAGTCACTCACCCTGTCACTCAGTCATTCTCATTCAGTCTCTCACTCACTCTACCACTCACAAAGAAATTCGTCGACAATAATTTGTATCATAGTGGTTTTTGGTTTTTATCTTTTCAATTATTTTTTTTATAATTTGTATTTTTTTATTATTCTTTCAATTATTGCATCTTTATTAACATGTTCTTTTAGCTGATGGTACACGAACTCTTGGCAAACGTCAAGTCTCCACCGGTGGTCATCCGTTGACGTCATTTGCTGGTGTGGCGGCTCCGCCCCCGCCACCGCCGGCTCCGCCCACCTCGTCCTCACCACGGACGCATATCGTCCGACCCGTCGTCGCGTCGAGTCCCGTCAGGTAAGGGATTATCTCTCGGAACATGTATAATTATAGGGATTATGCGCTGGAAAGTGTATTATTTTACTCGGTTCACATAACCCTTACAATTAAATAAGGGAATTCCCCTTTTTGGATAAATTTTTTTTCCTGCGGAGAGCTGGCTCGGCCGATAGTATTTTTAACAAATTTAACATCATTAACTTGTCTTATACATCTTCTGAAAATCGTGCAATTTGAATTTACCCTCTTTATTATCATCCACAAACCATCCGCCCGTCCATTTGCAGATCGGTCTCCACTGGTCATCGTCCACCCGCCACCACAGTGGTCAAGACGGCCACCGTCCTGCCGAACACGCGGGCCCCGTCCTCGCAGACGTCACCGTTGGCCAACTCCGATACCACTTCAGACAATACGTATGCCTCGACGGCACATGCCCATACGCTAAATGGTCTGGATTCATCCAAGGACAAGTCCGATCTGCACCATTCCTATTCCACGGAAGAACTCAACGCGCAGATGCAGAATCTGGACGTGATGATCGACGATCTGCAGGCGATGCAGGCGGAATTTAGTAATATTGTATAGTATAGGTGGTGGATTAGGAGACTGAATTTGAACACTATATAATTGGCGCGCATTTAAAAATTTTCAAATCTAATCGCGCAGTTTGAATTCAAATCTGTTTTCGGCGCATTTGGACAACATACAGAAATTTCGATATCCTTACCCGCAAAATTAACGTTTGATAACAAGAAACCCTGACCAAGCTATATTATGTGGTTGGTTCGAAGATTGAGTTTGACGTAAGTTTTTTAAATGAGCGCCAATTTTTGGTGTTCAAATACCGTCTCGTATAATCACATATACTTATCACATGTACATATACTTAACACAAAATCTGGGCATTTCACTAACCATAACATGATTAATTTGTTGCTGTCTCGTTGTATATAAAGATATGTTAAGGATTTCTTCTGTGTGTGTTGATTTCAGATTGTTGTTGAGTGGTGATTTTCGAAATCGTTATGTAATTTTCAATTTTTTGATAATTTTTTTGATATCTGTAATTGATTTTTTTTATAAAAAATCGTCGAACCTTTGAATTTAGATTTTTCGTAAATCCAGTCACTGATACATGAGGATTCCGAAAATAGCCCCTTTCTTGTTGCCAGTTTTCTCCTTCGCCTGCTCTTGTGTTGTTTCTCGGTATAGTTTTTTCTCAAAAGATAGTAAAATAGTGGATGATGATGATTGGTCAAACTGTCTAATCAAT
This sequence comes from Daptonema setosum, assembly GCA_964036265.1. NCBI lineage: Eukaryota > Metazoa > Nematoda > Chromadorea > Monhysterida > Xyalidae > Daptonema > Daptonema setosum. Next base: position 29,575,748 of record OZ038443.1, read on the forward strand.
TGAGGATGCAATTTTCTGCCGAAGTCACTCTTTTGAAAAACATGCTTCAGTAAATTTTCTTTCACACCACCAAAATCTTCGTACTTTTGACTGGTGATTCTGCTCTTTCGATATTCCCCCCTTCCTATCCGTCCGGTCAATCAATATTGTTTCTGTTAACCTTATTTTTCACCGTGGAAAATGTTTTCACGAGTTTTCTACGCAAAAGTTATTCGCTCTGCTCTCGATGCTGTCCCGTTTTCTTCGGGGTCTTTCAGAGTGCAAAGGATAGTAAAGGGAAAAGAAAACCTCTAAACTTGTTGAACGAATAAGTCGATTTTGTTTCTGGGAAACTTTCTCGGTCAGTAGGTTTGCAGATTTACCTTTTCTTGTATTTTCCTTTAAACTCTGAAGGCGCCCTTCATGTTTCAGCCCGTTACTTTGCCAGCGATCGAATACGAATTATGATCGTTTCATGTCAGTTAACTGCATCACAAGCTCACTTTTTCGCGTTGTTCTTACTAGTTTTTGAGGATATTTTTTTTTAAGTTTACTTTTTACTAAGTTTTCTTGAATTCCTTAATCAATCGGAGAGGATAAAGATTTTCCTGAAAAAAATCGCAAAAATTGTTTTCCTAAGTGTTTGTCCGATTGTTGAATGGATTCGAGAATTCCAATTTCCAGTACTTCTTCATTCGATACGCATTGATCATGATTTGGAAAAAAAAGTTTCATGTTGCAACAGCCGTGCTAAACGTTTTTTCTCATTTATCAAAACTGTTGAACAATTATATTCATGTAAGAATTACTTTCATAATTCGGTTGATAATGGTCACTATCTTTCTGATTACTATAAATTAGCGGCATAATTCCCACTTGTGTTTGTGTATACTGTTTATCTTTAATAAATATAATTACAAACATCAATTGTCTTTGTAATTATTATATAATAATAATAATATCTCCGAATAATTATAAAAAAATTTTCTTTGAATATGGGTATTCTAGTGTGAAGTCGGCTTTGGGCGCATTTTGACATTTTGGAAGTCTTGTAAACTTCCCGGTCATTAATAATTGAAAATCGATCCTTCGCTTATACTGAAGGTTGCGCCCCAAGTTGCAATTTCGCCGTTTCGTCAATATTCTATAAACTTCTAATCCTAATTTGTTTCTTCTGTTGTTATATTTTTTCCAGCTAATTGAAATCGATCAATCAATCAATTTTTGTTATTTTGCCATCCTGCCTGCATTCACACATCATTTCGCAAAAGAAACTTTCTGAAAAATTCTGGTATTTTCGATATTCATTTATTATTTCATATTTTCACCAGTAAGCCAGTCAATCTGAATTTCGGCATTTTTTCACGCGATTCTTCAGAACCTATTTGTATTTTTTCAGATCGTATCATCAAGATTCGTGACGAAAAATGTCGGTTTTTTTCTTACAAAATTGTATTTTTCGTGTCCACATTTGAGCTCCTCACATAACACACTGGTGCACTGATTACATTACTTACACAATCAAATGTGCATCTCACAATGACAATTCGTTTCAGTAATGTGCATCTCACAATGACAATTCGTTTCAGTAATGTGCATCTCACAATGACAATTCGTTTCAGTATTCTCACAATGACAATTCGTTTCAGTATGTTCCTGCCATTCAAACAATACACGTCAAGTCATCTCTGCGATAATACTGAATATAAATGTTGAAAATAAGTTGAACTTGTGGGATAAATAATTGAAAAACGAAACAATTATCATGTTGTTAGAAACTTTCACAATTGCAAGCCCAGTCACAATTCACAAAGTCCATTTTGTTACATGTGAATATTACCAGACTTTTCGTGTACTCTGCTGCAAATTTCCGTGCGTTTTACACCTTCGTTGCTGAGTTTTGATATGTTGATCCATATTTTTGGTATTTCCCGTTCATTGTATTCCATTTTTGTGTCAGCAATTTTTCATTGCTCGTTTGATTGTTTTTTTTGTTTGAGTGATTTCTCGATTTTTATCGAATGTTGATGCAGTCATTGTTAACATATATTTGTTCTTGTATTGTGGAAAAAGAAAATGCGATGAAATGAAATTCATGAAATTCACCTACATTGGCAGGATTTCTAGACCCTGGCGGAAGAGCCAAACATCTAAAGGAAGGGAATTTCGTCAAAGAGGGGGAATTGGCAATTTTCCTGTCATTTTCCCTACACCTTAGGGAACAAATGCTACTTTTTTTTTAAAAAGCCAAAGAGGGAGAAAATCCACTTTCCTCTCCTCCTTCTCGTCCGCTAGTGGGTGGTGGTAAAGTTGCTGTGATTAGCATTAAAAGTGTTAAAAAAGTACGAAAAAAGTTAACTGTTTTACAAAGTAAACTATAACCGAATAAGAAATACTTACTGAAGAGTTTCAAAAGAAGCCTGGCTGAAAATTTGGCACAAACGGTTTTGACTCGACTCGGGCAACACCAGCTATGGACATGATGATTATACGTTATATACTTATGAGGGAAGGTTTCATTGTCTGATGAAGTTAAACTGCTGTTCTTTACTAGAAACCTGAAATGGTCTTTTCATTGACATTTCGACCTTTTAGAAAAAACAATACTAGATCTTTAAAGCATTAAATACAAATACACTCAATACATTAAATACATGCTTATTAAAGAGTTTCCAGAAAAATACATTTCTAACTCAGGCAACACCAGCTGAACATGATGATAATCCGTTATTATAGGAGGTAATGTTTCACGGCCTGGAAAAGCTAGATGGCTGATCTTTACTAGAAACCTGAAATGGTCTTTATTTCTATTGACAACGGAAACATCTCGTGATTACACTAAAACATAAAAGATCTTTAAAGCATCACAATGTTTGAATCCCAATACATCTGGTTCCACGGCACTAGCGGACGAGCTAAATAGTCAAAAGGGAGAGGAACTTCATCAAAGAAGGGGGAATCGGCTGAAATCAGGTCATTTTACTTACATCTTGGGGAACAAATTCTACTTTTTGAAAACGCCAAAGAGGGGGGAATTTCACTTTTTCCTCCCCTTCTTGTCCGCTAGTGATCTGGTTCTACTGGATGATTCTAAAACCAGAATTCGTGATCATGGAAGAACAGGAGATGAGCGGACATCTTAGCTACTGACCCACCAAATAACAAAGTCATTTCATAACCGGGATCATTTCAGAACAAGAAATATATTTACATCGCCCCGTTCACAATGCGTTCAGCAACGATGAAAAATGTTATAACAGCTGAAAAAATAATGACCACTACAACAACAAAATCAACAACAACAAGGGAAGCATTAACAACAATAACAACAACACTTCTAAGACACAACAACAACAACAACAACAACAAAATCAACAACAACAATAACAACAACACTTCTAAGACACAACAACAACAACAACAACAACGCTGCTTTTAACACAACAACAACGAAGCGAAGAAATCGCAGTTCATGAAACAAAGCAAATTTTCCCCATTCATAAAACGTTAAACTTTTTTTATATGAAATGATTATATGATAAAACGTTGGTTCATTAATCCACCAACTCAACGGGAAAAAAGCTCAATCCCTGTTGGACGAGTCATACCTTCAAAGGGAGAGGAATTTGGTCCAAGAGGGGGAATCGGCGATTTTTCGGTTATTTACAACCTTCACCTCAGGGAACAAGTTATATTTTTTGGAAATGCCAAAGAGGGAGCAACTCCGCTTTTCCCACTCCTCATCGTGAGCTCAATCATTGCGAAACGGGTTTTCGCTTCATCATGAACCATGTAAGAAACACGTCAGTTCTCTGAAATGATTCTTGTTAGGAAACGGGCGTACGCGTGAATTTCGTGTTTGACATGAAAAGAATTTTACACAAAATGGCACCATCTACGGCCGGAAAGCAGAGATGCAAGCGATTCTATTGGATTTGCGGTAAATGCTGATGTGGCTTGGGCTTTTGGTCGGGCTATTTAAGCAAGATTCCACTCAGTACCAAGTCATTCGATCTGAATTGTGCACTTCTGCACACCAACCATACCCAAGCGCCGGCACCTTGGTTCACACCCTTGAGCGACTGCCATATCTGACGCGTGGTTCTATACGGTCAGCTTATCGTTATACGCATGCACCGCATCATCGTGCCTGTTCATATTAGTGCGTGACCCATACTTGCATATTCTCATAAGTGCGTGCCGCCCTAGTGATTCTTCATATTCGTGCGTTCACCGATAGCGCATGTTCATACTCGTGTCTGACCCATACTTGCATGTTCAAAGTAGTGGGTGATAATTGATCATAATTGCTTCATAGTGCTTGTTCATATTGTTCATGCATGCATCTTTGGTCATAAGTGTGTGCCTATCACAGTTTGCCGTTCAAGCACTTTAACCGTCAGTCAATCAGTCAGTCAGTCAGTCAGTCAGTCAGTATGTCAGTCAGTCAGTCTCAGTCAGTCAGTCAGTCAGTCAGTCAGTCAGTCAGTCAGTCAGTCAGTCAGTCAGTCAGTCCATCAGTCAGTCAGTCAGTCAGTCAGTCAGTCAGTCAGTCAGTCAATCAGTCAGCCAGTCAGTCATTCAGTTTTTTTTCAGTCTGCAACACAGGTGACTCGGGAACTGCATGTTACATCAACAAATGAGCTGATCAACCAAAAACCAAAACTGCAGGATCGGCTGCAGTTTATAGAGCTGATAACCCAACATACCGATATTGATAATCCATTATATCGATATTGAAAACCCTATATACCGATACTGATAACCCAATATACCGATACTGATAACCCAATATACCGATACTGATAACCCAACATACCGATAATGATAACCCATTATACCAATATTAAAAACTCAAGTTACCGATATTGATAACCCAATATACCGATATTGATAACCCAACATACCGATAATGATTATAACCCATTATACCAATATTGATAATCCATTATACCGATATTGTCAACCCAATATACCGATATTGATAACCCAATATACCGGTATTGATAACCCAATATACCGATATTGATGACCCATTACACTGATGTTGATAACCCAATATAACAATATTGATTACTCATTATATGTACCAATATTGATAACCCAATATGCTAATACTAATAACCAATATACCGATATTGATAACCCAATATGCTAATACTAATAACCAATATACCGATATTGATAACCCATATTATACCGATATTGCGCACAACATTGATTTTTTCATTTCGTGATTTTTACTGGAAACACTGATTTTGAGTTCGAAATGATTGTCATCAGTAATTTAACGCGGTTTTTTTCTAAATAAAAGCAAGCATATAATTCAAATTATTGTATAGTAAAACTAAGTTGGCACTCGGGCTCTATAAGGATATTTTGTTATCAAAACTAATTTCTATAGATCTGTCAAAATGGGGAAATTGGCAGTTTTCCGGTCATTTTACCTACATACATACAGGATGTCCCACGTAACTTGCGACATTATGTGAAACCGCGAAAAATTTTATGGTTGAGCTATTCGAAAAATATAAAAAAGCAAACGAAAGCCCATTTTATAAAGTTTCTTTCACCACATACTAAAAGTTCATAGCTAGTACGCAAATCGAAATATATCCGTTTCTCCAAAGTAGTCATTTTTAGTGGCTAGTCATTTTCAGCTAAAATCTCAGTTGGCTCGGCCCGGTCGTCAACAGCACCGGTTGAAACCCATTTGAATTGTTTCATTTTGTCGAGAAGATTTTAAGCTGATCATTTCCCGTTGAATTGAATGTAAAAATAGTTTTCTGATTCAAAATACTTTTTTGAGAACAAATCGGTATTGAGTCATGTTTGTGACTTTTATGTCTTTTGCTGACCTGAATTCTGCGTGGTTTTGATCAAACATCCAACGTATAAATATGTCCCATCATGATTTAAATAAAAAACATTTATTAGTAATGATCACTTAAACTAATTTTCAGACTTCTAATAACTTTTCATTGAAATAGTATGTTTCTAGAACGATTTTAGAACCCCGAAAAGAGATCAAAATTTTAAAATGACTACTTTTGGACTAACTTTATAAACTGGACTATTTTTTGCTTTTTTAATTTTCAAAATAACTCCACCACAAAAAAATTTTGGTCACGCAGAAATTTGCAAGTTACGTGGGACACTCTACACATATACACCTTAGGGAACAAATTATATTTTTCGAAAAAAAGCCAAAGATGGGGGAATTCCACTTTTCCCTCCCCTTCTCGTCCACTAGTGAATAGTGATTTGCATTAAAAGTGTGAAAAAAAACGGATGACTGGGTTAAAATTACAAAGTAAACTATAATCAAATAATGAAATGGCCTCGAAAACCGGCCGTCCTGAATTCGAAAACCTGACTTGAGACGCAGACCCTGACGCGTTGCTCCGGGGTTCTGCAATTGCCCGTCAGTTTGTTCAACTCTCTGGGCACTACGAAAACACCATTCTGATATGGTATCAGTGTGCCTTATTGCTTCAGTTAATAAATAAGTTAAAAAAATTAAAAAGGGTTACAGAAAAAGCCTAGCTGAAAACTCGGCACAACACTTTTCTAATTCGGGCATTACCAGCTGAACATGATGATAATCCGTTATAATATGAGGTAAAAAGCGGCCTGGAAGTTACATCGCAGGTCAGTGAAATTTTGATTGCAATGGTTAACTTTGCGAATATCACTCCCAGTTGCGCTGGAACGGGTTTCCAAATGAAAATTATGTAGGTTTGTGAAAAGTTGCAACGGGTTAACCCTAGTATTTTTAATAATTAATACTTGGAAAAAACACCTTGTAGATCCGACAGTTAAAAAAACAGAGCCATTGAGTTCGCATTTGAGTGTTGGGTTCAATCTTCATTTTGAGAAGAGTTGCGAGTGAAATTTGTTTGCAGTATTCAAGACATGTAACCTCCCCATAGTAACATTGTAACATTAACCAGCGCACAAACTATGTCAAGAAATAAAAAAACCACTTTAAGTAATTATGAATCCTTCGAATTCTCATTATCTCATTTCAATCCTATTATCTCCATCTTATGTACGTTCCCCAACAAATTGGGTATTATCAATCAGTTGCACTTGTATCTTGAACAGAAGACCCCATAACCTGAACCACACGACACCGCAACAGTCATCATGCATCCGCCAACAGTGGTTCGTAATCGGAACCGTATTATGCTTTGACCTCAACTTATGTAAACTATTACTTAAATTATTGATTACGGTATACTCTTTGTACATAACAAATGTTTTTGCACCGCAGCCAAGTTCACAACAAAACTGACCTAATGGAAACTTCAAATTAATTAAAATTGATTCCTCTACTCCACTTGTTCACTCACTCACTCACTCACTCACTCACTCACTCACTCACTCACTCACTCACTCACTCACTCACTCACTCACTCACTCACTCACTCACTCACTCACTCACTCACTCACTCACTCACTCACTCACTCACTCACTCACTCACTCACTCACTCACTCACTCACTCACTCACTCACTCACTCACTCACTCACTCACTCACTCACTCACTCACTCACTCACTCACTCACTCACTCACTCACTCACTCACTCACTCACTCACTCACTCACTCACTCACTCACTCACTCACTCACTCACTCACTCACTCACTCACTCACTCACTCACTCACTCACTCACTCACTCACTCACTCACTCACTCACTCACTCACTCACTCACTCACTCACTCACTCACTCACTCACTCACTCACTCACTCACTCACTCACTCACTCACTCACTCACTCACTCACTCACTCACTCACTCACTCACTCACTCACTCACTCACTCACTCACTCACTCACTCACTCATTCACTCACTCACTCACTCACTCACTCAATCACTCACTCACTCACTCACTCACTCACTCACTCACTCACTCACTCACTCACTCACTCACTCACTCACTCACTCACTCACTCACTCACTCACTCACTCACTCACTCACTCACTCACTCACTCAGGCCCGTCAACACCAACCATCATCTGAACATGAAGTCGATGTGGCTGATCTTATCAAGAAACTAAAATCACGAGCTGAATATCTCGAATGGGAAATTCTTGAGAAATTTCGATCACTAATCGAACTCAAAAAAGCTTTCCTACTGCAGAATGATTTATTAATGGTTGGGAGTCTTGCTATTTTTAATCTTTTCGTTTTTTATGTTAAATCGTTTTTTCGTTTTTTATTTTTTCATGATTTTTTTTATTAACTAGAATGAAATCATATCTACTCAAATAAATAATATATAATAAAAAGATTAATTTTTGGTTTGATTCTGCAGGAGAAACTTGATAACATGGAGTCTCAATTGGCTGACATGGAGTCTGAACTGGATGGTATGTTGAAGGACTCGGATTCGATGTCGGACGCTGGTGGCAGTCGTTCTGGTCGCGGTGTCACGTCGAGCTCGGGCATTACGGTTACCAGCACACTCGTTGATGATTCGGCCAGTGACGGTTGGTCATATTGAGAGGGTTGTTGCTTGACCTTATCAAATTAGCTTTTCCCTTTAAATATCTTCGTAAAATCAAAAAAATATATGCGGTTGCGAGTATTTTTACATTTTTTATTCAGTTGAATGTTGACAGACGTTGCAGTGACGTAGTGAGAAGGCATACTGCTAATTCAAATTAAGAATGCAAAAAATCCTAAATTCAAGGATATTATCCCTTTATTGTACCTTAATTTGCAATTGTGAAATTTATTAAAAAAATTATGCAACATTCGATTTTAACAACATTAATGTCGGCTCAGTAACTATGCAAACTATCAGTTGCTCCCCGTTTGCAATGTCTCTCAAACACTCAATAAATGTCAATATTTATTGCAGTTACACATAGAATGTCATCTGACCTCACCACCAAAATAGAGCAAAATATTAGAGTTAGCAGCCGTTTCCAGCGTATTGCAGTTCTAAAGTGGATGTTAATTATCTACTGTTTTTCAGTTTCACGCGGTCATGGCAGTCGTGGACGTGGTGTCAAGAAGGCGGGCGGTCTTGGTGCCGGTGCGCCGAGTCATGCCGCCGGTTTGTCCGATTCTGGCCTGCAGGAGTGCGTCACGGTTGGTGAAACTATATGGACAGGGTGTATTACCGCACTCATGATCCACTTCTGAATATAAGAGCCGCACCACCGTTCTTAAGTTACACCATGACCATATAGAGCGTGCGTTTTTCTTCACAGTGCTCGAAATTTTTTTAAAGCCTTAGGGTAAGAGAGCATTTGTCTAATGATGGTTGTTGCTTACGTACATTTTAAAAGTGGAGGTCTAGGTTCGACTTGCTGTGGTTGAGATGATGTATTTTGATGTTTTAATTAATTGCTTTTTTCGATCTGCTTTTAAGATGTTAAAATGTTTGCAGGCTGTGGACGAGTTCAAGAGTCGCATGTACTTAGTTTAACCCGTGCGCGTGTCCGGATGAATGTCGAATACCTGTTGCCGTCAAAACGTCATCTTCTCTCAACACAACATCTTTTCTCCATTTTTAGTAAACTGTTCTATGTTAATTTAGTATCCATCTGATATGATTTCCTATTCATGTTCGATCTTTCAAACCTACGTTTGCCCGCCCGGTGATATCGAGTTGAGTAGTTTATTATTATAATTTTTTTGTGTAATCTTAGTTCACTGTATCTGATGTTTATCAGCGTCAAGTGATTCACATTGATACAGTAGCATTCATTTGTGTCATCTAGTGTGTTTTGCTTTGTTAAATTGTTCTCAACATTTCGGTCAGGTGTTATCTTTCATTTATCCCTCGTCACATTTTTTTGTATGAGTATGGTATTTGTGTCAACCTTGGCTTCCTTATCTGACCAGCTTTTTGCATATTCATAACCTTGTAATTTTAGATAATAGACCAGCTGGCTTCTCTAGTAAGCTGGTTAACCAAAATATCAAATGAGTGAAATCAGCATAAACTACCGGGTTCGTTGCTCGCATTTATTTCTATGCATGTAATTTAGGTGAACACCTGACTTGGGTGGCACCGGTTCGATTTTATTCTTTTTTTGTGTGCGAACTCGTATCATTTTTGCATTGATTGCTTTTTGGTGACATTAACTTGCGGTATACATAAGAAAACTGTCCTAGGTTCGTTACCAATGTCAATCAGGGCAAGATGTACATGTACTTACGCTTTTTTATGTTATTTCCTCGCCCCGTCTATTCGGGCTCGCGGGTGTTCGGTCTTCGCGCGGGCGGCCCGATTCCTTGGTCCCTTATCGTTCAAGGGAAACACTCGGACGTGCAAGCCCCCAAGATTCGACCCTTGTTTTTTGTATGTATTGGATTAACTGTTAACTGATTATTAATGCGGTGAGTGAATCGGAAGATGTGGCTGTTTGCGTTTTTGGCAGATTTGGTCTTGGATTTCTCAAAAATGTTGAAAATAAAACCATTTCTCAGTCGCCAGTCAGACTGGTTCATGTTCATTAAGAGTTCGAAGAAATAACAACACATGTATAAATAAATAATTAACAATGCATGTGCAGTAAGAGCGAATAATCAGCAACGCTTGTAAATAATACAAACGAGATAATTCCTAATCTGTCGGCAAAAAATACACCCTAATCTATTTGCAAAAAATACACAGCTCCTACTTAATCTGTATGCAAAAAAACACACTACGGACTGAAAATAATCTGATAAATGGAGCGTGACCAAATTCAAGTGGTACAGTAGTGCAATGTGTAATAAACAATCTGCCAACTGCTCTTGCTGGCGGGCTCATGATCTTCGACAACCGCAAGACAACTGTCGTTATCAGTCAAACACACATTTTAAATATAGTTCGTGACCTATTACTGCAGAGTGAAATACCACTAAACAAAATTCTGTGCGCCGTTGACCACGAACAAATTTGGCGGGAATTCAAATTTTTGAAAAAACTACCAAAAAAATTGTTAAAATTTTTTTATTTTTTTTCCAGGAATTTTTATTTTCGTTGTATAGATCTTGTTTCGCTGATTTTTTTCATGTATTTTTCATGGAAATACGTTGATTTTTGATAGGTTAAATTTATTTTTAATGATTTTATTAAACTTTGAAAATTATTTTAACCTTTCAAAAATCAACATATTTTAATGAAAAATACATGAAAAAAATCAGCGAAACAAGATCTATACAATGAAAATAAAAATTCCTGGAAAAAAAATAAAAAAATTTCAACAACTTTTTTGGTAGGTTTTCAAAAAATTTGAATTCCCGCCAAAGTTTGTTCCTGGTCAACGGCGCACAGAATTTTGTTTAGTGGTATTTTACTCTGCAGTAATAGGTCATGGACTATACACGTGTCTACTGTGAATGACTGACAGCTAAGCTTTTTTGCGAATATCTCGATCTAGCTTCCTTGTATCGACTTCTAGTTTGTTCCATCGGTTTTCTCGTGCGATTCTACATCTGCTTGGCTATTTTTAACCCGGTAGGAATAAATTTTCATTTTTCAGGTCCGAAAATGATGAAAATGCGATTTTCCGTTTTTTTCCTCCCCACTTTTGGTGTATGGAAACTGGGTGAGACCTGTAGAGCTGAAAAATGGTACATAGGTCAAATTTCAGCGTAGAAAACGATTATTAAACTGTCCCGCAGATCGGAATAATTTTTGCACTATTTTTAGGGGATTTTATTTTAAAAAAATGTCAAAAATCGCAGGCAAAATGAAGAAAGAATCGTTGTATGAACGACAGTGTTGTCAGATCAAACTGAAATTTTAACTGAATGTGTATCACACATTTGGAAAATGGATCCGCTATTCATTTCAGCAAATCAATGGACGACACAAAAAAGGCATTGAGTTATGTAAGAGGCAAAACTAGCGAAAACTTTCACAAAAGCTCTATTACACGTGATAAACTCGTCGAATGGATAGAAAAACTAGCCTATGATATGTAAAATCAAATTTTAATATGACCTCTCTTCAAAGCTTTTTTTGATAAACTTATCGAATTTTCTTAAAAATCCGAAAAACAGATAATTGTAAATTTTGGTCTTGTTGACGATTTTTGCCCATTTCAAACTCAGATTAATGACAGGTTTAAAATATTGGAGCCCTTCGTATTGATATAATGTTTAGAACGACTGAAGTTCTAATCAATACAGAAAAGATGATTGGCTCGGCCTTCTTTAAAAAAATTAGGGGCCGCTAAAAACGATTGAAATTCAAGTTTAGGCCCTGTGCCGTTTAAGCTTTGGGCTTATAATTATAAGCCCAGGGCTTATAATTTACGTGTTAAAGTATATACCTCAGTATAAATTTATAAGCCCAGGGCTTATAATTTATAAGCCTAGGGCTTATAATTTTATACACTTTAACACGTAAATTATAAGCCATGGACTTATAATTATAAGCCCAAAGCTTATACGTGCACAGGGCCTTACTCATTCACGCTGTTGCAGCCACATTGGATTCCAAAATTTTCATTTATACAGAAACATGACAAACTTGATTTTAACAGAGTGTCTAGAAGGAGAACACTTCTAACAAAATAAATTTTTAAACTTGAACAATAAAATCTTTTTCACACATCATTTGGACAACATACAGAAACAACATAACCGACCCGCAAAATTAACGTTTGACAATAAGAAACCCTGACCAAGCTATATTATGTGGTTGGTTCGAAGATTGAGTTTGACGTAAATTTTAAATGACCGCCAATTTTTGGTGTTCAAATACCGTCTCGTAAAATCACATATACTTATCACATGTACATATACTTAACACAAAATCTGGGCATTTCACTAACCATAACATGATTAATTTGTTGCTGTCTCGTTGTATATAAAGATATGTTAAGGAATTCTTCTGTGTGTGTTGATTTCAGATTGTTGTTGAGTGGTGATTTTCGGAATCGTTATTTAATTTTCACTTATTCGAACGAAAAAAGTTTTTGTTATTTGTAACAAAAAATCGTGAAACCTATGAATTTAGGTTTTTTTAGTAAAACCAGTAACTGATACATGAGGATTCCGTAAAATAGTCCCTTTCTTGTTGCCAGTTTTCTCCTTCGCCTGCTCTTGTGTTGTTTCTCGGTATAGTTTTTCCTCGAATGATGATAAAATGGTGGGTGATAATGATTGGTCAAACTGTCTAATCAATTGAGGATGCAATTTTCTGCTGAAGTCACTCTTTTGAAAAGCATGCTTCAGTAAATTTTCTTTCACACCACCAAAATCATTGTACTTTTAACTGGTTAATCTGCTCTTTCGATATTCCCCCCTTCCTATTCGTCCGGTCAATCAATATTGTTTCTATTAACCTTATTTTCACCGTGGAAAATGTTTTAACGAGTTTTCTACGCAGAAGTTATTCGCTCTGCTCTCGATGCTGTCCCGTTTTCTTCGGGGGCTTTCAGAGTGCAAAAGATAGTAAAGGGAAAAGAAAACCTATAAATTTTTGACCGAAAAATCTGATTCGTTCCTGAATTATTCTTCCATTAAATTGGACAAGTGAATTTTGTTGGCCTATTGCCTTCAAACCTATACATTCACTACCATCTAATGATGATGTACCAGGGCTGTGATGGTCATAGCAGCGCCTGAAGACTCGCTCATTCACTAAACAAGATCAACAGTGTACAACACAGACGAAGAGTGAGGAGAGTGAATTGAGTAGTAGTATATGATACTCGATTGTGGAGGATTATAATATAAGAGCGAGTATAACCTGTCGTGTGTGCATGCTTATAACATCACACTCATACATAACGACATGGTAAAATCCTAAAGGTATGACATGAATATAAATGTTGAAAATAAGTTGAACTTGTGGGATAAATAATTGAAAAACGAAACAATTATCATGTTGTTAGAAACTTTCACAATTGCAAGCCCAATCACAATTCACAAAGTCCATTTTGTTACATGTGAATATACCAGACTTTTCGTGTACTCTGCTGCAAATTTCCGTGCGTTTTACACCTTCGTTGCTGAGTTTTAATATGTTGATCCATATTTTTGGTATTTCCCGCTCATTGTATTCCATTTTTTTGTCTCAGCAATTTTTCATTACTCGTTTGATTGTTTTTTTTGTTTGAGTAACTTCTCGATTTTTGTCGAATGTTGATGCAGTCATTGTTAACATATATTTGTTCTTGTATTGTGGAAAAAGAAAATGCGATGAAATGAAATTCATGAAATTTACGTACATTAGCGGGATTTCTAGACCATAACGGGTGGTGGTAAAATTGCTGTGATTAGCATTAAAAGTGTTAAAAAAGTACGAAAAAAGTTAACTCTTTTACGAAGTAAACTATAACCGAATAAGAAATACTTACTGACGAGTTTCAAAAGAAGCCTGGCTGAAAATTTGGCACAAACGGTTTTAACTCGGGCAACACCAGCTGGACATGATGATTATACGTTATATAGTTTTGAGGGAAGGTTTCATTGTCTGATGAAGTTAAACTGATGTTCTTTACTAGAAACCTGAAATGGTCTTTTCAATGACATTTCGACCTTTTAGAAAAAAACAATACTAGATCTTTAAAGCATTAAATACATGCTTCATAAAGAGTTTCCAGAAAAAGACGAAACTTTTCTAACTCGGGCAACACCAGCTGAACATGATGATAATCCGTTATAATATGAGGTAATGTTTCACGGCCTGGAAAAGCTAAATGACCGTTCTTTACTAAAAACCTGAAATGGTCTTTCTTTCCATGGACAACGGCAACATCTCGTGATTACACTAAAACATAAAAGATCTTTAAAGCATCACAATGTTTGAATCCAAATACATCTGGTTCCACGGCACTAGCGGACGAGCTAAATAGTCAAAAGGGAGGGGAATTTCATCAAGGAAGGGGGAATCGGCTGAAATCAGGTCATTTTACCTACACCTTAGGGAACAAATTCTACTTTTGAAAACGCCAAAGAGGGGGGAATTCCACTTTTCCCTCCCCTTCTTGTCCGCTAGTGATCTGGTTCTACTGGATGATTCTAAAACCAGAATTCGTGATCATGGAAGAACAGGAGATGAGCGGACATCTAAGCTACTGACCCACCAAATAACAAAGTCATTTCATAACCGGGATCATTTCAGAACAAGACATATATTTACATCGCCCCGTTCACAATGCGTTCAGCAACGATAAAAAAATGTTATAACAGCTGAAAAAATAATGACCACTACAAAAACAAAATCAACAACAACAAGGGAAGCATCAACAACGATAACAACAACACTTCTAAGACACAACAACAACAGCAACAACAACAACAACAACAACAACAACAACAACAACAACAACAACAACAACAACAACAACAACAACAACAACAACAACAACAACAATAACAACAATAACAACAACAACAACAACAACGCTCCTTTTAACACAACAACAACGAAGCGAAGAAATCGCAGTTCATGAAAAAAAGCAAATTTTCCCCATTCATAAAACGTTAATCTTTTTTATATGAAACGATTATATGATAGACGTTGGTTCATTAATCCACCAACTCAACGGGAAAAAAGCTTAATCACTGTTGGACGAGTCATACCTTCAAAAAGAGAGGAATTTGGTCAAAGAGGGGGAATCGGCGATTTTTAGGTTATTTACAACCTACACCTCAGGGAACAAGTTATATTTTCTGGAAATGCCAAAGAGGGAGCAACTCCGCTTTTCCCACCCCTTATCGTGAGCTCAATCATTGCGAAGCGAAACGAGATTTCGCCGGTTTTCGCTTCATCATGAACCATGTAAGAAACACGTCAGTTCTCTGAAATGATTCTTGTTAGGAAACGGGCGTACAATGTACGCGCGAATTTCGTGTTTGACATGAAAAGAATTTTACACAAAATGGCACCATCTACAGCCGGAAAGCAGAGATTCAAGCGATTCTATTGTATTTGCGGTAAATGCTGATGTGGCTTCGGCTTTTGGTCGGGCTATTTAAGCAAGATTGGCTATTTAAGCAAGATTCCACACAGTCCCAAGTCATTCGATCTAAATTGTGCACTTCTGCACACCAACCATACCCAAGCGCCGGCACCCTGGTTCGCACCCTGGAGCGACTGCCATATCCGACGCGTGGTCCTAGCATGCTGTTGTGCGGCTGTCTTGCGCATCAAATGGAGAGCGTTTGCACTTATAGTGCATGCTCAAATTCGTGCGTCCACCGATAGTGCATGTTCATATTAGTGCGTTCACCTACAGTGCATGTTCATATTCGTCCGTTCACTGATAGTGCTTACTCATATTCGTGCGTGCATCCATAGTGCATGTTCATATTCGTGCGTGCATCCATAATGCATGTTCATATTCGTGCGTGCAGCCATACTGCATGTTCAAATTCGTGCGTCCACCGATAGTGCATGTTCATATTCGTACGTGCAGTCATACTGCATTATCATATTCGTGCGTTCACCGATAGTGCATGTTCATATTCGTGCGTTCACCGATAGTGCATGTTCATATTCGTGCGTTCACCGATAGTGCATGTTCATATTCGTGCGTTCACCGATAGTGCATGTTCATATTCGTGCGTTCACTGATAGTGCTTACTCATATTCGTGCGTGCATCCATAGTGCATGTTCATATTCGTGCGTTCACTGATAGTGCTTACTCATGTTCGTGCAGCCATACTGCATGTTCATATTCGGGCGTTCACCGATAGTACATGTTCATATTCGTGCGTGCAGCCATACTGCATGTTCATATTCGTGCGTTCACCGATAGTACATGTTCATATTCGTGCGTTCACCGATAGTGCATGTTCATATTACTGCGTGACCCATACTTGCATTTTCTTATAAGTGCGTGCCGCCCACGATGATTCTTCATATTCGTGCGTTCACCGATAGCGCATGTTCATACTCGTGTCTGACCCATACTTGCATGTTCAAAGTGATGCGTGAAGCCATAATGCTTGTTCATTTTCGTGTATTCACCCTTAGCGTATGTTCATATTCATGCGGGCACCCATAGTGCATGTTGATATTTGTACGTGCACTCGTACATAGTTCATGTTTATGATCGTACGTGGACCCATAGTCCTTGTTCATAATTGCTTCATAGTGCTTGTTCATATTGTTCATGCATGCATCTTTGATCATAATTGGTGATAAGTGTGTGCATATCACAGTTTGCCGTTCAAGCACTTCAACCGTCAATCAGTCAGACAGTCAGTCAATCAGTCAGTCCGTCAGTCAGTCAGTCAGTCAGTCAGTCAGTCAGTCAGTCAGCCAGTCAGTCAGTCAGTCAGTCAGTCAGTCAGTCAAGTCAGTCAGTCAGTCAGTCAGTCAGTCAGTCAGTGTCACAGCTATTTCACCGTGTTCACTCGTTCATTCAGTTGTTCTTACTCGTGCATCCTAATTCTCCTGCATCTTAACCCAATATCACAGAAACTTTTGGCATTGGGTGCCTAAGTTGGTGCATCTTTATGCAACTCACGATATAATCGGTTGAAAATAAAGAAAACTTTTGTTCAGATGAAAGTTCGTTTTTTTCCTCATAATGCAATCACGAAAAATTCTAAGTAAAAACATTTAATTTGATAGAAAACATGCATTTTATATCGCACTCAGTTTTCGCTCCGAGACCAGGTGCCAAAAGACGCATTTGTCATAAGCAGCAGTGCATGAAGTTTTGCCATACCATTTTCAATGCATTATTTTGCATTGAATTCAATTCAATGCATTATTATGCAGTTTGTTTTGAGTTTCTTATTTTTATCATGTGTAAAAATAGACGATCTCACCTCTGAACAAAAGTTTTCAATCTGAAACCTCTTCTCACGTGAGTTATAGAACTTGAAAGTTTTCTTGCATAAAGATGCGCCAATTTAGGCACCCAATGCCAAAAGTTTCTGTGATATGGGGGTTAGTTCAGTCTCACCGGTTTCAGTCACTCCGATAAGTCCAGACAGTCAGTAAGTCAGTCATTCCGATAGTTCAACCATGAAATACTTGATGGCGTTCTGCATTCTTCTGACCGTGGTGACCTACGCGGTCAGCCTGACGTGCCACAATGTATTGAATGGAGTAACGTCCCACAGGATGTGCAATGATACCCAAGTCTGCGCGATCCTGGTACGTTGACTGAATGATCGACTGACTGACTGACTGACTGACTGACTGACTGACTGACTGACTGACTGACTGACTGACTGACTGACTGACTGACTGACTGACTGACTGACTGACTGACTGACTGACTGACTGACTGACTGACTGACTGACTGACTGACTGACTGACTGACTGACTGACTGACTGACTGACTGACTGACTAACTGATCGAGTTGTGCAGCGACAGCGACAGTCGACTGGCGAGTACATCAAGTATAGCTACGCCTGCCAATTTGAAAAATTTTGCGATAATGGAATCGGCGGCAAACTTGGTCGTTACGGGAAATATTATCCTGATGACAAATCCGCGTGTTGCTGTGACACAGATTGTTAGCAGTCAATCAGTCAGTCAGTCGACTAGTCAGTCAGTCAGTCAGCCAGTCATTTAGTCAGTCAGTCAGTCAGTTAGTCAGTCAGTCAACCAGTCAGTCAATCAGTCAGTCAGTCAGTCAGTCAGTCAGTAAGTCGTTTTTTTCAGTATGCAACACAGGTGACTCGGGAACTGCGTGTGACCTCAACATGGAATTGGAAACATCCGCGACCAGTCTGGCGTGCAACCGGTTACAATGGGAGAACGGCGTCGCTACCTATTATGATAAGACCTGCAAGGATCAAGAAGTTTGCGCGATCTGGGTACGTTACTGACTGACTGACTGACTGACTGACTGACTGACTGACTGACTGACTGACTGACTGACTGACTGACTGACTGACTGACTGACCGACTGACTGACTGACTGACTGACTGACTGACTGACTGACTGACTGACTGACTGACTGACTGACTGACTGACTGACTGACTGACTGACTGACTGACTGACTGACTGACTGACTGACTGACTGACTGACTGACTGACTGACTGACTGACTGACTGCCTGACTGATTGACTGACAGACTGACTGACTGACTGACTGACTGACTGACTGACTGACTGACTGACTCCCTGACTGACTGACTGACTGACTGACTGACTGACTGACTGACTGACTGACTGACTGACTGACTGACTGACTGACTGACTGACTGACTGACAGACTGACTGACTGACTGACTGACTGACTGACTGACTGACTGGCTGACTGACTGACTGACTGACTGACTGACTGACTGACTGACTGACTGACTGGCTGACTGAGTTGTGCAGCGAGCGCCGACTGGCAACGTGTCCGCGCCCTTCACCCCGATGAGGGCCGACTGCATACTTGAAACTGATTGCATGGATGGTAGCGGTGGCAAATTTGGTGGCTTCGGGAAATCTTATGAACATAACCAGACCGCGTGTTGCTGTAATACACATCGTTAGCAGTCCGTAATTCAGTCAGTCAGCTAGGCAGTCAGTCACTCATTCAGTCAGTCACCTGGTCAGTCAGTCAGTCAGTCAGTCACCTGGTCAGACAGTCAGTCAGTCAGTCAGTCAGTCAGTCAGTCAGTCAGTCAGTCAGTCAGTCAGTCAGTCACTAATTCAGTCAGTCACCTAGTCAGTCAGTCAGTCAGTTATTCAAACAGTCAGTCAGTCAGTTAGTCAGTCAGTTAGTCAGTCAGTCAGTCAGTCAGTCAGTCAGTCAGTCACTCAGTCACTCAGTCAGTCAGTCAGTCAGTCAGTCAGTCAGTTAGTCAGTCGGTTAGTCAGTCAATTAGCCAGTCAGTCAGTCAGTCAGTCAGTCACTCAGTCAGTCAGTCAGTCAGTCAGTCAGTCAGTCATTCAGTCAGTCACCTCGTCAGTCAGTCAGTCAGTCAGTCAGTAAGTCAGTTAGTCAGTCAGTCAGTCAGTTAGTTAGTCAGTCAGTCAGTCAGTCAGTCACTCAGTCAATCAGTCATTCAGTCACTCACTCACTCAGCCAGTCACTCACTCAGTCAGTCAGTCAGTTAGTCAGTCAGTCAGTCAGTCAGTGACTCAGTCAGTCAGTCGGTCAGTCGGTCGGTTTTTTTCAGTCTGCAACAATGGTCAACCGGGAACTCCTTGTGACTTTCTAAAGACCGGCTGCAATATAAATTATTGATATTTCAATATACTGATATTGATAATCCAATTTACCGATATTGATAGCCCAACATACCGATATTTATAACCCATTATACGAATATTAGTAACACAATACACCGACATTGATAACCCAATATAACGATATTGATAGCCCAATGTACCGATATTGAATGCCCATTATAGCGATATGGATAGCCCAATATACCGATATTGATAGCTCAAAATACCGATATTGATAACCCATTATACCGATATTGATAGCTCAACGTACCGATATTGATAACCCAACCTATAACTGAGGTTCAAAAATTTCGCGACAAAGGCGACAAAATCACGTTTTTTAGCTCTTACCACACACTTTAAATTGAAAATTTAAATTTAATATGCCTATCAAATATGTTACAGAAAAACAAACAAAAAATAGTGTGCTTGAATTTTTTTTCCAGAAAAACTGTCCCGACAATGTCCCGGAAAACTGTCGCGAAATATCCGAACCTCAGTTATATGAATATTTTTAACCCAATATGCCGATATAGATCCATATAACCCAATATACCGATATTGATAACCATTATACCGATATTGAAAACGCAATATACCGATATTGTACACAATATTGACATACTTTTTTCATTTCGTGATTTTTACTGGAAAAACTGGTTTTGAGTCCAGAATGACTGTCATCAGTAATTTCACGCGGGTTTTTTTTTAAATAAAAGCAAACATTTAACTCAAATTGGTGTGTAGTGAAATGGTCCCTGGGGTCGAAAAGGGTTTTTTGTTATTTTATTTATTTTTTATTTATTTATTCTCACTTCAAAACAGTGTACATAAAATAAGGAGTAGACGATATGAATTAAACGGATAAGTACTGAATTTGTAGTGGATGGGATGAAAAATGAGCAAGAAATAGATTAAAAAATAAATAAAATTATCATCGATTAGTTAAAGAACTTACAGTCAATGGATTCCAAGAATTCAATAAGAGTACGACGGTTTGTAGTAGTTTCATGAAGAATTCTTTCATAGAGATTAATAACTCTATTAGACCAAAAGCGAGAGAATAAGGAAGTATTACATCTGTGTTTGAACAGATTACTACGGGTATTGGATTGATTAGGTGTGAATGGATTAATATTAAGGTATAAGGAGCCTTAAAAAAAAAATTTCTGACAGCAAAAATGTCACTAAAAAGAATCTTAGTTTCAATGCTTGGAAGATTAATGTAGCGAAGTCTGTCAGCGTAAGGGATGTGATAAAGATTGAGAGTGTAGAGACAAATTTTTTTTGAATGGATTCAAGGTTTTTGATTTGTCTCTTTGTAGAGTACATAATTGCTGGAGAGCAGTAATCAATAAGCGGGATAATGAATGTTTTGAATAATTGGATATGAAAACTGTGGTCTTTAGAGAAGAAGGCATTACGAAGTATACCAATTTTTTGGTTGGCCTTATGGGAAGGTTAGAAATGTGTTCATCAAAAGATAAATTGTTATCAATGATTATGCCCAGATCTCTAATATGACTAACCGAATTAATAGGATGACCATCAACCAAGTACAAGAATTCCTGATTTTTGTGTCCAAAATGAGGAATTCTTGAGTGACATACCATTAATGTTGCACCAATGAATAATTTTGTTAAGATCATCCTGTAGTTGGTGTTGGTCATCAATGGAACGAATAGGTTGGAGTATCTTGGAATCATCTGCATAACAGTTAATGAGATCAATAAGGTCAAATGTATAAATAATAAATAGAATTGGTCCAAGGACAGTGCCCTGTGGGACACCACTTAGTACGGGTAAAAAATTAGAGACAGAATTATTAAAACGCACAGCCTGCATTCGATCGGTAAGCCAGTTCTGAATAATGTCAATTAGAACTGGCAATTAGTTATCAAAACTTTTTTCTTTAGATCCGGTACAACACATGCGAGGAATAAAATCGTGTAATATAAGAGAAGAGGCGTCACCCTTTATCTGGTGAATCTCGCCTTTCTTCCTCCTTTTTATCCAAGTTCCCGTATACTATTCAACGTCACTGACTCTTCACCACCTTTATATTGATGTTATTTAATGTTGACTTGTTAATCAACTATCGACTGTGAATGATGTCACTGAATAATGTTCAAGTATTTCAGATATAGCAACAAAGATCTAAGTGACGTCTAGACCATTTGTATCATGGAATCTGAATAACAATGGTTCGATGACTTATAGATTGTCACTACACGCTGATTGGTGTGTGACTTGGTCTCGTTTGGTGATCACTTTATAATAGTCAAAAAGTTTATAGTGTTGGAGCACTTTTAATGTGACTTAGATGTCATCATCTTTCAGTCTAAATGGCCCAATCAATATTGATAGCTCGCTAGGCTTTTCAATACTATTGGGTTGTAGCGTTGAGTGTTTTAGCTGTGAATGTCTTGTATAAGTAATTTTCACTTTAGAACAGACTTTGAGATTGAGCGCGACAAAATCGGCTGAGCACGACAAAATCGGCTTGGTTAAGTCTGGTGGCCAGGTGGCTATTGAGCACGACAAAATCGGCTGAGCACGACAAAATCGGCTTTATGGGCTTGAGATTACTTCAGAGCCCTAATGCTCCAAAGTTCACTCGATAGCGCAGGCAGACGAATCTATCGTGAGAGTAGAGAACTCACAATAAATTCCTCTGATCTACAACTTACTTATATCTTACTAAAGAATCCCACAAAACTCTCAGGTTTACCGACTGAATGGTAAAACCTCCGCTCCGCCGAACGAATCCCTGAAAACCCTATCTGCAAACAAATAAAAATATGATTATTATAATATGATCTTCCGTGAATTTACTGTGAAAGATTATGAATTAGAATTAGAAAAATATAAACATTTATAGAGAAAGACAAATCATTTGTCTTGACACACATGCGTCTCTCGACTCACGAATCAAAGCCCACGAACCGACAAAAGTTCAGACTTTATTCGGGTCAAGAACGCAACAGATTGTATCAAGTTTTGGAATGAATTGGAATTGGAATGAGAAAAGCAAAGTTGACATCACAGCATAAAAAATGTGTACACAAACTGGTCAAAACAGAAGGATTATCTGCACTAGCGGCAGCGTCCGACTGTTACGCACCCCCCATATCACTGGCGCAGCACGGCGCGTGTTAAGCGTTCGAAGTCAATACGCATCAATAACATTGTTATATAAAAAATGCGTGCTGGGGAGAAGTTCTAATATGAAACATTAGATTGAATGATCGGAATCTATTTTAGCGCCAAATAAATATTTGAATTGGCAGATTCGTCAAACACTATTACACAGCTCCCCCTTCCAAGAAAAAAGCGGAATCAAGGATTTCGCTTTGGGTGCGATTGTACCTTGGAATAACACTTGAACAGTCATGTAAGACGGTAAATGTGTATTCGCAACAAGCAAGTGCTTCAACCGTTTTACGGGAGTCTTATAGTTGCTCGGGTTATTGAAGACCAGAGAAAAAAAACAAATAAAAAAAACAAAGAATGATACGACATGATAAACTTGCAGAAAATGTAGATTGTAGAGTATATATCGAATTATGATATGAGTAAAATAATGTATCGATTTATGTATGATACGAATGTAGATGTAGATACTGATGATGAATATGTTACGTAGTATAGATGAAACCACAATTATCAACAACGGATAATAAAAATGCGAGTTAAAAACGAATATAACTTCAGTTGCAATGATGATGATCAAAGTAGTTGATGACGAAATGATGGATACTGTAGATGAGAAACGCAGTTATCAACAACGGATAATATACAGGGTGGTCCAAAAAAAATGACAACACTTTGAAGCTGAATAACTCTCGGCACAGGCATCTGATTTCATCGAAATTTTCAGGTATTATCACCAACATACTAACTTAGAAAAATATATAAAACCAAGATGATCGGACAATCACAGCGGCCACCACGCATTAATGTTTGCGAAAATGCGCATGGGTCAAAAACCGCCTACATTGTGCATGCATATTCAAGGGATGATATGCACGTAATAAATGAAATATTAGATTTTGCTAGTCGATGGTGAACATTCCACGTTTACTAAAATTTTATCAATGGTTTTTAAGCATTTTGTTAAATTGTTTTTTATTTTTTCATTTTAAATTAGCAAACTAAACGCTTTTTCAATGTCAGAAGGAGATACACGCAGTTTTCACCTCTGAAACAAGATTTTATCTAATGAAAAATAAAATTCAAAAAATTTATACTACAAATGTTTCAGCATAAGTAAAAAAGACTCTTGATTGATTACAGGCTAAAATAACTGAGTTTATTTTTTCGCAAATCACGTGTAATCCATGTCCTAATTGTTCGCTCGGTTTTTGACCCACACGCATTTTTCCAAACATTAATGCGTGGTGGCCGCTGTGATTGTCTGATCAGCTTGGTTTTATATATTTTTCTAAGTTAGTATGTTGTTGATAATACCTGAAAATTTCAATCAAATCTGATCTCTGTGCCGAGAGTTATTCAGCTTCAAAGTGTTGTCATTTTTTTTGGACCACCCTGTAGAATGCGTAAATTAATGTAGAAGAATACTTTATAAATAGTGTGAATAAATTCATAGTAGTTTGATGATGATGATGTGACTGATGATAGATAGTAGTAGTATGGTGATGACTGGTATGAGAGAGATTGAGAATACATTGTGAAATCATATCAAATTTAAGCAATGCAAATCAATAAATATCGTTATATCATTTATGAAAAAATTACGTTTACGTGTGAAGAGTACGTATGAAGAGTACTTCTGATAAAACTGTAACTAGTTAATCAGAATAGCTGAACGATGACTCAAGTGGCAGGGTGTACCCATATCTACGGGACTGTATAAAAGGGATCGTTCGTTTGCGGAAGTTTATTAGCGGAAGTATTTTATCCGGAACTGTTATGTGCGGATTGTTTGTTAGCGGAACTGTATGGATCGGATTTTTTTTCATCGGAACTGTTAAAATCGGATTTATTAAAAGCGGAAGTCTTGACAGCGGAAGTTTATTTGCGGATATTTTGTTTCCGGAACCGTTCTTTGCGGATGTGTTTTCAGCGGAACTTATGACAGCGGAACTTTAAATTCCGGATATTAGTTTTGCGGAACTCGGTGAAGTAAATTTTTTTTGCTATTAACATTTGGAGGGCCTATTTCATTGTTTATAAGGCTTCGGCTTAGTCATTAGCACAGACTTTTCGTTCTAAGCGAGATCGCCGAGTATGAGGCTAAGAGTTAGTTTTCAGTTTAGGCTTAGGATTAGGCTTAGGGTTTGGGAAGGGCTTGGGCGCGTAGCGCCCGAGCCCTTCTCCAAAGGTTAAGCCTAAGCCTAAGCCTACACTGAAACCTAAGTTTTATGCCCCCGCCTTGGACCGTTAGCACCGCGAAGCGGAGGTGTCCAGCGTGGTTTTCCACTCATGAAGGGCGCTTTTATAACAGTTCCGCTTTTGACGGTTCCGCTTTTTAAAGTTCCGCTTTTGACGTTTCCGATTTTAACACTTCCGATTTTTATACTTCCGATTTTAAACTTTGAAATATCCGGAAATGAAAAAATCCGCTGGATACAGTTCCGCTGAAAAACGATCCGGTTTATAAAAATCCGATTTTTACGGTTCCGCTTATAACAATTCCGCTGAGTATGGATCCCCACTTAACGGTTCCGATGCGAACAGTTCCGCTAATATAGTTCCGCAAATGAACGGTGCGCTTTTAAGAGTTCCGCTCCGTAGGCGCGATCAGTGGCATTAGCATGATTTTTAATTGCTAGCCGAGACATAACCCTCATACTTCGATTTGGGGCCTGATGCAATTGCGGCATCACGTTCTTTGTTGTTGTATTTCGATTCAGTTCCAGATGCATTCGTAGCATCTTTCATGAGACCGATCGTGTTCGGATTGTAAGAATCGGAACTTATAAAAATGCTTTTGTACTTGGCCATGGGTCCTTTCCCGTTGGTCGTTTTACATGCCAACTGTGTACCGGAATCATGACTAATAATTATCGGTGGTTTGAAATTAATGTATTTGTATCGGCCCGACGGACCATACACGTTCGACTTATCCTTGTACAGATTCGAGTCAAACTGTTTGTTACTCGAAGTAGTTTGGAATTTTTCACCGTGCTTGAGTGTCGAATTCCACGTTTGGTTACTCGAGTTATGGATGGTTTTATAATGACCAAAGGGACCGTGGACGTTATTATTCCACTTCACCACAGCCCTGGATTTTTTCTGACTGTACGGAGTCCGTGATTTGTGATCACCAACTTTGAGTTTCGTTGTATCGCCGTTTATAATGGCGTCACGAGAACGCACCTTCGGCAACGCCGACTTCGGCGAAGCCACACCGGACCTCAACCCAATTTCATGAAATGTGCTGTTGAGTCGATTGAGATCGGATGTGAACTTTTGATTGGTTGCCCACAGTGCTCGTGTTTGAGACTGAATGTCCTCACTGATCTTTCCCGTCTCCACCATATCTTGTTGCATGGAAGTCAATTTCGCATACACTTTCTCCAGCACATCTCGTTCAAATGTGGACCATGAGGAATGAGACACGTTTTTGTTCTGAACCCCCATTTGACGACTGATGGTTTCGGGTGGTGATGCGTATAACATGCCAACCGTTGGTGGTTCAGGTACCATTGACTCTTGATGCAATGCTAATGATTCAGTATTGCCATCATACTCGTATGTCTCAGCAGCACAGTCCTCAGGTGGATTGTGGTAGATGTTTGAGACGTAGGAGTATTCACCGTAGTGATCGTTATGCATCGGGTATTGATCCACATGCTGATTATAACAGTCAGGATGCATCGAGTAGTTCGGCTCAAGTTGACTGTAATTGTCCTCATAAGTCATGGGATCCTCTGCATACTGACTGATTCCATAGTCCGTTTGCATTGGGTACCCATGTGTCACTTGATCGTAATCATGGTATTGGTCTGTATGAGTTGGGTGTTGTGGCTCGTATGGACTGTAATCATGGGTTTGGTATTGGCTGTAATCAATCGGGGTGGGATATGGTTGTTGACCGTAGTCATCATACACCGATTGATTACCATTGTGATCGTCCATGTCAGGTAATTCATTGTCATGTTCTTCGACTTGACAGTCAACATAATTATAATCCTGATTCTCATACTGATCATCATAGTGGTTATAATCAGACATGACTGTTGTCGTTTATTTCAATGCATCAGTGTTTCTGAATATTAAGCTGGTAAAAATACTTCAGGTTCAAGTTATTCAGTGAATACTGATTTTCGCAACTTTTATTATAAACCAGTGTATTATTCACAAACTATTATTCATTTCACAAATTTTTATGCGAGTAGCAATATGGTGAAAATATTTCAAAATAATAATATGTATTTGAGTCAATCACCTTGGGTTGAATTTTATTCAGGTGTGTTTAATTGACATTAATAATTATTAATTTAATATATTTACACGTTTATCAGTGCATGGATTAACTGTGTGGTTAAGTGGATTTAATATTGGTGGACGGTATGGTTATACGTCGACCGTGACTTCCAATGTAATATTATGGATACTACATATGGGTAACGTATGATGTTATGACAAGATATTTCAGTGACGGGGTAAGTATACGTCGGCAGGGACCTCCAATGTAATATTAAAGAAATTATTACTTGGATTGCCCAATGTGAGGTGATAAAGTTATCGGTGACGGGTCAAGTATACGATGGCGGAACCTCCAATGTAATATAAGAGAAGAGGCGTCACCCTTTATCTGGTGAATCTCGCCTTTCTTCCTCCTTTTTATCCAAGTTCCCGTATACTATTCAACGTCACTGACTCTTCACCACCTTTATATTGATGTTATTTAATGTTGACTTGTTAATCAACTATCGACTGTGAATGATGTCACTGAATAATGTTCAAGTATTTCAGATATAGCAACAAAGATCTAAGTGACGTCTAGACCATTTGTATCATGGAATCTGAATAACAATGGTTCGATGACTTATAGATTGTCACTACACGCTGATTGGTGTGTGACTTGGTCTCGTTTGGTGATCACTTTATAATAGTCAAAAAGTTTATAGTGTTGGAGCACTTTTAATGTGACTTAGATGTCATCATCTTTCAGTCTAAATGGCCCAATCAATATTGATAGCTCGCTAGGCTTTTCAATACTATTGGGTTGTAGCGTTGAGTGTTTTAGCTGTGAATGTCTTGTATAAGTAATTTTCACTTTAGAACAGACTTTGAGATTGAGCGCGACAAAATCGGCTGAGCACGACAAAATCGGCTTGGTTAAGTCTGGTGGCCAGGTGGCTATTGAGCACGACAAAATCGGCTGAGCACGACAAAATCGGCTTTATGGGCTTGAGATTACTTCAGAGCCCTAATGCTCCAAAGTTCACTCAATAGCGCAGGCTGACGAATCTATCGTGAGAGTAGAGAACTCACAATAAATTCCTCTGATCTACAACTTACTTATATCTTACTAAAGAATCCCACAAAACTCTCAGGTTTACCGACTGAATGGTAAAACCTCCGCTCCGCCGAAAATCCCTGAAAACCCTATCTGCAAACAAATAAAAATATGATTATTATAATATGATCTTCCGTGAATTTACTGTGAAAGATTATGAATTAGAATTAGAAAAATATAAACATTTATAGAGAAAGACAAATCATTTGTCTTGACACACATGCGTCTCTCGACTCACGAATCAAAGCCCACGAACCGACAAAAGTTCAGACTTTATTCGGGTCAAGAACGCAACAGATTGTATCAAGTTTTGGAATGAATTGGAATTGGAATGAGAAAAGCAAAGTTGACATCACAGCATAAAAAATGTGTACACAAACTGGTCAAAACAGAAGGATTATCTGCACTAGCGGCAGCGTCCGACTGCTACGCACCCCCCATATCACAGGCGCAGCACGGCGCGTGTTAAGCGTTCGAAGTCAATACGCATCAATAACATTGTTATATAAAAAATGCGTGCTGGGGAGAAGTTCTAATATGAAACATTAGATTGAATGATCGGAATCTATTTTAGCGCCAAATAAATATTTGAATTGGCAGATTCGTCAAACACTATTACAATCGCTATGTGGCACAAGTGTCAGTGAAAAGCAGTGTTTTCCACGTAATACTGAGCGCCAAAACCAGATTCAAATTCAAACTGGGCGCCATCAAACAATTTGGCCTTAGCCTCAACACAGTTTCTGCCTGCCAAGCTGCGCGCCACGCAACTCACTAGTGAAACATCAGGCACACGCACAGCTCACAACACAACTTTCATGACCAGGTTTCTAATGCGTGTTTTACAAGATGTTGCTCTAATGTTTCATCAGTTAAACGTTTCGCACACAGTTTCGGTTGCAGAATGTGTGTGTTGGCTTTTTAATCAAAAAACTCTGGATTAACTATATCTTATATTATGAATTTTTTCATAAAATTAAGAAAATTTTTGGGCTTTGAAAATATGCGTCGTGGACCGCTGGCATGGACGAGCCAACCCTCCAAAGGGAGGGGAATTTAGTCAAAGAAAAGGGGCGGGGGAGAATTGGCAGTTTTCAGGCCATTTTATCTACAGCTTAGGGAACAAACTCAACTTTTTCTGGAACTGTTAAAGAGGCGGAATTCCACTTTTCCCTTCCCTTCTCGTCCGCTAGTGTCGTTGACCACGCATGTCATTTTAGTTATCACGGGAAATGTTTTCGACATTTTCCACAATCCAGAACTGGGAATTCCCCCCAACTGGCTACACAAAAAAACATTGAAAAACTCGGGAAGGCGAAAAACTTTACACGGAACAAAAACAAAGCTTCGTCGGGTTTGGAAAAAGTGTTTACCGAATATATGTAGGTATCGTATAGCTTGATCAGGGTGTTTTGTTATCAAAAATTTATTTTGCGGGTCTGTAACGCACGTATGCAATGAATCAGGTGCAGTTTTGTATGTTAGCTAAATGTTATGTGAAGGAAATTTTATTTTATAAATTAAATTTTTTTTAATTTTATTATTTAATTTATTTTAAATTTTATAAATTTTATAAACGCGCCAAAAACCGATTTGAATTCAAATTGCGCGCCGAAAAGTTTTTGGCTAACAAGAAACCCTGGATAGACTACAGGGTGGGGGCAAAAGTAACTATACACTTGTTGATGCGAAATTTCTCCAAAAAAACTATATAGCATCAACATGATTGAACTAGCCAAACAGACGTTAAAACACCTGATATTTTTGATTCTGCTATTTATTTTAACTTACAAAGTTTCATTTTATGAGTTATACGTCTCTTTCTCTAAATTCGCCATATTTCCGGTTGGTTTCAGTGACTTTTGTCAGTTATCTCGCCATATCAACTGTTATTTGACGAAAACTGATGTTGGTATGTAATATAGAATGTTGAAAAATATTCCTAAACGTTTAACAGGAGAGAAAGTTTACATTCATTCGTAATAAATAGAATAATTGCTTCCTTTTCCACGTAAATCACCGATTTTAGTCTGAAAATGGGAAATTTCAAAATTCTTATTTGTCAGCTTAAAACAACTAAAAACAATATATTTTATTTTTATTTACTTATTTTTAGTTCTATAGGGTCCATTAAACCTTCAAACTTGAACTTTTTTGTCAATAATCCAAAGACCGCGAAAGCAGGCATGTTGAAGCAGGCTTGTTGCAGGCATCTTGAACACGGGCCTTACCATATTATCCGTATCGATTTGAACCATAGGGAAATTCTGAAGTAGAAATCATTCGATTATCATTCAGATACATCAATTGAAACGTTTTATACACTTCTTATCCTTTATTGAGGATTTGGATTTTGATTAGACCATGAGGTCAATTGAAGACGTTAAAAAGAGGAAAAACCATGAAAATACTGAGTATCCTGTTTTAAATTGAAAATAACTTAAGATATGGTCAAATAGACATCAGAATCGTTTTTTCAGGTATAATAACGTATATATTGCTCATAAAATCATGTACACTCCATATTTTTTTTTGAGAAACTGGCCTCCAACAAGTGTTTAGTTAAATTTGCCCACCCTGTATAATTGGTTAGAAGAGAAAAAAGTTTGGTTCCCATTAAATCGCGCTGAATAAGAATTCACAAAATCATGGAGTTGAGAATCTGAATAACTCAAAAAGTGGTCCGACTACATACTTCATGACTTGAGAATCTAGTTCGGACTATTCCAAATTCTGGTCTGACTCTTCCATGACTTGAGAGTCTGGTTCTGGCTGTGTCAGAACTTGATTTTAAAACTTCATTGGTATTCACATAGGAAAAAATCAACTCTTATAATCAATTATGAGGCCTCTATAACCTATCCAGGGTTTGTTGTTAGCCGAAAAAAAATTCACGCGCAATTTGAATTCAAATCTGTTTTTGGTGCGTTCTCGAAATTTCACGCAATAAACACTTTTCTACATACTAATTGGACCACATACGAAAATGGCGCTTAACTCATTGCATACGTGCGCAACCGACCCGCAAAATTAATTTTTCATAACAAGAAACACTGAAACTTGCATACAAATCGACTAAATCTCCAATAAAGCCCGTATGTTATTTCTGCAAGCAAACGTACTGCCCAAACATCGGATAATGAAACAAATCAAAATCAAATCAAATCATCAGGGTTTGAGTGATAACGGCCACCAGGTGCTATCGAGCAGTAGCAAGCTACCGATAATTTGATAGGCGCCATACCGTCCCGGTTAAACCGAGTAACGCGGGAAGAAAGCCCTGCTCCTCATTTTGCGACCCCGAAGGGATGGAGGATGAGTGATCCTGGCTTGGTGTGCATACTTCTATCTTCAACACACCAGCTTATAGTGCGATGTCTTTAACGCCCCTCACCACCAGGGCAGCCAGTCTCAATCAGTGACCGCGGGAATCGAACCCACGACCTAACGCACTTGAGCGTAGCGCGTTAACCAATTGAGCCACGTGGCCGACATTCGTAGCCGCAGCTCAACTCGGTTGACACCATAGTTTACCACCAGAGCATGGGATGATGATGATTGGTGTGCGTGTGAAAACTGATTGTCTGATGTTTCATTATCAGAAGTCTTGTGCACGATTTTTGTTCGCAGAAACACATACGGGCTTTAACTGCCACAGTCTCGAAGTTAATATGAATTTTGGGCGCACGCAATTGCAATTATGACGTTCAAATTAAATTAAATTAAATTCGTCGACGTTTAATGGACGAATAAAAATGTCAATCATTGACCAGTCATTATCTTTGCGCGTAGACTGGCAATGAATTTTAACGGCGAAATTTTTACGACAATTAAAGAATTTTCGTTGTTGACAAGCATCAGATTGCAGTTATCAGAGATTCTGTATAAGAGCAGTGTTATAATTTTCCTAAATGATCGGTAGACTGAAGTTAGCCTGATATTATTTAGACCTTATAGGTGCAGCTGTATGGTCGCCTCGCCATTATGAAAACACCATTCTGACATGATATTTGTGTGCCTTGTTGGCTTGAGTAATGAAAAAGCCCCAGTGAAAAAGCTAATGTTAAGACAACTGAACTCTTTTTCCCATCGTGATTAGTCCAAAAGATAGCAAAAATGTCTAACCATGGTATTTTGTTCCTCATGAAGTTTTTGGCGCGCAATTTGAATTCAAATCTGCTTCTAGCGCACGTTCAAACTTGTGAGAAATAACGTCTTTCACATGATTTCTTGACCATTTTTTGCATATGTATGTATAGCTTGGTCAGTGTTTCTTAATATCAAAAATTAATTTTAGGCATCGGTTACGCACGCATGCAATAAACTAAGCGCAGTTTTCGTTTGTTGTTCAAATCGTATGTAAAAAGTTGTTTATTTCTCGAAATTCTCAAGTGAGCCAAAAACAGATTCGAATTAAAAATGCGCGCCAAAAAAGCTTTTGGCTAACGAGAAAGCCTGGTTACGCTATAGCAACGAGTTTAACTTTTGCTCTTAAGAAACCCGGTTAGAGGTATTTACTCAAAGTCAGACTCCTATCTATTTAGTAGAATATGCTGTATTGTTTTTCAATAAGTCAAAGTTGAAAGCCAAGCTATAATATATAGCTGAACGAGCAAAACAACTCACCGTTTGACAAACTGCTGCTTTTTTGAAATCATTACACAGTGCTCTTCACAACAGGTGCCAGAATTTTTTGAATCTTCGAAATATGCTAAATTATGTTTCATATTTGAAATATAAATTAAAAAGTGACTTAGAATTGAGAACTAATTATATATAGGTGATATTTGAAAAATAAATAAACAGAATTTCGTGTAAAAAATGGGAACAACTTTTTTAAACCATTACACCGCGCTTCATAGCTGTTGCAGGAGTTTGTTTTCTCGAACTTTTGAACTGCTGAGAACGTTTTTTTTTAATTCAGTGAAAGTTGTGCTTTGCCGCCAAGCTGAAAGTACCACATTGAATCCCTAGCGGACAAGAAGGGGGAAAAAATTGAAGTTCCCCCTTTTTGGCGGTTTCAAAACAAAGAATTTGTTCCCTACGGTGTAGTTAAAATGACCTGTAAATTGCCGATTCCCCCCTTTAAAAAATTCCCTCTCTTTTAGAGCATTGGCTCGTCCGCCATTGCATTGAATCATAGACATTCCCATTTGATTTATGAGCCTCAACTCAGGTTTGGTTACCGGCCGAACATTTCAAAAAAGAAAAAGGAAAGTGAAAAAGTTCTAAGATTTTTTGCGCTTTTTCCAAGAGTTTTACAAGAAAAAATCGAGAATCTACCCGAAACAACTCTCTTACTGAACGCGTCCGCACTATAATACAGTTTTTCCAGGCCAGGAAACATCACTTCATAATGTTGAATGATAGAAGGTGATGAGTGGCGAAACATCTAAACTCAACTCAACTTATGTATCAGCTGTATGCTATATGACGGACAAGACGGGCAATGTTATTATGCATATCTTTTTCATTATCAGTTGTGTTTGAATAATAAAAAGAAATTATGCCAGCAGAATTTTCATCAAACCGTTTGATTTCAACGGGTCAAAATAACCTAATCTTATGAATGTTTTGAATCTATTAATTTTATTTGAACTTTATAAGTAGGTTAAACTCCATGTCTTTGAATGTAAATAGGTTACTCCCATTATGTTTGTATTACAGTTATTTAATTAACCGGCGGGTTTACACAATGTTTTTTAGGATAGTTGATTTTTGTAAACATAAGAAACAGTTGCGTAGCAACGGGTTTACCCTAGTGCTATAACTTAGGCCAAGTACAATTTTCTTAATCATTCTTGAGCAGGTGATGTTTCACAGTCTGGAAGAGCTGGAATGTCTGTTTTTAAATGAAGTTATGCTGCGACGTATGTAAATCTGCCATTTGTTGATTATTTACAAAAGTAAATTATTCTGCCTTCCCTACCATCAGAACAGGGATAACCATCCC
This sequence comes from Daptonema setosum, assembly GCA_964036265.1. Classification (NCBI taxonomy): domain Eukaryota; kingdom Metazoa; phylum Nematoda; class Chromadorea; order Monhysterida; family Xyalidae; genus Daptonema; species Daptonema setosum. The sequence continues at coordinate 29,610,275 of OZ038443.1, forward strand.
ATACCTACATATCCTGAATTCATTCTTGATTATTTGTGATTTAATGTGTTATATGTACAGGGTGGGCCAAAAAAAAGGACTACACTTTGATCTGACCTAGAGGTGGCTGTGTCTAATCTTTCGGCTTGTCGTTTTCAACATTTATTAACAACATAATAACTTAGTTTTCCTGAAGTTTTCAATATGAAATGTTGACTCTAACAAAAGTTGTGGTCGTGCATCCAAAGAAACGTCTCACGCATTTTTACAACAGCTTATAATGGGAATTAACTACGATTTTTATTAATTTGTAGACTATATTTTTCATCAAAAACTATCAAAACAATCAAATTTAGTGTATGATAGAAGTAACCCTGTTTTAATTCAGACTAAATGTTCGAAAACACGCTTAAAACAGGTCATAATCTTAATAAACGCCACTTTCTCACTTTTTCATTTGAATTTTTCACAAACGTTTCAAAACAGAAATTTTGTGATAAAACTTATCTGTTTATGCGGGAAAAGGTTATCTGTACTGAAAAATACCCCAAAAACAACATAAGTCCATGTTTCAGTGTCAAATCTCATCGTAGGGACAATATATCGTATATGGCTGTGTATGGCTGTTGTAAAAAGGAGTGAGCAACTTTTTCAGTCAAAAGTGCACATTTCTCTCAAACCCTAACCGATCCTAACGAAATTCTCAATATAACTAAGTTTATATGTTGTTAACATATGGTGAAAATGACAATTGTAAAAATTCGTCACATCCAATTTTATATCAGATCAAAGCTTGGTCGTTTTTTTTGGCCCACCCTGTATATATTATACTTGTTTTCCTGTGCTCTTTAGCACATACTTTCTGAATTGGAATGAAATTGCATTATTATTATTGTTAGATATGAACATTGCTTTACTTTTATTCAATCCACAAAGCCAATGAACTTGCAATGGCTAACTAAACTATTTTTTATACATATTTTACTTGAACATATTTTTTCAGAAACTCTAACGTCAAACCGTAGGTTCGAATTTTCGGTCACCCTGTAAGCGTTCAGTCAGTCTCAAGGTAGTAATTTTCTGTCGATGCAGTCTAATTTTTTCGTTTTTAATAATGAAAAGCTAGCCAACACCGCCCCGTGTGATAAATCGGTTGTTTTGATGGTAGGAAATGAATTTTGTTGAAAATGTAGTCTTTTTAAAGTGAGTCAGTCAGGCTAGTCAGTCCAGTCAGTTAGTCAGTCAGTAATCGATTCACTCAGTCAGTCAGTCAGTCCCATGTCAGTCAGTCAGTCAGTCAGTCAGTCAGTCAGTCAGTCAGTCAGTCAGTCAGTCAGTCAGTCAGTCAGTCAGTCAGTCAGTCAGTCAGTCAGTCAGTCAGTCAGTCAGTCAGTCAGTCAGTCAGTCAGTCAGTCAGTCAGTCAGTCAGTCAGTCAGTCAGTCAGTCAGTCAGTCAGTCAGTCAGTCAGTCAGTCAGTCAGTCAGTCAGTCAGTCAGTCAGTCAGTCAGTCAGTCAGTCAGTCAGTCAGTCAGTCAGTCAGTCAGTCAGTCAATGAGTCAATGAGTCAGTGTAGTCAAACAGACAGTCGCTCATGGTTTATTATGTCAAACGCACTCAACATCAAAGCTCAAACCGATTATAAACTCAGAGCTGACCGAAAATCCCCCCGTCGCCCAACCCCCTCAACCATGAAAATTCGGCCAATACAAATTTATATTTGTGTAAAAAGTGAAAAGTTTTTACACGCATGCATTGTGAAATCCATAATAGAAATTATTATATAAATACCCGCAGTGACTGCAAAAACGCGCTTTACACACTAAATAGTACACAAGCTACATAGAATAATATTATATAAATATATTTTTTTATCAATATATTTTTTTGTCAATATTACACGTCAAGCTACTACAATAATACACTTATGTATGTAATTTGACGGCCTGTTATTTCGAGAAAAAATAGCTCTATATTTTGCTCCGCCATCTTGGTTAGAAACGTTTCATCCATTTATATATCAATTTAAATTTTTTATTTTCATTTTTCCTATTTTTTTGTTATTTTTATATTGAAATGATAAACGAATTCATCTCGTCGGAATGATTGTTCCATGTTGGCTTGAACTATTCAGTTGGCAAAGCATGAGATAAGAATCAAGCAACTCGCTTTCGATTCCAAATCGGCGTCATTTTGCAGCATGTAATAACCGATTAACTAAATGCTGCGTGTTACAACGAGCTGTATGAATTATTATCAAGTAGTTATGCAGTTATACATATGTACAGAGATGAAAAAAACTAATTTAATTCATTGATTATGATCCTCACTCACTAGCGGACGAGAAGGGGAGGGAAAAGTGAAATTGCCCCCTCTTCGGCATTTTCAAAATGTAGACTTTGTTCTTCAGGGAGTAGGTAAAATGGCCTAAATTCTGCCAATTCCCCCCTCTTTGGCAAGATTCCCTCTCTTTGGAGGTTTCACTCGTCCGCCTGTGATTAGGATCCTCACTCAGTGAATGTTTTTTCCCATTTGTTAACACCAAAATACGGGAGGAGGCGTTTTCAACTTTGGCTTTTTCAACTTCGGTCTTTTCAACTTTAAAATTTGAATCGCGGCAGGGTGTTTTCAACTTTGGCTTTTTCAACTTTGGCTTTTTCAACTTCGGTCTTTTCAACTTTGATCATTATTTTTTCGCGAGCAGGTGTTTTCAACTTTGGCTTTTTCAACTTCGGTCTTTTCAACTTTGACATTATTTTTCGCGAGCAGGTGTTTTCAACTCACTCACTCACTCACTCACTCACTCACTGACTCACTCACTCACTCACTCACTCACTCACTCACTCACTCACTCACTCACTCACTCACTCACTCACTCACTCACTCACTCACTCACACTCACTCACTCACTCACTCACTCACTGACTCACTCACTCATTCACTCACTAGTCACTCACATGCATGCAAGCATATTCAATGAAAATCTATCTAAACATCCATAATTAGTGGTATAGGGTTAGGCACACATAATAATATATGCATTCAAAGTTAAAAACACCGAAGATGAAAAAGCCGAAGTTGAAAAAGCCAGAGTTGAAAACACCTGCCCCAGAATTTCTAGGACATTTTTTTAAAGTTGAAAAGACCGAAGTTGAAAAAGCCAAAGTTGAAAAAGACAAAGTTGAAAAAGCCAAAGTTGAAAAAGCCAGAGTTGAAAACACCCTCCCCAGTTTTTTTTGAAGTTGAAAAGACCGAAGTTGAAAAAGCCAAAGTTGAAAACGCCTCCTCCCCAAAATACATGCATCATCATAATGTGCAAGAGTCCAAATGAAAGTAAAAAAGTAAAGAAGACTGGGTAATTTGTAAAACTTTTACTCAATATTTTGCTTAGGTTTTTATCCTAAGAAAAATACAAATAGCCCATTTATGTTTCGTTTTTCCTTTCATCGGAACTCTGAAAACCCTTATACCTTGGTCAGGGTTTCTTGTCGTACTTCAAGCACGTATGCAATGAATTACTGTAGGTACAATTTTCGTATGTTATGTGAGAAAGAATTTGTTTATCGAAAATTTGAAAGCGCGCCAAAACAGATTTGAATTTATACTGTGCGCGGGAAAAAGTTTTTGACTAACAAGAAACCCTGGAATGGCTATTCGTTTATAGCAGCATTACCCTCTTGAAAGTCATGCATTTCAGATCACGCTATAAAAATTATGATAATCTTTCTACCCTATAGGTACAGCCGATCCTGGGTTTTCTTATTCACCAAAAAACCACTTGGCGCGAAGTTTAATTTCAAATCTGTTTTTGTCGCGCTTCAAAATTTTTTTGAAATAAAGTATTCATTTTATACTAACAAAGTAGAATAAACTTTTCCCATAACATTTATATAATAAACTTACATAATAAAATTGTGCTTAAAAAATTAATTGCATACGTGCGTAATCAGATCGAAAAAATGAACTTTTGATAACAAGAAACCGTGACCAAGCTATGCGCTTTGAAATTTCCTTTGAGATCTTAAAAACTGATTTGAATTTCGCATCAGAAAAGTTTCGCATCAAAAAATGATGAATTTGATGAATTTCGCATAAAAAATAATGAATTTCGCATTAAAAAATGATGAATTTCGCATCAAAAAAATTATGAATTTGATGAATTTCGCATCAAAAAAATGAATTTTTGATAACAAGAAACCATGACCAAGCTATGCGCTTTGAAATTTCCTTTAAGATCTCAAAAACTGATTTGTTGTCAAAACAGTAATCAATCTTTTGCATCCTATTCCGTGTTTAGCATATTCTGGCAGCCAACCTGTTATTGGTTGTAGACGTTTCCATGATCTTTAGTATCTAAATAACGACGGTAAATAAATAATTTTTCTACTTGGACTTTTTTATTAACTGAATTCATAAGGCACATCATTATAATACCATATCAGAATGGTGTTTTCGTAGTGACCAGAGAGTTGAAATTTTTTCATTCAAACTATTTTTCCAAAACAAGGTTGCTAAGACACCATGAAACGGTTGAAAAAAATTAACTGAAGAGTGTTACAAAACATAATTATTTATTTATACTGACATTATTTGCATAATTCCTTTGCAAGATCCTGAACGGGAAACGTCTTATTTGAGAAATTGGCCCATTTCAAGGAAACGTACGGTTCGATAATATATTATATTCAATATTACATATAATTCAATATTATATAAATTTCAATAGAATATTGTTTTAAACTTTCTAACTACTTGTGATTAGTACTGTCAAATCGTTGATTGTAGACTGACCTTGACAACGTAATGTTTGTTGTTCTAGGATAGTAATAAAGCAAATATCATGAATTTTTGATGATTTTTTTCTGTCAAAGAATCGCATAGAAAAATGAAGAAACCATTGAATTTTTTTAGAATGGAAAAAAAACATTCAAACATAATAATTAGTATCGGAAAGCTGTATAACTCCACAGTGACTTTTGACTGTTTCCCTGACCTTGAAACCTTTCGTGGCTCGGAATAAAAATTACACGTTTCGGTTTTTTTCAGCGTGTTTTATTGCCAAGTTTGGTGTTTTATGCGCTGTTTTATAACTTGATTTGGTTTCAGCTGGTTTCTGGTGTGTTCGGGAGTGTTATAGGTTTTTGTGTCTATTGGGCCGGTACTGGAACGTTTTTTTATTTACGAGAAACAGATGTTTGTGTTTCAGCAACTTGAAACTAAAAGAACTTCCTTTGTATTCTCAACAGGCCCGACAAGAAATACACAGACCCACCAAATGACTTTTCTCTATCTAATCATCTTTGTCGTTCATTAAAATTTTTTTCTATAATTTAGAACAATATGAAACTGATTCAATGAAATCTCCTGTTATAATGTCTACAGAAAAGAAGTTCCACAACGGAATGCGTAATTGAGACATCTAACTAGTGTACACATTCCACTCATAGTTAGTCAGAGACTAAAATCGGTTTCAGCTAACAAATTTCACACTTTTTAGCACCTCACCACCGAACTAGTCAAGCTTACCTTGGTTATTCCAAGTTATTCCTAGTCTGGGCCTGAAAAACTACTAAAAAGATTTTGTTTAATTTTTCAAACGGTTTTGGCGCGCGTTCAAATTTTCAAATGCAGTTTCCTAGTTCACAATGGTTGTCTATAGATCTTCCTCAGGGTAACCTGATCTGGCTCGTGCTGAGTGGAACCATCCTCAATCACAGAGTCTGTCCGACCGTGCAACCTTTTTGAGAAATCAATTCGATTAAAAACTTTCAATTAAAACAATAGACACTCCTTGTTAAATTACATTTCTAATTAATTGAATACTGTTACTTGGCTCCGTTTTCTTTTATCTTATCCACATCTGTTTTCATTAACGTTTTTGTGAAACAACAAGTTTTTAGATCGAATTTCCTCCGAAGAATAAGAATAGTAGCCTCTTTAGAGTGCAATTTATGCAAATTCGTCTGCGCTATGCACTAGCGGACGAGAAGGGGTGGGAACCGTGGAATTTCCCCTCTTTGGCGTTTTGCAAAAGTAGAATTTATTCCCTAAGGTGTAGGTAAACTGGCCCGAAAACTGCCAATTCCCCCTCTTTGACGAAATTCCCCTCCCTTTGGAGGGTTAGCTCGTTCGCAAGTGGCGCTATGGCGGCATCCATACAATTACGAAAAAACGCCACGTTTTTCTGAACGTTTGTGACTCTCGAAATGAGTTTTTTAATGTTCATTGTGGTTCATTATACATAAATCTATATCACAAAACAAATTTTTTCCAAAAAGTTGCGTGTTTAAAAAGCTTCATGAGAGTCTAGTGAACATATGGCGCGCGCGTTGATGTTTCTAACTTGATAAACGCGTTACTGAACATGATGATTGCGTGTTAAAGCATAGAGCTGAACATTGAAATGAACAAACAGGGTTGTCCAGCAGCTGATGCTTCAAAACTGGAATGTTCATCATTCCAATACTTTACTCGAAGGTCTTTAGTCCTTTATGTATTTTGAACTCTTTAATCTCTAATGTCTTAAAACGCAGCTTTATATTACATAGAGAACGGTTTTGAGACCGTGTTTCCCAAGAGCGCTTTGGAGAGCGTGTTTCACAAAAGCGCTTTTGAAAGCGTGTTTCACAAGAGCGCTTTTGAAAGCGTGTTTCACAGGAGCGCTTTTAAGAGCGTGTTTCACAAGAACGCTATTGAGAGCGTGTATCACAAGAGTCTACTGGTGATAAAATCGCATATAAATCATGGCCTTCCTTCCGATCGTCTAATGTCCTTGGATCAGAAAAATGGTTCGGGAAATATAAATAAACGCAATGGGTGTCGATTCATTGAATGGAATTTTTTCGTTTTCCAAACGGAACTAACTGATTCAGATAGCATATTATATAAAAAAACTTCCGGAGTATAGTGAATACTGTAGTGGACACCTGAATTTTTTCAGCATTTCACCCAGCATAAATTTTATTATGCTACAACAACATACATATGTTATTATTACTACAGACTAACGTTTAATATCATGCTGTGATTTCAGGTTTTTTTGTTGTTTCAAAAACAAACAAAAACTACATGTATTATAATAGCTAGACCAGACAGCCAGTTGCATGCAGCTCAACGCAACTTTTCCTATGCATTGATGATGCATAAGAAAGTAAATAAATCACCTAAACTTTCCATTAAGCTGTCAAAATTTGTAACCTAAAACTATCATAATTTTTTACAGTTTGAACAGGGTTATTTAGATACAGTATTTATCTGCCATCATGCTGTGTTTTCAATTTCTATGAATAATATCTTTTTTTATTTCTTTTTTTATTTTTCATTTTCAACATATCAGTTAATTATTATACATATAAAAAAATAGGTTGGTTCAGATATCTTGTACCAAAAAATATTTAACGCGTCACTCACATAAGCAATGATTTAGGCACAACAGTTGTTGTATGTATGTTGTCCAAATCTCATGCTAAAAATGTTTTGTTTCTTGATAATTAAAAACCCGCCAACAGAAAGTTTGGATTCAAATAACGCGCCAAAAACTTTTTGAACATTGAAAAAATATCAACCCTGGTTTTGTTATAATCATTGATGTTCAACATGTCATGTTATAATTACAGTATAAGTCTTTTTCTAGGAGAGCTCAAAATTTTTTTATGTGAGCGTCAAATCCAATTATCGAATCATCAATCAAGTGTGTTATAACTTGGTACAATAACAAATTGTTCATCAGCTGTTGCATGTAACACGCGATACATCAAATTTGTTATGTTATTATTGTTATTCGTTATTGTTACGTTATTATTGTTATTTGTTGGTGGATACGTGTGACACTCCGTTTTTTTAGTTTCGTATACGTACATACATAGTGGGTTCAGCGGACAAGAAGGGAATTGAAAAGTGAAATTGCCCCTCTTTGACAGTTTCAAAAATTAGGTTTTTTCCCGTAAGTGTAGGTAAAATAACCTGATTTTCCTCCTTTGGAAAGATTCCCTTCCCCTTGGAGGTTTGGCTGGTCCACCAGTGCCGTGAGGTATGATTTACTACCTGTCATCTACCGAAACCATCAGCGGATGATAAGGGAAGGGTAAAGTGGAATTCCCCATCTTTGGAGGTTTTAAAAAGTATAGTTTTTTCCCAAAGTGTTGGTAAAATTAGTTGATTTTTGCTAATTCCTCCCCTTTGCCGAAATTCCCCTCCCTTTGGAGACTTAGCTCGTCCACCAATGATCGAAACCATCATAGGTCTCCATGGAATGGGATCTGGATACGATTTATTCTAGAGGAATACCCGGAACGCGAAGCAGAGAAAATGTCGCGTACCATAGTTTCTCCGCAAACAATACTATTCGGAATATAGCGTAGTCGGGGTTTCTTGTTGGCCAAAAGGTTTTTGGCGCGCAGTTTGAATTCAAAACTGCTTTTGACGCACGTTCAAACTTTCGATTAATGAAATCTTTTTCCACATTGCCTTTGGACAACATACGAAAACTGCGATTGATTCATTGCATTACCACCATTTAGGAAAAAATCAAATTTTTAAAGTTGTTGTAGAGCGTTATGGAATAAATTTCATTGTCAACCACATGATCTATTTGGTGTGCATTTGAAACTCAACACTGATTTTGGCGCGCATTTTAAACTCACTACTGATTTTGGTTTCGCATTTGAAACTCATTACTGACTTTGGCGCGCATTTGAAACTCTATACTGATTTTGGCGCGCATTTGAAACTCAACACTGATTTTGGCGCGCATTTGAAACTCAACACTGATTTTGGTGCGCATTTGAATCTCAACATTAATTTTTGCGTGCGTTAAAATTTTCGAAAAAATTACACTTTAGAAACATTAGAATCTTGCGCCTTATTGTGCATGGCACACAACAAAATTTGCTACCAAGAAACCCTGACCAGACTAAACCAGTTAAAATTCCACAACCGCAATATGTGGTGAACCCAAATTCTAATAGAAGTAGAATAGAATTTATGCCTCGCATTAAAGCTGTGGAACAACTCGTCGACAGACAGTGTAAAAGTAATTTTTATGGTTTCACCTTTGGGTTCAGAAGAACTGAGGTCTTCTGTGTGGGGTAAAAAATTTCACTGAAATTAGATGAATGAATTTATATTCTGGATTTTAGTTCTTCGTTGTATAGTAATTTCAATTGATTATGTGACTAAACTTGAAATCCCGCTAAGATTGTTTTACATTATTGTAAGACTTTTCGAGAGTTAAAGTTTCAAAATCCCGGAAAAAGTCAAACTCGTCTGTCTAGTCTAGTGCGTAGGACGCCAGCCTCGAGAACCGGCGTTCCTAAGTTCAAAGTTCGATACCTGACTTGAGACACAGATCCTGACGCGTTACTCTAGGGTTCCTGCCATTGGCCGTCAGTTTATTCAACTCTCTGGCTACTACGAAAACACCATTCTGATATGGTATTGGTGTGCCTAGATGGCTTCAGTTAATGTCCTTGGCTTCAGTTAAGTAAAAAAATATAAAAAATAGCGCGCATTCGAATCCAGTACTTATTGTTGATTTTTTTGTACATTATATATTATAATTGTGTATTATATTACATATTATTATATTACATTGTGTATTATATATATATTATATATATATTAATTTGTATTTTGTAATATTGTTCATTTTATTTTGTACTTATTGTTCATTTATTTTGTACTTCTCTCGCATGTTTATCACCTTTTTATTCATTCATCATCGAAAGGGTTATTTGATTCAAACTATTTTTCTGTTGCACAAACAAACGTTTACTTGAACATGATTCATGCAACGATGGTTATCAGAAGTTAATCAGTATCATGCTCCATGTATCACGTCACGCCCTATAGTGTATCTGGGGTTCCTTGTCGGTCAATCGTTTCTTGTTAAGTTTTTGGCGCCCGATTTGAAGTCAAATCGGCTTTCGGCGGGCGATGAAAATTTTTATAAAAATAATTTATTTTCCAACTCAACATCTGGACAACGAACTAACACTGTGCTTAATTCGTTGCCATTGTGCGTAAAGGGTTCATATGATTTTTTTTTGATAACAAGACACCTTGGCCAAGCTTTACCCGTTCCAAAATATAAATTAAGTTGCATCATTCAGAAGTATTCTAAATTGATCCCCATACTGAAATCGAAGCGTTCCAGTTCTTCTCGTGTTTGTTAAAACTACAGTATTCCGTGTTGTCCGTGGTTTCTGGTCCTGAAAGTTTATTTTCATAAAACCTTTTGGCTCATGCATTTTCATTTTCATGGTGCCATTTTTCACGGCATTTTCATAGTGCCATGACATGTGAACACTAAAAAAACATGCTTTTCGTTTTAATAAAATCGGAATTTTTGATAACAAGAAAACCTGCTTTATAGACTGTGGAAAACTGCTTACTGAGTATACAGTACAGTGTTTTTTTTTCGAATACATAAGGTTGGCTTGAACGCTCTTTGACCAGTACCGCATGTTGATAACATTTAACAATGTAAAGTGTCAAATCATGACATTTCTACTTGTACGGTCTCACCAGGAAATTCGGTAAATCAAATAATGCACTTGACTGGATGCCCTCGATAAGCGCTCGTTGTTCATGGTAAAGTCTCAACCATGAACAGTCGCGTTCTACATGCTTCAGTTCGATCGCAACCACCAGCGGACGAGGGAAGAACGGAAAAGTTAAATTCCCCCCTCTTTGGTGATTTCAATGAACAGAATTTGTTCCCTAAGGTGTAGGTAAAATGGCCTTGTTTCTGCCGATTAGCTTGTCCACCAGTGACTACATATAATCAGAAGCAAAAACAGTTAGACAAAGACAACAGAGCCAAAAAACTAACCCCACTCTTTGGTAGAGACATTGCATTCGATTGTGAACCTTTTTTCAGTGTTTTAAAAAAAATCATAAACATGTAATATTATTATGTATTTATTGTCTTTAGAGCATGGAAAAGTCTTTTCGTAGTACAGCCTATCCAAAGTTTCAAGTTACTCACATAAGTTTTTGGCGCCCGTTCAAATTTACAAAAAAATCTTGTTGTCATATTTCACTATTTATTTCATTGTACTTGTGTTAACGGGACCATAAAATTAATTTTGGATAACAAGAAACCCTGATCAAACTATTCAAAACATATTGTTTTCAAAATTCAGTCTTCTAATCAATTGAGTTGTGACTGACTGACTGACTGACTGACTAACTGACTGACTGACTGACTGACTGACTGACTGACTGACTGACTGACTGACTGACTGACTGACTGACTGACTGACTGACTGACTGACTGACTGAATGACTGACTGATTGACTGACTGACCGACTGACTGACTGACTGACTGACTGACTGACTGACTGACTGACTGACTGACTGACTGACTGACTGACTGACTGACTGACTGACTGACTGACTGAATGACTGACTGATTGACTGACTGACCGACTGACTGACTAAGTGGATATAGCTTAAAGTTTATTGATACTCAGAAAAGTTTTAGCGCCCGCACTCATTTAGTTCACATCCGTTTTTTTCGCGTTCCAATTTTCTTGTTACAATAAGTATAGTAAACTATGTGTGGAACCAATCTGGACAATGTTTCTGCGGGAGTTTCGGTACGAGATGCACGAACGGCCATCTAGACGATAATCACATGAAAAAACCGTTCTACACAAACATACGAAAAAACTCGGCGCGACTACCGACTTTATTACATGATCAAACTCCTACTACTCCGCACTAGCGGATGAGAAGGGGATGGAAAAGTGGAATTCCCCCTCTTTGGAGGTTTAAAAAAGTAGAGTTTATTCCCTACGGTGTAGGTAAAATGGCCTGAAAACTGCCAATTCTCCCTCTTTGATGAAATTCCCCTTCTTTCGCAGGGTTAGCTCATTTGCGACCTAAGGGTGCTTTCAGAGTAAAAAGGAAAGTAAAACGGAAAGTAAAATCTGTAAACCAATTGACCGGGAAGTCAATTTTGTTCGCGAAATTTTGTTTCCAGTCAATTGGTTTACAGATTTTACTTTCCGTTTTACTTTCCTTTTTCCTTTCCTTTTTACTCTGAAAGCACCCTAACGTAATGAACGGTTTAACGCTATACTATTATAGCCTATCCAGGGTTTCTTGTTAGCCTAAAAACTTTTTGGCGCTCAGTTTGAAGTTGAATCAGCTTTTTTGCGAGGTTTCACAATTTCGAGAAATAAATACTTTTCTTATAACATATGGACAACATACAATATTAAGCTTAATTTATTGCATACGTGCGTAACCGACTCGTAAAATTAACTTTGAATAACAAGAAACCCTGACCAAGCTATACTATTACATGCATTTATAATTAAGTGCTTTATGTAAGTGTTCTCATAGCGGGTTTATTACAATTAACAACTTTGCTTTTATGGGTGATGGATGATAGATGATATTGAGACAACAGATTCTTCTCTTTAAAACAGGTCTGATGGCACGTGAATTATATCATATTTTGTGAATTATATCATATTTTGTGAATTATATCATATTTTGTGAATTATATCATACTTTGTGAATTATATCATATTTTGTGAATTATATCATATTTTGTGAATTATATCATATTTTGTGAATTATATCATATTTTGTGAATTATATCATATTTTGTGAATTATATCATATTTTGTGAATTATATCATATTTTGTGAATTTGCAAATAAGTAAAAAAATACAGTTTCCAAAGTGAAAAAGTTTGCCTTGTGGTAATCTAGTTGATGTCACCTATACAAGGAAAACACGATTGCTTCCTAGCAAATGATATATTTTGTTAAATTAATTTATTTGTATCCAAAGTTTGTAACCGATAGAATATCTGCTTTCATAATAATGTGCTATGTATGTTTTTGTGTTGATGATTAAGCGTTTTTGTGCGGTGTATCTAATTGTATTGTTATTTATGTATTTCTACTGAAACGTATGTTCAAGTGTTTTGATCGTCTGGAAGAATCTTCCAGTAAACACTTCCAAAAGTTGACATGAGAAAAACATGCAAAAAATCCTGACATGTTACTTTACTCAATGCGAGCGAGATAGTTTTTTTCTAGTTCTATGTTACTCTCGGTAAACTTTTTTTATCTGTCATTCTACTGACAGTGAAGGGGTGACGTCTGACATTCAATGAAGCTTTGTGGGTGCAGTTTGAGAAAAAAACCAAAATTTATAAAAACTTTCAACACGCCAGTGTGAGGTGAGGTTCGCTCCAGCTTTACTTTTGACACGTTTCATATGTTGAGCATTTATTTGGACAAAACGCCATAGGAATTTTTTTTCGAAATTAATTCTCTGAATAAGTTAGCAAGATAACAACAATAATAATATTATAAATTGTTGCAATAATTTTTTATGTCCATCTTATTATTGTACACGAACGTTGCCGGTTAGGTTGGTTGAACATGTAGTAGCCCGGCTGACTTGTTACTGAACACTTTTTTGGCGCGTAGTTTGAATTCAATATCGATTTTCGAACCACAAAAAAATCTAAAAATATTTTCAAAAATTTTTTTTTATTATTTTTCATTATTTCCAGATGGACAAGATGGACCGGCGGTGGCGCTCCGTGGAAGACATTCAGTTGGGTTCGGTACATTCTATTATGCCTACTCATTACTATATACAGTGCACGTTACCGAGCAGCACATTTATTAAACAACAACAACAAAAACAACAACAACAACAACAACAACAACAACAACAACAACAACAACAACAACAACAACAACAACAACAGTATCGTCAAAACGGCTCAACACATTCGCTCAACTCGTTGTCCAGCAACAACAGTAGCAACAACAAGAGTGTATCATTATACTCGCTCAATGACAACAACAACAACAACAACAACAACAACAACAACAACAACAACAACAACAACAACAACAACAACAACAACAACAACAACAACAACAGTTGCTCACTCTCACCACTGCGTGGCAAGCATTTGGTCAGGTTCTCGCCCACCACACCACCGCCACGAAAAAGCACGCGAAATTCAAATTTCAAATGGACCTCACCCATCCAATCACCGCCGAGTAATATTAAATTGAGTCCCCGACTGGACAAGCTCGTGGCCCCGATAATTATGGGACAACGATCGAGCAGTCGCAGCTCGAACTACTCCGGGTACGTCCTGGAGTCGATTGATGAGGACCTGCCGCTAACTAGTACTCCGGTGAGTTTTAAATTTTGTTATTTAATTTTCTTTTTTTGTTTTTTTATTATTATTGTTATTTTCCATTTTTGTTATTTCAAATGTTGTGTTTTTTCTCTCACAGCACATAGACTGTTATATACTGTTTGTTACATTTCTTCCTTATGACTCCGGGTACATCCTGGAGTCGATTGATGAGAACCTGCCGCTGACTATGTAGTACTCCGGTGAGTTTTTAATTCATTTAATTTTAATTTTTTTTTATTCTTACATTATTTTTTTTACATTTTTTTATATTTTTATTTTTTATATATTTGTTTGATCTATATTGCTCTGATTACTGGACTCTATTTTGCATTTATTGCTTTTAATTTTATCCATTCTTTTTATTTTGTTGAACAACATGTTGTAGTTTTCAAATTGGACGTATATTTTTGCTGAGAACATACTGGGAGCCATTGAGTAAGCATGAAATGATATATAACCTTTTTCATTTACATAAGTGAGTAAGTCATGCTTGTTTTAAGTGTAGCTCAACAATTCTCCTTTATTCAGTTTATGTTTTTTTTGATTTTCGAAAATTTCCTTCATGAGCATCATAAATAATAATGAATTTGCTCGTCTGGTCCCACACATTGCACATTAATGATAATGACGATTATTGATAATAATGACAATGACTTGATTCCCATAGTATTCTTCCCCATGACGGCACTGAGGTCATTGTTTGAGAGCGGAAATTCAGACAACATCCTTCTTTTTTCATTTTTTTTCATTTTAATTTTTTTTCATTTTTCATTCACTGGGATAGGAAGACGGTTACACGCAGAGAATCCTACTTGTATTGTTTCAGGTTTTTAGATCATTAGAATCGGAAATTTGAAGTCGTTTTTTCTGATGCGCTTTTTAAATTTTTTCGATTTTTTTTTGAAAATTATATTGCATTCTCTAATGATTCAGAGTTTTTGCCATTTTTTGGGAACATTTGAAACTTTTCTATTCATTCAGAGACGACATAAGCATTCAGGTCACTGAACAGTTCTATGTTATATGTATCTGTATAAAATCTGACACGGAATAATGAAAATCTCCGTGAAATATGTATGGCGAGCATTCAAGTTCATCTCTAGTCCCTAGTCCTAATCAAGTAGATCGCTACTACATTCTGCTCGTCTGTAGTCCTAGATCCTGTCCTAGATCCTGTCCTAGATGCTGTCCTAGATGCTGTCCTAGATCCTGTCCTAAATCCTGTCCTAGATCGCTGTAGTAGCAATTCATACCACTCATTAGCTGTCCAGTTATATGCATAAACTTCTCCTCGAAGAAAGTGCAACGTTTGAGAAAAGAATGTATTTGTTAGTCAGGTAAGTGGTCGACAGTACTCGAAGAGTCGAGAATTGAAGAATCAGTCAACTCGAGTGGCCACCGAGTTGTTTTGCGGTCACCGGTCATTTGAGTACAGGTGCTTACTGTGCCAATACAGGGTGACGGAATAAAAAACGAAGTTCATTGCTGCGATAACGTATTTTGGAAAACTGTGTTCTCCAGTGATCTAAGTATGTGTTCTCCAGGTATCTGAAACCACAAAATAACAAATAATAAAACATCATTAATCCAGTGTTAACACGCGCGTTAATCATCATCGCCTCATGATTCACTGTGTTGAAATATAATTTGCTGCTAATATCGTCTACTGAATTGAGTTAAGACTACACATGTTTCATGGTCAGTTATTTTTATTTTAACACACATTTCGATAAGAGTTCTCACTATTCTGTACTTGTAAATTTCCCATCGAGAAATGAATAACCGTAGTAACCAATTAAAATTACGCTAGAAACTTTTCTCCTGTCTCTTTTAACCAAATGACAATTCTTTCCTGTAGTTTTATGAACTAAATCCTCGTTACTTAGGAATGCTATGAAATCCAGTCACCCTGTACCTCAGGCCAACCTCAACTTGTCGACCGAGATCGTGTGAAATCATCGTGTACTTCTACAATATAACATTCGGATTCTGGCGGCGCGCGCACTCAATGCAGCCCACTGGCGGACGAGCTTATTTCCCAAAGGGAGGGGAATTTCGTCAAAGAGGGGGGAATTTGCATTTTTCAAGCCATTTTACCTACACCGTAGAAAAAAAACTTTATTTTTAGAAAACGCCAAAGAGGGGGGAATTCCATTTTTCCCACCCTTCTCGTCCGCCAGTGATGCAGCCTATCGTATCCTATACCGTTCATCATTGAGTCGGATACTAAATTTGAATTTGAATTTGAATGCGCGCCAGTTTTATCCAGGCTCTTTTATACATTTTATCCATTCACAAAACCAGGATTAATAGTAAGCGTCTGGGAAAAAAGTACGGTTAAGGTTTATAGATTGTAATAAGAGAAAACGGCCAGTTTGAAGGAGCCAGTAATAACTTTTGTAGAAATTCAGTTTTGACCACCTGACATAACGTTCATAAGTTTTATGATGGAATAGTGAAGAAATTGATTGACAGAAAAGTTTTACAAAAAGCGCGACATCAAACTCAGTCTTCTAATAAAGTACGAATGCTAAATCGCATTGGGTGATCCTTCGTAC
Source organism: Daptonema setosum (assembly GCA_964036265.1). NCBI lineage: Eukaryota > Metazoa > Nematoda > Chromadorea > Monhysterida > Xyalidae > Daptonema > Daptonema setosum. The sequence continues at coordinate 29,626,999 of OZ038443.1, forward strand.
ATCCTATGTATGTACTTTACAATACATCATCACACTATTACATAGTACAACACTAGACAGTGGACGAGAAGTGGAGGGAAAAGTGGAAATTCCTCCCTCTTTGGTGATTTCAAAATGTCGGATGTGTTCCTAAAGGTGTAGGAAAAGGGCATAGCAACTGGCAATTTTCCCCTCTTTGATGAATTTTCCCTCCCTTTGGGGAATCGACTCAACCGCTGTTTGCAGTACAAAACTGTTTGCATTGATCATCTTCAATTTTACCACGGTCAGTTGTAAAATTTCTACACGTGGGGCCTCGGGGAGGGGTGGGTAAGGGATTTTATGGACCTGCGGGATAGACCCCCCCCCCCCCCCTTCACCCAATGTCGCTGAATGTCCGATGATCTGAAATGTGCTAGACTCTGCGGGACACATCTGTTTACACCTACATTATTTATAAATGAATATAAGTATAATATAAGTAATGAATATAATATAAGTAAATATATACTTATGAAAATATGTGTGTACTACATATACGGTTTCTGGTTTTTTGATTCCTTGAAACTTCGCATCATGCTGAATCTCAGATGGTTAGGATTATAGAAAGGTGCTGGACTTTGCGGGACACATTTGTTTACACCTATACATGTGTATTTAGTAAATATATATGAATGCACCATAAAACCATATGCGAAGTTGTTGGGAAGTTATTTATAATATATAAATTTTTTGGAAATTCACTTAAAAATTTCAGTAAATATCAGATGGTTAGAATGGGAAGGTGTTAGACATTTGCGAGAGACAACTGTTTAGATGGTATGCCACTATTTTACCCCAATTTTACCATACCACTATTTTACCGTACCACTATTTTACCTGTACATACATGTGTATTTAGTGAGTAAATATTGATGTAACATAAACTATTTTCGATGTTGCCCGGAACCAATTGATAATATTTTAAATTTTTTGTCTGTTTATTGCTTCACATCAGTTAAGTTGCAGAGGTTTAGGACAGTGGAAATGCGCTAGGCTTGCGGGAGACATATGTTTTCATCTAAATGTGTAATTTAGTAATATGTACGTATGTACCATTAATCATCATCATCCTCATCATCATCATCATCATCATCAGTTTATTGCCTTTGAAGATACATACATAATAGAGATAATAGAGAGGGCACAAAAAATTACTACCAATTTATTCGGCGCTTTTCGTTTTTTTGGGCTGTTGAAGGAGAAACTTTTATTTAAAATACTTGAAGGAATATTTGTCTTTATTTTTATATTGTTTTAAAAATGTATAAACTTTTTTATACCATTTACTTAGTTGTGAGATTATCTGTTACGGTGTAATTTACCGTGAGATCACACACGTTTGTACGTATGTACGTAACCAAAATAAGATATACAATAGCTCAATCAGAGTTTCATGTTACCGATTTTCCGTTACCCTGTAAAGTTTTTTGAAATCAAATGCGCTCTTGGCACGCATTAAAGATTTCGAGCTTTAAAACAAGCCTTTTCGAAATGAAAATGGAACAACATACAAATTGCGCTTAACTCATTGTCAATTTGACAAGGCAACGGGTTCACAGAAATTATTTTTTATAACAAGTTACCCTGACCAAGCTATATTTTGTATGTACATAACGCTTCAAAGTCGACAAATGTGAGACATTTAACATTTAGTAGTACCTACTGAAGCTTGGTCCATTTATCTTGATATCAGCATATTTATTATTTTGGATTCCTAAATAACACACGTAATGACTGAAAGCGATTTTTGTGTGTAGTCTAATTGATTGAAAATATCCAAAAATTAAAAAAACGCTCCAACATCAGTTTTGAATACACAAAAATTCTAAATTTCAGTTCGAAAATTTCCGAAGTAACAAGAAACCTCGGATCGGCTATGGCCTATCCAGGAATTCTTGTTACTCAGACAAATTTTGGCGCGCAATTTGAATTCAAAATAGATTTTGGCGCGCGTTCAAATGTTTGAAAAATGTAATCTTTTCCTCTTTACATTTGGACAACACACGAAAATTGCGCTTTTAAAAATTTATTGCAAACGCGCGTAAGCGGCCACAAAATAGATTTTTAATAACAAGAAACCCTGACCAAGCTATAGGAAACGTTTATGGCGTTCAAATCCCATAAAATCGGCGCGAGTGATTTACTCAACGCGTGCGGAATAAATTTAATGTTCCTTGAATGGTTGATTCAATGATCTTTATTGGTGTTACAGCTACATATGTACATACATGCTGAGTTATAGTCTATCCAGAATTTCCTGTTACTTGAAAGTATTTAGGCGCGCAATTTGAATTCAAACTCTATTTTTGCGGGCGTTCAAACTTTCTGAGATGATGGATTGTTCACAAGACCTTTGGACCCCATTCAAACGTGGCACCTACATGTAAATCATTGCACTGGCGGACGAGAAGGGGTGGGAAAAATGAAATTCCCCCCTCTTTGGTGTTTTCAAAAAGTTGAGTTTTCTCCCTAAGGTGTAGGTAAAATGGCCTAATTTCTGCAAATTCCCCTCTCTTTGGAATGTTTCTCTTCGATAACAAGAATCCTGTCTAAGCTATTGTCACGTGGAGTGATGACGTCAGAACAGTTAGTCTAGAAATTCCTGAACGATGAGTCATTCAGACATTGTTGCAACATATTTCACAATATTGCATCAGCTGTCTGACCTGTCTAGTAGAACATTATAGAACGTACTAGAATGTTCTAAACAGTGAAATGGAACATTCTAGAACATACCAGAACATTCCAATAGAATGTTCTGCGTCATTCTAGAACGTTGTAGATTGTCATAGAATGTTCTAGAGACACAAACGGACGAACAGTATATAAAGAGAAACAGTTATTGCTCATTTGACATATATACATCTATTCACCTTCATCTATACATCTATTCATATTCTATTCTATGTACTTTCACCATTATACTACATCTACATAATCTACACTACAGCGGAATAAACTACAGTTACAAGTCAACATATTCGGATACATCTCGGATCTATAGTAAACCTATTTAACACGGCACACCTATCGTGTTACATGGTGTTCTCGCCTAGTATCTGAGCTAAGTTGACTTAGGTTTTACCACGGACGACGGTCTCACGCCTGACCAGCGTAGACCTTAAAGGAGCGACGTCGCACGACACGATACGGTACGCGTACTACACGATACTCACACGAGAGCGGCAACAGATCGTCAGCAGAGATTAAGGTTGGATTCACGTTTATCGGAAACTCGAAACTTTATAGTTTTGAAAATCAAAACACGCGGATGAGCAATAAATATTGCTTGATTGCAGTAGTTGTTTGACTGCTTAGAATACTTTCAAAATTTCTGAAGTTTCGAATATCGATTTGTTGAAAACGTTGAAAGTATTTAGTCTGTTCTCTCAGTCAACTAATATGAGTTCAAATAATCATTTGAATTTTTAGTTAGAATAATTCTTTGGAAAAAAGTTCTTGATTTTTTTTGGTTTCTGTTTTGAGCAAACCAAAATCACAAGTTTCACTGAATTTGAGACCTTGATAGAGGACAGGACAATTTGTTTGGATGGTGAATCCGTAAAGCCTATTTTAATCGAAGATACGCTACGATTGAAGCAAACATATACATAAGTGATTGTTTTACCTGATGGTAAGTCAGGCAGAGTTTAAACAAAAACAAGAAGAGTTGACCGCCAGTGAGACGAAGGTGCAAAAACTAGTTGAAGCTGTTCGACAACAGAACGTTCAAAGTTTAGAACTGAAAAGAGAGATCAATGATTTGAAAGAATACGAGTAGTCTGAACAGAGTAAGTCTGCACCAAATATGCCCGGAGACCCCAATAGGTCTGGTTGGAGAGGCATCCAAAATTATTTTGATCTCCCACGAGTTGAGGCATTCACGGGCGATGCTCCCGACGTTGCCATTGCTGATTGGCTGGTAGGATTTGATGATGCCTGCCAGTCTGCGAATATTCCAGAGAATCAACAACACGAGTTGTTAAGACAGCTGTTGAAAGGACCAGCGTTAACGATGTTTAAACGCTACCCGGATGAAGTCAGACGTGACATTCGTCAACTGAAAACTAAACTGTTAGAGGATCATGAACAGAACCAAAGTAAGATGACGTTTGCTCTACGGTTTCATAACAGGAAACAAAAGACAAATGAATCGGTTCTGAGTTTCGCGAGTTCACTTGAAAACCTGCACACGATTGTATCTGGTCCTGCGTCTGATAAAACATTGCTTAAAGTTCAGTTTCTGAAAGGTTTGAGAACTGATATAGCAACCAAACTGGATAATTTGCCTGTTCAACCACGTGAATGGGAAGAACTAGTTCAGTACGCACGAATGCAAGAAAATAAAGTAGGCTTTGTTCATGATGGACAAACCGAATTTTTTCAAAAACAGATACATGATCTACGGAATCAGTTGCAAACCGCAATGCAATTGAATTCAACGCAACATGTCCGTGCAGTGCCTGCACCAAGGTATAATGACTCGCATAGGTACGCCAATGCACGAGAATGTGAGACCACTGATAGGTTTGACACCATGCCACTTCGTAGGATTTGCAAGAAGTCCAATCATTTTACAGAGGAATGTTGGCAAGCTAAAAGCAGTCAACTGAAATGTTTCAATTGTAACCTTCCCGGTCACAAGGCCTGCCAGTGTCGGGAACCAGAAAAAAGTCAAAGCCGTTATCCTAGGACAGAGTGGGTTGGTGCAGTAGAACAAGAAACTGATGATCGAAAGTTTTCTGACTTTTTCTATCATGGCTGTGAATACAATGAAAATGCAGTAAATTCAGTGTTTCTTGCCCCTGAGAAAAAGACTGAGTCTGAATCAACAGATATAGCACAATCCAATTCTCCACCTGCTGCACGTGAGTTAGAACTGATCAATGGCTATTCAGACAAAGGAAATGAATATGGTTCATGGGTCAACCCATACGGGTCAACTCGTCGATCCAGTTTCACTATAGGTGATCTGACAGCTTTCGAGGCAGAAGGTGCTCGTGATAAACAGCTGCAAGGAGAACTTCAAAAATCACATTCGATGATTCTGATGAATCAGTCTCTCACGAAGGCACAACCGGAGTTGGTGCCGACGCAGACTCGACAGGACAATCTGAGTCACGGTGATTATCGAGAATACGATCAGCCGTTCAAACTTGAAATGGATGCAACTTATCATGATGCCGAAGACACATTTCCAAATACAAATCCAGAGAACGCTCCATCAATGGTTTACAACAATTGGAAGCTGGAAGTAGGTATTCGTTCACCTACTAATGCGAAATACAGCACTACGGATAAACAAAACGATGAGCAGAAAATAATTCAACAACAACGACATGAAGATGACTTGACACCCCTTATCGACGTTTTGGAACCAACGACGCTCACGAAGAACGACACAGAAAACAACAAAACTATTATTGGAACTGACGAACACAAACTGGTTGAATCAGATTTCTCAATTGGATCATTCAACCAAACAAATAGCACGAATGCCAGTGCCACATCATCGACTGAAGCTCATGAACGCAATAGATGTCACCAGCACCAGAAGACGTTGCACCATCATTAAGACGTACTAAAAGATAGTGGAAAAACCGGAAGATTCTACTAGCGATACAAGTTATGTGATAAAGAAACTATTTATGTACTATTGTGTTAACAATTCTGTATGTTTGATACATATTATTTGATCCTTCTCACTAACATCTCAACTGTGTTCATTGTATAACTTCATATATTATCATTCATGTTTTACTGTTCATTTGTTGGATAGACATGCCATAGAACTCAAAAGTGTTCTTGCGTGGTGCTTGTTCTAGGCGGACTGAGTCGTAACGGAATTTCAGCAACACATACAGTAAGATGTACCATAGATATATGTACATGAGAGGTAAATACGTACAAGTATTTATCCACAATCAGACGTGACTTACTGTAAGTGATATGATAACGATGAGTAGGTTCATCATTTATCGCAACCTTCGAGTTGAGGACAACTCGGCTGAAAGGGAGGGGATGTCACGTGGAGTGATGACGTCAGAACAGTTAGTCTAGAAATTCCTGAACGATGAGTCATTCAGACATTGTTGCAACATATTTCACAATATTGCATCAGCTGTCTGACCTGTCTAGTAGAACATTATAGAACGTACTAGAATGTTCTAAACAGTGAAATGGAACATTCTAGAACATACCAGAACATTCCAATAGAATGTTCTGCGTCATTCTAGAACGTTGTAGATTGTCATAGAATGTTCTAGAGACACAAACGGACGAACAGTATATAAAGAGAAACAGTTATTGCTCATTTGACATATATACATCTATTCACCTTCATCTATACATCTATTCATATTCTATTCTATGTACTTTCACCATTATACTACATCTACATAATCTACACTACAGCGGAATAAACTACAGTTACAAGTCAACATATTCGGATACATCTCGGATCTATAGTAAACCTATTTAACACGGCACACCTATCGTGTTACACTATGTATATCTTTGGTTATTAATTAATTAATTCATTCATCCATTCATTCATTCATTCATTCATTCTATCTTTCATTCATTTATTTACCCACACCCATTGTTTCATCTATCAGTTATTTCATTCATTTATTCATCTATTAATTCATTCATACAGTCATTCATCTATTAATTCATTCATACAGTCATTTATCTATCAAACCTTTCATTCATTCATTCATTCATTCATTCATTCATTCATTCATTCTTTCTATTTTTCATTTATTTATTCACCCACGCCCACGCATTCTTCTATCCGTTCTTTCGTTCATTTATTCATCTATTAATTCCTTCATACAGTCATTCATCTATTAATTCATTCATTCACTGATTCCGTTTTCTGATTCATATGTGTTCATGCTGCAACAGCCGTTACTTTGAATTGAATTGAAACGCTCCTGTGAACTCTCACATAAAAATAGCGTGATATCACGATCAAGAATAAATATCGTGGGAATAACTTTGGATAACAAGAAATCCTGACTAATCTATACATACGGATGATTTGTAGAAACATGGCACAGAAAAAAGTCCGATTTTCCGCGGTTATAACTTCTTGAAGTTCACCGTCCAGTTTTTTCCAAGTTACAGTAAAAAAATTACCCAACTTTTTTATTCAGCAAAAAATTAAATATTTATTCATGTTTATTGCAATATTCCTGGTATTCATTCTCTTTTAGTTTACTTGTTTTCTCATTATGACATATTCTTTCTTGAATTCAGTCACAAACGGAATCGCATACTTCGCTGTTATTCTATAGGACAAGTTGGAAATAATTTTAAATAACTACAAAACGGAATGGAAATTTTCGTAAAACTTAGTTAGTCAAGTGCGAAAATTTGAAATCACATTTCAGCGGCAAAATAAAAAACACGATTTTAGCTTATTGTTTTTTTCTGTCACAGTTTCATTTTTCGCGCCAAAATGAAATCAAAAGATGTCGTACTTTACAAAGATTTACAGATTTATACTTTGATTTTCGTCGCAATAAATTCCAACTATACTTTGATTTGTAACCTGAAACGGGAACGTTATTCTATACTCGATCGTATACATAAAGATGGACCGCAGTTGTTTTTCTTACGAATTGCCCCGAGTTTGTTCGGGCCAAATTTGTTAGGCCGCTCTATACAGGATGCTTTTTATTTTATTATATAGCCCAACCATGGTTTCTTGTTGGCCAAAACTTTTTGGCGCGCAATTCGAATTCAAATATATTTTTGGCGCGCTTTTAAAATTTCGACATACCAAATACTTTTTGTTACATGATCTTTGGACAACTGACGAAAACGGCGCTTAATTCATTACATGCCTAACCGACCCCTAAAAATAATTTTTGATAACAAGAAACCCTGACCAAGCTATAGAATACATACAAATGATGAAAGAAAAGTACAACACGAAAGAAGTAGAAATACAAATCAGATTTAGTGAAGCAGTAAAGCTACAGTATAGCATTCTTAATTAATTAGAGAGACTGTGCTTTCTGATCTAGGGTTTTTTGTTTTATAGATTCTTGTTGTTAATGCTAGCAGAGGAATTATTTATGCCCTTATAGCTTGGCCAGGGTTTCTTGTTATCAAAAATTAATTAATTAATTAATTGATTAAAAATTAATCGCAATTTTCTAATGTTTTTTCAATTGTTATGTACCAAAAAAGTATTTATTTCTCGAAATTTTAAAAGCGCGCCAAAAAAGGTTTGAATTTAAATTGCGCGCCAGAAAGTTTTTGGCTAACAAGAAACCCTTGATAGGCTATATAGAAAGAAATACATATCTGTTCCGATTTTCCCCAAAGTTGTCATGTAAAAAACCCGAAAATTCTTCACAAGTTTGAACGCGCGCCAAAATCAATTTTGAATTCAAACTGCGCGCCAAAACTTTGCGAGTAACACGAAACCCTGGATGAACTATAGTCTGTCAATTCCTTTTCATGCCCTTCATCGTAACGTAATCGATTATAAAGCGTACTACACTTTATTTATGGAATCACTTTGCCCTTGGCTCGGGCCAAGTGTATGATCCGTGAATTGAGAACACCAGCGGACGGGAAGGGAAATTCCCCACTCTTGGGGAGTTTCAGAAAGTAGAATTTGTTCCTTGTGGTGTAAGGTGAATGGGCTCCAAATTGGGAATCTCCCCCTTTTCAGAGAAATTTCCTTCCCTTTGAAGGATGAACTCGTCCCCATGAGCGCGAACATCCATTCTTACTACGATTCACTTTGTTATGGTAGTTGTAGTTGGTAGTAAAGTTGTAGATCTTGTACAGCATGTAATTAAATCGAATTTCAACAAAAACTAGTTGGAAAAGTGAACAAGTAATTTTCGAAAAATGGCGCGCAACCAAGTTTTATAATTGGCTTATTTTCGATTAACTTCTTACGTCCGATGCGAAGAAGACGATTGCATCAATGAAACTTCAAAAGAAAGCCGAGAAAACTCTTTGGCGCACTGTGAGATGTTTTTTTTTGTATAAAAACTATGTCTCTTAACAGTTATGTATGTATGTTGCAACATAACAATTATGTATGTTGCGACATAACAATTATCAAGTATTGTATAATAATCAAACTCCGTACTCCCGTTTTTATCCTACTTGTACGGTTGTGTCAGAGGATTTCGCGCTAATCCGGCAACCATTTGTACAAATCATGTTGTTATTGTTGTTGTTGTTGTTGTTATTGTTGTTGTTGTTGTTGTTGTTGTTGTTGTTGTTGTTGTTGTTGTTGTTGTTGTTGTTGTTGTTGTTGTTGTTGTTGTTGTTGTTGTTGTTGTTGTTGTTGTTGTTGTTGTTGTTGTTAATGTTGTGGTTGTTGTTGTTGTTGTTGTTGTTGTTGTTGTTGTTGTTGTTGTTGTTGTTGTTGTTGTTGTTGTTGTTGTTGTTGTTGTTGTTGTTGTTGTTGCTCACGTGTTAATTCTGCAATCACAAAGAATACTCAAAATGACTGATAATGAAACATCATACAACAAGTGTTAACAAACGTTACAATGTGTGGAAATTTCTTGTCTTTGAGTTGAGGCAAGTATGTAATGTTTCATTATCAGTTTTTTAGTTTTTTTTTCAAAGAAACACCACACTTTTCTTATTTTTAGATTTTCTTGTCTTCTTTATCTCTCTGTCTTGGTCGAAATACTAGTCAATATTTTTTTATTTAGTATGCAACTCTAAGCCGATTGGCGGTCACCCCATAACACTGGCGGACGAGCTGAACCTCCAAAGGGAGGGGAATTTTCCCAAAGAGGGGGAACTTGCAAAAGTTAGGTCATTTTAGCTACACCTTAGGGAACAAATTCTACTTTATGAAACCGCCAAAGAGGGGGAAATTCCACGTTCCCGTTCGTCCCTCGTTCGCTAGTGCCTCATAATCGTCTATAAAATGGTTCGCACCGTCATTAAGTCGTTCGTTTTGCATTGTGTTAGACTACCCTAACGTTTGACTCACAGGCGGACGAGAAGGGATGGGAAAGTGGAATTCCCCCCTCTTTGGCAATAAAAAAAGTAGAATTTGTCCCCTAAGATGAAGGTAAAATGTCCGAAAACTGCCATTCTCCTCTCTTTAAGAAATATCGACTCCCTTTGGAGGTTCGGCCCGTGAATCCCAAGAGAGATTGAAAAGCAGAAGTTCCCTATCTTTGGTGGTCCTGAAAACTGCCATTCTATCTCTTTGATAAAGATCCACTCCTTTGGAAGTTTGGCTCGTCCGCCAGTGAGTGGGTGACTATCATTCAGATGGCAAAGGAAATTCCCAAGTAGATGGGAATTTCGCAGATATGTCTTCTCCGCTTTCAAACAGTAGTTCTGTCTTACTTAAAAAGAGCCTTTGTGTTCTAATTATTTTCCCTTCCGCCACTGGCGGACGAGCTAAAATTTCAAAGGGAGGGGAATTTCACAGTTTTTAGACCATTTTACACACACCATAGGGAACAAACTCTACTTTTTGAAACTGCCAAAGAGGGGGGAATTCCACTTTTCCCTCCTCTTCTCGTCCGCTAGTGCCTTCCGCTGTTGTTTAACTGTATTACGCTGGTGGACGACCTACTCCTCCAAAGGGAGGGAAAATTTGTCAAAGAAGGGGAATTTACAGTTTTCATAACCTACACCTTAGGGAACAAATTCTACTTTTTGAATATAGCCAAGGATGGGGAAATTCCACTTTCCCACCCCATTTTGCCGCTACTGTTCCCCTTATTATCGTTCGGTTTTGTCTGCTTGTGTTTGACGAATTTTATTGCGATTATGGTGGTTTTTCAAGCGCTAAATTCCGTTTTTGGATGACTTTTTTTCTGTTTTTATACTTATTGTGTTTTTTATGTGTTTGAAGTTTTTGTGATGTAAAAAATTTTCAATGATCAGATTTGTTCTTTCTACCGAGAATTATTGAAGTGGTTCATGCAAAAAAAACCTAATTTCATTGGTTAGGTGTCAGCTGTTTTCAATGCAAGGCGTCTTCAAGATAGATTATGGCTTTTTCTTGATTAATTAATGCCCTTCATCGATGTGACAGTGCAGGATTTATTTCGCTGGTATTATCTTTAAAAAAATCAATCAGGGTAGTGGTTTTTTAGTGTCGGGCAATTTTAGGATGTGTGTTTTTGAAATTTCCTGATAATTTGAGAAACAAGTTGATAAGATGTATGTTCATTAAACATAAAAGACGCTCATAAAACATATGTAAATAAAAATACAAAGTGACTGACAGTACAAAAAAATACACAAATTAAAATAACCTTGTCTTTCTCTCCGACTGATTCCTTCTTCTTCTTGGTGATGCCTTTTGCAATTTTCTCCTTCTTGAAGGAGTCGGCAGGTGATTGGCTCGATCGATTTTTAAGGCGTGGATCTGGGTGAGGCATCTTGCGGTGCGTAAATTCTGAAAATAAAATTAAAGCTTGGGAAACTATGTCGTTTCGGGCCTTTAAACCAGACGACCAAGGTAACGATACATGAAGGCAGGCCCTTCCTCAGTGGAAAACCCTCATGCATCGTTTTTTTCGGCGAAAATATGTACCCCCGCCCAAGCAAGCGAAATGTTGTCTTTTAACTGTAATTTCAACGCTAATAGTTTGTGTTTGCGAAAGGTTCTGAAGAATTCTTTCATCATTTTATCCTTTTCAAAACCGTTTTTCACCAATTCAATGACTGCTTTTCTAGAAATTTTAAAAAATGTCTCGCGTTTGGTACAAATTCTAGCATAACGTATCAATTGTGATGTGAAAGTTTTATATCCTAACGATTTGGGAACTCTACTGTCGCTATGAATGAATTCCAAAACTCGAAAATTGAAGTCATCGGTTTTGTCAAATATAGAATATATCGGCCTCTGATCATGTATCTGTATATCCAGATCAAGAAAAGCTGCCTTATCCATACATATAAATACAGTAAGTAGCACTGAGAAGCAGATTTTCAACATCGTAAAAAAACTTTCTTGAAAAATTGCTCATTTCCCTAAAAAATTACTTTTTCGTAACCACATTATTTTCGGGATTGTTAAAAAAATTTATTACACACTGTGACACTAGCGGATGAGAAGGGTGGGAAAAATGGAATTCTCCTCTTTGGCGTTTTCAAAAAGTAAAATTTGTTCCCTTATGACAATGTGTATGTAAGTTGTTGTTCCCTTATATAGCTTGTCAACTGCTGATCCCCCCTCTTCGTTCAAATTCCCCTCCCTTTGTAAAGCCCGAAGCACGTCCACCAGGGCACTGTGGCAAGTCAAAAATACGATTAAACAACCATCTTTAATGGACTTCATTCTCATTTGAACGAATTTCAAGATATCAAGCAAATTTGAACAATCTGCAGTGATTGGAAGGGCAGCTTCCATATTCACCGAATTCACTGGCGGATGAGCTGATCCCCCAAAGGGAAGGGAATTTCTTCGAAGAGAAGGGAATTAGCAGTTTTTATGCCATTCTACCTACACCCTAGGGAATAAATCCTGTTTTTTTAACTCGTCAGAGGAGGGAATTCCACTTTTCTCACCCCTTCTCGTGGTTGTAAAAGCAGCTTCCATATTCACTGAAGGAATCCTGTCCGGAGTCTAACCAGACAGCAAGATGGTACGCCTATCAGTGAATCAATCTATTCCCCCAAACATCTCCCTTGTTCCCATTTGGGGTAGATCCAACCAATGTTGTGAATTTAACTTCAGTTTCCAGAAAAATTCTAGTTTACTGTGATGTGCGTTTGTATGTATGTTACTTATAAATTGTGTTGCCCATGTGAAACTCGAATGGTATCTTTTCCAGATTACATTGTGGTCAGAAATTAGTTCTATGGAGACCCGCTTTTATAGCCTATCCAGGGGTTCTTGTCAGCCAAAAAACTTTTGGCGCGCAGTTTGAATTCAAATCTGTTTTTGGCGCGCTTTCAAAATTTTGAGCCATATTTACTTTTTCACATTACATTTGGACGGCATATTTTTTGCACACGTGCGAAACCGGTAGGAGGCGTTTTCAACTTTGGCTTTTTCAACTTCGGTTTTTTCAACTTTAAAATTTGGGTCGCGGCAGGGTGTTTTCAACTTTGGCTTTTTCAACTTTGGCTTTTTCAACTTCGGTCTTTTCATCTTTGATTTCACTTCCATGAAAACACACCGAACCGTCAACGATGAGGAAAAAGAATTAGCTAAACATGAAAAGTTCAGAAAAAATGTGTATTCAAAGTAAAAAAGACCGAATTTGAGAAATCCGAAGTTGAAAACGACTGTTCGCGGAAAAAAATCCAAAGATGAAAAGACCGAAGTTGAAAAAGCCAAAGTTGAAAAAGCCAAAGTTGAAAAAGCCAAAGTTGAAAACGCCTCCTACCGCGAAACCGACCCGCAAAATTATTTTTTTATAACAAGAAACCCTGACCAAGCTATACATAGCCAATGAATTAGGGGCAACCTTCGTTTTTTTTTATCCGTTCAAATCTGGTTTTGAATTCAAATTCATGCCAATTTTTTTCTGAGTTACTAGGAACTTAGGATGGGATGTAACACAATGATTGACAAACTTTGTATAAACGCATATCTGTTGGGCCGTTACAAACTTGAATAAAGTTTAGTTATCCCAAAAAAAGCTTAGGCTTAGGGTTAGCCTTAGGCTTAGGCTTGGGCTTAGATTTAGTATGCTTTCCTCAGCCAAATTTTACCCTCAGCCTGTGACCACATGTTCCAATCGTTCAACCTCAGGATTTCCTGCGCTATTTCCTCTCCGATCAGATTAGCTATTACTACGCGAATGCCTGTAATGGTGATTCTTCTGGTCGGTGGTTATCAATACGAGAATCTTTCGGAGTCGGACCACACAGACGGGCGGCGGCGTGTAAATGCCAAATACTACGAATACTTTGATGTGTTGGCCCTGATATACTAACATACAATTATAGTAAAATGTGAAGACTGGGATAATTGGTGGGGCTATTTTTGCCTTTTGTGAATCGAAAAACTTTGGGAACAAGAACCCCCTATCCATGATTTCTCGGTCACTAAATACATCTTCAGAAAAACTTTGAACAATTTAAAGAATCTTGCTCTTTCTGCATGTCAAGTTGTTTATACGGACAGTTAAACGATCTATACTAATGAAACATCACCATCACTAGTTTTTTCATAACCCCTCAAATTACTGTTTTCACGGTATTGATATTACATTGTACAGTAGTTCTAAAGGTTACGACTACGAGTCATTGATATTTATGTTCTGATACATGTCCCATACTATTATAATAGCGTAGACTACATACGTTGGGATTACTTAATTAGTGGGTGATGAGTTGGCTTGCAAAATCTTTCTTACATACGGTGGACCTACTGTATCTGCACTAATGAAACATCACCATCAACATCATCATCATAACCCATCATATTGTTGTTTCTCACGGTATTAATATCACTTTCAAATACCACGAACCTTTGACGGGTGGGAATTACTGATATAAAGTAAATGTATGTAAACGATGCCATTATAGTAAAATAAGTACATACTGTTTATGAATACTGTAGTTCATGTTGTTTTGACTGATCGCTTGTTCGGCTTTCACCGTTGATGTTTTGCACGGAGAAGGGGTTGAAATCATGGTGAGGAAAAAACGACCAATCCAACTTGGAAATATATACAGTATGTTGTTTCTGCAAGCAAAAATACTGCCCAAAACAACTGACAACATAGTTTAACACAGTTTAGAAATGGATGACGATGTTTAATGTTCGTGTTAACACTGATTGTCTGATGTTTCATTATCAGACGTTTTTTGTTATATTTTTGCTTGCAGAAACGACATACATACAGTACATGCTTTACATAAGTAAATCATTTTATAACTTGACTCAGTATTTTTTGTTAGCAAAAAAATTCGATGGATCATTTTATGTCCATTAGCAATGAATTAACCACCAAATCCGTATGTTTCCGGAAGGTCTTGTAAAATATTTTTTTTTGAAAAATTAAACGCTATTCAAAACAAGTTTAATTTCTGGATAGGCTATGATCACTTGCGGACTAGAAGAGGAAGGAAAAGTGAAATTCGCCCCTCTTTGGCAGTTCCAGCAAACAGATTTTGTTCATCAAGATGTATGTAGATAATATGCCTCAAAACTGTTCATCAAGATGTATGTAGATAATATGCCTCAAAACTGTTCATCAAGATGTATGTAGATAATATGCCTCAAAACTGTTCATCAAGATGTATGTAGATAATATGCCTCAAAACTGTTCATCAAGATGTATGTAGATAATATGCCTCAAAACTAGGGGTCGGCATGCCGGGACAAAATCCGGGACGGGACGGGACGGGACCTGGGAAAAACACCTGTCCCGTCCCGTCCCGTCCCGGCTAAAAAATCTTGTCCCGTGTCCCGTCCCGAAATTTCCCGGATTTTACTCCGGGACAAGCATTCCTGTCCCGGGACAAGAATTATGCTTGTCCCGGGAATTTTTATAAAATAATCTGACACAACACAACAAATTAAGTGCTATTATCGATAAAAACAGTATACAGGGTGGGGCAAAAGTAACTATACACTTGTTGACGCAAATTTTCTCCAAAAAACTATTTGGCATCAATATGATTAAACAATCCAAACAGATGCTAAAACACCTGAAAATTTTGATTCCGCTATTTATTTTAACATACAACGTTTTATTTCAGGAGTTATGCGTCTTTTTCTCGAAATTCGCCATATTTACGGTTGTTTTCAGTGATTTTTGTTAGTTATCTCGCCATATCAACTGTTATTTGACGAAAATTAAAGTTGGTATGTAATATAGAATGTTGAAAAACATTCTTAAAAGTTTAACAGGAGAGTAAGTTTACATTCATGCGTTATAAATGAATAGTTGCTTCTTTTTCTACGAAAATCACAGATTTTAGTCTGAAAATGGGAAAATTCAAAATTCTTATTTTCCAGCTTAAAACGACTAAAAACAATATATTTCATGTTTATTTATTCCAAAAACAACAGAAGTCCATGTTTTAGTGTCAAATCTCACCGTAGGAACAAATCATCGTATGTATATGGGTGTGTATGGCTGTTGTACAAATGAGCGAGCAACTTTTTCAGTCAAAAGTGCACAATTCTTTCAAACCGAAACCGATCCTAACGAAATTTTCGATAGAACTAAGTTTATATGTTGTTAACATATGGTGAAAACGACAATTGTTAATATTCTATTCTACACAGCCACTTTTATATCAGATCAAAGTGTGGTCATTTTTTGGCCCACCCTGTATATGTTCACCGTGTTCTTTCTTATAAGAAAATCATCAATATATTACCATTTGAAATACGTAAAATATCTGGTTCAGACTTCAAAATTCTTTGCAAACCATGGTTATTCTCTCAGAAATTCGATACATAATGCGAATAAAGTAAGCGTCTATCAGTGAAGAAAAAAAGTTTTTTTAAGTCTGTATTGCATAAAAAGCTGGGTTATAACAAGAAAAATAGTAATAATACGAATATCAATATCGAAAAATATCTTTTCAGCGATTTAAGAAGTATTTTCTCTTTAATTGGTCATAAGACAAGTCTGTCGGTGGTCTTTTTCACTTGAATTTCACTCTTTTTGTTCCGGGACAAGATCCCGGGACAAGCGACTTTGTCCCGGGACAAACTGGCTTGTCCCGTTTTGTCCCGCTTTGTCCCGGGAAATTTCTTGTCCCGTCCCGTCCCGTCCCGGCTAAAAAATCTTGTCCCGTGTCCCGTCCCGTCCCGTTTACCAATAAATATTTTTGTCCCGTCCCGTCCCGCCCAAACCTTGTCCCGTGCCGACCCCTACTCAAAACTGTTCATCAAGATGTATGTAGATAATATGCCTCAAAACTGTTCATCAAGATGTATGTAGATAATATGCCTCAAAACTGTTCATCAAGATGTATGTAGATAATATGCCTCAAAACTGTTCATCAAGATGTATGTAGATAATATGCCTCAAAACTGTTCATCAAGATGTATGTAGATAATATGCCTCAAAACTGTTCATCAAGATGTATGTAGATAATATGCCTCAAAACTGTTCATCAAGATGTATGTAGATAATATGCCTCAAAACTGTTAATCAAGATGTATGTAGATAATATGCCTCAAAACTGTTCATCAAGATGTATGTAGATAATATGCCTCAAAACTGTTCATCAAGATGTATGTAGATAATATGCCTCAAAACTGTTCATCAAGATGTATGTAGATAATATGCCTCAAAACTGTTCATCAAGATGTATGTATGTAGATAATATGCCTCAAAACTGTTCATCAAGATGTATGTAGATAATATGCCTCAAAACTGTTCATCAAGATGTATGTAGATAATATGCCTCAAAACTGTTCATCAAGATGTATGTAGATAATATGCCTCAAAACTGTTCATCAAGATGTATGTAGATAATATGCCTCAAAACTGTTCATCAAGATGTATGTAGATAATATGCCTCAAAACTGTTCATCAAGATGTATGTAGATAATATGCCTCAAAACTGTTCATCAAGATGTATGTAGATAATATGCCTCAAAACTGTTCATCAAGATGTATGTAGATAATATGCCTCAAAACTGTTCATCAAGATGTATGTAGATAATATGCCTCAAAACTGTTCATCCCCCCCTCTTTGACGAATTTCCCTCCGTTTGCCGGATTATTTCATCTAATGAAACGTTGATCAAATTCAAGTAATGAAACGTAAAAATTGTTGAAGTGCGTCAATACTGTATGAAAATGAATGTAGAATTGGATGTAGATTATATTCTCTGAATCATGCCTTTTTCATAGATTGAAAGTGGTGCACATGTAAAATTACCTGCCATCATAGACCATTCAATCACCAATTCAATTCCAACATTCCCGAATTCCCCAAAAAAACAATATCCTTTGATGATGATGTAAGACAGAATACAATCAACAATTGGGTTGGGTTCTTTTTACTATACATCAATTCTGTAAGCCATTCTCAAATTTTTGAATGTTTTCGGCAATTCAAAAACGTGAAATTTCCTGTTTTCTAATCTCAGTGCGTTTCCAATGATTTACTAAAATATGTATCAGAAGTTTTCAGGTCTTTTCTACTTCTTCACCTAGAAAAAATTCAGTTTTTAGAACTAATAATTGCCCAATTTCCCAAAAACAAGCTGTACTATGCCTGGATGATGTGATGATGTAAGACAGAATACCAACAACATTTGGATTCATTTCACTATACATCAATTTAGTAAGCCACTCCTAGAAAATTATTTAACGGCTGTTTTTTCAGCAGTCAAAACCCGAAATAGTATACTCGAATTTACATACATAGGTGCATGTCAAAGGGTTTCATTGGAATTTCGAAGGGAATTTTCCCCTACCTTGGAGAAAAAAATCACGTTTTGAAATCACCAAATGGGAGTTCCACTATCCATCTACGCCACTGGCTCAACACAGCCACTAGCGGACGAGAAGAGGTGTGAAAAGTGGAATTCCCCTCTCTTTGGTATTTTCAGAGAGTAAAATTTGTTCCCCAAGGGGTAGGTAAAATGGCCTGAAAACTACCGATTCCCCCCTCTTTGAAGAAATTCCCCCCTCTTTGGAGGTTTAACTCGTCTGCCAGTGACCACAGACTGCTGTTTTTATATTTTTCTTCATTACCCCGTAATAATGGCACATTAGTAATACCCGATGTTTGTTATTATAGGGCCGTTATAATGATTCATGCAATGTTTTACAACACTCTCAGCAGTTTACAGGTGGTTTTTCCTAGAACTTGGGGGTTTTTTTTTTGTTTTTAGCCCCAAAAAGTGGGAATTTCTTTTCCCATCTACGTACTCCACTCGTTCGCTTATGATCTTCACTGACTGTTGTTAATAGTTTTCGTTACCCCGTAATAATGGCACATTAGTACCCGATGTTTGTTGCCATTATAGGGTCTTTATTATGATTCCAATGTTTTACGAAAATCTCAACTGTTTCCACTTCCAGGCGGTTTTTCCTAGACATTGAGGTAAAATTCATTTTCAAACCACCAAAGAGGAAATAAGTTTTTCATTCGTTCATGTTTGTTCGTTTCGTTTTGTCTTGACTGTTGTTATTCAATTTTTAAATACCACGAAATAATGGTACATTTGTAGTACCCAATGTTTGTTGCCATTATAGGGCTGTTATAATGATTCCTGTCTTGATGTGTGGAGGAGAGGGGGCTGTTTATTTTTTTCAACCATTTCACCATAACATAGCTCAATTGTTTTCACATCTCACATAGTCGTTGGATACTGTTCACAATTTATCGGGAAACTGAATTTCAAAACTCACTATTTTTAGGCAGACGTAAGAATTTTCCTTACAAGAACAATTATTTAGAATAACCATGAGATTGGTTGACAAGCCAATCTTCCAAAGAGAAAGAAACTTTTTTTTCAAAGATAGGAGAATTAGTAGTTTTGCGGCCATTTACCCACATCTTAAGGAATAAATTCAACTTTTTGGAACTGCCACAGAGAATCAAATTTTCCCAGAAAAAAGCCTTCACACACGAACACTGCACCCAATTCATCCACCTGTTATCGAATCCATATAATTAATTTTTTTAATAAAAAAATACCTTGACCAAACGACTTATAGCTAGTTTATTGTTACTGCGTGTGACCTTGTATTGTAATTTGTACCTGCGCGTAGAGTTCACTAACGAAACTGACCTAAACGAAACTGTCGAAACGAAACTTCCTACCGAAATGCGCTGTTTCGTTTCGGAGTATTCGAAACGAAATTTTTTAATATTCGTTTCGTTAGCTATCGAAACGAAAAGTTTCGGTTGGGGTTTCGTTTCGGTTCGCACTAACGAAATTTGAACGTTTCGTTAAGCGTTTCGATAAGGTCTCCAATGATTTAATTTAATAATATCGACAAATAAAATTTCTAAATAAATTCAAATTCAAATAAATGAAGGTATGAGTAAAATTGATAGAAAAAAATCTCACTCACTCACTTATGTACGTACTTGCTCAATCATTGAAACACTAACTCACCCACTCATTGAAATATGTACTCACTCACTCACTCACTTACTCCATCACTCACTCCATCACTCGCTCACTCACTCCTTCACTTATTCAGATAATCACAGACTCACAGCTCCCGATAAATGAAAAATAAGTGAGATTTTTTCCTACCAGGTTTACTCATACCCTCATTTAA
Source organism: Daptonema setosum (assembly GCA_964036265.1). Classification (NCBI taxonomy): domain Eukaryota; kingdom Metazoa; phylum Nematoda; class Chromadorea; order Monhysterida; family Xyalidae; genus Daptonema; species Daptonema setosum. Next base: position 29,647,206 of record OZ038443.1, read on the forward strand.
AGGCCCGTACATACTCCACCATAACACGTAACATAACAAGGGATCATAACATAGCAAGTTATGCTACGGCGGGCAATGTTATGTTACGACGCATGAAGTATGTTCGGAAATCCACCATAACAAGGCAATTGATTTCTTCAATGCGGCCGACCAAAATTTTTCTTTCTAAATAAGCTTTAATTAGCCATTAATACTTCGAAATTAATAATTCTAGAATGTTTTGTATTCCCTGCTGATAGGAATATACTGTTTTATTGTTCAGCTCACCAGCAAATGCAGCTCAGCTTGCCTGGGCTTGACTTGGGATGGATTACCTAATGTTTCATAGTGTTTGGAACCTTCTCGAACGTTCGCGGGCGTGTTTATCTTTCAGCTTCTGGAATATTAAACATAAATTTAGATTCTTTTCCCATGGCTACCCAAAAAACAACTTGGAACGGATAATTAAATTATGGAGCATCGAAACATGAACTGTCGTTCTCCAGGATGTCGACTGAAAGATGATGCAATCAGCGTTTATCGCGCTGAACTGATGAAAATTAATGTTAAAAAGTATGAAAAGATAATATTCTAGTTTCAGTTTGTTGAAATTAATTTTTAAGCTAAATTTGTTTTATTTATCTCATGTGTTATGGACGAAGTTATTCCAAAAAATTCGAATAACACCATAACAGAGTTTTTCTTCCTGCATGTTATGATGCGTGTTATGTTACGATGGGGGAGTATGTAGACCCACCGTAACAGGCTCCGCCTCCATAGCATAACATGTTATATTACGGTGTTATGGTGGAGTATGTACGGGCCTTAATTGAAATTTGAACTTGAATTTAATTTGAAATTTTCTTCGTCGATATTATTAAATTAAATCATTCGAGGCCTTAACGAAACCCTTAACGAAACTTTCTTCGTTTCGGTAGCTAACGAAACGAAACACGAAAATTTCGTTTCGGATCAATCGAAACGAAGCAAAAAAGTTTTGTTTCGATTGGATCGAAACGAAACTCAAAAGTTTCGTTTCGTTTCGTTTCGTTCGTTAGTGATCACTACCTGCGCGCATTAGTGAAACATTAGTGAAAACTCTGGCAGCCGTGTTGCAACAAGTTTGCGGCGATGAACTATTATCAATTTCTTGTCAAGCAAATACAAGATGCATTGAAAGAACTAATTCTAACTGAATGGATTGAGTTTCAAAAAGTTTAGAAGAAAAAGCAAATCTAAAACTTGGTATAATGTTTCACATGTGCGCGGGACAATGCCACACGCAGTAGCAGTAAACCCGCCATATCTGAGCGGATAATTGTGATTTGACCCTCTTTACGGTGGCTTTGATCACCGACGATGTTTGGGTGTCTGTTTCTGGTTAATAATCCACTGTATAACATTCAAAAGAAAGCCGACAAACACGCGACGGAAAAAGAAAAAAAATTAAATAAACAAATTTTTTATTATCGAGGAAATTTTTCTCACACGTACTCGGAGAGTTCTCACTGCAGTACAGAAATGGTTTCCGCGTTTCCGATGTTTTTTTGAAGTAATTCACATTTCACAACAAAGAGGGGGAATTGGCAGAAATTAGGATATTTTACCTACGTCATGAGGAGCAAACTCTTCTTTTAGAAATCACCAAATAGGGAGGAATTCCACTTTTCCCTCACCCTCTTGTTCGCTAGTGATTCACAAGGCCTAAATCGGGCGGAAGATCTTCAGATTTTTCCCTTTGTTACTTCTTGAGTTTCTGACCTGTGCAAAGTAAAAAATTCATTAATTTTGTTGGGGTTTTGGAAAAAAGAGTGGTGAATATTTACCAGAGATTTAGGCTCCCAATGAGATTGAGAACGATTATATGATTATATCGAGTGATTGATGATTTGAATGTAACACTAATCCTTGGTCGAGCCCGATAATCGAACGATTATTCATCGGTTTGTTGACTTACATGATCATATTACAGTTTTTACAGGATGTTTCTAATTTCAGTAACTCTATCACGTTTGCTTTTTCATTTATTTTTTTATCCGCCTTTTCCATGAATAACCAAATTTTGGCACACATTAATTTTTTTGAAAAGTTGGCCAGCATTCAATGCAGTAATCAAAGCAACACGTGAAATGCGCTCACACGTCTGATATAGCAAGATTTGCAGAAAAGTTTCCCCACGCTCCTAAGTTCATGTAAGAGAATGAGTTCATTAATTTTTCTTCCACGTTCTAACGAAACGTCTGCCCTCGGAGGCGATCCGACACTGCCACCTGAAATTCGCCGAATTTCGGCGGATCAGCGCTTTTGCCGCATACCTTGCGCCCTGGCCGCATGTTGTTTCTAGGATCACTTGAACTCATATGAATTTAATTCAGAACATGATTTCAGTTCACGATTATGTGAGTACCCCATTATTGAAGGTCAAAGCATGTATGTTATATCAATTTATGTAGATTTGTGTTAATATTCAGTTATGGGAGTTCATTATATACATGTATGACATCAATTCATGTAACTCCAAAAGTTGTACTGCTTTTTGTCGATCTGTTGTTGTTTTTTCTAGTTCTATTCAGGTTTTTTTCAGCCCCGAAATTCTCAGAGTTTCTCCTCCTTCCACGTGAAGGAAAAGGAAAATATCTGGCAAAAACACGGCGGAGAAGTCGCCGGATCGAATTACCCGAATCGTCGGCCTTTAGTACCTCTTGGGCGACGTCGGATCTTCACGAAGTGTTGAAGATACATACGTTCAGAAAGTTACTTACTGAGGTCTTACTCACTTGTGTATGACAACAACAACAACAACAACAACAACAACAACAACAACAACAACAACAACAACAACAACAACAACAACAACAACAACAACAACAACAACAACAACAACAACAACAACAACAACAACAACAACAACAACCACAGTGGTTTTCAACAACATGGTTATAACAAAAGTCGGATTGACCATGTTATCACGACTGGATCTTAATGCGGCCGGACTTATTTAATCAAAAACAAGAACAACAACAACAACAACAACATTAAAAACAACAACAAAAAAACAACAACAACAACAACAACAACAACAACAACAACAACAACATCAACGATGACCAAGTGTTTGTCATGTTGTGGCGTCCGGAAGCATCCATCGTCTAGGGGTAAAAATCACGGTACATATACAAAATGCGGAAACAACCAGGTTAAGAAAACCATATTGAATTAAGCTATTATATTGTTGTTCAAGATTTCTCAAACTTAAAAACTATATATAATAAAAAAAAATTCAAACCACGTTCATGAAATATAAAATGTAAAAAGAAAATTTTCCAAAAAGATAAATTTTATAGCAAGAAACACTGCCCGAGCTTTAATAGAAATATCCACACACATTAGGACTTTGAAAAGCCCTTTTTCGTCTTCTCGAGTCATTATGAATAGAGTTTCGTGATTGATTCATCTGTTAATCTACAGTACAATACGTGTAAGTAACTTCGGGTAGAATCGAAAAAAACTGAGTAGAAAGAAACCCCTGTATAGACTATATCATTGCAAAAATTTAGTGTTTTACTTCCTCGAATATGTGATTTTTAGCTTTCTATTCCCACCAAGAATAGGTCACCTTTCAGTCACTCGCTCACAACACCTCATCCTTATCATCCAGTTCAACGAAGACTAGCACTTGGAATCAGGCAAGTCCTAGTACGCAGTCGGACAAGAAAAATAACTCGAAGCGACCACCGACTCAGATTCCCAACCGGACATTTTCCTCCCAACGACTCATTAGAGGACATCGATTCATACTCGGTGATTTCGAACATTTGGTGATCTGCGACTGCTGTAGAAGACCTATATTTGGATCTTCCTTTGATTGTAAAGGTTATTAGAAAGTGAAAAATGTTATTTTTGCTCTTCTTTTTGTGGGTGAGTGAGTGAGTGAGTTAGTGAGTGAGTGAGTGAGTGAGTGAGTGAGTGAGTGAGTGAGTGAGTGAGTGAGTGAGTGAGTGAGTGAGTGAGTGAGTGAGTGAGTGAGTGAGTGAGTGAGTGAGTGAGTGAGTGAGTGAGTGAGTGAGTGAGTGAGTGAGTGAGTGAGTGAGTGAGTGAGTGAGTGAGTGAGTGAGTGAGTGAGTGAGTGAGTGAGTGAGTGAGTGAGTTAGTGAGTGAGTGAGTGAGTGAGTGAGTGAGTGAGTGAGTGAGTGAGTGAGTGAGTGAGTGAGTGAGTGAGTGAGTGAGTGAGTTAGTGAGTGAAAGTGTGAAAGAGTGTCTGACGGTCGGTAGTTAATTTATGCTGGTTGACTTTAGGTATTAAATGATCTATAATTTGATGATTATATTTCTTCTATTGATTGCATAAGGTTCGTGGAGGTAAATTTCAAGATCGCGTTTACTATATATATGTATGTATGTATTTCGGTGAAATGTTTTTAGCATGTAACACATGTAAAAACTTTAGCCTAAGCCTAAGCCTAGCCTAAGCCTAACCTCGCTTTATTACAGACTGCCACTGTGTGACACACGTCAACTGCGTGACGAAGGTTGGATATACTCCGAGAGTGTTTTGGCAAACAAGTTTTGATTTTTACTTTAATTTATTTTAATTCGTGTTTTCATTGCATTAGGGCATCATCATTTCCAATAGTCGTACAAAAAACAAGAAATAACAAACCATACAATTTCGAAGATGTTTCAGTACGGAGTAGCTGTGTACAACAACTTGATACGAGTACACGAACGCCATGTTACATTACACAAGTACATACATGAACATACATTCATCACACTCACTGCGGTGTGATTCGTACATATAACAAGACACTAAAACAACAATGCTATAAGTAAAACTATAGTTTGTCCAGGGTATCTTGTTCTCATAAATCGTGTTTATTGACTACTTACCACAATTTACGATCCACTAGGCACCTCGTTAGTATCTTATCCAAATGTCATCTGAGAAAAAAATATTTAAACGCGCGTCAAAATGCAGATTTGAATTCAATGCGGGCTGAAAACTTTCTCAGTGACAAGAAACCCTGGATAGGCTATAAAAAACTAAAAACAACAATGCAATATGTAACTACACCAACTATGTATACCCATAAAACAACTATCCCAGGACATCAATCATCCAGGATGGGCGAAAACCAACTAAAATAATCGTAGAATAAAATCAACAACTAGTCCAGAGCATCCATTTCAATTTCATTTTCGAAGGGAATTATTATATAATATGTATCCTTGTTATAGGTTACACATTCTATGGTGTCTTATGTCAGATTCGACTCGACACACTGTGTAGGTTCATAAGTTAGACAGTTTTAAGTTTTCTCTAACTTGTCTAGCTTGTATCGAATTTTAGCCTGTATCGACTGTTTTTTTTTCTCCCATCATTAATCACATGGAATGGGCGGAAACCAACTAAAATAATCGCAAAATAATATCAACAACTAGTCCAGAGCAACCATTTCAATTTCATCTTCAGATGGATTTCTTATAAAATGAAGAATATATATATCACCGTGTCTTATAGCAAACTCGAAACACCGTGTACACCAGTTGAAGATTTTCAGTTAATTTTTTTGCAACTTTTATTGTTCTCCCATGTATTATGGCGATTAGATTTTCATTGAATATAGCATTTTCAAGTGTTTAGGAGACTTAAAATTTGAATTCGAATTTGAATACGTGCCTTTTTCTCAGTGTTCTGGGACGAATCCTTTTGCGACTTTTTATATCGTGTTCGTGTATGTAAAGAGCTTCCTGAGATTCAAGCGGAAAAATGACACGTTTACTTGTCCAACCCGGGAAACATCAACCGAACATGATGATTGCATGTTATAGGATACAGCTGTTGGGTTTAGTTGAGTCAGTCATCCGACTATTATGCATCACCTTCTCTTACATTTGATGCAGCTAATGATTCAAAGTTGGAATAGTTAAAACTACAACTTTTCACTTGAATCCCAAGCAGCCCTTTATCTTGTTATCTCAATTTTTTCCTCCATAGCCTCTCCCGCCAGGTCACGATTCAAGATTAAATTCATATTTCGCAGTAATGATACTCATTCGTCATTATAATGAGAATGTTATTCCAAGCCGTCAAATAACCAACGTTCTAGAACCAAAATCATTCGTTTGCTATAGCTTATCCAGGGTTTCTTGTTACTCAAAAATGTTTTGGCGCGCAATTTGAATACAAATCTGTTTTTGGCGCGCTTTCAAAAATTCGAAAAAATAATTTCTTTCACAAAACATTCCGATAAAATATGAAAATTGCACCTAATTCATTGCATACGTGAGTAACCGTCTCACAAAATTTATTTATGATAACAAGAAACCTGAAACAAGCTACAGGGTGGGCCAAAAAAACGTTACTAACGATATGAACGTTAATTACTCGAGCTATACACAACCGATTCAATTGTTATTGTTTTTATTTGAAAGCCTATATTTTAACTTAAAATCCCTGCAATTTTTGTTTTGTTTTGTAGAGTTACCCTCAAGTTACAGAAGAAAAAACCCAAAAGTCGTGTTTTTGGATGAACAAAATGTATATCTTTTTTCTCTTCTCATCACTTGTCTATGGCGTAGGCAGCAAACGTCGACTTTTTTTTTACTTGGATTTTTTTATTAACTGAAGCCATAAGGCACACCACTAGCGGACGAGGGAACAACGAAAAAGTGGAATTCCCCCCTCTTTGGCTGTTTCAAAAAGCAGAGTTTGTTCCCTAAGGTGTAGGTAAAATGACCTGAAAAATCCCGATCCCCCCCCCCTCTTTGACAAAATTCCCCTGCCTTTGGAGGTTTGGCTGGTCCGCCAGTGCCGCATTGGTTGTCAATCGTTTTATAAAATAACAGGCAGTCCAGTCTGTAAAAAATACAAAAAGGCATATGTTCCATGTGAAGGAGTGAAACTTTGAACCGTTGAACTGAACCAGTTAAAACTGATAAAATTAGAAGGCTTCCTCGCGAATAAAAATGGCTGTCGTTTTCCATTCGGTATCTACGTACTGCTTTACGTTTCAACTCAACTATATGTTTGTTATTTTACAAATAATAGGCAATACGATACCGATCGATTTATTTCCCTGATTTGCCTATACCAAACAAATCTTTATCAAAAAAAAATCCGTACACCAGCGGACGAGAAGGGGTGGGAACAGTGGAATTCAACCTTCTTTGACGTTTTTTCAAACTACAGTTTGTTCCCTAAGATGTAGATAAAACGGTGTATTTTTTGCAAGAGATTCCCCTCCCTGCAAGAGATTTGGCTCGTCCGCCAGTGAGGCACACTAATACCATATCAGAATGGTGTTTTTCGTAGTGGCCAGAGAGTTGAATAAACTGACGAGCAATGGCAGAAACCCCAGAGCAACGCGTCAGGGTCTGTGTCTGTCAAGTCAGGTTTCGAACTTAGGACCGCCGGTTTTCGAGGCCGGCGCCCTACGCACTACACTAGACAGTCGAATGTTACTATTTACTAGAATATCGAAATTGATTTTATATTTTTCTCAAATGGACTGTCAGAGTCCTAAGGAAAGTGAAAAAGAACCATAAAATTACAGGAAAATGGAACTATTTCTGAAACCATCGACCTGAAAATTCACAATTGTGTTCCGGGAGTAACTGTTTTCAATCAAAAAGTTTTACACGTTTACAAGTTATATATTTTTCTTCCGTTTGGACTCAGCACCCACAAGAAGATATATCAAAGCCCAACAATAACTCTTCCAGACTCCACCGCGTGCACTAAAGCCCGGATGGTGTGTACTGGGACGAAAAAATAACCACAGTCTTTACATGGTTCCATCTTTTCTTCGCCTTTTCTTTCCGACAATGCCAAGTTTTCATGAAATATATAGAACTAAACAAGGATGTTGAGGGTCACAACCCTGGCGGACGAGTCAACCCTCAAAAGTTCGTCAAAGAGGGGAGAATCGGCGTAGTTTTCAAGTCATTTTACCTGCACCTTAGGTAACAAACTGTACTTATTGAAATCCCCAAGGAGGGGGAATTCCACTCCCCCCCTTCTCGTACGCTACAACACTACAATCGGGTCAGTGGATTGGGATTTGTGGGGGCTTTTATTGTGAACCTCAATACCGCCTTTCACTAGCGGACGAGAAGGGGAGGGAAAAGTGGAATTCCCCCCTCTTTGGCAGTTTCAAAACTTAGAGTTTGTTCCTTAAGGCATAGGTAATATGGCTTGATTTCTGAAAATTCTCCCCTCTTTGGAGATTTTTCCCTTCCTTTGGAAGTTTGGCTCGTCCGCCAGTGCCGCCTCTGACCCCAACACTGTAGCCTATTGTAGGATGAACCAATCCACCAAAGGGAGGGAAGTTTTTTCTGAAGAATGGATCGAATCAACAGTTCAAGGACCATTCTACCTAAAGAACAAACTAAACTTTTTGAAACTACCAAAGACGAGGGGACTTCCAACTGCTTCGTTCTTTTCTCGTCCGCTAGTGCGCTCCATCCAACTTTTTTGTACAGCACTGACGGGACGTTCAAAGGGAGGGAATATTTCCAAAGAATGGGGAATTAGCAGAAATTATGCCATTGTACCTATACTCTAAAAACAAACAAACTTTTAGAAACTGCCAAAGAGGGGGGAATTCCACGCTTCTCACTCGTCCAGCGACTAGCGGACGAGAAGGGTAGGGAAAAGTGGAATTCCTCCTTTTTTTGGTGGTTTCATAAAGTAGAGTTCATTCCCTATGGTGTAAGTAAAATGGTCTACTTTCTGCGAATTCCCCCCTCTTTGGAGAGATTCCCCTCCCTTTGGAAGTTTGGCTCGTGTGCCGGTGCATCTAGCCTTTTGTACAGGATGAGCGATCAAATCAACACTGTTTGGAGAGTTATGGTATAGTGGGCGAAGGGAATTTCGTACCACGAGACTTTCGGGCGTTTATCTCGATTTCTTCGTAAACAGGCTTTGCCCGATAGGTTTTGTTTTCCGCATAATATACTTTATCGAAAATCAATTCCATTTTCAATTTTATTAGTCATAGTCTTTTATCAGATACTACTACGAGGTAATGTTCCACGGTATGGAAAAGCTGAATGGTCTGTTATTCACTGGATTCCGTGAAGGTCTTTTTTATATGTAGCATGTCTTCTAGATGTAGTACTTTGGTGTGTAGTATAGTATTTTATGTTAAGTATGTAACAGCCCATTGAACATTGTAGTATTTAATCAGGGGCCTAGTTGTAGGATAGTTGTGCTCTGTCTAGCTGGTCGATAGAATACAATCTCGTTGTTAGCATGATATCAGTCAGGTCATGAATTTCACCACCGAATATCAGTTCAGTCTTGACATCAACGATATTGTATTTTAATGGACTTGGATTCGGTGATTGCCCGACAGTTTGTTCAACTTCGCTGGCCACTACGAAAACAGCATTCTTTGTTCTCCGAAAATTGAAAACGCGCCGAAATCATATTTGAATTTGAACTGCGCACCAAAAACGTTTTGGCTAACAACAAAAGCTGGATCGGCTATAACTAGAACCCATGAAAATTGCAGAGACATGTTTTTGTGCCACGGCGCACCAAAGGAACCATAAACATTCACACCCATATTTCATGCCGTTCAACGCTCCCCATTTTGGGGATAATATAGCGGTCATACCACAGATCATAATCCACAATACATGTGCAGCCCACCTAATCCAGGGAAATTGTTGGATTATGGATTACTCTATAATGGACCGCTATGTTTGGGTAATATTGGGCACAACAACAACCATGAGAGCCCTAATGTTGCTTTATGTCATAGCGTTGCCAATTTTTTCCTTTTTACATTGTCATTATATGGAATCATTAACGGACGAGGGAAGAACGAAAAAGTGGTATTCCCCCCTCTTTGGCAGATCTCATGAGTTAAATTTTTCCCTTAAGGTGTACATAGGTAAAATGGGCTCAAAACTGCCGATTCCCCCTCTTTGAAGAAATTCCCCTCTCTTTGGAGAGTTCACTCGTCCGCCAGTGTATGGAATGATTTACTCGTATGACCAACGGTGTAATCACTGGCGGACGATCTAATTTCCCAAAGGGAGGGGAATTTCGTCAAAGAGAGGGGAATTTCTAGTTTTCATGTCATTTTACTTACACCTTAAAGAACAAACTTGACTTTTTGAAAACGCCAAAGAGGGGGGAATTCCAATTTTCCCACCCCTTCTCGTCCGCTAGTGGGTGTAATAACAATCCAAACTGAATTGGATATCAGATATGAAATCTCGCAATCTCGCAAAAGTTTCAATTTTGACTGAGAAAAACTCATATTCTTTCTTGTTCATATGTGAAAGAACGCAAAACTGCCTTGATCAAAATCGACGATTGTCGCGGTAAAACGAATTTGTTCTCCTTTTTACTAATTCCAATTCAGCTAGTTAAAATTTCTTTACTACGTCTAAGGTTTAACTAGTTTCCTTGTTTTGACAACTTTTGTCACCACCTTGTATGTAACCACTCGTAATTATTGTTCTGCTCCTTTCTGGTTCCCGTTTCACCATATAATTAAAATTACCGGTTATCAATACGCATACCGCAATACCTGTTGTTATCAGCCCCCCCCCCCCCCCCCCCACTGGTAAAAGCGGCACCCTTAGACCCTGGTGCCTTTCAATTGAACCCTTGGGGCACAACAACAACAATAACAGTGAACCCTTGGGGCACAACAACAACAATAACAGGTCCCCTAGTGGGGGGAAGAGAAAATTGTTCGAAATCAGAAAATTTACCTTAAGAAGCGTACTTCTAACCGTTTGATATTTCTCACAATGCCGCAATAAAAGCGGAAAATGCGAAATTTTATATTTTCCCCTAGGAACTGAGGAGTTTCCGCCCTTTTCCTTCTCATCCGCTCCCGAATCCCAATAAGCGGCTAATCACATAAGCGTATTTCGATTCAGATTAAAGTGTGAATTCACGCGTTATTTGGGGGCATAAAGGGCGGAGGGGTCGAAAAGGTGGCTTATAGTAATACCAAGTAACCAGAACTGAGATCACTAGCGGAAGGGGTCGGAAAAGTGGAATTCCCCCCTCTTGAAAGGGTAGAGTTTGTTCTCTAAGGTGTAGGTAAAATGCTCAGAAAACTTCCTATTCCCCCTTTTTGACGAAATTCCATTCCCTTTGGGGAGGGTTACCTCGTCTGCTATGTGGGCCAAGAACTGAGATTCATGTACATTTACATGTATGTATAGTCTTGTTACCCGGAAAGTTTTGGCGCGCAGTTTGAATTCAAATATTTTTTACATCAAACTTGCGGAGAACAACTGGCGGACGAGCCAAACCTCCAACGGGAGGGGAATCTTTCCAAAGAGGGTGGAATCGGCAGAAATTTGGCCATTATGCATACATCTTAAGGAACAAACACCACTTTTATAAATCACCAAAGAGGCGGGAATTCCACTTTTCCCACCCCTTCTTCGCTGGTGCGAAGAACATACAAATATCGAGCTTAATTTATTAATGGATTCGGGCGTAACGGTTTCATGGAAATGAATTTCATGAACAGATCACCCTGACCAAGTTATATAAATCAGCCGGGCCAATATTCATAGAATTTCAAAATCTATACAAACCTACAATACTATTATGGGCCGCCTGAATAGATGCTCCTTTTATTTCATGATTGAAAAGAGTTTTACAACGGAATGACTAATTCGCAGTAAAGAGCATAAATCATTTGATTTTCATGTGATAGCGAAACTTCAGCTTCTCATGAAATGATAAAAAGTTGATGCATGGCATACACCAGCGGACGAGAAGGGGTGGGAAAAGTGGAATTCCCCCCTCTTTGGCAGTTTCAAAAAGTTTAGTTTTGGTTCCTTAAGGTGTAGGTAAAATAGCCTAGAAACTGCAAATTTCCCCCTCTTTGGAAAAATCCCCTCCCTTTGGGATTTTAGCTCGTCCGCCAGTGATGGCATAAGTTATAGCATCATACAGTTTACTGACGGAAGGCAGAAAGTAGGTCGTTTTACTTACACATTAAGAAACAAACTCTTTGAAACCGCCAAACAAGGGGGGATTCCACTTTTCCCTCTCCTCCTCGTCCGGTTATGATTACTGTAGTTAAGTTGCTTGGTTAGTAATCACCTTCCATGCTTCCATCATATATAATACCATTATAAAATAATGTTTCACAACCTGTAAAAGCTGGAATTTCTGTTTTTCACTTAAATCCCGAAAGGGTCTTTATTGGGGGGGGGGTTATTTTGGCGGCATTTGTTAAAGAATCCGGCATAAGACGCCAATGTTGTGAGCCACGGCTGAAATTGGCAATTTCTGGCATATGTGGGTCAGACCATTCTAACGATTACGTTAATCGGAATTTTAATATTGTTTTGTAATGTTTGTTTTAGTTTCATTTGTTCATTGTTTTTTGTAGGTCAGAAGAATAGTAAGATCTACATACATACGTATACATAAGAACATGTAAAGAATGCGTCTCTTTAGCCAGAATAAAGCCACTGCAGTTGGCATTTCGATTAGAGATTCGCATGAATGCAGAATTATCAGAACAAATAATACTGACCAGGTTTGTTTCGTTTCTTGATGTTATTTTAGGAGATATCCATTCGTATAAGTCAATAGAAAAATACGAACCTGTCAAGAAGGTGTGTCTTTTCTTCAAAAGGCGAATGTACATAAGCCACTCTATGCAAGCCATTCATTGACAAATAATGTATGTATATCTGGGTCAAGGTTCCTTGTCATAAGGAGCAACGTATTCTAGCTAATCCAGGTTTTCTGGTTAAAATGCAAATAGTTTTGGCGCCCAGTTTGAATTGTATCCACACATGTCCCAGCTGTGGGTTTTTAGCCACAGTCCGGGGGGGGGGGGGGGGTAGACTGCGGCTAAAAAACCGACTGTGCTTAAATGATACTGTGGTTAAACGGTACTGTAGCTAAAGAGGAATCGGTCTGTGCTCAAATGGTACTGTGGCTAAACGGTACTGTGGCTAAAGAGGAATCGGACTGTCCCTAAAAGCCCTCACGTCCACAGTCTACCCCCCCCCCGGACTGTGGCTAAAAACCCACAGCTGGGACAGGTGTGCTTGTGTTTAATAGGTCTAGAAATAATTTTTGATAACAAGATACCTTGACCAAGCTACACATAAAAATATGAAACGCTAAACAAACTATATGAATGAGAACTTGGCATGATTCACAAACAACGAATCTCATGGTATAATGTGTGAACCTCCACCTTCGCCTTTCTGTTTTCGACACATTTCACACGACAAGTAGCTCTCACCAGCGGACGAGAAAGGGAGGAAAAAGAGGAATTCCCCCTCTTTGGCGTTTTTAAAAAGCAGAATTAGTTCCCTAAGGTGTAAGTGACCCTTTAGAGGTTTGGATTGTCCACCAGTGGTAGCTCTTCATAGTCGATAGAGAACTGAAATTGAAAAAAAAAACTCAGGTTTTCTCTGTGATTTTCTAGATTAATCAGTGTCAGATTTTCTGTAGACATACATATAGCCAGGTTTTCCTGCTGCGTAGAACGTTTTTGGCGCGTACATTCCTATTCTAGAACTTACGAACGTGGCGATTTTGCTTCCATAGATTTCTTTTAATAACACGATGCTTGAGCCAAGCCACAGAAAATAAGGTTCATTTCAAGAAAGATTTCACTGCACGGAAAAGTCTTACGAAGACTTCTGGGCATACAAAGTTATTTAAAATGCTTCAATTCGTATTTCACCATCTTTAAGGATATGTTTTGGACTAATGTTTGTATGTGTATGCTTCAGTCACACATGAATGACGGTTGAAAACGTCAGACACATCTGGAGTCTGGACGGTAAAAGTACCAGAATGTTGCCGAATCATACGGATAATCTGTTCATGAATTTTTTTGTTTATGAAATAACATACTGACGGACGAGCTAATCCTCCAAAGGGAGGGGAACTTAGTAAGAGGGAGAATTAGCCATTTGCATCGCATTTTACCTACATCTTGGAGAACCGAACTGCACTTTTTTAAAACGTCAAAGAGGAGGAATTCATTTTACCCACCCCTTCTCGTTCGCTAGTGAAATAGCATCAGCAATTACTGCGTGTTGAGATTAAAAAAACCAAAAAGGCGCGTTGACTTCAGTTCTGAATTCAAATCGCGCGCCAAAATCTTTTCTGACCAACAAGAAACTATGGATAGGCTATACCATTGAAATTTTGTCTCCTTATCAGCGGAGAGCTCTTTAGAATAAAAAAAAACATGAGAGGGAAAAACATGATCCATGAGAGGGAAATATTCTACAATACCGTTGCATCCACTAGCGCACGAGAAGGGGTGGGAAAAGTGGAATTCCGCCTCTTTGACGATTTCAGAAAGTTGAAATTGTTCTCCAAGGTGTGGGCAGAATGGCCTGAAGACTGCGAATTCCCCCCACTTTGGCGTAGTTCCCCTCCCTTGTTGACGTTTGACTCGTCCGCCAGTGCCTTAGGCGGATTCAATTCCTGATTCCTTGTCCCTTTCGATTCTGCCAACCCATCGTGACATGAAAATGGTGAATGAACTATGAAGGCACCCGAATATGAATGTACATAATTCACCGTTGTAAAAGTTGTTCACTGTTCATCTGTTCAAGGCACTGGCCGATGAGTCAATCCTCCAAAGAGGGGAACTTCGCCAAAGAGGGGGAATTGGCAGTTGCAGGCCTCTTTACCTACACCTTAGGAAACAAATTCCACTTTCTGAAACCACCAAAGAGGGGGAATTCCACTTTTTCGTTCTTCCCTCGGCCACTAGTGGTTCAAGGTAAAAGAGCCTGACTACAGCGAGTCCCCCCCCCCGTTTTGTAGAGATTATCCTGCCGTTGTAGGTAAAATGATCAAAGTTCTGCCGATTCCCCCTCTTTGATAAAAAAAAAATCCCCTCCCTTTGGGAGTTTGGCTCGTCCGCCAGTGGTTGCATCATACCGTAAAGTACGACCGGTCCTTGAGTGTACACTGGGGATTTTGGTCGGCAAAAAGTAGAACCAATGTGCCCCCGTTGTTGGAGGAACCGATTCCTTGTAGGCGTAGCTCGATCAAAGTGCCCAATTATCAATAAATCTGGCTGACACCATCTGATTTCAGAAAACCAAAAAAACTTTTACGAATGTATCTTGTTATCAGAAAATTTTTCTTAGAAATAATTTAACGCATGCGAAATGAATTAGACGCGACGTTCGTACATACATACGGGTCTGGAAGTAAGGAGAAAAAATTCAAGAGTTACATGGTACTGCGTCCGCTGTTAAGTACAGCTACTGTAATAGTACAGCGCGGCGGTAACCTAATAATACTCAAGTTTTGAAGCTATTTTCAAACTAGTTATGATGATAAATTTATGATTTGAAACCAGGTTTGATGTAGCGAATCAACTTTTGAAAATATTTTCCGCGTCAAGGTAGTTTAGTGGATAGTGGTTTTGCAAGTTAAACAGGTTAAACTGGGTTCAAAACCCCTAAAAATCTAAAACAACGAAAGTGTTAATTTGTTTTATTTTTAATTTTATATACTTCTCCCGAACTTCAACTGTCTGTTGTAGATATAATAAGGCAGCTTTTAACTCACTATATTACTATTTCAGGGATTTTTTTCATCATGTCAATTACATACATACATTAAGTAAAGACTCCTTCTATAAGGAAAAAATTGAAGGGGGCTAGCAAACGATCACTGTTCAAAAATATTTTTGTATTCTGATTCAATATTCGAAAATCTGAAGTTATAAAAGGGCTGACGTTCATGAATCTTATGAAATTTTTTTTAACTCATAGAACATTTTTATTACATTAGCACGTACTGTATTTAGTCTACATACTGTACATGTGATTTGTTCACACATAAAACAGTTATAGACAAGCAACTAAAAATGCCCTTAAGGCATGGTGAGCAACGAATATGGTTCGACCCTGGCTAGTCCAATCGTGAAAAAGTATGAGACAAGAAATTTTATCCTTATATTTTAAATAGTCTGATCGTGAAAAAGCAGGAAACAAGATTTGCGATGAATCACGAAAAAAAGTTCGTACTTCTTTAAGTCAAGAATCAAACCAAATTACATGAAACATATTTGGGACCTTGAAAACCAAACCCCCTTTATTTCGTCTAGCTCGTTGTGAGCATAGGTCTATTTACTTCGGTTTGTGTGACAAGCCACGAAACTTTTATATTTTATTTTCATCCAATAATGATGGGATTTTTTATAAGATACCTATTTTTTTAAATTGAATACCAGCGTTTTGAATAAGGATAAATCTGACAACCAAAATCGTGAACAGTCCCAAATATGTTTCGTGTAATTTGGTTTGATTCTTGACTTAAAGAAGTACAAACTTTTTTTCGTGATTCATCGCAAATCTTGTTTCCTGCTTTTTCACGATCAGACTATTTAAAATATAAGGATAAAATTTCTTGTCTCATACTTTTTCACGATTGAACTAGCCAGGGTCGAACCATATTCGTTGCTCCCCATGCCTTAAGGGCATTTTTAGTTGCTTGTATTAAGTATAACTAAGCTATACTTTGAAGGGATTTCACATGATTATTTTACGTGGTCTGTTTTTGGTCAAAAATTCACTTCTAAACCACTGGTGTTTGAAAGGAATTCTGTAAAGGCCATTTTTGTCATGAAAGTTCGTTCAGACTTGTCATGAAAACTCGGAGCTCACAAACAAGAGTATTCATCTTGCCAACTCGAATGACTGTTTTACATTAGACTGCCTTCTCCCTTGATGTAATCTCAAAGTATCGTAGTTTATAAGTTGCCATAACTCGGATGGCCGTTATTGATGCCCTGGCTCCGTCTACATAAGGGTTGGGTTTTGAAACTTTAAAACTATTTTCGACGTGCTTTTGATAAACTTTATTTTGGCCAGCTTCTATATGTATCTCATTCTCCTAATAATAACGCTATGTAAGTAAGTATGTGTATGTCTGAAAAAAACACCTCAATGGTGTCATATTGACCTTGTTATGTATCTTGTATCTTCACCATGTTGTGCCTTTATACAGTACTCTGGGCATCGTGGTGTCGGATTCCACGGCACGGGCTTCCGTTCCATGGCAAAACTCGTGTAAAAACTCGTGGAAGCCCATGTTGTCCGGCGTATTCCGATCCGATTTGTTTGTTCAGTTCAGGTCACATGGTATAGTCGGTGATGTGTTACTGCCGAGTAAAATTCCTGTACATGAATTCTGTGTACCATTTCATTGGAAAATTTCTCTCTTAGAAAATATTTTCCGACGTTTTTCAAAAGACAAACGTTATGGCTAAAAAAACTCTGTTAGTTTGGTTTTTCTATATTGTTGGTGCTGCGCTTGATTTGAAAAAAAGTATGTGCACATAAAACTGGTAATTTCACTCTATTGAAACTCTTCATCGCCGATAAGTCAAGACCATTTGGGAATAGTATACATATATAAAGCCTACAGGGTTACAGAAAGTATTCTTGTAAGTTCAATTGCGTTTGCAGGAAGTTGAAATAGTAATGAAATATTTGTTAAATTGATTGATTCAATCAACCAATTACAACAACAACCGCTACAACAATAACAACAACACCAACACCACCAACAACACAACCAACAACAACAACAACAACAAAACAACAACAACAACAACAACAACAACAACAACAACAACAACAACAACAACAACAACAACAACAACAACAACAACAACAACAACAACAACAACAACAACAACAACAACAACAACAACAACAACAACAACAACAACAACAACAACAACAACAACAACAACAACAACAACAACAACAACAACAACAACAACAACAACAACAACAACAACAACAACAACAACAACAACAACAACAACAACAACAACAACAACAACAACAACAACAAAAACAACAACAACAACAACAACAACAACAGCAACAACAACAAACAACAACAACAACAACAACAATGATTCATCCGTCCCTGCATAACCGGCCTCGTTCGGCATCTTCCACAGCTTCTCGTAGGCTCGCTAACCTACTGCCCGATCACCTATGCCTATGCACCTCCTCCAACAAACCTACTTCACCTACCCATTGTACCCAACCCTACCACCATCGGAGCACGCATCGTCTATTCGGCTCCTCACTGGAATACTCCGGAAAGCATTCCGGATTTTATAAACCGGCTGAAACCAGATTGATCCGGAACACGAGCGCGTATCAAGTGGTTATTTTAATAGTTGTTGCATTTGGTTAAGTGATTGAATGGTAAACCTTTGAATCGGAAAGAATCGGAATCTTGGGTAAAAAGGATTTTTTTTCAAATTCTAGTAAAGAACAGAATGATATGCCAACTTTCCCATTTCGTGAAACATTACCTCATAGTGTTATATGATAGAAGGTGATGATGACTGGTCAAGCATCTAAACTCAACTCAACTCAACTCATGTTATAACATACATTTGGCCAAGCATGCGCATGATGTTTTTATTGTTTGATGATAAGGTGGTGTTTCACGGTCTGTGGAAGCTGAAATGTTTGTTAACCAATAGAATCTCGACTTTAGATTGTTTGGTCGGAACGATGAATTCATAATTGTAAAACCTGACTATCGAAAATAGCAAAGCAAACATAAACAAGCCAAACATTCGTTGCGCATGAAAAATTCAACACAAAACCAATGTATTTAGGTCGCACAATCAGAACTATTCTAGGAAAAAAGTCAACAACTATTTTTGAAATCACTTCAGCACAACAACAAAAACGGCAGGAAAGGTGTTCAGTGCAATATTGTACATGTATAAATATTTTAATGAAAAAAAAAAACTACTAAATAAATTAAAAATACACTTGAAATTTGAAGTTTGTAAAACGAACTCGAAATGTAGAAAAAATGCGCACAGAGACAACGTCAGAAATTCTTAATTCCAACTTTTTGATAGAAACCGGTGAATCCAAAATATTAAGTTTTTTTTTCAAACAAAGTATTCGTAATATATTATGATTGTTAATTATTGTAATCATAATTAATACTTTCTGTTTAGGTGGATCGTGTGTGCGAGAAATCACGTACAAAAACGGTCCACAGCAACATTAACAGCAACAACAACAACAGTAACGTTGCAACGTCAACCGTCAACAACAACGACAACAATAACAACATCACCAGCAACTTTGTCATCAACAACAAAGTAATCAACAACAACAACAACAACATTAACAACAACAACAAGGACGGCAAACGCAACGAGATTTTGTCAACAAAATCAGATCGAAGGAATGTACCGCCGGCAAAGGTTATAAGCATGGAATTTAATTAATTTAGTTTTTGAAGATTTTTTTTTCGATTTCACCGTAACGTTTTAGTATTTGTTTGTTCAGGCTGTTTTTCAAATATGTGGAAGTTTCTTTAACTTGAACTTTTTCGTTTTTTTTCACATAAAGTTGATTTTTGTTACCAATATTCTCATTCATCATTGTTTTTAGTCAAATCTCAGGTTTTTTAGTAGTCATTCGCCGAACTACTGTATTTTTTAGTAGTCATTCGCCGAACTACTGTATTTTTTAGTAGTCATTCGCCGAACTACTGTATTTTTTAGTAGTCATTCGCCGAACTACTGTATTTTTTAGTAGTCATTCGCCGAACTACTGTATTTTTTAGTAGTCATTCGCCGAACTACTGTATTTTTTAGTAGTCATTCGCCGAACTACTGTATTTTTTTGTAGTCATTCGCCGAACTACTGTATTTTTTAGTAGTCATTCGCCGAACTACTGTATTTTTTCAACCCATCAAACCATTGTGTGTTTGTTTTAGATTTGGGCTGGATGAGTGAGTGTGGTCGCTTGTTTGTTTGTATTTATTATTTTAATTAACGGCAAACAGACAAACGATTATGGCATTTATCTTCTGTTTTACGGCATGTTTTTTTTGTTTTTTGTTTTCAATTGATTAGAAGAACTTATTTTGAATGCGCACCATTTCGGATTTTTTTAGAAGGTTCCCATGCAGATCGGACTCGTACACTGTAAACACAATCTTCTTTATTGGATTTTAGCACTTTCTATTGTAAAAAACTTTATGGGTGCAAGTTAACATTTTTAAACAGTTGACTGGAGCTCACTGGCGGACGAGCCAAAGCTCCAAATGAAGGGGGAAACTTCCCAAAGAGGTGGAAAAGGGCAGAAATTAGGCCATTTTACCTACACCTTAGAGAACAAACTCTAATTTTTGAATCTGCCAAAGAGGGGGAATTCCACTTTTCCCACCCCTTTTTGTCCGCTAGTGTTGGAGTTTGAAGCTGATTGGCACGCAGTTTGAGAGCAAGTCTGCTTTTGGCGACGGTTAGATTTTCGAGAAAACATGAGTTTTGTTAACGAGATCATGAAATATATGTTTTTTGAAAACAGGATATCTTGAACAAGCTGTAGCTTGGTCATAATATCTTGTTATAAACTTTTTTCTCATGAACCCTTTGTTTACAATGGAAATGAATTAAGCGCAGTTTAGTATGTTGTCCAAATGTTGTGTAAAAATATTTTATCACTTGAATTCAAATTGCGCGCCAAAAATCTTTTGGCTAACAAGAAACCCTGGACACGCTATACAGTCGCCGTCTAACCGTTTCATGGATCCAAAATAGCCAGAACGCGCTGCAGATAAATGGATTCAGTTAGGCGTGAAAGAAATAGTGGCACAATGGATGTGTATATAACTTTATAGCCTATTCAGGGTTTCTTGTTACACAGTGAAGTTTTCAACGCGAATTTTGAAATCCTACATACGAACGTATTTCAGATAATTATTTTTTCGATTGAGGAAACTGGTCTTCTGGTAGAATTTGTCTCGAATTTTAATTAGCTTCTTGTAAATTCTATCCGTATTTGGAGTTCATAAGCAGTGCTTCATTGTAGTAGGATATATTTTTATCGTCTAACCGTTTCATGGATTCAAAATAGCCAGAACGCGCTGCGGATAAATGGATTCAATCTGGCGTGAAAGAAATCAGGGACAATGGACGTTTATGTGCTTATGTACCTTTATAGTCTGTGCAAGGTTTCTCATTACTGAAAAAAGATTTTTGGCGCGCAGTTTGAATCCAAAACAGTGTTTGGCGCGCGTAAAATTTTTTGAGAACTTCTTTCTATATACCACTTTTTTAGATACCAGTGCAGAATACGAACTTTCTGCTTAGTATATGCCTTTTTTTGTTGTGTTTTGTTTTTTATATTGTTTTTTTGTTTTTTTTCGTAGTGTTTTCGTGGTTTATTTATCTGTTTCTAAACGACGGATAATTGCATCATTAAAACTTTTTATATGGATGTCCAGGTGATTTTCGAATAATATGCATTATAAATTGTAGTATGTCAGTCAGTAATGTATGGACATGGAGTGAACTCTGAATTGAGCGCATACTATTTTATTTGAGTATAGCTTGGTCATCGTATCGTGTTACCAGAGTTTATTTTTATAAACCCCGCTTCAATGCCAATGAATGACAAAAAACAAAAAAATGTAAAAAATTTTGAAATTTCAATTTTACGCTAGAAATTTCTTGGAAACTGTTTTTGAACCGCGTTTTTAGGTTGACACAAAGTTTTTTTTGGGAATCGCCATATAACTTCAGGCAGCCGGCGAAAATTCATGCGAATGTTATTCCATGAACGTGCTTGAAATTCACTGCATAATTGAGTAACCATATAAATAATTTTCCATCACAGGGTACCTTGAACAGACTATAAATTTAGTCTATCCATTCTCGTACTCCTATCCATCAACTAGCCACTATAAATTATTGGTGCAAGGCGACCACTATAATTTAACTAAAACGCTGTTCATGACGCCATTTTTTGATGGCATATATCCAGATCCAGAGTTTATGAGAAGTTGTTGTTATTATCATTGAAAGGATTTAGGAACCAATGTCTTAGAAACTCAACGAGCTTAGATTTTGAAATAGTTGAGTGTATTCGTATAAGTTTTCGAAGGAAAATATGTACTGGTTTTATCGTATGATCAAATTTTCATGGCATATTCCGAAATCTGTGAGAATTTTTTTTCTTTCCAATACCCTGCAAGCTGCGTTTTACATACTTCATTGTTTTTATCCCAAACTGTGTACTTACTTGTTGAAATCGAAACTAAAATTTCATCTTCATTTTCAGAATCGCTTTGAAACTTTTCTCACAAAGTAAATGATGTTTTGTTATACATACATACTTATTCCTTTGATGAATTTTGGTACTCAACAGTAAACTGATGCCAATGCGTTTTTTCTCCTCTACACTGCAAGTAGTTTTGTTACTGGGCTGCCTGGCATTTTTTTGCCCCTAAATCTCTACTTTAGTCTCACAGAAATGAATGTTTTGCTATACTTCTTCCTTTAATGAATATCGGTACTCAGTAATGAACAAATGTCAATGCGGTTTTTTGCTCTCCATTACACTGAGTCTACAAGTGTTTTGGATATTGAAACTGAAGTACCATTTCAATCTCAGTTTCACTTTGAAACTGTTTTTCATTTATTCAATAATTGTTTGCTATAAATGTCCCTTTGAAACTTTATCCACAAAGTAATAAATGTTTTGTTATACTGTACTTCTTCCTTTGATGACTTTGGGTACTCACCAGTAAACTAATGCCAATGTTGATTTTTCTCCTTTGTGCTTCGGTTTATTACTACACTCTGAATTTTTCGGTAATTTTTTTCGCACCTAAAATCTACTTCAGTCTCACAGAAATGAATGTTTTGCTATACTTCTTCCTTTAATGAATATCGGTACTCAGTAATGAACAAATGTCAATGCGGTTTTTTGCTCTCCATTACACTGCAGGTTGCGTTGTAAAGTAACCAGCCAGCGTTACGTCCTATCACTGACGGATGAGCTAAACATCCAAAGGGAGGGGAATTTTCCCAAAGACGGGGAATCGGCAGTTTTCAGGTCATTTTACCTACACCTTAGGGAACAAATTCGGCTTCTTGAAAACGCCAAAGAGGGGGGAATTCCACTTTTCCCACCCCTTCTCGTCCGCTAATGCGTCCTTTTTCATATTACATTCCCAATATATTCGTCTTCGTATATCGCGTCGGTGCACTAGAAAGGAGCCTTCATAGTTTGAGTTGGCATTTTTTCCGCAAATTTTGCTGCAAATAAAATTGATAAACAAAAAAGCAAAAACCTGATTATTTCGTAGACTCTCTTCACTCTTTTTCTTCTGAATCCGAGTCCGACCCGTTGGTTGTTTGGAACTGGACTCAGTGGAAGACCATTTACCAGGACCATGTAAACCTTGAGCCACTATTTGACGAGAAGGGATTGGGAAAAGTGGATTTCCCCCCTCTTTGGGGTTTTCAAAAAGTAGAATTTGTTCCCTAAGGTGTAGGTAAATAGAACTGAAAACTGCCAATTCACCTAACTTTGGCAAAATTCCCCTCCCTTTGGAAGATGGATTCGTCCGCCAGTGCCTTTCGTTTAAGATTCCATGTCTATTTCGGTTCAGCAGACCCATCGTGACATGAGATTGTGAATGAACTATGAAGGCACCCAATTATGAATGTGTTTCACCGTTGAGTGCAACGCCGCTTATAAAGCCTATCTGTTGTTTCTTACAGCAAAAATATTGCCTAAACATCTGATAATGAAACATCACTAGCCTCAAATCACCTCGGTTGACACCATAGTTTATAGACATTTTACTATAGTATGGGGTGATGATGATTGATTGAATGTCTGATGTTTCATTATCAGACGTTTTATGCAATATTTTTCATTGCAGAAACAACATGATGGCTTTATTATGTGTTTTTTTATCGTTGTACACCTTGACGATAGCTTGTTCAGGGTCTCTGGCTATCAAACAATAATTCATAACTTTATGAACTCGTTTTTTTTGGTGTTACCACTGGTGGTTCGTTTCATCGACCGCAGTTTCTCACCTGAAAAAACCGTGCACATTTTATCAGTTCGGGCAACAAGAATCCCAGTCCACGTTTCTGTTCGAAAAAAACTCAGCAAAAAATGAACTTCAAAGTTCATTTCACAGATTTTTTTCTTTGTAAATCTGTCGTTTTAAATTCGCTTAAAAAGACTTGGCCACCGTTCAAGTGCCGGGGCGCATGTCTGGATAACAGGTTCTAGTTTTCCCCGACCTCTCTGATAGTCCGGCAGAGATGGGAGGGGAAGAGGGGAAAACTGAAATGGTCCCCCCCCCCCAAAAATCAGATTTGCGGAGCATCAAAAAGATCATCCTTAATGCAAACAAATATAATAGCTAGTCGCAACATTCCACTATGTATTCAACTCACACCTGTCCCAGTAGTGCGTTCCCCGGCTCAGTCGGGGGGGGGGGTGACTGTGCCGGGGAGCCGACTGAGCCGGGGAGCCGATTGTGCCGGGGCCGACTGTGCCGGGGAACGGTCCCGACTGAGCCGGGGAGGTTGGGGAAAGTTTCTATACGTCACCCGACTGTGCCGGAATTTATTGTCAAATTGACCTAAAATTGCACGAAATCGCCTAAAATTCGACCAAAAAATTGGACGAACCCGTTTCAAGTTCCAAATTCAGGGTTCGTTGGATCGATTCTATACACGATACGATGATTGATGCACTGGATGATGTACTCAGTAGTATATTATCAACCAATGCTGCGCGCCAATAGATCCTTTTTTAATACAAAACAGTGGGCTTCAAAATGCTAAAGTTTTGACCGCCTTGCGCCACTTAGCTTGTCAGTTTTCACATATGCGGGCTTCAAAAATGCTGTAATTTCGGCGCTGCGCACCACTCAGCCTGTGACTTTTCAGATATTTTCCTTATACAAATCAGCGCGCTCCAAATGTTAAAATTTCGGCGCTGCACGCCACTCAACCTGTCAGTTTTCAGATGTATTTCTAATACAATTCAGAGTGCTCAAAAAGCTAAATTGTCGACGCTGCGTGCCACTCTGCCTGTCAATTTTCAGATATGTTTCTTAAAAAAATCAGCGGCTTTCAAAATGCTTAAATTTCGGTCATTATGTCAAGCCATTACTGATGTTTGTGTGTTAGAAATTCGACTTCATTTAACGTTGACCGTCATGACTTCCCCTCCCAAATGGAAAACAGGGATGGTACCTGACCGTAAGAACGATTTTGGAAAAAGTACCTGACCGTAAGGCTATTTTGGCCGAATTCGCTTCCCATCACGGTCTTAAGTTAACAAAGCGTAATTTTTTTCTAATATTGATTACAAGACACCCTTTATTTCTTAACGTTGGTTGATTTAGATACCAGTTACGCATTAATTTTCTTATAATGGTTCCCGTTGATTGTTTCCATATCAGTTACAATTGATTATTGTTATTATGCTGGCAGCGGCACCAGTTTATCCAATGTTTTACAATTTGACGGAATAAAATAATCATGTGTTATATTAACGGAACGTAATTTTTTATTAACAAAATTTTATTCGTTGACTTCGTTGTATTGGATGAGAAAACATAGAAAAAGTCAAAAGTTTCATGTGGAATTGCAGTGCCTTATATGTGTAAGTAAAAAAGAAACTACTAAATTAACAGTTTAAATACATTGAACCATCAAACTCAGAGAAATTTTGTGTGACAGAATAGTAACTGAACAATGTTTAATGACTACGTCTCATGAATTAATGTCGCTCTATGAATAAAAATAAGCAGATGCATTAATTGATCAGTTGACATACAAATGTGAACTTTACCCAAACTAACTGGCACAGTCGGCTAACATATGAAAACTTTTGCTGACATACCCGACAAAGTTCAGTTACGTATAGAAAATTTCCCCAACCTCCCCGGCACAGTCGGGGGACGTATAGAAACTTTCCCCAACCTATAGGAACTTTCCCCAACCTCCCCGGCACAGTCGGCCCCGGCACAGTCGGCTCCCCGGCACAGTCGGGTCCGTTCCCCGGCACAGTCGGCCCTGGCACAGTCGGCTCCCCGGCACAATCGGGACCGTTCCCCGGCTCAGTCGGCTCCCCGGCACAGTCACCCCCCCCCGACTGAGCCGGGGAACGCACTACTGGGACAGGTGTGATTCAACTTAAGTGGCAAAGAGATGGCTTGTAGTTGAAACAACTTCGCTGGTTTTTGTCATCGAAGCTACTGGCGGACGAGCTAAACCCCCAGCCCCAACGGGAGTGACATTTTGTTAAAGAGGAAGAATCGGCGGTTTTCAGGCCGTTTTACCTACACCTTGGGGAACAAATTTCACTTTTAAAACAACTTTTCCTACCCCTTCTCGTACGTTAGTGGTCGTAGACAGTTGAACTTTTTCTCCTGTTGCATTGGGAGCAAAAATACGTACGGTTCGATGTTCACAAGTAAAAAAGTTTACCTTCCATTACAGTAGCTGTCATGTCACCTACCCGTACAGTGTATATTTAATTTCCCAATTTAGAAGATGTTTTTTTTAATTGAAATGCTATTTACGTATGCTGAAGTCATTCCTGGGTGAAACAATGTTGCTGTATTGTCTCTGTCCGTAACCAATATGTTACGCGGAAAAACCTCGTTCTGCGCTTAGTACATAGTGAGGAAAATCCCTACAGACCGTTAATTGACTTATCTATGTGTAGTATTTCCATCAACCCCAATTTAGAGTTAACCACGATCACTGACGCATGATTACAAACCCCACAGATTTTTCGAATTTGGATTTCCTCGAGCAGCATTACTATTCCATGTAAAGTTTTACTGTCTGCGAACCCCCGATAACCTAACGTAAGGCTGGCTTGTCCGAGCGGAGCGAGGACAAGCGCGTTAGGCCCCGCAGGGGAGATTTCAATATTTGTTCCTGCACGTGTTGTAGCATAGGCACTATGTTATAGAGAGCATGCGAGCGTAGCGAGCCAGTTATAGTCAGGTCTGTGCAGCATAGTTGCATCGGCTCAGTAGCACAGCGCAAGAGCGCTTGCCTAGCATGCGAGCGGCCCAGGTTCGTTTCCCAGATTTTTGATAAAACTGTAAACTTTCGAAAAATCTGTGGGGTCTGTAAAATTGCATCACTGACAGACAAGATTTCCCTCCAAAGAAAGGGAAATTCCGTCGAAGAGGGAGAAAACTGCAGGCAGTTTTCAGACCATTTTACCTGAACTTTAGCAAACAAACTCTAGTTATAAAACGCTAAAGAGGGGAGAATTCCACTTTTCCCACCCCTTCTCGTCCGTTAGTGCCCTGCCCACGATACAGATATTCTACTAAAATCAGGAGAGTCATTCTCACTCTCGTCATACCACAGCTGGTTTTAATTCCCATCGGCAACGTCTGGACTACTACAACACTTCCTTACCCGAAAGCAGGTTAACTCTCTCTTGGTTTACAGAACCGAGAACGTAAGGGAAACGTTTCATTGCAAATTTTCCGTTGGAAACTAGTCTCTTCCAAGCCGCATAATTCCGAACCCCAAAAATTGTCCTAGAGTTTTTACCAAACACGAAATTTAGTGCGCGCATACCAAGGTGGGTAACCACTGAAATAACACCGCTGAGCGGGCCTCACACGATAGGTAATCGGGGGTTAACGGACAGTAAATATGGACTATATTTTTGGTGACAGAAAATTTGACGTTTGGAATTTTTTTGGGGGGTTTGATTTTTGCATCCAAGCCGAACATAAACATTCAGAGGCAAAACCGACAACGTTCTGCGTTGTTATTGGTTATGATATAAAGAGATACCAATAGATCA